>CM031237.1:599624115-600824115 GCA_018340775.1 Taxus wallichiana var. yunnanensis | reverse complement strand
GAGGAGCCAACTCTAACAATTTATTGTGAGAAATGGAATATCTATGGAAAAATGAGGTCGAAAGGAGAAGGATGCTTACCTATAACTTGCTCAGGACTATAGCACATTGGTGGGAGATACATCATGATAGCCTTCTAGAATGGCTCAAGGTAAGAATCACGTTCTCTGCTAGGTTTTCCTAAAGCAATGAACCCATTTCATACAAGACTACCATGGGAATGAACCCACCTCATTTCACATCCAAGCTTATGAGAAATCATGGATGGAAGGCATATAGGCCTTGTCACCTTCTTTATGGGTGCATAATTTGTATTCCACCTAATAAGGTTGCATGAACGCATGGTACATTCAATCGTAGAGATGCATCGTTAGATAGGAAATTGGTAGGAGTTAATGGATGACCTCCTTCAAGATTTCAAGTACCAGAGTACTAAACCATTAGTGGATAGGGTGTTACAAGTTATCAAGCACCTTATAATGGGAGATAGTGCTATGGTGGAGGATAGGATACTAGAGTAAATAGGTGAACTTTGTTTGGAAATGTGATTTGATGAGGGGGAATCAAGAGTTTTCAAGCACCTTACAATGGGAGATAGTGTTATGGTGGAGGATAGGATATTGGATTTATTAGGAGAACCTAGTTTGAAAATTAGTTTATATGATAGATGGAAAAGTGGTGTAAAGTTTGAATGTTAACCATATTGAAGGTATGTGTGATGTTAGGGATAGTGCTAATGAGAAATCATGCACCTACCATGAACCCCTAAAAAAATAAGATTAATATTGGTTCGGAGGCTGAACCTAAGGAGGATACTATTGGAGACTATTGGTAAGAAAAGGAGGTTTCAAGATCATTGATCTATGGTGCAAGTTTCAAGATTTATTCCTAAATGGGTACCATGAGCTTAAATGAATTCACCACTCCTTGGGGGAAATGAAAATCAAGCTAAAGGAAGGTGCACACCAAATTTGGAAAAGGCCTTACCGAATGAATCTGAATCTTCGTGTCAAGGTCAAGGAGGAAATTGACAAAATGATCACATCAGGCATCATTGAGGTTGTTAAGAATCAAAATGGGTAATTCCAATGGTCATAAGAATTAATAAGGATGGAAGGATAAGGATCTATGTTGATTATAGGGAATTTAATGTAGTATGTGTCATTGACCCTTTTACAACCCCCTTCACTGAAGAAATACTTGGAAGGAGTTCTTTGGGCGTGAGATCTATTCCTTCACAAATGGATTCTTAGGGTATCACCAAGTTAGAAATGCAAAAAGACCAGAAAAGACAAATTTTGCCAATGAATGGGGAATATTTGCCTACATGGTCATACCTTTTGGAATGAATAATGTTTCCTCTGTGTTCTCACACATTTTGGTCCAAGCCTTTTAAGACTTCATTCATAATTTTCTACAAGTCTACCTTGATGACTGGATAATGTATGGACTAGTGAAAGACCATAGTGATAATTTGAGGCTAATGTTTAAAATATGTACGAAGTTGAGGATATCCCTAAACATTAAAAATGTGTTTTTTCTACTCCATTTGAAACCCTTCTAGGGAATATTATATGTAAGGAAGGTTTGCTAGTGGATCCCACCAAAGTTGTCATTATTATGGGATTGGGGAGCCTACCGGTCGAGTGCGCAAGGTGTGGGATTCCTTGGGAATATGGGGTACTAATAAAATTTTATTATGGGATATGATAAGATCTCCACACCAATGGAGGATTTACTAAGACACAAGAGTGAATTTCACTGAGGAGAGGCACAGGAAATGACATTTGACACTTTGAAGGACAAGTTTGTCACTTCATCCATATTACGCTTTCCTTCTTGGGATAAACCTTTCCATGTGCATGTTAATGCCTCAGGAATATCCATTGGAGAAGTTCTAGCACATCATGGTGAGGGGATTGTTGAACACTAGTAGAGTAGAACTATACTACTACCGAGCACTATCAATGATTCACGCGTTGCATAAGTTTAGGAAGTATCTAATTACAAAACCCTTCATATTTTACACAGATCACATGGCATTGAAGTACTTGGTTAACAAGACCATTTTAAAAGGGCTCATATGTCGGTGGGTCCTATTATTCCAAGAAATTGAGTTTACTGATTATGGTGAAACCAGGAAATATTAACTTAAGACCTGATCATTTATCAAGAATTGACTTAGGGGAGGATGTGCAGAGCATTGAGGATACAATTCCAAACACAACTATTTAGGTTATGGCGTGCAACCTCTGACTTAGAATATATTGTTGTGTTTCTCAAAGTGGGTGTGGTGATAAAGGGAATGAAGACTCTAGAGAAAAAGTAATTAGCCATACGCGTCATGCCCTACATGTTAATTAGTGGATACTTATACAAGCTAGGCCACGATGAGGTTTTGCGTCGGTGTGTATTAGAACATGAGCACATTGCAATCATGAAAGAATCACATGGTAGGATTGCATGAGGACACTACATAGGAAATGTAACTATACGCAAGATCCTTTTAGTAGGTTTTTGGTGGGAGACGTTTTATAAAGATTGTATTGAGTTTTGCAAGTCCTGTGACCATTTCCAAAGACCTTAGAAAACTAGGAAGATGGGATGAGATGTAATTGAGGCTGATAGCTAGCACATAACCATTTGAGAGGTGGGTTATTGACTTTGTAGGACCAATTTCACCTACCATGCGAAGGACTGGTTCACATTATATTATTACTTGTACGATTACTTAACAAGGCAGGTGGAGGTAGCGCCTACAAAGGATTACACAACAACAAAAACTACTAGATTCTTATGGGAGAACATAATCATCAGGTATGATGTTCTTTAAGCTTGAATAGTGACAGGGGTACACATTTTTTAAATGAAACAATTAGGATTTTATTGGCAAAGTTCATGGTGGCCCATCACAAGACCACCCCTTATCACCCCGAAGAAAATGGAACTTTTAAGGCATTTAACAAGATATTAAACCACACACCGACCAAATTATTTGATGTGGTAAGGAAGGATTGGGATGATAAAGTTTCTGTTATGTTATGATCATACCAAACTAGATACAAGAGATTGAACAAGGCCACATCATTTTAATTGGTCTTTGGCATAGAGGCTTTCTTACCAATTGAATTTATACTACCATCATTTCATATTATGTGCATGAGGGTTAGATAATGAACAAGCGCTTAAGGAGAGGATCGATAACTTGATTTATTTGGATAAAAGGAGGGATATTGTGCACTAGAGTCATAAGATAGAAAAGGCCATGTAGAAGGCATGACATGATAGATACATCAAAAATAAAATTTTTGAGGTTGGGCGAGATAGTTTTGTTATATGATTCCAGGTTTCTACATCATCCAGGTAAATTCAAAGTCCATTGGATGGTCCCATACATTTTATCCTATATTCTTTATTTAGGCACTTGCCGATTACTAAGCACCTTTGGATGGAACACAATTACTAGGCCATTTCAATGGGAGTAGGTTGAAGACCTACTATAAATAATTCTTCCTTGTGTTTATAAATAAGGTAGTATTTCCATTTAGCTTAGGATTTCCCTTAATGCATTTCTTTTCCTTTTGTTTCCCTTTCTTTTTGTGTTATTTTGTGCACCTTGTGCACTAGTAACCACTTATTATTTTCAAAATTTTATGTATGTACAGAGGACCGCACATCTATTTTTGTGTGGGGTGGAGTAATGCGAAGTAAAATGGAAGCTGGTAGTGGAAGTTGTGGCCCAGTTGAAGGATAAAAAGTGTGTAGTATGGAAGAGCGCGCACGGTGTGGATAACTTTACAAAAACCACATACAAGGATGAGAAGCACATGAACAATATGAGTTAGGTGAGGGTGAAAAATAGATCAAGGATAGAAGAAGTGCCTTCTTCAAGTTGCAAGAACATGCATGAGTATCTTCGTTCAAGTAAGGATTTTTCACGCCAAAAGGTTGTAGAGATTTTTGCACAAGATTGGGCATGGGGGTAAGAGTGCTCAAGCTTATATTTAGCTAAAAATATGCCTTTATTACAAAATTATGTTGGTAGGTGGCATAGAATTTATCGTGGGATATGAGAAAAAATCTATAAGTAGAAGGTCGGGCACATTATTTTTTACCTTGTAATTATGATATCGAAGATATCTTGCGAACTAGGGAATCCATGAAGAAGATTTGTCTCAATGAAGAATTGAGAAAATATGAGTGCATGACTATCATGATTTATGAACCAGAGTGGAAGAAGTACACGGGTGTGGGAAAAAATGTTTCGATAGAGTACACCATCTTGTGGAAGGATTTTCTAGGTTAGGGTTTTGCAGCTAGGGCACAAGAGTAAAGGGATTTTTGTGAAGTTAAGCCCAGATTTGAGTAGAGTGAGGAAGAGAAAAAACAAAGATTTTTTTAGTGAAGGTAATTGTTTCACCAAGAAGGTAAATGGTGTTTTGTTTGGAAAGGAATGGGTATCCCATATAAGGAAGATGGAAGTGAGTGATTACAACCATCATAAAAGCACCACCAAGAAGGAGATGGCATTGGAACTAGTTCACCCTACATAAAAAATAGCACCGTAAAGGATGTCGATCTATGAAGATGAGGTGAAGGTAAAATTAGAGAAGGTTGGGTTGCTACAACTTTATGAGTTTCCCTACTTTGGAAAACCCGAGTGACTGTACTAATGGCTGATGTCATGTGTGCATGAGGACCATTTCTACTCCACATGTTAAAGGATGCACATAAACCCTCAACTAATCTCTAAGTTTACCGGCCTTTTCTATGAAGGGGAGCCACTAGATGATGACTTGGAGGATAAGGATGCCATTAAGGAGACCGTGAAGACTTATGACTATAAGAAGGGGTCTCACTACTTTGACATCCCTGATATCTCTAAATTGAATGGACAAGAAAGGTGGACATAGATCAACAAGGCTTGGTTGAATGTGTGCAAAAAAATTTCAGAAGGAACTATCTATAACATGTCCACCTTCATTGTAGATGAGATAGTTAATGTTGCACGTGAAGGAGAGAATATCATGTTTGGAAATGTCCTCCTCACCATCATCTTCTTAGAAATTGGAGTACCTAATGGCCCAAAAATGTTTATATAGAATATCTAGACAAAGACCCTTCCCCACAAAGTGATTTGAAAAGTACACTTGTGACACCATGACGGCCGCCCACAAGGTGCACTTGGAGAAATGGTACAAGTGGATGTGTGATGCATTCGGGGATGAATGGAGGATACCCAAATAATTACTAGTGCTAGTATAGGGAGAAGATGATTTTTATATATACCAACATTTCTGCATTGGTAGGTTCACCTTGATAGATGGGACTAAGAGCCCATGGTGTAAATTACCCTTCTCTTTCACTTCTCAATATTTTTAAGTAGGGTTCAATCACTTCAAATATGCCAAAAGACTAAGTTTTGAACTCAACGAGGTATACCAAGACCACCATGACCTACGTAGGAAGCTATTATACCCCAAGAAGTGTGCTTATGTGGAGAATTATGCCTCCCATGACATGCACATGATAAAACCTATGACACTTCCAATTGCTGGATGAACCGCAACAAGGGTATACCTAAACATCAAGCCCAACTAAGAGAAGGGTTCCTACATAGAGAATTATGTTTCCATCCTAGAATACCACACCAAAAGGAAGAAGGTTGTGCCAAGGAAGAGGGAGAGAGAGGATGTGCTAGAGAAGAAGGCACCAAGTGTGTAAATATCACAATATGTGAGCACACAAAGTCGGATGTGAAGACAAGCACATATGCACAGAGAATGAATTCCTTTATTAAGGAAAAGAAAAGACACCTGAAGAGGAGGCACCTAAACCATAAGCAACCAATGTGGAAGAAGGGTCACCAAGGAAGGAATCACCATAAAGAAAAATAGAAGGAAGAGTCTCCTATACTAGAGTCACGAGTTAGGAAGAAATAAAAGTAGTGGAGAAGGTGGACTTAGAAGAAAATGAGAGCCTGGAGGCCTATAGAGGTGAAAAGGATGATGACGAGCTTGAATAGGCTCGAACCATCCCGTATGATATACGTGACTCGAGGAGGAAGGGAATGAAGAAAAGGATGGGGAAGAATAAGGAATTCAAGGAAAAGGGGAGAGTGAGGAGGTGAATACTAAGGATCAAAGGACCCCAAACCTCACTAAGGAGTAGATAGAAGAGGCCACGAAAAGAGAAGTAGTGGGCATAATAAAGGATCTAGTGGAGCATGAGGTAGAGTGTGGCAATGAAGAAGTGCTCAAGGAGATAGAGGAGGAAAGCATAGGAAAATTGTATGGAAGGATGGGAATATATCCTAGCTAAGCGATAAGATTTCCAAAGGTAGCACACATATGAGGAAAGAGTGTGGTAGCGGCACAGGAGAAAGGGATGAGTTATATCAATGATCTAAGTAAGGTATTGTGCATGTGCTTCCAAAGTACTATGCCTACATACCAACTCCTTGCATGGTCTTCATTTGAAGAAGAAGGCACATACCCATAAATGAGGAAGATGTTATCTTGGGATTTTGAGTCCCATGTTGATGAGCCCAAGTTCGAGGTCAGCCAAGGAGCACTGATGAAGATACTAGAGAACAAGGGAGTGAACCCCCGATAAATGCTCTACAATTATCTGATGAGAAAGTATGCAACACACTCAACAAAGTATTGGTTGAGGTTGAGGCAAGAATATTTGGAAGGAATCCGAGGGTAAGGTTTCGGAGGAAGAGCTAGAGAAGAAGAAGGAATAACTCTTTGTGAAGAGCAAGGATATCAAGCGGAGGAGATAATTAGCGCACAACTAAGGCACAAGGTGACAGAGGAGAAGATGAAGGTGCACAATGTATACAATAATATTGAAATGATCACATATTCCATCATCCTAAAGCACCCAAACCTAGCCCCGCCTGAGTAGAAATACGAGTCAACCTTGCAATGCTTAGAAGACTTAACCCACATCCTTACCATGGAGATGTGACCACTCATGTTGGGGTCAAAAGAAGAGGTATTGGAGTGCCAAAAGGAGGAATAGAAAGAGAAGATCAAGGAGATAGTCACTTAATATTCCAATAGCCTTACCATTATATAGACTGCCACATGAATGGTTGAGGCCGTGTATGATAATTGTGGTGACAAGAACATGGTAGTAAGTATACTAGTTTCTACACATGAGGTAGGTCTGAGGTAATACCAAAAGAATAACAAAGTAAATAGGGTAGATTGGGATAATATCCTATCCAAGGTAGAAAATAAGATGTAAGCGATCAAATCCTTATGGGGTTTGATCAAGAATCATCTTAAGGAATTGTATCCCTAGATCACCCGTAGAATGGATGCATTTGATGATCTTAGCAATAAACTAGAAGGGATTTTAGATACGATGGAATCTTAGGGTGATGAACTACATTTTGATGAGGTGAGCACTCTAGGGGGTGATCTACTTCAGCAGGTATAGGGTGAAGTAGATTCCTTGGAGAAGATCGAGGTGATAGTAAGGAATGATTTCCCACTCCTCTTGCAGTAGTAGAAAGTTCTTTGATTATTTCATTATTCCATTCTTCATTATTCCATTATTTCATTCTTCATTATTCCATTATTTCATTATTCTTTCAATTTTTCTGGATCCCACCATTATTTATTATTCAAAGGAACAAAATGTTTCCAAGGATGGAGAATAATCTTAGTTTGGGGTGATTTTGGGCCTCAAAATATTGGCTAATTACCAAAGTGTACATGTGCATGCAGATACCAACAAGAAGAAGCGAACTCATGGAGAAGTGCAAAGGAAAAGGGTTTAAGAATAATCTAGGAGAAACCATGGCATGCGCACAAGACAATATGAATGATCTAAGTACTTAGCCATATTCATCATTCTAGAGGCACTTGAGGAAAAATGTGACCCGTTTAGGCATGCCTAGATGATAAGGTGCCAGCATAGAACCTTGGTGGTCAAGAAAATAATATTCCATGCATGAAATATTCCTAGGAGATATCATTACACAAAGTGGAGAGCTCAAAAAAGAATAAGCATGCACCATTAAAGGATCACATCGACATTTTTCATGCGATCTACTCCTAAAGGAAGGCATGGCGGTGGTTATTGGACCTAGAAGAAGAGATGCTCGATAGAAGAAGATACCAAGACATATAGCATGGGGAAAGAGAAGCTCTGCATAAAATACTAGGAGGCCCTAGGATTTGGGGTTCCCATTAGAGGACTATAAGAACATTATCATGTTTAAGGGATGGGTTTGTAAAAAAATTGTAATAAGGGAAGCATAGTTAGGGCCTCGATATATGGGTTAGATATCTACCTTGATATATTTTTCCGATATGACCCTTTTGAATGTAATGTGCTTCTCGACTATGATCAATATAAATATATGGCTTTGTTCTGAATATCTGGTTCATGGGCATAAATCCTTTGTTAATTCCTCATATTATAAGATAGATATGTTATTTGTATTACATGCCATGAATTTTCTCTTTTTATTAAATGCATGGGTATATGGATGTGGTAGCTCATGTTGTGATTTTACATGAATATCTACTTTTCTGTAACTAATCCTCTAAAAAAGGCAATATCTTCTCACAATGCTCACATAAAGGAGGGGCTTGACACCCACATGTGCCTCGGGTGAGTGTTGAGTGCCTCTTAGGTGATAGGCCGGTGCACATGGGGTTAGAAGTTAGTAGGTAGATAAAAATGACTACACATCCTATATCCCGGTATTTAGATCTACCTTATACACCTTCCCATTATTCGATCACCATTGACCACATGATCATCTAATCTCATCCTTTTTCCTTCTTTTTCTAGTTGTTTCACTATCTTTTCAGCTTAGGATCCATCTTCTTACTTCGTTTTTATTCTCTTATTCTTCCTAACTTTCATGCGCTTATTTTACTCTTTTCTTTGCATCCTTATGCACCCTCTTTGGTTGTTTTTTCATCCAACCATTTCCTTGTGTGAAATTCTATTATAGTCCTTACTTCTCATTTCCCCCTTTTATTCACATCTACCTCCTTTCACACTCCTTCCATAGCTCTCGTGTTTCTTCTCCTTTGTTGCTTTCAAGGTAACCCTTGTATTCTTATGTGATATCCCATACTACCACCACATCTTCCTTTACATGTGTTGTCTCTCTCCTCCGAAATGTTCCTTTGACCTTGTTTATGTTTTATGTACTCAGTCTTGTCACCACCTTTTGTATTTTGTGAAATTAATTCATACATGAATTTAGAATTCTCGACTCCTAGACACTTCTCTTTTCATCCTTGTCATTTCTTTTGACGACCATCCTTTCTATTGGCCTACTTCTCACAGCCTCTCTTCTTTCTTTGACTAGTTATCTCATGAATTATGATCTACTAGTATTCCTTCTATTCTTCCATTGATTCTTTTCATAACCATCCATCCCTCTTGGGAGTCTCTTTAACCTTCCATGCATCTCTACCTTCTTTCTCTTGACTAGTTGCATAATAGGTTGGATTTATACCAAGATTTAGTACATCATGTGCATATTTTTGTGATCATATTTTCCTTCACTTTTGGCATCTTCTCACAAACCTCTTCTACACATGATTTTCTTCATTTCTACTTTCCTCAAATTTCCTTTGATCAAAATCTATTTTTTTCATTCTCCATTACACTTCTCCTCCTTTGTGCACTCTCCCACACACTCTTCTTCCATGATGTTGGGGTTAAACCATAGAACAATGTTGCACAAATCTATAATCAGATAAAGCATACAAACAATGAATGTGAAAATAACCAGAAGTCAAAATAAACTAGAGAAAGATAACACCAGATTTAACGTGGTTCACCCAATGTGGGCTACGTCCACTAAGAAATGACCAATATTATTATTCAGTGCTTTACAGAGGAAATACAATGAATATATTCTATCTTCCAACACCTCACAGGATGTTCAATGCTTTTCCCTCTCTCATTTACTCTTTCTTACTCACCAATAAAACATACATGTAAACAATTGTTATTTTCTTTCTCTTCTACTTAATTACTTTCCCTCATACAATGCATACATGCATATATAACTATTTTGGGAAACTAACTATGCTTTTACAATCAATAAATCATCTTTAAAACAAGTGATTTATTCTAATTCTCATCAAATAAACAAAAGTAGCATCGCATAGGTAAGTGTTTCCAGATTACTACCTAATGTTTGATGGTTACTGCCTGACCTATGCTGACCGATGTTGGTTACATCCTCGACCGACACTAGTTACATCCTCGATGATGCCGATTCCATCGTTAAAACTAGTAACATGTAAAAGTAATTTCTTATGAATCAATTGAGATCCATACTCAAAAATCTCCAAATTGGAGATCAATTTATGCAATGTACTTGTGCATCACCATCCTTTATTCCTTTTCTTTGGCCCATTTCTTCCTCTTTAAGTCTTAAACTCAAAGACCAACATAAGTGGAGTGATGCTCTAACTTCTCCCTTACCAATGGCTTTGTTAGCATGCCTGCAGGATTCTCATCCATATGGATTTTTCTAACTTAATTTTTCCATCCTATAACACCTTTTGTATGAAGTGATACCTCGATCGAATATGTTTCATTATTGAATGAAATGCCGAGTTCTTTTCTAAACGAATCGTGCTTTGACTATAACTATATAATCTACAATCCTCTTACTCATTTCCCAACTCTTCCATGAACCTTCTCATCCATATCATCTCCTTGTTAGCTTCTGTAGCTACAACATACTCTACCTTTGTATTAGACAAAGCCACAACCTTCTACAATCTCAAAATCTAGCTAACTATTGTTCCACCTACTATGAAAACATATCCAAGTGGTGCTCCTCTTGCCATCCAAATCTCCAGCCATATTTAAATCAAAATAGCCACATAAAGAAGTATCTAACCCTCTATAGCATAACTCCATGTCAGATGTCCCTCTCAAATACTTGAGAATCCATTAGACTAATTTCCAATGTTATTTACCTAGATTAGCCATAAACCTGCTCACAACTCCCACTTCTTGTGCAATGTTTGGTCTAGTACAAACCATGACATACATAAGACTTCCTACTACTAAAGCATAGGGAACATGTGCCATGTACTCAACCTCCTTGTGTGATGAAGGAAACTGATCTTTTCTCAATTTGAAGTGTCCAACCATAGGTGTACTAATAGTTTTTATTTTTGCATGTTAAACCTTTCTAACACCTTATTGATATAAGCCTCCTGAGACAAATGCAACTTCTTGTTTTTCTTGTCTCAATGAATTTACATGCCAAGTATTTTATTTGCAGCTCCCAAATCCTTCATTGCAAATGTGTGAGCTAACCTTTCTTTAAGTTTACCAATGTCCTACATACTAGATCCTATAATCAACATATCATCCACATATAGTAAAAAAATAACATAGCTCCCATTTTCAATATTCTTAAAATAAACAAAATGGTCAGATTCACATCTCATATAACCATGCTCATGCATAAAAATATCAAATCTAAAATACCATTTCCTTGGGGCTTGCTTGAGATCATATAGACTCTTTTTAAATCTACACGCATCTTTCTCCTTACCCTTAATTTCATAACCAAATAGTTGTTGCATATAAATATCTTCCTCCAAATAACCATGAAGAAAAATTGTCTTAACATCAAGTTGTTCTAAATGCAAATCTTCTGTTGCAACCAAAATTAGAATAGTATGAATAAAAGTCATATTAACTATAGGAGAAAAAATCTCATCAAAGTCAATACCTTCTTTCTGTGTAAATCCCTTTACCACAAGCCTCACCTTGTACCTTTTCATTCCACCATCTTCTTCCTTGATTATGTAAACCCATTTGTTATGTATTTTTTTCTTACCTGCTGATAATTTGACCAAATCCCATGTCTGATTTTGTTCTAAGGAGTCCATATACTCATCTATGTCATGATTCCACTACTCGTGGGTATCTACCAAAGATTTCTTCTTCAAACATTTTTGGTTCACCACTATTAGTCAGTAATAAATAAGAAAAGGAAGGTGAAAATATCTCTGCAGGTCTACTTACCCTTTATGACATTCTCACTTAAATATGGGGTTTCGAGGCTCATTCTATTCCTATTGCACATTTACGTCAATGTCCTGTCCGCTGAATAATGTTGGTCACCTATAACCAAACGTGGTTCATCTATCTACCGACCTACACCATTTGCCTTACTACATCGAGTTCTAGGAGTACTCGTAACACCCTTGACAATTGTTATATTCCTCCTTTGCATTTCAAGTGTTCATAGGTGATTTTATTTAAAAGATGTGTTCTTTTGATTGATGTAGATCATGCTTGATATGGATAAATATTTTCTGATCTTAAGATCATTAGACTGAAATGGAATGGCTTCCTTGAATCCATTTTTCACTTCTTTTAGATGAATTGCAATCTGGTTTAAGAGTTGTAAACTTATCTATTAATCTAACTCATCCTTGGATCAATTTCAGTGATCCAAGGAATGTTTTAAATATGCTCTATGGAATGAATGGTAAATTGACATTCCATGAATTAAGATACATATTGACTGAACTTTATTGTTACAAGTTATTTGATTTTTGTGTGAATGTATTTCCATTCAGTTGTATGTTGTGCTTGGGTCCTTGGAGATCGATCATGGCAGGACATTGCTGACGAACATGAAAATACAACCTGTTCATGGCATAGGAAGGATTTGGGATCCTAAAAAGGACTATCCTATGGAATCCTAAGCTAGGTAAGAATATTTTCTACCTAAGCTATGTCACTTAATAGAATTCTTATTCTAACCTAAAGCTTCCTATTCTACTTTGTTGGTTGATTGACATCCTAACCTAAGCTCTGTGCTAAAGGATATGGAAAGGTTACTAGGCTATTAAAATTAACCTAGAACCTAATACTATAAGGTTTTATGATGATCTAACCTAATGCCTAAAACTATTATGTTGTGAATTAATCTAACCTATGTGGAAACTACCTAAGGCTATGTGTTAAGACCTATGGTGGAAATTTGTTGTTAGGGTTATATCCTAAGGTATATATTATAAACTACCTAAGGTCTAACCTAAGCAATTTGATCTATCCTAAACTAATGGGTATGAAAGGGGAATTAGGTGGTCACATGCATTAAGGGTGACGGTTCCTATGGCATTTATGTTATTGATAAGGTTTTGAATGCATAGGGTACTACCAGTTTTGGCAGGGGCTAGTTGACTTGGTAGAGGCTTATGTGGAAGTGTCACTAAAATGGAATTTCATGTTAATTTTGATTTGGCATTCGCCAGACTTGGAAGGCGGTGGCAAGGAAGGATAGGCGGGAAAATTGGAATTAATGAAACTTATTGTTTTCGGTTTTCATGCACAAACCGTCTTGGAAGACATGAAAATGGGTTTGTCTCTGGGGTTCTTTCACTTTGCATGTTTCATGATTTTTACTCGCATGCTCTCTGATTTTTTGAACCGAGAAAATTAAACTACACTTAATGGCTATTTTTGAAGTCTTAGACCTATTTTCGGTTCGTGGGATGTATAAGACGTATTGTGGAAAAATAATATCGTTGTTTGATCTTTCATGGAGAAGAAGAAGAGAAGTTGTGAGCTAGGATGAAGTTATCCTTCGATTTGGCACAAGTACTATCAAGAATGATAGGCTCTAATCTTTAAGATCTCTTGCTTTTTTCTAAATGTTTCATTGAAACGAGTCTGCTCTTTTGAGATTCTTGGCTTTCATGTTTTATCTGGTTATTTTCTTGCTAGGTTTAATAAATCTTGTGATCTTGGTTATGAATCCATGGTAAATGATGTTCTAATTAGAAACTTACCTTGTGTTAGTCCTTTTAAAAAAATGCATGTAAAACGTATTTATGTAACTCTACTTGTCATTTTGGAACTGGTAATTGAAATGTTCTATTTTAAATGACCTTAATTGTTATTTAAATATGGTTTCGAGTTTGTGGGAACCTTGAGTTCTATTTGAGCTTGTATTTGGGCTTCATGTTTTGATATGAACTTGTGTTGGAGTTTCTTATTGCTCTAAACCGGTGTTTGGAATCTTGGGTAGCTCTGACTGTTGTTCAAGTTTGTATATGACTCTGTACAAGTATTTTATTACTTGTGTTTCTCTCGAATCATTATTGAAGGTTCATGTTTTTACACAACACTCGTATTTTGTTACTTGTGTAGTTCTAAATTTTGTTGAGACTTCGTGTTCAACTCTGTTTTGGTATTTTGAGTTGGGTTTTACTTGTATTAAATGTTTAAAACTTATAACTCTTTGTTGAACTATTGCTCAAAGAAAACTAGGAGAATAGCTACTTGAGTTGTTGGGTAAACTCTTTGAGATCTTAACTGAAAACGTCTTTGTTTGATGAATGGATTTGGTAATTCCTTTTTGAGAACTGTTTCATCTTTTTTGAGATGGAAATGGTGTTTTATTGGGGTATTCTTTCCCCCTCTATTTTGTGGAAACTCGTGTCTTCAGATCTTTTAAAATAAGTTAAGGTTTCATTTAAAAGAAGAGTTTATTACTTTAGTGCTCTGAATTGTTATGGAGGGATTACTTGTCTCTATTCAGATTGTTTTTGTATTATAGTACTTATTGAATCGAGAACTAATTACTCTTTTGTAATGCAATATTGAAACTGACAATGGGATTTCAGTCTTTGAGTTCATTGATACTTTTGAACATGTTTAGCTTACTGATCATTTTTTTCTATCTCTTGTTGGATATAGTAAATAAACCATGTGTCTTTGTAAAAGAAAGGAATGTGATTCCTTTGGAACATAATTTTTTTTAGGACTGTTATGTGTATTTCATTATGAGATTGGAATTGAAACTCATGTTTATTGAAGGTAAATAATTGTAAGGAAAATGGTAGTGTGCTTTCTTCTTACTGTGAGTTGATTTTGTTCTCTCTTATGGGAACTAGCTTATGAATTTCTAAGTATGAATTAAAAGTGGGAATTCATTTGTTAGTACAATAAAATGAATTATTGATTGGATCATTTTCTAATTAAGATCCCTTTCTTTCTATTGTTGGGATAAGTTCATTGGTTGAACTTTTCTGTTTTGATTCTCTTATGAAATGGAGATTTCTTTATGAGTTGTTTGGTCTTCCTTGTTCAAATAATTTGCTGAAATGATGTAAGAAGAGATTAGATGATTCGGTTTTGTTGAATAGAAAATGTAAGCTTGTTTGGCAGACTGTTTGTTTGACAAGGCTTTTCTTTGTTTGGTTTGAGATGAGTAAGTTTTGTCTCTTGCACTCTATCTTTTTATGGATCCTCCTTGGATGGACTCGAGTAGAGATTAACTCCTGTATGAGTCTACTTTGATTTGTGAACGTTGGTCTCAGATCTTAACATGTTAACTTCTAACATGTGGAAGTAGATTTAGACTTACAAATAGACTGTTTGATTCTCTATTCCTTCTTGGATTGAAATGGGATTTTGTTTTGATGAATATCTTAAATGTTTAATTTTAAGGTATTTGTCCTTTAAATGAAATCATTAATTCATGTTATGAATCTATTTCAGTTTTTTGGATGTCTTGTGTTTGGTCATAGTTTGTAATGGTTCTTCTTCTTCTTTTTCTTAAGAGTTAGAGGAATCATCCTAATGAGAACCATGTTGTAAACCCTTCTTTTGGCTTAAAGCAAAGATAAATGTTGTATTCTATTATGATAGAATTGGGAACAATGAGATGATATGATCTGTTGTTTTCTTAAGGATAATTGATAGGATCAATTAAACTTTAATTTTGTAAGGCAGATATAGTGGATTATATTCCGTTCTTCTCTTGGAAGTAAATTCAATTGGTTAAATGTACTTCTTTTCCATTTGCTATTACTTATATTGATATTTATGATGTCATAATTGTCTCATTAAAGAAGAGTTGTTTTAATGGAACAATTATTGGAATGCACTTCATTTTAAGGCTTAGTGTTTATCATGCTCAGTTCATTGAACTGACCTGTGCTAGCAATTTTTGTAGATGGACTTCGTAAGTGATAAAAGAAGGTAAAATTTATATGATGCATTGATGAATTAAATATGATTCCTTATGAATAATTCTGATTTGTTCTTGAGATTGTAACGAAAAATAAAAGTAGTATTCTTTTATAATGAAGATGGTTGTTATGCAGTTTTCCTAAACTGCATAAGGCTTGTAAATGTATAAGTTATAAAGATTAATTGAAAGCTAAGAATTTACTTGTATTGGTTGTGTAAATTATCTTGTATTTGTATGATAAAGATGGATTCTATCTTGTTGATATTCTTCATATTATTTATATGCTTAATTGGTTATCCTTTAATAAGTTGGATAAAGGGATTTAGTTCAATTCCCTACTTATGATGCAGCTTGTTAAGTTGTAGAATATGATGTTCTTTATCTAAACTATATAATATAGTAATGTAATGAATGTTGTACATACATTAAGAAATATGGATATTGGGTAAGATATACCCTAACACTTAACATGGAGATGAAGACTCTTTCTCCTTCATAATTGCTTATAAACCAAAAAGGTTTGGAAATATGATTACAATTTATTAGACTTCAAATTGTATGAAGTCTACTTTAAATTGGATATATATTCAGATGTTGAATCTTTCCAAAAAGTTATTATACTTTTAAATAAGACATATTATAATGCTATACAATTATGGTTAATTGACAGTTTAACTATGTGATCAAATATTAAAAGTGACCATGAAAATAATGAAGTTCTTAATGGGCTAAATGAGGAAAATTTAGGAAAGAACTTATTGAGCGTTGGATTAGGGTTTGGCAGGGTTGTTGTAATCAGGTTTTAATCCAAACTAACAATGTATTAACAAACTCCTTGGGGGTATGTACATCTCGATGAGGTAGTTTTTGTAGGATGTTGGCACACACCAACTGCAGGGCTGTACTTTTGAGAAGGCTTGGGTATTCTCAAGAATACAATGTTGTAGTTGACATGTGGCATCACCCTTCCACATTGATCATCTAGATCTACACACATCTAGAACTTGGACTTGAACCTAGTTTCTCTCTAGGTCTAGATAGGAGCATATTTAGGATAGGAATTAGCTTCCAAAGGCTTAGGGTACGTTTTCACATTCAGATGACTTAGGTCAAATGAGTATGCCCATCTACCCTAAGCCTTTGTGAGCATCTTCCTATAATAGGTTATGTTTCTATCTAGGGCTAGGGTAAAACTTGGAACAAGTGGACTGACGGTAGTCAATAAAGACCAATCATGATAATAGAAGAGTGAGGTGAAGGATGTATTCCAAAATGATGAGTATGTTGTCTAGGAATAGTGACATACATAGTATGTTATAAATCTTTGGCCAAAGTATCACAAACTTCTAGTTGCGTTGTCCTATGTCACTAAGTTCAAAACAACGTGATATCATATAAATATTGGTAATAGATATTTAGATATTTTCTTTAAATAGATCACTCAGTACCCGGTGTAGGGTAGGATGACAAAGTATACGAAGTATGCAATATGTATTCAATACATAAGATAACATAAATAGATCGGTAGCTTATCGAGTTATGGAATGAATAGATTGGTGAATCACCGAGTCATTACGGCTACATATGTTTATCCATTGCATTTGATTGACATGGAATGTTTGTTCTAAATATTGCTTTATTTAGAATAGTGGACGTTATTAAAAAAATTAAAAAATTATCGTGATTCTAACGTCTTAAAATGGGAATGTTATAGTACCAACACGGTTCCATTGGCTTTCTGTTTTGAACCCGATCCTATATGTCGATGCCGGTTAGCTTGACCGACATCGGTTCTGTGAAATTGACATCGGTGTATGTGGATGTCTACTTTAGTTCTAAAATTTATTTTCCTTCAAAATCTCCTCAATCTGCTTCATGTTTAGGCACCAAAACCCGATCCCTATACATTCTTCTTTCAGTCAATTAACATCACGACTCCTAACAATCTTATAATCTTCTAAATCCCAAAATTGATATCCTGAAATCACCAGAGCCATAACCAAATAAAGTGCATCTCTTATATTTAGCATCTAACTTTCTCCTATTTTTTCTATCAACATGCACAAAAGCTTTTGATCCAAAAAATCTAAGAAAATAAAAATCTACCTCTTTTCCAGACCAAGCTTCTTATGGTATTCCACCATCCAGTGTTGTTGAAGACCCACGGTTGATCAAGTACACCATTTTATCCACTACTTCTACCCAAAAATTCAAAGGCAAGCTGACATGTATCCTCATACTTATAGCACGTTCCATGATTGTTCTGTTCATTATTTTTGCAACTCCATTCTCTTTCAGATTTTAGAAACCATTCTTTCTCTTTGTATTCCATTCTCTCAAAAATAATCATTAAAATATTTTCGCATTACTCACCACCATTTTCGATGTAAGGAACTTCAATTTTAAGTTTGTATCATTTTCTATAAGGTCTTTCTATCTTTTAAAAGTTTCTAAAACATCGATTTACACTTAATACAATAGATCCATACCTTTCTTGTGGCATCATCAATGAAAGTCACATAATATTGGGATCCTCCAATAGAAGCTACCTGGGTTGGTCCCCACACATTTGAGTGTACAAGATCCAATTTCTGCTCCTTCTTTGTTGACCCAACCTTGAGAAATCTCACTCTCTTATTGTTTCCAAATATGCAATGCTCACAAAATTCAAGATCTAGTTGTTTCAAATATGATAACTTACCCTTAGCCTTTAAGATATACATTCCTTTTTCACTCATATGGCCTAGCCAATTATGCCACATGTTTGCATCTGAATCTGTAGTAGATAGCACATAAAAAGAATCATGAATACAGGTAGAAAAATATAAATTTCCTACCTTATTACCTCTTACCACAACAAGAGATCCCTTGGTAGCCTTCCAAGAATTGGCTGTGAATGTAACCATGCATCTAGATTCACCAAGTTTCCCTACAAATATGATATTTCTCTTGAGGCTTAGCACATACCTCACATCTTTCAATACCCATGGATTTGCATTATGAAACTTTAGATAAAAATCACCTTTACCAAAGGTGATATTGCATGGCTCATCATCACCTAAATAAACATGTCAAAAATCACCCTGAACATAATTTTTGAAATAACCCTTATTAGGGGTACCATGGAAAGAAGCTCCAGAATCTAACACCCAAGATTCTAATTTATTATCCAAGGAGAGAATAAGGGCATCTTGCTTTACCTCACTTGCAATGTTTTCCTCCTTACCTTTTTCTTTACCTTTGTCTAATGTATTCTCTTTGTTTTCCTTGGACCAACACTCCTTCTTTACGTGTCCTCTCTTTCCACAATTCCAGCAAAGTAAATCTCTGTACCTAGATCTAGATCTTCCATGTCTTGAATTTGATCTCCCATTCTTCTTGCTCTTAGATGATCTCTCCTTAGATATTCCCTGATTTCTACAGTTAAAGTGTTTCTAGATGATGCTTCTCTTGATATTTTCCTATGTATTTCCTCATTAAGGATTACACTAACCACATCATCAAATTTCAAACCTTTAGAAGCAGTTGTTGTATTACTAATAGCCATTACCAAGTTATCCCAACTATCTAGAAAAGAGAATAAGAATAAAATTTCTTTCACTTCATCATCAAATGGAATTTCTACCAATTTTAATTGATTTACAATAGACCGGAAATCATTCAAATGATTAGATACAGATCCACCTTCTTGCATCTTAGAATTAAACAATTTTTTCATCAAATATACCTTATTCAAAGCACTAGGAGTTTCATACAAATTTGCTAAATATTTCATCAACTCTACTGTGGTTTTTGCATCTATAAAATTTGAAGCCACCGATGTTGTCAGGCTCAATCTTATAGATCCTAGAGCCTTTCTGTCAAGAACCTTCCATTCTTCATCATTCATTGTGTTCGGCTTTCCATGCTCATCCAACGGTAAGTATAGATCTTTCTGATACAAATAATCCTCCACCTGCATCTTCCATAGTTGATAATTATGACCATCAAATTTCTCTACTCGGTATTTACTATCTTCTACCATTTCTCTTCTCTCACTCAACCATAAAAACCCTCTAAGAGTAAATCTTGTCAACACACAAAAACTCCAAAGAAATCTCGATACTAGTTGTTATGTTTAAACCATATAATAGTGTTTCAAAATCTATAATCGATAAAGCATATAAATAGTGAATTCAAAAATAACCAGAAGATAAAATAAACTAGAGAAAGATAACACCATATTTAACGTGGTTCACCCAGTGTGGGATATGTCCACCAAGAAATAGCCAATATTATTATTCAGTTCTTTACGGAAAAAATACAATGAATATCTTTTGTCTTCCAAAGACCTCATGGATGTTCAATTCTTTTCCCTCTCTCACTTACTCTTTCTTTCTCACCAAGAAAACTTACATGCAAACATTTGTTATTTTCTCTCTTCTACTTACTTTCCTCATACAATGCATACATGCATATATAACTATTTTGGCCAACTAACTATGCTTTTACTACAATCAATACATCATCTTTAAAACAAGTGATTTATTCTAATTCTCATAAATAAACTAAAGCACCATCCCACAGTAATCATCACTGGTTACTTGCTGACCTTTTATGGTTACTTCCTGACATATGCCGACCGACACCAACTACATCCTAGCGACACCGGTTACATCCTCGACCGATGTCGGTTAGTGTTAAAACTAGTAACATGTAAAAGAAAGTTTCTTGTGAATCAATCAAGCTCCATACTCAACACATGAGACCTTTCAACCACCTCTACTTCTATTTTGGTGCAACTTGTTTCATGTGCACTCTAACAAGCCTTCTCATGTGGCTGCTTCACTTGGTTTTCCTCCTATAATACCCTACTCCAACTTTTTTGTGCACATGATTGCACTAATTCATTCTTTTCTCTTATTCATCCTTATTATCTTCACACACATTTTCCTTTTCAGTGTAGGTTTAGTATAAGTCCTAAGACTCCCTTGGATCAAAACCTATGGTACTTTTGACTTAGGGTCCTCCTCAAGTGGATTTAATTAGTGGAAAAACCACCCTTTGGAAAACTAGTCCTACCTTCTCTATCCATCGAGCCATCTCTTCCTCATGCTTCTTTTGGAGCTTCTTCCAATTCCTTTTCACCTCCATCTGAATTATTCATGCTATCTTGTGCATACCTATTAGCTTCTTCTCACAAATAATTGACCTCATCCTCTAAATGGGTATCTCTTCTTGATACTTCACGAGTCTTCCCTCACCATTACATTCCTCTCTCACAAGTCCTGGATTTCCTTGAATCATCTTTCTCCTCCTAAGGCTTCTTCCACGAGCCTTCTAATTTATGAGTCCTTCCTATCCTAAATTTCTTCTCTACACGGATATATTCACACTCAAGTCCTCTTGTGTAGTATTCCTAGCTATTAGACTCTTTCTCCCTCTTATCCTTCTAATTTTACAACCTTTTATCCCCGACGCAACTTCTTTGTGCCTCCACATCTCCCTTTCCTATGGAATTCTTGAGGGATTCTTCTTTTCCTCCATTCTCGGGATCTGTTAGACCATACTCCTCTACCGACGGCCTTATCCTCATTCTTCCTCTTGTGGATATTTTCTACACCACAATTTTATTTTTTCATCTCTCTTCTACTTATGCATTTGTCTTTATACAAGACATTTGGAGACCCTACATATGAAGAATCCTTAAGATATCCCTGATCTATTATATTCCTTATACCCCTCATTCCATGTGATCATTAGAAACTTCCTTTAGTTGTTCTACACTTCTTGCATTCATGGCGACTTATTCCAGTTAGACCCTTCCTAGCCTCTCTCAATCTCAATCTCATCTTCCATATTATCCTACGCTTTCTTTGAATTGTTGTCACACCTTACTTGGTTTTTGTAGTCTCCTTTTCTTGTGCACTCCTATACATGCCACCGCTTGAGATATCTTTGGAGCTCCTTATCAAGTAAACCCCTTTCCATGTGCACTATCATAATCTCCCATGATTTCTCGGCTTCTCCCGCAATGGTTCTCAATTTTCCCCATGTGTTCTCATCTTTATGCCCCTTCAAGACACCTTCCCATACATCTCATGTGTATATTGGGTGCATCCATTCCTCATGTGACATCTTATTTCTTTTATTCTTCTTTCATTTCCATGATATCCTCTCATGGATATATGTATTTATTTATGTGTTCATGGTCTTTTCCACCATCTCTCTTTCTTCCTTAGCATCCTCCTCCAATTACATGATGTTAGCATATGTGCCTCTATTTCCACATATTCCCATATTAATATCATAATTGAACACATTTATCTTAGTGGTAATCTTGTCTTTGGGATCTTTGTCTTCATTGAAATCTTCTTGAATAACCTTATATTGTTCCTTCAATAAAAATTTATTATGATGCCCTTTGAGCATCATTTGTGTGTTTCGTATATCATGCCTTCGACTTGTTTTTGAGTCCTTCACTCTCTTCACCTCCTTGAGACCTTTTTGGGCCTCGAATATTGACTAATTCCCAAAAAGTGCATGCACGTGCAGGACCAGTGAAAAGGATGGGAACGTGGGGAAAATTGTGTAGGACAGGGGTTTTATAAGGGTTGAGTAGAAACCACGGTGCACGCAAAAGGAAAAGAAAAGTATTTTAGGACTTAGATATATTCATCTTTCCAAGAAGCACCGAGGAAAAATGTGACCCAATTAGGTGTCTTGAGTTGATAAGGTGATAGCCTAATGACTTGGTGGTCAAGGAAAGAATATTCCACACATGGAACTGTTAGTGCAAATCTACATGACCCCCTAAATGACCTTTAGATCTGTAGTCTATAATTGGGTCATTTAGTGTGATTGCACAACATTGAGTTTTCTCAAGGTGTGGGACCTTACAAGGTGAGAAAATATCAAGAGAAAGGTGGTTCTTACCCATCCGTTTAGGTGTATACATGAATTTTGAGAGGTTCAATGCTAAATCCTACTCTAGATTCCAAGGAGACAGAGTTAAAGTTAAAGATGCAAAAGGAAACAAAACTAAGTAAAAGTTGGTGATACACCAAAGGAGTGATGGACCTCTATTTTTGCAAATAGACATAGATCATAAGAATGCAAAACTAGAGCATGCACAAATTACCAAAATGTAATGAAGGATCGAAGGAAACAATAAACGCAAGAAAGGATTGCAAATTCATTCACAGAGCATGCTTTATCATTCCAAGTTTTTGATACGATGCATTACAATATAAAGGAGACAAAAACATATTGTAGTTCTAATGGGAGGCCTGAAACTTCATGAATTCACATGCCAAGGGGAAGAGGGGAGTCTACAAGAACAAAAACGTCCAACATTTACAAAATGAGCCAAAATTGGCTTTTAATGATGAAACAGAACAAAGAAAGGTGAAAAAATGTGGGAAAATTGATTCAAGATCTCCAACCACCGCCAAGATTCATTAAACCTCAAAAATCCATTTTTCGATGCATTCGGCCATCTTTGGAGAAGTAACGGATTCCATACTTCATCACTTTTGGTGGTTGGGGGTCGATTTTGCATTTTTTCCAATGCTAGAGACATTTCTTCAAATTTATCCCACAAATATCCATAAAAATCAAAATTGAGGTGTCCATCATGTGGATAATTGCAACATCTTTCCAATGAAACCAAAATCGTGAAAATCCAAGCTCTAGATCGAAAGATATGGCCCTCTGAAGAATTGGGTGGAAAAATTAGGGAAAAATTCGAGTTCGCGGGCCAAAATTTGAACCTTTTCCCTTTTTTTCAAATTGGTAAAATTTCCAAAAAATTCTCCGTGTCCTACTTCTCCACTGACACATGGCACCCTCTGGTTCGGCCATGAGCTCAAAACAACATTTTTCCTCTTTTACCCGCCTAGGAAATTTTTTCAAAAATACCCCGTCGTCGGCCGACTTCGCCACTAATGTGGCCACGTGGCACCATCTGATTAGCCCACGGGGATGTGTTTCAAGTTTTTATTTTTGGATTTTGTGGTTTTGGAAAAAACTGAAAATCCTTCCCCGACAATGTCGATAATGTTGACTCCCACCGACAACTTCGACACGTGACACCCTCTGATTCGAAATGGGGGCCTTAACCAATTTTCTTTTTCCTCCTCTGCTAGCACACGGGCTAGTTTGTGACTTTGCACCTTTTATCCAAAAGGGATAAGTGTCATATTTATCTCTATGCCCATGCTCCACCTTGACATGTGGTTCTTTCTAATTGGTTGCGGGCTTACCTAGGGAAAATTTCCCCTCTAAACTCCTCTGAGCCATAACTCAAAAAATATAAGGAGTTAGGAGGACTTCTTTACATTTCTAAAAAGGAGAAGAAAAATCCTATCTGATGAAGTCATCTCCTAAAAATTTTGAGTGCTTTAAATTTGCAAAAATATTCATGTAGAAAAATGAAGGAAGAATGAAGGCAAGTTAACCAAAACAAGCATGGGCTTATTTTGGATAACAATTTTGGCGACTTAGAGGGGTCATCTGCCTACTAGATGAAGTGACCAGCTACCTAAAGAAATCCATTGGGCATGGAGTCATGAACTCAACTTCTTGTTACTCTCAATTCATTAGAAAATATCTAAGATGAGGATTGTGAGAGTAGAAAATTACTTTGACTTGGAACATGATCTGTAAAAGATGCATCCTTGGGGCAAAAAAACATGTGCCAAAGGACTTAGGGAAAAGTAAATCTAAGCTAAAACAAAACTATGTGCATAAGAACTTGGAGGAATGAAATAAAAATTTAAGCTAATATGTACAAGGTGAGAAGTTTCCCTTCTAGTAACAATGCTTTAGATGGATTCCGTTAATTGGAATCTGCAGTTCCTCACCATCTAATGTAGACAATTAGAAGGCATAGTTGTTTTTGCATTTTTGACTATGTAGGGGCCACTCCAAATGAGATCAAATTTTGAATTCCTTCCTAGCTTTGCTCAGTCTGCATCCCATCTCAACACTAATTCTCCAACTTGGAAAGTTCTAGCCTTAGCTTTCCTATCAAATATTCTCTTGATCAAACCTTGGTCCTTTCCCATTGTTTAGGTTGTATACTCTCGATTTCTTAGAATTCCATCAATTCTGCATATCTAACCTCCATGGCCTCAAACTCTAACAATTCCAATTAATTCATGAATTCCAATGTTGGCAACTCAAGTGACATAGGCAAAACTTACTCTTTCCCATAAACAAATCTAAGTGGAGAGTTACCTGTGGATCTCTTAGGAGTTATCCTATCAGACCATAGAGCTGATTTGAGCTTAGTGTGCCAAGTCTCTGATTTTCATCAAGAGTCCTCTTGATGATGCTTAATAGATTCTTGTTTGTGGACTCAACTTCGCCATTACCTTGAGGGTAATAATTTGATGAAGTGCTCGAATAGATCCCATTTCTAATAGCCCATTCAATTACCTTTGATCCTATGAATGCCAACGCATTATCTGATATTATAGTGATAGGTATAACAAATTTGGTTGTTATCCCCTCATAGAAGTCTAGAATGCTAGATTAATTTGCCTCTTTGAGTGCCACCACCTCACCATTTGGTGAAGTAGTCTGTTGCTTATTAGAATCCATTTGTGCCCTTGGCTTGAGTTTGGATTAATGAATCTAATGAAGTCCAATCCCCATTGCATGAATGGTTGGTCAACTAAGATAGGGTGCAATCGAAGTGTTGCCAATCTCTCTTTGCTTGTGAAGAATGCATAATTCTTGTACCTCTTGATCCATGTATTACAATCACTAAATACTTTGGGACAATAATAACCAACCTTCATGATCTTGAGAGCTTTTACTCTTGGAGAAAAATGACCCCCAACTGATCCATTATGGAACTCTTCTAACATTTTCTCAATCTGATTTGTCCCAATGCACCTCAAAAACACTCCATTGATATCTTTTTTGAACACGATGCCATCAAAAAGTGCATACGGAATATCCTACAATCTAAAGTGTCTTCTTTTGGATTTTTTCATCTCTGGAGGGCATAAGCCTATTTGTAAGAAGTGCATTATGTCTTGGGTCCAGAAAGGAGTGAGCACACCACCATTTTCTTCTTGAACATCTCTTTGTTGTTGGCTATCTTGTAACACCAAAACAAAATTCTTCTCTTTGCTTGCTTCAATTGATTGGCTCAAGGCCAATTTCTCACATAATCCCTTTCCTTGGAACATCTTGGTGACTTTGTTCTCAATGTCATAATCCATGACATGAGTAATCCACCCTGCACGATTTTCATTTAGATCTTACTTGAGGATGAAGTCTTTAACTCCCACATGAGAAACCAGTAGTTGAACCTTGTTATTTGAAACTAGATGCTTAAATTTATTCAAGCTCCTAATCACTATAATAACATGCTTCTTAATGAAGGAATACCATACTTCATATTATTCCAAGCTTTGGCTAAAGAAGGCAATTGGCTTCTCTACATTTTCTTCGTTCTGCTATACTAAAATTGCAGAAATTGTATCATCACCACCAAATGCATAAAGGATGAAGTCTTTGGAAAAATATGGGTTAATGAGAGTTGGAGTCCGTGAGATAGCTTCTTTGATTGCCTCAAAAATTTCCTTACCTTCAGCTTTCCATTTAAATTCCACATTTTTCTTCAACATCATAGTTATTGGCTTGCCAAGGGCTCGCAAAGTTTGGAACAAACCTTAGAACAAAATTAATTATTCCCAAGAAACTTTAAAGAACCTTCTTATGCCTTGGCGCAATGGCATTTATCTTATTTCTTCAACCCTCTCTGGATCAATTGCTAACCCTCTTTGGAAACAATGTGGCCTAGGAGCTTACCTTCATGAGCTAGGAAAATGCATTTTTTAGGATTCAAGGATACCCCAAATCTTCTACATCTTTGGAACACTTGTCTCAAATGAAAGAGATGGTCTGCTGCACTTTTAGAAAATACAATAATATCATCTACGTATATCAGCACTATTTTTTTATCAATCCCTTAACGCCATATCCATTTCCCTTTGAAATTAGCTCTAGCATTAAACAGCCCAAATGGCGCTTTTCTATATGCATAGGTTGCCCATTTAGTGGTGAAGGTTGTTTTTAACTGATCCTCTTCCTTTACCATGATCTAATTATACCTTGAATAACCATCTAGCAATGAAAATCTCTCTTGAGCCAGCAACAACTTGCAAAATATGCTCCATATAAGGAAGTGGGTAGTGATCCTTGAGGGATGCTTTGTTCAAATCTCTAAAGTCTACACACAACCTGATTTCTCCACTCTTCTTTCTAATTGGAACCAAGTTTGCAACCCACTTGAATGCCTATGGGGAATATGATACTTTCCTCTATTAACTTATTCAATTCCTTCTTCATAAGAGGCTCAATGTGTGGATTGACCGGTCTCTGCTTTTTACGATGGGCTTAGCACTTAGATCTAGTTAAATTGTGTGTTGAGCTAGATTGGGATTGAAACTTCTCAAGTATTCATAGCTCTAAGAAAATGCATCTGGGAACTCTTGCAAAAGTTACATGAATTCATACCTTTCTTGCTCAATTTCCACTTTACCAATTCAAGTGACTTGCCTTCTCCAACCGATATGGGCTATGAATCCTCTCCTTGACTTGGATGTTTTCTTTCTCCTTCCTAAATTGATCATTAGGATTAAAGATAGAATCTAAAGTCATAAGTAATTTTGCAGTTTGTTGGTTCTCAGTTGTACCACTTGATAACCATACCGTTGTTCCACCTTTTCATGATTTTTGGTTGAGAACTCAAACTTCCTCTTGCAAGAAATTGATGATTTGTTGGTCACTCTCACACACTTACCAACTTACATTATTATGCAGAATCGATGGCCTCACAATCACATGGATTTTAGGCTACATTTTATCTCTTTTGATACTCTCCACAACATCAAAATTTTCTCCCAATCGCTGCAAGGCTGCAAGCCTATCAAAGCAGCTTGGTTCTCTTTCCTAGGGATGGAGTTGATGCCAAAGCCCTCAAAATCCTCAATGAGGTCCCACACCCTATTCTTATAACTCTTGAGAAGGTCATTCTTGGTAGCATGCTATCCTTTAACTTGATTAACAATCAACTCACTATCACTAAAGACTTGTAAGTTTTTGATGCCTCTCTTCCTTAACCAATGCAATCCATGTATCAAAGCCTCGTATTCAATAGTGTTGTTAGAACATGCAAACTGAAATCTAAAAGATGAATAATACTTAATGCCTTGAGGTGAAACAAGCATATCCCATCCTCCTACACCTTATCTACTTCTTGATCCATCAAATAAAAATTTCCATACCTCATTGTCATCTCTATGGTCTCGCTTCGTGATGTTAGGAAGAGGCTGATTTTCTTCATGCATGTAATAGACTCCTAGTTAAGATTCCTCTATTTCCTTGTAGGGATCAAAAGCATGTACCTTGCTTTCCCATTTTCAAGATTCAAATTTGGAATGCCTCCAACTTTGGTGTCATCTTCATGTGTGCTTGAATAATCATCAAACGATGAATAGTTGGCATTGATTGGGCTTTGAGTATGAGGCTCAATGTGAAATTTTGCAATAGGTTTGGACCTGATTGTGGCATTATCTCCATACCTTGTCCTAAATAGAATGTGTGACCAATAAACATATAGGTATCCTCTAATTCTAGCTATGAAATCCCTTGAAAAACATATGGCAAAGAGTGGTGGTAAATCTATCACCGACACATCTTGCAAAATAGTGACATTGGGGCACGTATGCAAAGTAAGGCTCAAATATTTGATTACCCCAAATATTGCTACTGCTTTCCCATAAAATTGCACCACCCCCTTGGACATGACTTCATATTGAAGTCCTAGCTAATCAGCTATTTGTTTAGGCATCATGGAACTACTTTCCCTGAATCAATCATAAAATTATGTACTAGTTTATCCCCAATGATCAATGAGACAGAATGGAGGGGGCTTCAAAATTTTACCTCATTTTCCTCCATGATTCCCTTCAGGCTAAGTATCATTTTTGAGTACCTTCTCTTGCATATGAGCTAGCTGATTTAGGTTGACCAATTCGTCATGACAGCTTGTAATAGATCCATTTGTCTTGGGATGGATATTGACTCCCACATAGATATGTTCACATTAGTCTTCTTCATTTGTTCAATGATATTAAATGGGGATGAACCATCTCTTTGTTTCCATTTAGTCTACAAATTATTTTCTTGTACATGGGATACAATAGCTAGAATTTGAGTTGGTCTAGAAGGTGGCTTGGGATTTCCTTACACATTTGAAACTTCATTTTTCTTGCCAAAACCTTGTGGAGTGATGGAAGGTTGTGAATCGCTTGGATCTAATGAATTCCTACACCAATATTCCTCTTCTTTTACTGTGTGTTAGCTTCTTACACTCGAGAAGGTGTTTGATTCATACCACAAAAATCTTCGGCCTACCAATTCACAAGTGTAGTCTCATTTGGAGTTGTATCTTGTTGAAATGTCCCTTATTGTTTGTTTGTTTCTTCACTCACTTCACTCTGTATACCATTTGTTGTCACCATAAAATCTTGGTTCAAAGCACCATTGAAGCACATAGATTGATTATGAGGTTAACTACATGGGAAACACCAATCATACTCTTGGGATATATTATTTTGCATTGGCACTAAGGCTTTAGAGGTAGATTCAACAATGGGGTTATAGGGCTGAAATGGTCTATTGGTAGGAGGCCTTACTTGATTTTGATTTGCAGCTTGGTTGGGTGGCCTATTAGGATGATATGGTTGTCTATTAGGTTGAGTTTGAGGCTGATAATAAGGCCTAAAACTTTGAGCTTGTTGCCTCTTGAGCGTAACCATCTCATTGCCCAAATTTTGCAATTGTTTCATAATTTATTGAATCTCATTTGAGGCACTAGAGGATGAAGTAGAAGTTTCATTTGAAATTTGATTTCTAGGAGTGGGAATATGAGCTAAAGTAGGTGCTTGACTAGTACTTGGGCTTTCCAACTCTCTATATAAGGGCATAGGAGACCTAGGTACAATTTTACCATCTTGGATCAAACAATTATCATCCCTAATGGAAATGTTGTAAGCTACGGTAGAGTTGCACCTCCCATGGATTGGATCAACATAGAAATTTCAGATTTTAAAGCATTGAGAAAGTATAAGAAAGCACCTTGAGCTGATGGCATCATTGCCAATGGGATTCTAACCCATGTTCTTTGAAATCTGAAATTGAAGTCTGCTAGTTTCTCATTGGGAGCTCTCTTTATAGTTGTCAGGTTGCTCCAATACGCATGTTGTCCCCTTTCTCTCCAAATTGGTTATGGAGGGCTGTACATAGCTGGTTCCAATTTTGGATATAGCCTACCTCAAGGCTCCTAAACCATTGCAATTCTTCCCTTTGAATGAAGATGCTAGTAATTTGATAGCAATCTCCATCTCAACAATCTCATGGATTGCACAAACATTAGCAATGTCCTTGATATGATCACCGGAAGTTGGTTTGATTTTCTCTAGTAAAGTATGGGATGTTCTTCAATGCTACAATTGGAACTGGGTTTTGTGCATTGAGAGAAAGTGGGCTGCTACTAGTAAAATTGACATAAGGATTGGGTTGTGCCATTCTGATTGACCTGAGAACCCTTGTTGATTGGATGAAAGGTCTACCGTGTGGAGGAGTTGATAGAGTTCTTTTCGGTGGAGATGGAGACCTTTGAATCCTTTTTCCTCCTTCTCCTCTTTCTAGGGATAATTTCAGATAGTTCAACAATCCCTCCTCTCTAGTCCTTGTCCTTGTTTAGATCCTTCTCATGAATCTTCAAGCTTGGACTGCAAAACCATTGATTCTATCATTTTGGAGTCGCGGATGTGCAAATCAAGGCTCTTTCAAGAAAGAAACTTACAACAATTACACATCAACTTTTTTGTAATGAAGATGAAGAACTTTAAGGTCCCACTGGGTGTGCCAAAATTGTTAGTGTAAATCTACAGCACCCCATAAATGACCTTTACATATGCAAATCAATGGGTCATTTAGTGTGATTGCACAACATTGAGTTTTCTCAAAGTGTGGGACCTTACAAGGTGAGAAAGCTCTCTAGAGAAATCTGGTTCTTACCCATTTTTTTAGGTGTATACATGAATTTTGTAGATGTTCAATGTTAAATCCTACTCTAGATTCTAAGGAGACAGAGTTAAAAGATGTAAAAGGAAACAAAACTAAGTAAAAATAGTGATACACCAAAGGAGTGATGGACCTCTATTTTTGAAAATACACATAGATCATAAGGCTGCCCTCACAAATCCATTTTTCGATGCATTCGCCATGTTGGAGAAGAAATAGATGCCATACTTCATCAATTTTGGTGGTTGGGGTCGGTTATGATTTTTTTCCATACTAGAGACATTTCTTCAAATTTCTACCACAAATCTCCATCAAAATTAAAAATTGAATTTTCCATCATGTGGATAATTTCAATATCTTTCCAATGACACTAGAATGAAAAAAATCCAAGCTCTGGATGGAAAGATATGGCCCTCTTAAGTTTTGGGCAAAAAAAAGGCAAAATTAGGGCAAAATTTGGGTTCGTGGGCCAAAATTTGAATTGTTTCCCTCATTTTTAAAATTGGGAAAATTTCCCAAAATTCTCCATGCCCCACTTCTCTCGACACATGGCACCATCCGGTTCGGTCGTGGGCTCAAAACAACATTTTACCTCTTTTACCCGCTTGGGAATTTTTTTAAAAAATACCCCACCAATCCGCCCTCTGCCGCTGATGTGGCCATGTGACGCCATCTGATTAGCCCATGGGGGTGTGGTTCAAGTTTTTATTTTTTCAATTTTGTAGTTTTGGTAAAAACCAAAATCCTTCCCTTCCCCTAACTCCCACTAACAACGCCGACACGTGGCACCCTCTCGATTCGTTGCATGGGGTCTTAACCAATTTTCTCCATCCTCCTCCACAGGCCCGCAGGCCGGTTTGTGACTTTTTGCCTTTTAGCCAAAAGGGATAAGTGCCAAATTTCTCTCTACACCTTTGCTCCACCTTGACACGTGGTTCTTTCTAATTGGCTATGTGCCTGCCTAGGGAAAGTTTCCCCTCCAAACTCCGTCGAGCCATAACTCAAAAAATACAAGGAGTTAGGAGGACTTCTTTACCTTTATAGAAAGGGGAAGAAAAATACTATCTGATGAAGCCATCTCTAGGAACTTTTGAGTGCTTTAAAGTTGAAAAAATCTGCCTGTAGCAAAAGGAAGGAAGAATGAAGGCAAGTTAACCAAAACAAGCATGGGCTTATTTTGGATAACAAGAACATTCCCAAAAGATATCATTACAAAAAGTGGGAAGCTCAGATCGAATAAGAATGCTCCATTGGAGGACCACGTTGACACTTAGTAACCGATATGCTACTTTAGGAAGGCATGTTGGTAGGTGCTAAACCTATTTATAGAGATGCTTGGGTAGAAGAAAAGGGACAACATCATCAAGAGAGCAAGAGAAGAAGAGATTCATGGTGTGATAAACCATGAAAGATTAGGTGAATATTTGTTGAAATAGAAAAATATTCTAGGGGTTGGGGTTCTCATTAGAGTACTATAGGAATGTTAGCATATCTAGGGGATGGGTCTGCTAAATTTTTATAATAAGGAAGAATAACTAGAACTATTGATACCTGAGTTAGATCTCTATATTGGTATGTTATGGATCTTGTGAATGTAATGTGGTTACTGAACTATGATCAATATGAATATATGGTTTTTTTCTAAATATATTGTTCATGGGTGTAAACCCTAGTGCTTTTTCCTTTATGTTATGGATCAGATTTGTTATCTATATGATGTTTCTCTTGTTGTCTAAATGAGTATGTAATAACTCATCCTATGCTTTGTAATGTATGCATGATCATTTATTCTTTTGCACTTAATTTGTCATCAATGACAACATCTTCTCACAATGCTCACATAAAGGAGGGGCTCGGCATCCACGCGCACCTCGGTGAGCACCTAGCATCTCATAGGTGATAGGTCGGTGTGTATGGAATTAGAAGGTTATTCTAAGGGCATAAAAATGACTACATCTTGGTTCCATTACCGGGACCTCTTTTCTAATTTATTGTGAGAATGATGCATGATGATAGAGTGCTTGACCTTGAAAGTGTCAAAGCATGGTTTAAGAGCACGAAGGATGATTTTTCTCAAATATTTAGTATTGGACCTGAGTTTGATGCACACAAATGGGTAGAAGAACACCTATATCATGAGTTATATGAGACCTTCTTTTGTTGTTTTCCAATAGAATTATATGAATGGCTCTCAACATATGCATCTAGATCAAGTTGGTACTATAGATCATGCGTGTGGACCTAAGATGATTACCAGAGGTTATAGGATGCGGATCTGACTTGGACACATGTTGTTGATCACTGGTGGAAAAGAGTGTTGACCAGTTATACCCTAGAATACACCATTTATATGTATTCCTATCTAGAGGTTGTTGATTTTGAGTTCTTAAGGGAACCTAGAGGATCATTTTTGTGAGCTATCTCATTGACCATGAATATATTTATCATTACACTAATTTTGGAGGTGTTCTCTATAGCTGTGTAAGCTTCTCTAAGCATTGGGAGAGGAAGATAGGGTGGAGGAAGATGACATAAATCACGGTGGAAAAGCAGAGGGAAGAGAGACAACTCAAGTATAGTGAAGTGCATGAAGGGATTTGGCTAGACAACGTGAGGTTGCACAAGTGATGGATCTATGGAGGGAGACATTTTGGGAAGGAATTGATGTCCACACAGAGAGAAATGGAACATGAGTAGTCTATGCTACCCCATATTAGCAAGCACATGAGAGAAACCTCCCCATCTTCTTATTAAAGTTCGTCACATGGAGAAACGAGAACCATCGGTGTGCATTAAAACCCACCCGTGACTCACCCCTAGTGCTTAGTTTTCCAAATCAAGAAACAAGTATTTCTAACCCAGTTGGTATTGGTGGAAGTGACCGATCTGAACCTATGAGGTATAACTTCTCATTTGGGACATCTATGGTTGTGAAAACAATTCCTATATTTGGAGGGATTTTTGGGAAAATTTCAACTACATAAAGATTGGGTATCATGTTTGGTATTAGTGCATGATACATGTCCTGCAGTTACAGAGCAATATCAAAAACCATCGAGTGTGTAATTCGGTGGGACATTCGGAACACTAGGCTTGACCACTTCAGGCCCACTACCACCATAGTAGGTGGATCTCGGTGGAATAAGAGGAGGACCCGTGGATTTGGAGGTGGATCTGGTGGATCAGGAGGCATAGGACCTATTGGATGCAGTGGATCTGGTGGTGGAGGAAACACCGGAGGAAATCAAGGTTCTAGATCAAGTGGACAAGGGCCTTAGCCAACTCAAAAGTATTTTTTAAAATGTATTTACATCTACCAGATTACAAGGGTGTTGAGGATGTTTCTAATCATATACACAAGTGTGAATTAATATGGCACGCGAAGGGGATCAATACCCCGAGAGAAAAGGAAAGTTAGTTTGTAATGACATTGTAGGGCGTATGCATAGTAAGTATCGGAAGTATGACCCCCATCGGATAGTGGTAGACTACATTGTGCTTATGAAATTCCTTCTTGGATGAATTTCTTATCCCTAAGTTTGAGAAGAAGATCATTAATGCCTTAAAATAGATCTAGAAGGGAATGATAGAGAGTGTGCGGGAATAAGATGCACAGTTCAAAAATCTCTTGTCAAATCTATTTTATTATATTCATCCTTCTACACATGCTCAATGGTTTTTTGGAGGATTGATAATACCATTCAGAAGAGAACTTTTACACAAGACATTCACGGACCCACACAAGGCCTTAGAGGTTTCCTTGTGTGCTAAGGCTATTAGAAGTGTAGATACCAGTGTTAGCACTTTCCTTGAGGCTCAAATTACTGCAATAGCCAAGTAGTTAGAGAATCTATTTATGAACTCGGTGCACAAGAGTCATAGTGGCACTGTGGTGCATGGATTGTTATGTAGAGGGGAATGTAAAGGATATTTGTCCTCAAATTTTAGTACACATCATGACAGAGATTATGAAATTTTCCATGGGGATCATGATGAAAGTAGATGCCCACTACTTGTTATGCAGCATGCGATCCATAAGAATGTGTCTTACTATTACAAGCTTAATACCTATATGACCCATGATACCAAATATTGAAGGATTTTTAACTAGATACATGATGTCATTGATCTTAGTGTACGCTAGACCATCCTTGCAAGTAGTACCAAGGATGATGATCACCGATATAAAGGGCATGTAGATGGAGGAGTGCATGGAAGAGGTTTCCACAAAGGATTTCATGGTCGTGGAAATCGCGGGGGAAGAAGTGAGTTCCTATGAAAAACTTGCTATACCTATGGGTCTACAGAATTATAAGTGTGAGTGTCCTGATCTATTGTAATGCTCATGGTGTAGAAAGAAACATAAGTATGAGGAGTTCCTTGAGCTGTTTGAACACATGAGCCAACAACACTAGAAAGAAAAAGGTGTTGGGATGGTAAGCATAAATAAGGCCGACTCATAGTGGATGCCAAGAGTGACATGTGATTCTAGATTAGAACCTTTACTAGTGATGATGCATGTGGAGGCCACGCACGCTAGGGAGATACTAAGATAAAGAACCCCGGTTACAACATAAGAAGTGGTACATGGGAACTATACATACCTTACTCATAAAAAAATAAGTTTATAAAGAGACTATGGATGTGATTCGGAGTTTACAAGGAGAGATCCAAAGTGTCTAAAGGAGTAGTCAAGGTAGTTAGAGAAAAGGAAGAATGTTGAGGCTCTATAGAAGGATCTGGATGAGGTTAGGGAAGTATGCAAGATGTTAAGGCAAGAGAATATTATTCCCTTGCTAGGAGAATGGTTACGGGAGAAGGTACCACATGCTGGAGGGGAGCGTGAGAGGCAGGTTCTACATGCTAACCTCCCTCCCCACAACCTTGACTATGACAAGGAGATCACTTTAAATGTTGTTGTGGATGGTTGGCTTCTGAGAAATATTTTGATTGACATGGGTGCAAAGGTCAATTTTCTCACCCTAGATGCTTGGAATCAAATGGGAAGGCCCACATTACAGCCATCTTTGAATGTGTTGTATATTTCAAACAAGAAAAAGGAAATGCCCATTGAGTCTTGAAGGATGTGGTTATCACTATTCAAGGGGCTGAGTTCACTTGGAGACTTCAAAGTCTTGGCACTAGCTGAGGAAGATAACTTTTTAGCATTACTTGGGTGCCCCTGGTGTTACAAAAATAATGCATACCTACGGTTTGACAAGGGATTTAAGTTTTGAGAATAAGGAGGAACTAGTCATCATCCCCTTGACAGATGGGAAATCAACACCCTATAAGGAGCCCTTGGGAGAGAAATTCCTTGATAGAATCTATGTGCGCTCTATCAGAGACCTTGAGGTAATTCATCCTATAGAAGGATTTATCCAGTTTGAAGATGCTCAGTCTATGAGTGATACAACTAGCGTGGCATGTGACAATTGGGCGCATGGGACTTATGAATTAATTAGATGATAGTTGAGAGGATCCGTAATAAGGGAAATAAAGGCGCACTCATTCAAGCACCTAGGAGGGAAGAATTTTCCAAGTTACTCTGGAGGAGCCAACCCTAATGATTTCTTACGAGAAATGGAGGCTTAGTGGAAAAATGAGGATGAAAGAAGAGGTATGCTTAGTTATAACCTACTTGGGACTATAACACGTTGGTGGGATACACATCGTGAGAGCCTTCTAGAATGGCACGAGGTGAGAGTCACATTCTCTATTAGGTTCTCCAGAAGCAATGCGCCCACTATCATACAAGACTACCATGGAAAATAACCCGCCTCATTTCATTTCCAAGCATGTGATAAGGCCTAGATAGAAGGTACAAAATCTTTACCACCTTTTTTATGGGTGCATAAGTTTTTTCCCACTTTACAAGGTCATGTACATGCATGGTATATTCATTTAGAGATGCACCATCAAATGGGGAATTGATAAGATTTGGCAGCTGATCTCATTCAATATTTTGAATATAGGAGTACAAAGCCATCAGTGATTAAGGCATTGTAAGTTTTCAAGTGCCTTACAATGGGAGATAGTGTTATGGTAGAAGATATGATACTAGAGTTATTAGGTGAACCTAGTTTGGAGATGCACTTTAATGAAGAAGAATCAGAAGAGACACATTTTGAGTGCACGTGCATGGAAAAGGAAAAAGGAAAAAGGGTTTTTGTGATAGATGGTGAAGAAATGAAGAGTCTGGATGTTAACCATTTTGAAGGTATGCGCGAGGTCATGGATAGTTTTGATGAGCGAGCGTGCACCTACCATGAACCCTTGAAAACAAAGAAGGTTAACATTGGTTCAGAGGTATAACCTAAGGAATCTATCATTGGGGATTATTAGTTAGAGAAAGAGGTTTCTAAGATCATTGACCTTTTATGGGAGATTCAAGATTTGTTCCCAGCGTGGGTACCATGAGATAAAATGCATTCATCACTCCTTGTGGGAAATGAGGATCAATTTAAAGGAAGGTGCACACCCGATCTGGAAGAGGCCATACTAGATGAATCCAAATTTACACGTACAGGTCAAGGAGGATATATACAAGATGATCACATCGAGGCATTATTGAGGCCATTTGAGGAATCAAAATGGGTGAGTCCAATGGTCATAATCATTAAGAATAATGGAAGGATAAGGATTTGTGTTGATTACAGGGACTTGAATGCAATGTGTGTCATTGACCTTCTTCCAACTCCGTTCATTGAAGAAATTTTGGAAGGAGTAGCCAAGCGTGAGGTCTATTCCTTCACGGATGGGTTCTCAGGGTATCACCAACTCGGGATTGCATAGGAAGACAAGGAGAAGAACATTTTTTCCACTAAATGGGAAAGGTTTTCCTACACGCTTACACCTTTTAGATTGAACAATGTGCCTGCTATGTTATCATGCATCGTGGTGCAAGCATTTCAAAACTTCATCCATATATTTCTTTAGGTCTACTTGGATGAATGGACTGTGTATGGGCTATTAAAATACCATTGTGATAATTTGAGGCTAATGTTTGAGAGATGTCAGAAGTTAGAGATATCCATCAACATTAAGAAATGTGTCTTTGCTTACTCCATTTAGAACCCTATAAGGGCATATTATATGTAATGAAGGTTTGCTGGTGGATCACGCCAAATTTGTAGTTATTGTGAGATTGGGGGAGCCTACCAATTAGAGTGGAGTGCACAGATTCCTTGAGAATATGGGGTATTATAGGAAATTTATTAAGGGATATGCAAATATCTTTGTGCCCTTTGAGGAATTACTAAAGAACAAGAGTTCCTTTCACTAGGTAGAGGCACGAAGAAGGCATTTGACACTTTGAAGGATAGACTTGTTCTGCGCCCAATCTATGCTTTTCTTCTTAGGATAAGCCTTTCCATGTGCATGTTGATGCCTCAGGAACAACCATTGGAGTAGTAATAGAACAACCTAGTGAAGGGATTGTTGATCACCCCTTATGTTTTTCCAGTAGGAAGTTGACACTAGCAAAACATAATTACACAACTACTGAGTGTAAGGTATTGTTCATGATCTACGTGTTGCGCATAAGTTTAGGAAGTATCTACTGGTGACACCATTCATATTCTACACATACCACATGACACTGAAGTACTTGGTGAACAAGCCCATTCTACAAGGGCACATATGCCATTGGGTCCTATTATTTCAAGAATTTGAGTTTTTAGTTGTGGTAAAACCAGAAAAATTAATTCATGACCTAATAATTTATCAAGGATTGAATTAGGGTAGGATGGGCAGAGCATTGAGGATACAATTCCATACCCACAACTATTTAGGTTGCGGTGCATGCCCTCTTACTTAGAGGATATTGCAATGTTTCTTAAAATGGGTGTGGCACTAGAAGGAATGAAGGATTTGGAGAGAAAGCAATTAGCTATACGTGTTGCACCTTACATGTTGATTAGTGGAGATTTGTATAAGTTAGGCCATGATGAGGTTCTACACCGATGCATATTATAACATGAATGTGTTGAAATTATGGAGGAAGCAAATGGTGGGATTGCAGGAGGACACTATGTAGGAAATGCAACCGCGTGGAAGATTCTACTTGTAGGGCTTTGGTGGGAGAGTATCTACTAGGATTGTATTGAGTTTTGCAAGGCATGTGACCATTTTTAGCACCTTGGAAAACCTAGAAGGAGGGATGAAATTACCTTGAGACCAATAGCCAGTGTTGAACCATTTGAAAAATGGGAAATTGACTTTTTAGGACCTATTTCACCTATCGCGCAAAGGAATGGTTCACGTTACATCATCACTTGCACTAATTACTTGACAAGATGGGTAGAGGCAGCACCTACAAAGGATTGCACTTGTTGTGACAAAAACTAGATTCTTATGGGAAAACATAATCAGCAGGTATGGATGTCCATTGAGTTTAAGAAGTGATAGGGGTACAAATTTTCTGAATGAAATAGTCAAGGATTTAAATATCACAAAATAACCCCTTATCACCGCCAATAAAATAGAACTGTTGAGGCATTTAACAAAATACTTAGTCACACATTGACCAAAATTTATGACAATGGAAGAAAGATTGGGATGACAAGGTGTCATTCGTTCTATGGGCATATAGGAAAACCTATAAGAGGTTAAATAATGCCACACCCTTTCAATTGGTGTTTAGCGTAGAGGCTATTTTTCCAGCTTAAATTCATTTTACCATCATTGCATATAACACGTGCGGGAGGATTGGATATTTAACAAGTTCTCAAGGAAATAATTAATAAGTTAATGTAGCTAGATGAAAGGTGATCACTTGCTAGATGGAGTTAGAAGATAGAAAAAGAACAAAAAAAGCATGACATGATTATCATATCAAAAACAAATAATTTGAGGTTGGGAAGATGGTTTTGTTATATGACTCTAAATTTATGCACCATCCTAGGAAGTTGAAAGTCCATTGGTTGGGACCATACATCATCTCGTACATCCTTGATTCAGGTGCTTTCTAGTTACAAGCACTGGATGGGACAAAATTACCAGGCCATTTCAATGGGAGTAGTGAAGCCCTACTATAAATAAGTCTTCCTTGTGTTTCTAAATAAGGCAGTATTTCCAGTAGCTTTTTTAATGCATTTCTTTTTTGTGTTTCTCCATCTTGTTGCTTGTTCCTTTCTATTGTGTTGTTTTACGAACCTTGTGCATTGGTAACTACATTACTTTCTAAGGTTGTGTATGCGTAGAGGACTACACATCTATTTTAGTGTGGGGTGGAGTAGAACGAAGTGAATTAGAAATTAGAAGTGAAATTTGTGATGTCCCATTGAAATATCAAAATCATGTAAGGTAGGAGATCACGTGGGGAAACGGTGGACAAAAATTTTGGTCTCAAGAAGGATTTAACAAAGACCACATACAAAGGATAAGAAGCACAGAACAACATGAGGTAGGTGAGAGAAAAAAATCAGGTCGACAGAAGAAGTTCCTTTGGTGCTACTGAGACACACGCATAAGATTCTTCACTTAGTAAGCATTTTTACACGCCATAAGATTGTAGAAGGTTTTTTCCTTATGATTTGGCACATGGGTAAGGGCACTTAAGGTTGGATTTGGTGGAAAAAGCTACATTTAATGCTAAGTACATTGGTAGGTGGCATATCATTTATTACTAGAGAAGAGAAAAATCTATAAGTAAAGGGTCGGGCACATTATTATTTACCTTGCTATTATGAGATTGAAGAGCTCTTGCAAACTAGGAAATCCACAAAGAAGGAAGAGTGAAAATCAAGTGTGTGACTAGGGTGATCTGCAAACTAGAGTGGAAGGAGTACATAGGCGTAGGGAGGTTTTTTTGGAAGTATGTCGTCTTGTGGAATATTTTTCTAGGTTAGGGTTCTGTAGCTAGGGCACGGGAATAGAAGGATTCTTTCATCGAGTTAAGCCACAAATTTGAGTAGATTGAGGAAGAGGAGCTAGGAAAAAGAGTTTATTTTTAACCCAATAAGTAAGATGGCACTAGAGAAGGAAACTGTTTCACGTAAGAAGGGAAAGGGAAAAGGAAAATATACTACTACCACCAGTTTCAATTAAGAATGGTATGCGGAGATGTAGTACCTAGATAGGGTGTTACTTGGGAAAGAATGGGTATCCCATATAAGGAATATGGTTGTGAGTGACTACAATCATCACAAAAGTACCACAGAGAAGGAAATGGCACTAGAACTGGTTCATCTAATAGATAAGAGGACACCAGAGGGGATGCCAATTTACAACAATGAAGTGGAGGTAAAATGGAGAATGTTGGGTTGCTGAACTATTTGAGTTTCCCTATTTTGGCAAGCCCGAGTGGTTATACCAATGGTTGATGCCATGCATACATAAGGACCACTTCTAATTTTCAGTCTGCAAAATGCACATAACTCCCAAACTCATCTCTAAGTTTACTGGCCTTATCTGCAAAAGAGATTCGTTTGATGATGACCTGGAGGATAGAGAGGATATTAAGAAAACCATGGAGAAGTATGCCTACAAAAAGGGTCTCACTACTCGACATCCTTGATATCTTCAACCCAAAGTGATGAGAATGGTCATGCACCTAGTAACCAAGTTGAATGGGAAAGAAAGGTGGACACAAATAAACAAGGCATGGTTGAATGTATGCTAGAAAATTTCAGAAGGGACCATCTATAACTTGTCCACCTATATTGTAGAAGAGATCATCAACGCGTCGTGCAAGAAGGAGATAAGATAATGTTTGGAAATGTTCTTCTCACCATCATCTTCTCGAAATTAGAGTGCCCGATGGGCTAGAGAATTTCATATGGGAGTATCCAGATGAAGACCCCTCCCCCATGAAGAGGTTTGAAAAATACACATGTGACACCATGATGGCCACCCACAAGGCGCACTAGGAGAAATGGTACAAACGAATATGCAACGCATTATGGGTTAGTGAAGGATTCCAGAACAATTACCAACACTAGTAGATGGAGAAGCTGAGTTCATTATATATCAACACTTTTGCATTAGCAGGTTCACTTTATTCAGATGGGACCAAGAGCCCATGGTGTAAATTTCCCTTCTCCTTCACCGTAGTATTTCCAGCGGGGTCAATCTCTTTGAGGAAGCTAAAAACAAAGGTTCGACCTTAGAAAGGTAGACAAGGACCACCATAATTTTTGAGAGAAGATGGTATACCCCAAGAAGTGCACTTATATGGAGAATTATGTCTCTCGTGAGGTACACATCACAAATCCCTTAACGCTTTCAATTGTTAGAAGGACCGCAACAAGGTACACTTGCACATTACACCCAAATATGAAAAGGGTGCTTACTTAGTGTAACATTCCCATTTTAAGACTTTAGAAACAAGGGAATTTTTTAATTTTTTAATTTTTATTTACATAATGTTCATTGTTCTAAATATAATTTTATTTAGAACACACATTCAATGCCAATATATCTCATATAGAGATAACCATATGTAGCCGTAATGACTCGATGATACACCGATCTATTCATGTTTCACCTTAAGTATTGAATACTTATTGTATACTTCATGTACTTGCTTTCCACCTTAAACTAGGTACTTGAGTGATATTGTCTAAATAACATACCTGAATATTTGGTACCAATATTCATCTGGTATCACGTAACTTTAAAATAGGTGACATAGGACAATGCAACCAGTAGCTTGCGATACTTTGGCCAAATATTTACAACATATTGTGTATGTCACTATTCCTAGATGGCATACTCATCATTTTGGAATACATCCTTCACCTCACTCCTCTGTTATCATGAATGGTCTTTACTGACTACTTTCATTCCACTTGTCCAAGGTTTAACCCTAGCCCGGGTTAGGAACATAGTCTATTATAGGAAGACACTTTCGATGACTTAGGGTAAAAGGGCATACTCGGTTGACCTATGTCAACTGGATGTGCCAAAGTACCCTGAGTTATAAAAAGTTACTCCCTATCCTAAACATGTTACTAACTTGACCTAGAGAAAACCCAAGTTCAATTCCTTATTGTGTGTAGATCTAGATGATCAATGTAGAAGGGTGTTGCCACATGTCAACTGCAATGTTGTATCCTTGAGAAGACCCAAGTCTTCTCGAAGGTACATCCCTACATTTGGCATGTGTCAGCATCCTACAAAAACTTCCTCATCATGATGTACATACCCCAAGGAGGTTATTAATGTTAAATTAATTTGGATTATAAAATAGATTACAGCGTCTATGCTAAACCCTAATCCAACACTCCTTAAGTCCTTGTTCTATACTTGAATCAATTAAGCATTAAATAACTTCCTTTAACTCATGATTGCTTTTAATGTTCATTTATTTAGTTTAACAACAGTTAACCAAAATAGGATAGCAATATCATAAGTTCCAATACATACATCTAATTCATTCAAAGAAGGTGTAGCAACCAAATAGGTTCAACCAAGGTAGAATTTATAAGAAATGAAGTCTACATTTAACGATCACGTCACCCTTCTTTAGGTTATGTGTTATTTAGCAAGGAAGAACCTTCCTCTATTTGATTAAGTATTAGGGTTTTTCAACCTCTTCTTATCTTTCACAAACTCTAACATTCCATCACATATGCATTACACATTTAAATACTATATTACAATTGTTTAGATAAGATTGATAAATTATGCAACTTAACAAGCTACATCTTATTAAGGGATATTAAACTAATTCTCTTTTTATCTAAATTATCAAGTTTATTCAAATTATACATATAAAAATATGGATAATGTCATCAAGATGGAAATTCCATCTTCTTCATAAATATAAGATAGATTACACAACCCATACAAGTAAATCTCCAACATTCAAGTTACTCATTTAAAAAAATTATTTACAAGACTAAGTATTTTAGGCATGTTGTATGATAGACTACCTTCAATCGAAAAAATACAACTTTTTATTTTTCAATATAATTAAATAATGAATCAATACTTTGTACACATAAGGTTCAAAATCAAATAACCTAATACAACATGAAAATTCCTATCTTCTTTAATCATTTACGATTTCCATATGCAAAATTGCTAGCATAGGTTAGTTCAATGAACTGAGCATGATAAGCACTAAGCATTAAAGTAAAGTGCATTCCACTAATTTCTTCATTAAACAACTTTTCTTTCATGAATCAATTGTAAAACATCAAGCAAGTAATCATAAGTATTAACATCAAGTAAGAAGTACAATTAAGAAATATGTATTTACTTTTAAGAAAGGAACATTTTATAATCTGCAACTTCAAAATTATACCACAAAAATTAATATATCCTATCAATTTTCTTTTGAATCAGTTAATAGGTCTTACCATTAATATATTTCATGAATTCGTAAAGGTAGAAGAACACATTTAAATTTTCCCAATGCAGTAAGGGTTAGTTGCAACATAGCTGATATTAGTAAGCTCCATCCCTCAATAAAGACAAAGAAGAGAATGAATAATGAGAAGTTCAATCCATAATATTATCAGTCAACAGAAAAGGATCACATACACATGAGGACCCAAACCATATTTCATTTCATTTATACTATGAAATGAAATCCAACATCTAATACAACTTATAAATTCTTAAGTTAGTTTCCAAAAGAGAGCTCAAAACCAAATGCACAATCAAGCCCATGTACCTCCAATTTCCATTCAACCTTCCTAAGAAGACCTAACCTCATCCCCTAGCTCAAATTCAAATCAATTATAAGAAGAAAACATAGTATAGTCTCAAATTGTAGACTGCCCCCAAACAGAGTATAATTCTCTCTCTTTAATACAAAGTGGTTCAACAAGAGTATAACAGTTGAGTCAAATTCCTCTAATTGAAAAATATTGGGAAGTCACAACAACTGAAGACTAAATAACCATTACAAACATTAATAAAAACTACTAATGAGAAGGTATTTCAAATTTCCAAGAAAGATTCACATTGTCAACATCCATGTAAGTGGTACTGAAACTTTTCGTACCACAAACAGAATAACATGTTTGAACTTAGCATTCTACAAAACCCACTACTCATATGGAAGTAAATATTTAAGTGATTTGATAAGGAAATTTTTTTCCTACCTTCTTCCAACTTGTTTGAAAATGATAACCAAATACCTTTCTAGTTCCTTAAAATCATACGACATGTAGGGTTTGTTCCACTTAAAAGATAGAAAGGAAGAAGTAACTCTTTCCATGAACCTCTCAGAATCGATACGTTTGTTCCTTAATAGAACATAGTTACACTCCCACTTATTTATAAGAACAAGCAAAGTAAAGATTTCCCTAAGTCAAGAATACACTCAAAGTAGATATGAATAGAATACACTCAAGAATTCACATGCCCCGTTAAGTTCAAAAACATGGTGCAGTCAAGAGGTAGAAGTAAAATAACCATTCCTTCTCAACATCAAAACAAATAAGGCCACAAATAAGTTTTACAAATCTACTTCACCAACCAACCACAAGATCTCATTTATCATACAATACTAAAAGGAACTAAAGTTTTCAATTCAAAGAAAAACTCGTAAGTATACAACTCATTGATTTCCCCATACATAATAAAAATGACCAACAAGGAATACATGTTGTATTAAATTCATGCACATATCACAATTTCAACCAACTCAAGTTCAATTACAAATTTAAAATAGAATCACATGGTCTCTAATAAAAGCTCTGAATAATACCAACACCCTATTACGGGTTCAAGCCTTCCGTTTTCATAAGGAAGAATAAAATCTTAGTATAGAACTTAAGTACAAAGCATAACACAATAACTCAACAACAAGTATAGAATTCATAAGAACTATATAAAAGTTCCAAGGTTCAAAACTTGAATAATTTTAGCACAGTTCAAACAACCAATCGTTCCAAATAAAGCTAAAACCAATCACATATTTGATACAAGTTTAGAATATTCATGGTGTGCTATTATAACTACCCGAACACAATCTTAAATAGAGATACAAGGCCATCCCAACAATTCAGCCAGTTCAAAATGGCCAAGGAGCTTCTAATTCAAGCTCAACAAGCTTAAGTATAGATGAAAATGTGACACCCAACAATGAATTCAGAACCCATCAATAAATTTAGAACCCAACAAGTAATAAGCTAGCTCTTTCCAACTTATTTTCAATGTAAGAAACAAGCTTGAATACAACTACAAGCTTTAAATATAATAACATAACTACTAGTTCAAGTTCAAAGTTCAAAGGAGCTTTAAGTACATATTGTAGAATTCCAAAACAATCACATGTAAGCCTCTAACAACCGAGCAGAGAAGTTTTCTAAAACTTTCAATAACATCAAAGGATTTGAATTCAAAACCCACATAGTTTCCAAGATTACATGTAACTAAATAACCACATACATCAAGCAAATATAAAATTTCAAGTGAGTAGAATTGTTTTAATGAATCATTTAGAAGAAAGTAAGAAATATTAATGGGTAGAGCCTATGATGCTTGATAGTGCCTCTGTCGATTCAAATAAGACTTCCAACCGAGTTTCCAAGACCTCTTCTTCTCCAAGAAATACCAAACAACCATATTATTTTTCCACAATCCCATTTATACATTCCTCGAATCGAAAATAGCTTAGAAAGTTCAAAAATAACCACAAAGTGGAGATCAAACTGCTAGTTCAAATAACCGAGATAGCTCCATGTGGAGTGAAAATTGTTAAGCATGCAAAGCTAAACAATCCCCAATGAATCCGCCAACATGCCTTCCAAGATGGCTTTCTTACAAAACCGAGGCACATTAATGACATTAAAACCAATTTTCCCACTTATCTTTCCTTGCCACCACCATTCATAGTTGGCGAGACCTAATTGCAATTCATCATGCATTTCCAAACTTAGGGATGCCTCTACGTAGATTCCTCTTAACTTTCACTAACCCCCGCCACCACGGTGGTAGAACTTTCATGCATTAAAACCAAATCAAAACAAATCCCAATAAAAGGCTTTGGAACCGCCACTTAGTTCCCATTGCGAATGGCCCCAAGGTCCCCTTTCATATCCCATGATTTTAGGATAGATATAATTTTCTTAGGTTAGATCTTAGGTTATTTTAAATAAATAACCTATGGATATAACCCCAACAATTTCGTCACCCTAGGATAGGATGTAGTTATAACAAAAATTGTAGGTATAGAAATAACTTAACATCCCCTAGGTTACTTCCTTACAAACTAACAACTTATGTTAGAATGTCATCCCTTGAAAAGAGGTATAGGAATAGTAGTTACGTAACTTACTTGAGTCCCATATTTATTAGGGTACACAACAATCTATTTATCTTAAGAATCCAAAAGTAGGGTTTCTATTTCCTTTGATGCCATAAGCAACCTACAAGGTTCATCCAAGAAGAGTCAATCTCAACATAAAACAGAATGCAAGCATTGTTTCCAAGATAATAAATAATTTTCCACAAACACACGTTCATTTCGTTAAGCCTCCCAATCGATGAATGTAATTTTTTCATTCAGTTCTGATAAGAGGATTTAAAACATACCTTGGATCAATGGAATTGATCCAAGGACAATTCCAATGGTGAAAGGTAAGTTGTAACTCTTAAAACTAGATTGTAGCTTATCCAAAGAGAGTGAAATAGATTATTGCAAGAAACAACATACCAGCCCTTTAATCAAAGAGCATAATTGATTTATCCATTTCAAGCATGATCTTCAACAGTCAAAAGAACACACCTTTATCAAGAAAATCACATGTCAACACTTGAAATGCAAAGGAGGAATATAACCATTGTTGAGGGTGTTACATTCTTCCATCCTAAAAAGAATCAATGTCCGATGATTACCTCATTTTAATCATTGTATTTAGGATAATAAATTTTTATTCACTTTCTTAACATATGTTTTCAACAGATATCAAAATTTTAAATTCCATAAATCAGCATTAATTATCTGTTTATTCAAACAAATAAATATCTACCAAAACTGGCATACTTATTATATTATAAAGATAAAATCACAATTTTTTAATCAATCAATAGAATCAATTATGTTCAACAATATATGGAAAAGTAGTTTTCATATCATCTAGGTTTTCCTAGGTTGCACTTTCTTCATTAAACTGATCCCATTGGACCTTACATTGACTTATCTCATGATTTCTCAAATGCAACTGGTGATTTTCCAATACTCGTATGGGTTTAACTACAATTATTCTTTGATCTTTGACCTGGAAGGAATTTCAATTTAACACATGTGATAAATCTGAAACGTATTTCTTAAGCAAATAAATATGGAAAACATCATGCATTCATGATAAAGTAGGAGTTAATGCCAAGCAATAAGCTACAGGGTTGATTACTTCAACTATCTCAAAAAGTCCCACATAACGAGGTCATAACTTGACAGCCTTGCCAAAAGTTATAGATCTCTTTTTTGGTTTGACTCATAGAAAAAAATTCTCAAAAAGTTCAAACCTCTTGTCTACCCTCTTCAAATTAGCATAACTCTTTTGTTTATCTGCTGCTTCTTTCAAGCGTTCATGAATCAATTTAACTTGTTGTTCCATTTCCATACGGATTTCAGTCCAATTACCTCTCTATCCTCCATGTTGTCCCAACTAACAGGGTTCCTACATTTTCTTCTCGTATAATGCTTCAAAAGGTGCCATCTTAAGAGAGGCATAATATGTATTATTATATGCAAACTCAACCAAAGGGAAGGTACTCTTCCCACTTGTACTTGCTGATCCATATAATACATTCGTAACATATCCTCCGAACTTGATTAACTCTTTTAGCTTTGTCTTTCTGTTTCCGGATGATACGTAGAACTAAATTTAATCTTAGTTCCTAAAGCTGCATTAAGCTTTTGCCAAAATCTTGATGTCATTCTAGGATCTCTATCCGAAATGATTAATTCAAGTAATCCATGTAATCTGAAAAATTTGTGTATAAATATTTTAGCTAACACAAGAGAATCATCCTTCATATTTCCAGAATAAAATGTGCTTCCTTTATTAGTCTATCCACAACTACTAAAATAACATTATGTTTATTTCTTGACATAGGCAACCCTTGTACAAAGTCCATGCTTATCACTTGCCATTTGTATTGTTGTATGCTATAAGGATACAACAAACCCATTGGTGCATATGTTCTACTTTGACACATTGAAATTCAAGGCAATGTGTCACAAAGTCTATTATATCTTTTTCATTCCCTTTAAGAAATATTAATGTTTTATATCAGCAAGCATTTTTGTAATACTAGGGTGTTCGAAAAAGGTGAATTGTGAAATTATGCTAACAATTTCTTTCTCAAATCATTTAGTGAAGGTACATATACTCTGTTTTCAAATCATAAGATTCCTTCATTATTGAATTGAATAAATTATATCCCAAATCACTAGAATCTACAAAAATTTCTATCTTTATTTGCGGAAAATAAGAATCGATTCCATAACACTTTTTACTTCATCCTTAAATTGAGTTCTCAATGTTATAAGAGTAGAAATGTGCTTCCTACGACATAGAGCGTCAAACACTCTATTTTATTTACCTTTGATATAATTGATGTCAAAATCATATTCAGACAAAAAATCTAACCACCTTCATTGTCTTGCATTAAGATTTGGCTGAGTGAAGATATTTTTCAGCCCAAGATGATCAATTTTCAATTAAAAAGGTTTACTAAGCGAGGTAATACCTCCAAACTTGTAATGCATGAACAATGGCATCAAGCTCTAAATCATGTGGAGCATAATTAAACTCATGTAACTTAAGTTTTCTACTTTTGTAAGCTATAAAATGACCATTTTGTAACAAAATACCTCCTAAACATTCACTAGATGCATCGATTTACCGCCATAAAATCTCCATTAGGATCTGATGTACTGCAAGAATATGTCCTAAAGTTAACCGTTCCTTGAAATTTTTGAATGCAATTTCACATTTTCATTCTCGATCAAACTTTTTATCCTTCTTCTATAAATAATTTATTGGTGCAACCACCTTAGAGAAGTCTTTTACAAATTTCCTATAGTAGCCAGCAAGTCCCATGAAGCTTCTAACTTCATGTACATTATTTGGTGTAGGCCACTCAATTATGGCTACAATTTTTGAAGGATCCATAGCTATTCCATTCTTACTTATTACGTGTCCCAAATAGTGTACTTCTGTGTCATAGAAAGAACATTTAGACAACTTACCATATAACCGTCTCTTTCTTAATATTTCCAAAACTATCATTAAATGATCATTGCGTTCCTCAATACTTTTATAATATATGAGAATGTCATCCAAGAATACAAGAAAAAATTTGTCCAAGTATTCTTGAAATATATTATTCATTAAATTCATAAATGTTGCCATGCATTTGTTAATCCCAAAGGTAAAACCGTGAACTCATAATATCCATACCTTGTCCTAAAATCTATTTTATGGATATCCTCATCCTTAATCCACAATTGATGATATCCAAATCAAATATCTATCTTAGAATATACCGATGCTCCACACATCGATAAAATAAATCATCAATCCTAGGAGTGGGTATCTATTTTTGATTGTTTCCTTATTTAACATTCTATAATTAATGCACAATCTAAGTGTTCCCTCTTTCTTTTCAACAAAATTACAGGTGCTCCCCAAGGTGAAACACTTGGTCCGATCAAACCTTGAGACAAAATTTCTTGCAACGAGCCTTAAGATCTACTCATTATGTGGTATTCATTCTATATGGTGATTTAGAAATAGGTTCAATACCAGATTTGATCTCAATTGTGAAATCAAACTCCTTTTTGGGTGGAAGAGCTAGAAAATCTTCTAGAAATGCATCACCGAAGTCTCGTAATAGTGGATATAATTCCATAACATCATTTTTCTCTTTATTTGTTTCAGCAATTTTTACTGCATATAAGGTACAACCCTTATTTTTGGCCTTCTTAAACTGCATATTTGAAAGTTTTCTTAAAGAAATTTCACGTTTCACACCCTGAATCTCTATTGTTTTCTACAGGTCATCTACATAACTAATTTGTTTTTCAAAATAATCCACTTTATCCTTAAGTTCAGATAACTAATTAACACCTATGATTAAATCATAAGACACCAAAGGTGTAACATAAAGATCTACTTCAGTGGAAAAGTTAGGTAAATCAAGGACTACTCCAAAAATACACATACTAACTGTATGAACAACATTGTTACCATACTATACAGTCCATGTTTTATCCATGTTTCCAGCTTTTCTTTTTAATATTGCTGCTAATTTATTAGAAATAAAACATTTCATAGCTCCAGTATCAAAAAGAATAGTTACAGGTAAACCAAATAACTTACCTAGAACTTTTATAGGTGTGGCATATTTCTCAGCCTACTTGTTAGCTACTGCACCGTGTATCTTGTGCTACTGATTACAATTGTCCTTTTTCAAAGGGCATTGATTTGCATAATGATATTTTCCATAGTTATAACAGCCTCCTACAAGTTCCTTCCTAGGATCAGGTTTATTTCCAACCTTAGAGTTATCGACCTAACCCCCATAGGACTTCTGTCTGTTATTATTGTTCTTAGCAAAGTTGTTCTGTGCATTACTAACAAACTTATTTGTTGCTTCTTTCTTAATAGTATCAGATGAAAACTTACTTTTCATTCCAAATTTCTTCTAGATCCTTTCTTAGGTGCAAGAGATGATGAAGAGGAGTTGGGGATTTTCTTCCTTAATTCCTCCTTGTGAGCAAAAATTACCTTTAATTTTTTTCTGCCTTTATCTCCTTTTCAACAACCCCTTCCATCATTGTTAGGATATGAACATCCACCTCTCCTCCTATAATGGGATTAAATCCCATGATGAATTTTTTTATCGTAAACTTCTCATTTGTTTGGTACTGAGGTACATACTTAAGGATTTTGTAAATCATTCCCAGATACTAAGTTCTTGTTAGCTTCCCCTAAGTTCTAAAATTAAGTCATTTTCTGATCATAGTAAAGTTATGGCAGCCAAAATTTCCTAAAGTAACCTTTAAATTGATCCTAGAGGTGATGTTAGTTTCATTAATGGTTAACTCACCTTCCTCGATTTGTCCCACCATGAAGATGCTTCATGAGAAATATTATATGCTCCCCATATCACCTTTGTTTATTCTAAGAAATTTCTTATTACAAATTATTTCTCCATTTTGATGAGCTAGTTCTTAGCTCCATATCCTAATTTGGTGCCATCAAACTTGGGAGGACTTATCCTTTTAAAATCATCAATGAGTTCAAATTCCAAATTTAGACTTTTTGTTTCCAAAATGAACAGTATGTTCGCATTGTTATTATCAACACCTACATTTGCGTTGTCCCCAGGAGGTGGCTGATTGTTGTTATTAGCATCATCTTCCTCCTCATTTCCCATTACTTGTTGTTCAAGTACAGCCAAATGATCTCTTGTGTCTAACAGGGCAGCAAGGATCTCATTGAGTTTCTAGGTAGTTACTACTCCTTCCTCAAAGTGAGCGTTATTGTAACATTTCCTCTTGTTCTACCATTTTCTATTACAAGAAAATTTAAGTTTCATCAGATTATGGACATAATAGGTCCAAGAGTTACAACCTTCAGCTCTGATACCAAGATGTAACATTCCCATTTTAAGACTTTAGAAACAAGGGAATTTTTTTACATAATGTTCATTGTTCTAAATAAAAATTTATTTAGAACACACATTCAATGCCAATCAATATCATAACAGATAACCATATGCAGCTATAATGACTCGTTGATACACCGATCTATACATTCCATGACTCGATTACCTCCAATATGTTCATGTTTCACCTTAAGTATTGAATGTTTATTGTATACTTATACTTGGTTTTCACCTTAAACTAGGTACTGAGTGATCTTGTTTAAAGAACATACCTGAATATTTGTTACCAATATTCATTTGGTATCATGTAACTTTAAACTAGGTGACATAGGACAATGTAACCAATAGTTTACGATACTTTGGCCAAAGATTTACAACATACTGTGTATGTTGCTATTCCTAGACAACATACTCATCATTTTGGAATATTTCCTTCACCTCACTCCTCTGTTATCATGAATGGTCTTAATTAACTAATGTTAGTCCACTTGTCCAAGGTTTAACCCTAGCCCAGGTTAGGAACATAGTCTATTATAGGAAGAAAATTTCGATGACTTACGGTAAAAGGGCATACTCAGTTGACCTATGTCAATAGGATGTGCCAAAGTATCCTTAGTTATAAAAAGTTACTCCCTATCCTAAAAATGTTACTAACTTAACCTAGAGAAAACCCAAGTGCAAGTCCTTATTGTGTGTAGATCTAGATGATCAATGTAGAAGGGTGTTGCTTTGCATGTCAACGCATAATAATGTATCCTCGATAAGACCCAAGTCTTCTCGAAGGTACAACCCTACATTTGGCATGTGCCAAAGATCCTACAAAAACTACCTCATCACGATGTACATATCCCAAGGAGGTTACTAATGTTAAATTAATTTACATTATAAAATAGATTACATCATTTATACTAAACCCTAATCCAACACTCCTTAAGTCCTTGTTCTATACTTGAATCGATTAAGCATTAAATAACTTCCTTTAACTCATGACTAATTTTCATGTTCGTTTATTTAGTTTAACAACAATTAACCAAAATAGGACAACAATATCATAAGTTCCAATACATACATCTAAATCTTTCAAAGAAGGTGTAGCAACCAAATAGGTTCAACCAAGGTAGAATTTATAAGAAATGAATTCTATATTTAATGATCATGTCACCCTTCTTTGGGTTATGATTCATTTAGCGAGGAAGAACCTTCCTCTATTTGATTAAGTGTTAGGGTTTATCAACCCTTCTTATCTTTCACAAACCCTAACATTCCATCACATATTCATTACACATTTAAATACTATATTAGAATTGTTTAGATAATATTGATAACTTATGTAACTTAACAAACTACATCTTATTAAGGGAGATTAAACTAATTCCCTTTTTATCTAACTTATCAAGTTTATCCAAATTATACATGTAAAAGATATGGATAATGTCAAAGAAGATGGAAATTCCATCTTCTTCATAAATATAAGATAGATTACACAACACATACAAGTAAATCTCCAACATTCAAGTTCCTCATTTAAAACCTTTTCATTTAGAAGACTAAGTATTTTAGGCATGTTATATTACAAACAACCTTCAATCCAAAAAGAATACAAATTTTACTTTTTCAATATAATTAAAGAATGAATCAAAACTCTTTACATAAGGTTCAAAATAAAATAACTCAATATAACATGAAATTTCATGTCTTCTTTAATCACTTACGATGTCCATCTGCAAAATTGCTAGCATGGGTCATATCAATGAACTGATAATGATAAGCACTAAGCAATAAAGTAAAGTGCATTCCACAAATTACTCCATTAAACAACTTTTCTTTCATGAATCAATTGTAAAACATCATGCAAGTAATCATAAGTATTAACATCAAGTGATAATTACAATTAAAAAATCTGTATTTACTTTTTAAGAAAGGAACATTTTATAATCTGTAACTTCAAAATTAAACCACAAGACTTAATAGATCCTATCAATTTACTTTCTGATCAATGAACATGTCTTAACATTAATTTATTTCATGAATTCATAAAGGTCGAAGAACACATTTAACTTTTCTTAATCTATAAGGGTTAGTTACAACATAGATGATATTAGTAAGTTCCATCCCTCAATAAAGAAAAAGAAGAGAATGAATAATGAGAAGTTCAATCCATAATATTATCAGTCAATAGAAAAGGATCACATACCCATGAGGACCCAAACCATATTTCATTTCATTTATACTATGAAATGAAATCCAACATCTAATACAACTTAGAAATTCTTAAGTTAGTTTCCAAAAGAGAGCTCAAAACCAAATGCACAGTCAAGCCCGTATACCTCCAATTTCCATGCAACCTTCCTAGGAAGACCTAACCTCATCACCTAGCTCAAATTCAAATCAATTCTAAGAAGAAAACATAGTACAGTCTCAAACTGTAGACTGCCCCCTCCCAAGAGAGTATAATTCTCTCTCTTTAATACAAGGTGGTTCAACAAGAGTATAACAGTTGAGTAAAAGTCCTCCAATTGAAAAAGATTGGGAAGTCACAACAAATGAAGACTGAATCACCATTACAAACATTAATAACAAACTGCTAATGAGAAGGCAGTTCAAATTTCCAAGCAAGATTCACATTGTCAACATCCATGTAAGTGGTACTGAAAATTTTCGTACCACAAATAGAATAACAGGTTTGAACTTAGCATTCAACCAAAACCCACTACTCAGATGGAAGTAAATATTTAAGTGATTCAATAAGAATAGTCTTGTCCTACCTTCTTCCAACTCGTCTGAACAAGATAACCATAGACCTCTCTAGTTCCTTAAAAATCATATGACAGGTAGGGTTTGTTCCACTTAAAAGATAGAAAGGAAGAAGTAACTCTTTCCATGAATCTCTCAGTAATCGATACATTTGTTCATTAATAGTACACATTTCTAGTCCCACTTATTTCTAAGAATAAGCAATCAAGATTTCCCACAAGACAAGAATACGCTCAAAGAATATATGAATAGAATACACTCTAAAATTCACATGCCCCGTTAACTTTGAAAACAAAGTGCAATCAAGAAGTATAAGTAAAACAACCATTCCTTCTCAACGTCAAAACAAAGGAGGCAACAAAGAAGTTTTACGAGTCTACTTCACCAACCAACCCACAAGATCCCATCCATCACACAAGACAAAAAGGAATTGAAGTTTTTAATTCAAGAAAAACCCGTAAGTATAAAACTCATAAATTTCCCCATACATAATCAAAATGACCATCTTAAGTTCAAAATTTCAACCAAATTAAGTTCAAATATGAATTTAAAATAGAATCACATGGTCTATAATAAAAACTCTAAATAAAACCAACACCTTATTACAAGTTCAAGCCTTCCGCTTTCATAAGAAAGAATAAAATATCAGTATAAAACTTAAGTACAAAGCACAACGCAATAACTCAACAACGAGTATAGAATTCATAAGAAATGTATACAAGTTCGAAGGTTAAAAAATTCAATAAGTTTGGCACAGTTCAAACAACCACTCGGTCCAAATAAAGCTAAAACCAATCACGTCTTCGATACAAGTTTAGAATATTCATGGAGTGCTATTATAACTACCCAAACACAATATTAAACAGAGATACAAGGCCATCCCAAAACACTTTATCGGTTAAAAATGTCCAAGGAGATTCTAATTCAAGCTCAATGAGCTTAAGTACAAATTGAAACGTGACACCCGAAAATGAATTCAGAACCCAAAAATTAAAAAGGCAACTCTTTCCACCTTATTTTTAATGCAAGAAACAAGATTCAAATACAACTACAATCTTTAAATACAATAACAAACTAATAGTTCAAATTCGAGTTCAAAGGAGCTTCAAGTACAGATTATAGAATTTCAAAACAATCACATGCAAACCTCTAACAACAAGAATAGAGAAACTTTCCAAAAATATCAATAATTGCAAAGGATTAAAATTCAAAACCCACATAGTTTCCAAGCTTACATGTAAGTAAATAACCACATACATCAATAAAATATGAAATTTCCAAAGGAGCGTAATTGTTTTAATGAATAATTTAGAAGAAAGCAAGAAATCTAATGGGTAGAGCCTATCATGACCAATAGTGCCTCTGCTGATTCAAGAAGACTTCCAACCGAGTTTCCAAGACCTCTTCTTCTCCAAGCAAGATCAAACAACCATATTATTTTTCCACAATCCCACTTATACATTCCTCGAACCGAAAAATAGCTCAAAGAGTTCAAAAATAACCACAAAGTGAAGATCAAATTACTGGTTTGAAGAACCAGATAGCTCCATGCAGAGTGAAAATTGTGAAGCATGCAAAGCTAAACAACCCCCAATGAATCCACCAACATGCCTTCCAAGATGGATTTCTCACCAAACTCAAGGCACATTAATGCCATTAAAACCAATTTTCCCACTTATCTTTCCTTGCCACCACCATTCATAGTTGGTGAGACCTAATTGCAATTCATAATGCATTTCCAAACTTAGAGATTCCTCCACGTAGATTCCTCTAACTTTCACTAACCCCTGCCACACTAGTAGTACTTTCATGCATTAAAACCAAATCAAAACAAATCCCAATAAAAGGATTTGGTATTGCCGCTTAGTTCCCATTGCCAATGGCCCCAAGGTCCCCTTTCATATCCCATTAGTTTAGGATAGATAGAATTTTCTTAGGTTATATCTTAGGTTAGTTTAACTAAATAACCTTAGGATATAACCCCCAACAATAGTTTTCCACCCTAGGATAGGATGTAGTTTTAACCAAAAACTATAGGTTTAGAAATAACTTAACATCCCCCTAGGTTACTTCCTTACAAGCTAACAACTTAGGTTAGAATGTCATCCCTCGTAAAGGGGTATAGTAAAAGTAGTTAGGTAACTTACCTAAGTCCCATATTTATTAGGGTACACAACAATCTATTTATCTCAAGAATCCAAAAGTAGGGTTCCTATTTCCCTTGATGCCATAAGCACCCTACAAGGGTCGACCAAGAAGAGCCGAGCTCAACACAAAATAGAATGCAAGCATTGTTTCCAAGATAATAAAGAATTTTCCACAAACACAAGTTCAGTCCATTAAGCCTCACAATTGATGAATGTCAATTTTTCATTCAGTTATGATAAGAAGATTTAAAACATACCTTGGATCAATGGAATTGATCCAATGACGAGTGCAATGAAAAAAGGTAATTTGCAACTCTTAAAACCAAATTGCAGCTTATCCAAAGAGAGTGAAATAGATTATTGCAAGAAACAACATACCAAGACTTCAATCAAAGAGTATAATTGAGCTATCCATTTCAAGCATGATCTTTAGTAGTCAAAAGAACACACCTTTATCAATAAAATCACATGTCAACACTTGAAATGCAAAGGAGGAATATAACCATTGTTGAGGGTGTTACATGCTTCCCTCCTAAAAAGAATCATCATCCCGATGATTACCTCATTTTAATCATTGCATTTAGGATAATCAATTTTTATTCACTTTCTTAACATATGTTTGCAACAGTATCAAAATTTTAAATTCTAGAAATCAACATTAATTAGCTGTTTATTCAAACAAATAAATATCTGCCCAAACTGGCATACTTATTGTATTATAAAGATAAAATCACAATTTTTTTATCAGTCAACAAAATCAATTCTGTTCAAAAAGATATGGAAAAGTAGTTTTCATATCATCCAAGTTTTCCTGTGTTTCACTTTATTCATTATATTAGTCCCATTGGACCTTGCATTGACTTATCACACAATTTCTCAAATGCAACCGGCAATTTTCCAAAGACTCGTATGGGTTTAACTACAATTATTCCTAGATGTTAGACTGGAAGGAATTCTAATTTAACACGTGATAAATCTAAAATGTATTTCTTAAGCAAAGAAATATGGAAAACATCATGCATTCATGATAAAGCAGGAGGTAATGATAAGCAATAAGCTACAGGGTTGATTACTTCAACTATCTCAAAAGGTTCCACATAATGAGGTGATAACTTGACAGCCTTGCCAAAAGTTATAGAGCTCTTTTTTGGTTTGACCCGAAGAAAGACTTTCTCACCAAGTTCAAACTTCCTATCTACCCGCTTCAAATCAGCATAACTCTTTTGTCTATTTGTTGCTTCTTTCAAGCGTTCATGAATCAATTTAACTTGTTGTTCCATTTCAGTAAGGATTTTAGGTCCAATTACCTCTCTATCCTCCATGTTGTCCCAACTAATAGGGGTTCTGCATTTTCTTCCGTATAATGCTTCAAAAGGTTCCATCTTAAGAGAGGCATGATATGTATTATTATATGCAAACTCAACCAGTGGAAGGTACTCTTCCCACTTGTACTGCTGATCCATACAATACATTCATAACATATCCTCCAAAACTTTATTAACTCTTTCGCCTACCCGTCTATTTCCGGATGATATGCGGAACTGAAATTTAGCTTAGTTCCTAAAGTTGCATTAAGCATTAGCCAAAATCTTAACATCATTCTAGGATCTCTATCTGAAATGATTAATTCAGGTACTCCATGTAATCTGAAAATTTCGTGCACAAATCTTTTCGCTAACATAGGAGAATCATCCTTCAGATTTATAGTGATAAAATGTGCTACCTTTGTTAGTTTATCCAAAACTACTAAAATAACATCATGTTTATTTCTTGACATAGGAAACCCTTATACAAAGTCCATGCTTATCACTTGCCATTTGTGTTGTGGTATGCTATAAGGATACAACAAACCAGGTGGGTGCATATGTTCCGCTTTAACACATTGACATTCAAGGCAATGTGTCACAAAGTATATTACATCCTTTTTCATTCCCTTCAAGAACTATTACTGTTTTATATCAGCAAGCATTTTTGTAATACTAGGGTGTCCGAGAAAAGGTGAATTGTGAAATTCTACCAACAATTTCTTTATCAAATCAATTAACGAAGGTACATATACTCTATTTTCATATCATAAGATTCCTTCATTATCAAGTGAAAACCTTTATATCTTGAATCACTAGAATCTACAGAAAGTGTTGTCTTTACGTGCTGAAAATAAGAATCAGATTCCATAACAATTTTTACTTCTTCCTTAAATTGAGTTCTCAATATTATAAGAGAAAAAAATTACTTCCTACAACTTAGAGTATCACCACTCTATTTTCTTTGCCTTTGATATAATTGATGTCAAAATCATATTGAGACAAAAAATCTAACCACCTTCATTTTATGGCATTAATATTTGGCTGAGTGAAGATATATTTCAGCCTAAGATGATTAGTTTTCAATTCAAAAGGTTTACCAAGTAGGTAATGCCTCCAAACTTGCAATGCATGAATAATGGCAGCAAGCTCTAAATCATGTGGAGCATAATTCAACTCATGTAACTTAATTTTTCTACTTTTGTAAGCTATGACATGACCATTTTGCAACAAAATACCTCCTAGACCTTCACCAGATGCATCAGTTACCACCATAAAATCTCCATTAGGATCTAGTACTACAAGAATAGGTGCTGAAGTTAACTATTCCTTCAGATTTTTTAATGTAATTTCACATTTCGATTCCAAATTTTTTTTATCCTTCTTCTATAAAGAAGTTATTGCTGCAAACCACACTTAGAGAAGTCTTTTACAAATTTCCTATAGTAGTCAAAGAAGTCCCATGAAGCTTCTAATTCATGTACATTCTTTAGTGTAGGCCACTCAATTATAGCTACAATTTTTTAAGGATCCACATCTATTCCATTCTTACTTATTATGTGTCCCATATAGTGTACTTCTGTGTCATAGAAATAACATTTAGACAGCTTACCATATAACCATCTCTTTCTTAATATTTCCAAAACTATCCTTAAATGCTCATGGTGTTCCTCAATACTTTTATAATATATAAGAATATTGTCCAAGAATACGATAACAATTTTTTCTAAGTATTCTTGAAAGATATTATTCATTAAATTCATAAATGATGTTGGTGCACTTGTTAATCCAAAAGGTAAAACCGTGAACTCATAATGTTTATACCTTGTCTTGAAAGCTATTTTATGGATATCCTCATCCTTAATCCACAATTGATGATATACAGATCAAAGATCTATCTTATAATATACCGATGCTCCATGCATCTGATCAAATAAATCATCAATCCTAGGGAGTGGGTATATATTTTTGATTGTTGTCTTGTTTAACATTCTATAATCAATGTACAATCTAAGTGTTCCATATTTATTTTTCACAAAAAGTATAGGTGCTCCCAAGGTGAAACACTTGGTCTGATCAAACCTTTAGAAAAATTTCTTACAACTGAGCCTTAAGCTCTACTAATTCTGTAGTATTCATTCGATATGGTGCTTTAGAAATAGGTTCAGTTCCAAGTTTGATCTCAATCATGAAATCAAACTCCCTTTTGGGTGGAAGACCTGGAAATTCTTCTAGAAATATGTCACTAAAGTCTCATAATAGTGGATATCGTTCCATAACATCGTTGTTCTCTTCAGTTGTTTCAGTAATTTTTACTACATATAAGGTACAACCCTTATTTTTGGCCTTCTTAAGTTGCATAGCTGACAGTTTTCTAACAAAAATTTCATGTTTCACACCCTAAATCTTTGTTGTTTTCTGTAGGTCATCTACACAACTAATGTGTTTTTCAAAACAATCCACTTTAGCCTTCTACATTCGATAACCAATTAACACCTATGATTACATCATAGGACCCCAAAGCTAAAACATAAATATCTACTTCAAAGTGGAAAAGTTAGGTAAATCAAGGACTGCTCCAAAAAGACACATACTAATTGTATGAACAACATTTTTTCCATACTTTATACGAGTCCATGTTTTATCTATGTTTCTATCTTTTATTTTTAATTTTTCTGCTAATTTATTAGAAATAAAACATTCAGTAGCTCCGGTATCAAAAAGAATAGTTACAGGTAAACCAAATAACTTACCTGGAACTTCTATAGGAGTGGCCGATTTCTCAGCCTACTTGTCAGCTACTGCAGCGTGTATCTTGTGTTGCTGATTACGATCGCCCTTTTTCAAATGGCATTGATTTGCATAATGATATTTTCCACAATTATAACAGCCTCCTACAGGTCCCTTCCTAGGCTCGGGTTTATTTCCAGCCTTAGAGTTATCATTTTGACCCCCATAGGACTTCTATCCATTATTATTGTTCTTAGCAAAGTTGTTTCATGCATTACTAGAAAACTTATTTGTTGCTGATTTCTTATTAGTATCAGATGAAAACTTACTTTTCATTCTGAATTTCTTCCATGGTCCTTTCTTAGGTGCAAGATATGATGAAGAGGAGTTGGGATTTTTCTTCCTTACTTCCTCCTTGTGAGCAGAAATTGCCTTTAATTTTTTTTCTTGCCTTATGGCCTTTTAAACAACCCCTTCCATCTTGGTTGGGCTATGAACATCCACCAATCCTCCTATAATGGGATTCAATCCCATTATGAATTTCCATATCCCGAACTTATCATCTATTTTGTACTGAGGTACATACTTAAGGATTTTTGTAAATCATTCCCAGTACTCACTTATAGTTAGCTTCCCCTAAACTAAGTTATGAAATTCAGTAATTTTATGATCATAGTAAATTTTTAGCAGCCAACATTGCCTAAATTAACCTTTAAATTGATCCCAAGTGATGTTAGTTTCATCAATGTTTAACTAATCCTTTTGATTGTCCCACGATTAAGATGCTTCATGAGAAAGCTGATATGCTCCCCATATTGCCTTTGTTTCTTATGAGAAATTCCTTATTGTAAAGTATTTCTCCATTTCGTTGAGCCAATTCTCAGCTCCATCTCCTAATTTGGTGCCATCAAACTTGGGTGGACTTATCCTTTTTATATCATAAGTGAGTTCAGCTACAAGCCTAGCCTTTTTGTTTTCAAATGAACATGTATGTTCACATTTGTTATTATCAACACCTACATTGGATTTATCCCGAGGAGGTGGCTGATTGTTGTTATTAGCATCATCTTCCTCCTCATTTGATATTACTTGTTGTTCAAGTACATCCAAACAATCTCTTGTGTCTAACAGGGAAATAAGGATCTCATCGAGTTTCTGGGTAGTTGTTGCTCCTTCCTTAGGCGGAGGGTTATTTGTAACATTTCCTCTTGTTCTAACCATTTTCTATTACAAGAAAATTTAAGTTTCATCATATTATGGACACAATAGGTCAAAGAGCTACAACCTTCAACTTTGATACCAAGATGTAACATTCCCATTTTAAGACTTTAGAAACAAGGAAAAAAAAATATTTTATTTTTTACATAATGTTCACTGTTCTAAATAAAAATTTATTTAGAACACACATTCAATGCCAATCAATCTCATAACATATAACCATATGTAGTTGTATGACTCGATGATACACCGATCTATACATTCCATGACTCGATTACCTACTTGATATATTTATGTTTCACCTTAAGAATTGAATACTTATTGTATACTTCATATACTTTCTTTACACCTTAAAATGGGTATTGAGTGATCTTGTTTAAAGAACATACCTGAATATTTGATACCAATATTCATCCGATATCATGTAACTTTAAACTAGGTGACACAAGACAACGCAACTGACCAGATGCTTGCGATACTTTGGCCAAAGATTTACAACATGATGTGTATGTCGCTATTCCTAGACGACATACTCATAATTTTGGAATACATCCTTCACCTAACTCCGCTATTATCATGAATGGTCTTTACTAACTACTTTTTAGTCCACTTGTCCAAGGTTTAACCCTAGCTCGGGTTAGGAACATAATATATTATAGGAAGACAATTTTGATGACTTAGGATAAAAGGGCATACTCATTTGACCTATGTCAAACGGATGTCCCAAAGTACCTCGAGTTATAGAAATTTACTCCTATCCTAACATGTTACTAATCTGGACCTAGATAAAACCCAATTTAAAGTCCTTATTGTGTGTAGATGTTAGGAAATAAGGGATAAAGTATGTGGAATAATCCCTCACATAATCGCAACAATAGAAACTAATATGCAGAAATTATTACAGATCTCAAATAAAATTGCAGAATAAAATAACACAACACAAAGAGACATTATTTAACGTGGTTCACCCAATTTGGGCTATGTCCACCAAGAATCACTTGCTCAGATTTTATTACAAGCCACCGCTCTCTCAATACAATACCTAGATCCGTTTGGAGCTATGCTCAACAAACTCTACAGAATTCAAAGCCGAATTCAAAACACATCTGTAATACATTTGCTTGCTTATCTATCATATGCATAAGACCATATAAATAGACAATCATGCAAGCTTTGATACAAAACCATGGGTATCAAAACCAAGGGCAAAAACCGTGGGTATCAAAATAATGGGCAAAAGACCGAAAAAACCATGGGCCCAAAAACAGCCCATAACGGTTACCCATTACCCATGGGTTAATAAACCACCCATGAAAATTTGCTTCGGGGGCTTCGCCCCGAACCCCCCTGACCCGCTCACCAAATGAGGCGGGACCACCTTAAAAATACCTAAGTGTAACACATGGAAGGTGTACCATACTCTAACATGAAAATAGGCTCCACAAACATAACAATCTCCCACTTGGAGACTAGTTTCCACTGAGCAAGCTTCTCAACCCTTCACTGTCATCCGCGAAGGCCAACCAAAGCTGAACATAGCTTTAGTTTATCCCTTGTGACCACCTTGGTCATCATGTCTGCAAGATTCTGACTGGTATGAATCTTCTCCAACTTCAACTTATCTTCCTCCAAAGCTATCCTGATGAAGTGATATCTCAACTATATATGCTTCATCCTGGAGTGGAAAGCAGAGTTCTTAGCTAGGTGTATAGCACTCTGACTATCACTATATAGCTTACATTCCTCCTACTTATGCCCCAACTCCTCAAGCAATTGTTGTAGCCAAATCATCTCTTTTCTTGCCTCTGTGGCAGCAACATACTCAACCTCCATGGTTGATAAAACCACCAGCTTCTGTAGTCGTGAAATCCAGCTCACTGCTGTCCCACCTACAGTGTAAATATAACTTATTGTGCTCCTCCTGCTGTCTACATCTCCAACCATGTTTGAATCTACATAACCACGTAAAGTGGTGTCTGATCCATTATAGCACAAAACTTTCCCCATGGTCCCTCTCAAATACCGAAGGATCCACTTTACTGCTTGCCAATGCTCTTTACCTAGATCACTCATAAATCTACTCACAGCTCCCATTGCATGGGCAATATCAGGCCTAGTGCACACCATAGCATACATCAAATTACCAACCGCTGATGAGTAAGGTACCTTGGACATCTGGTTTCTTTCCTGCTCTGTCTTGGGACACTGCTCCTTTGATAACTTGAAATGGCCTACCAAAGGAGTCCTAACCGGTTTAGCATCCTGCATGTTAAACCTATCCAATACCTTCTTAATGTACTCTTCCTGAGATAAATTCAACTTCCGTTCCTTCCTATCCCGAGTTATCCTCATACCAAGGATTTTTCTGGCTGCCCCCAAATCCTTCATATCAAAGGATTCACTTAGTTGTTTCTTGAGTACTTTTATTTCCTGCATGTTTTTACCTGTAACCAACATGTCATCAACATACAAACATAGGATAATATAACTTCCATCCTCAAATTTCTTTGTATACACGCAATGGTCAGAATGACATCTAATATAACCTTGCTCCATCATGAAGCTATCAAACTTCTTATACCATTGGCATGGATCTTGTTTCAGGCCATACAGGATCTTCTTCAGTTTACACACCATCTCCTCTTTACCTTTGACCTCATAGCCCTCTGGTTGCTGCATATATAGTTCCTCCTCCAAATCACCATGGAGAAATGCAGTCTTTACATCTAACTATTCTAAGTGCAAGTCTTCTGCCACTATTCCAAGAACAGTTCTAATAGAAGTCATTTTTACTACAGGAGAAAATATCTCATCAAAATCTATACCTTGTTTCTGTGCAAACCCCTTGACCACCAACCGGGCCTTATATCTTTTCTTTCCTCCTTCTTTGTCTTTAACTCTGTACACCCACTTGTTCTGCAATGCTCTTTTGCCTTCCTAGTAGGTTCACCAAATCCCAAGTTTGGTTCTCCATGAGAGACTTATGCTCCTCATCCATGGCTTGCTCCCACTTCTTATTGGCATCTACTTGCATTGCTTCATCAAATCTCTCTGGCTCTCCACTATCAGTGAGTAATAAATAATAAAGAGAAGGAGAAAAATGTTCAGGTTCTTTTCTTACCCTAGAAGACCTCCTCACTGTAGGAGTTTGGGGTTCCTGTTGAGTAGGTTCTTGAACTGATTCATGGGTCACTTTCCCATCCGAAGATCCTCTACCACTGCATATTCTTTCATGGATTCTTCCCTATTTTCCTACAACTATTGCTTATACATGACTTTCTCATTAAAGACCACATCCCTAGACCGAATGATTTTCTTGTCCTTAATACTCCAACATTTAAATCCAAATTCATCACTACCATAACCAATGAAAGTACATTTTTCTGATTTAGCCTCTAGCTTGGTCCTATCATCCTTGTCTATATGAACAAACACCTCACATCCAAAGACTCTAAGAAATGAATAATCAACTTTCTTACCATACCATGCCTCCTCAGGTATGCCTCCATCCAAGGCACTTGAGGGTCCTCTGTTTATCAAGTACACAATTGTGCTCACCGCTTCTACCCAAAAAGAAAGAGGCAGTCCTGCATGTAATCTCATGCTCCTAGCATGTTCCATTATTGTTTTGTTCATCCTTTCTGATACCCCATTCTCACGGGAGTTCCCTGGAATCATCTTTTTCCTACGGATTCCATTCTTAGAACAATAATCATTAAATTCATTGCTGCAATACTCCCCTCCATTATCTGACCTAAGACATTTTAGCTTAAGACCTATTTCATTCTCTACCAAGGCTTTCCATTTAACAAAAGTGTCAAATACATCAGATTTGTGTCTAATACAATAAACCCAAACTTTCCTTGTTGCATCATCAATAAAAGTAACATAATAACTTGAACCCCCAAGAGATGATACCTGAGCCGGCCCCCACACATCAGAATGTACCATCTCTAACTTACTCTCTTTCTTCGTAGGTCCAACCTTGAGAAACCTTACTCGCTTCTATTTCCCATATATGCAGTTTTCACAGAAATCCAAACCTATTTCTGTATATCCAGGAAAATTCTTCTTTATGATGTTCATGCCCTTATGGCTCATATGACCGAGCCTATAGTGCCATAATGTTGTATCTGCATCTGAAGCCACAAGATTACAATCATTAGTATTATCAGTGGTTAAATACAAGGTTCCAACCTTCTTACCTCTTGCCACCACAAGAGCACCCTTGGTAACCTTCCAATAGTCTTCTCAGTAAATATCACAAGACAACCATCACTTCCCAACCGCCTTGCCGATATCAAAATTCTCCTTATTGTAGGCACATTTCTTACATCCTTTAATAGCCATGTATTCCCATTCTGCATCTTAACCTGAACAGAACCTTTTCCAACTATGCTGCAAGGCTCATCATCACCAAGAAAAACATGCCCAAAATCTCCTTGAACATAATCAACAAAATAATGCCTATGTGGAGAAGCATGGAAAGAAGCCCTCGAATCTAAAACCCAAGATTCAATAATATTGTGCAAAGAAAGAATCAAAGCATCTTGACATACATTACCCATTGCCACATTTGCCTCCTTGTTTTCTTCTTGTTGTTTCTTCTTATCCCGAAGCTCCCAATAGTCCTTCTTTACATGCCCAGACTTTCCACAATTCCAACGCATACAATCTTGTTCTTGGATTTTGACCTTGCCTCGATCTTTTGATTTTCCACGGTTTCTCTATTCTTCTATCTCCCTCTAGTTTCCATTGTCAAAGCATTCCCTAAAGTAGAAGATTCCTAGAGCTTTTTCTTTGCATTTCCTCACTTAGAATCACCCCTACAACATCCTCAAACTTCAACTTTGAGTTAGCTGGAACCGAGTTACTTACCGCCATTACCAGTTATTCCAACTCTTAGGTAAAGAGCACAAAATTAATAAAGCCCTAACTTCTTCATCAAATTCTATTGTAACCAAAGCTAGCATATTCACAACCATATTGAAATCATTTAAATGATCTTCTACTAAACTATTCTCAGAAATCTTCATATTAAACAACTTTTTCATTAAAAATATCTTATTAGAGGTAGAGGGTTTTTCATATAACTTCCCTAATGCATCCATTAGATTTTTGTAGTCTTTTCCTTTGAAACATTAAATAATACCAAGGATGCAAGACACACCAATCGCTCCAAGTGCCTTATGATCCAACAAATCCCATTCCACATCTGTCATACTTGAGGGTTTGTTCACCTTCTCAAACAACAGAGTATAAATATCCTTTTGATAAAGGTAATCTTCCATCTGCATCTTCCAAAGACTAAATTTTTTCCCTTTAAATTTATCAACCCTAGATCTTCCATCATCTGCCATAGCTCCCACTCAAGATAAAACTTTCCCTGTGATTCAACACTTTAGCAAACCAAACCAGTGCTCGATACCAATTGTTAGGAAATAAATAATAAAGTATGCGGAATAATCCCTCACAAAATCGCAATAAGAGAAACTAATATGCGAAATTATTACGATCTCAAATAAAATTATAGAATAAAATAACACAACACAAAGAGACAAAGATTTTAATGTGGTTCACCCAATTTGGGCTACGCCCACCAAGAATTACTTGCTCAAATTTTATTACAAGCCACTTCTCTCTTAATACAATACTCGAGATCCGTTTGGAGCTATGCTCAACAAACTCTACAGAATTCACACTGAATTCAAACCACATCTCGTAATACATGTGCTTGCTTATCTATCATATGCATAAGACCATATAAATAGACAATCGCTAAGCTTGATTTGATAAAACCGTATCAAAACCAAGGGCAAAAATCGTGGGTATCAAAACAATGGGCAAAAGATTGAAAAAACCATTGGCCTTAAAACAGCCCATAACGGTTACCCATTACCCATGGGTTAATAAACCACCCATGAAAATTTGCTTCGGGGCTTTGCCTGAACCCCCTTTTTCATCGGGGGCTTCAACCCCGAACCCCCGACCCACTCACCGGTGAGCGGGACCGCCGTAAAATACTCGAGTGTAACACATGGAAGGTGTACCATACTCTAACATGAAAATAGGCTCTAAAAACATAACAAAGTAGATACGTGATGACCAATGTAGAAGGGTGTTGCCATATGTCAATTGCAATTTTGTATCCTCAAGAAGACCCAAGTCTTCCGGAAGGTACAACCCTACATTTGGCACGTGTTAGCATCCTACGAAACTACCTCATCATGATGTACATACCCCAAGGAGGTTACTAATGTTACATTAATTTGGATTATAAAATATATTCCAATGTTTATGCTAAACCATAATCCAACACTCTTTAAGTCCTTGTTCTATACTCTAATTAATTAAGCATTGAGGAACTTCCTTTAACTCATGACTACTTTTCACGTTCGTTTATTTAGTGTAAAAACAGTTAACCAAAATAGGAAGGCAATATCATAAGTTCCAATACATACATCTAAATCATTCAAAGAAGGTGTAGCAACCAAATAGGTTCAACCAAGGTATACTTTATAAGAAATGAAGTCTACATTTAATGATCATATCACCCTTCTTTGGGTTATGTTTCATTTAGTGAGGAAGAACCTTCCTCTATTTGATTAAGTGTTAGGGTTTATCAACCCCTTCTTACCTTTCACAAACTCTAACGTTCCATCACATATTCATTACACATTTAAATACTATATTAGAATTGTTTAGATAAGATTGATAACTTATACAACTTAAAAGGCTACATCTTATTAAGGGAGATTAAACTAATTCCCTTTTTATCTAACTTATCAATTTTATTTGAATTATGCAATTAATAGATATGGATAATGTCATCTAGATGGAAATTCCATCTTCTTCATAAATATAAGATAGATTACACAACCCATACAAGTAAATCTCCAACATTCAAATTCCTCATTTAAAAGCTTTTCATTTACAAGACTAAGTATTTCAGGCATGTTGTATGACAAACAACCTTCAATCCAAAAAGAATGCAATGTTTACTTTTTCAATATAATTAAAGAATGAATCGAAACTCTTTACATAAGGTTGAAAATCAAATAACCCAATACAACATGAAATTTCTTGTCTTCTTTAATCACTTACGATTTCCACATGTAAAATTTCTAGCACAGGTTAGTTCAATGAATTGAGCATGATAAGCACTAAGCATTAAAGTAAAGTGCATTCCACTAATTGCTTCATTAAACAAATTTTGTTTCATGAATCAATTGTAAAACATCATGCAAGTAATCATAAGTATTAACATCAAGTGAGAATTACAATTAAGAAATCTGTATTTACTTTTTAAGAAAGGAACATTTTATAATCTTTAACTTCAAAATTATACCATAATACTTAATAGATCCTATAAATTTACTTTATGATCAATGAATAGGTCTTAACATTAATTTATTTCATGAATTCACAAAGATCGAAGAACACATTTAACTTTTCCCAATCTGCAAGGGTTAGTTACAACATAGCTGATATTAGTAAGTTCCATCCCTCAATAAAGACAAAGAAGAGAATGAATAATGAGAAGTTCAATCCATAATATTATCTGTCAACATAAAAGGATCACATACCCATGAGGACCCAAACCATATTTCATTTCATTTATACTATGAAATGAAATCCAACATCTAATACAAATTATAAATTCTTAAGTTAGTTACCAAAAGAGAGCTCAAAACCAAATGCACACTCAAGCCCCTATACCTCTAATTTCCATGCAACCTTCCTAGGAAGACCTAACCTCATCACCTAGCTCAAATTCAAATCAATTCTAAGAAGAAAACATAGTATAGTCTAAAATTGTAGACTGCCCCCTCCCAAGAGAGTATAATTCTCTCTTTTTAATACAAGGTGGTTCAACAAGAGTATAACAGTTGAGTAAAATTTCTCCAATGGAAAAATATTAGGAAGTCACAACAACTAAAGACTAAATCACCGTTACAAACATTAATAACAAAACTCGCTAATGAGAAGGTAGTTCAAATTTCCAAGGAAGATTCACATTGTCAACATCCATGTAAGTTGTACTAAAACTTTTCATACGACAAATAGTATAACAAGTTTGAACTTAGAATTATACAAAACCCACAACTCAGATGGAAGTAAATATTTAAGTGATTCAATAAGGAAAGTTCTATCCTACCTTCTTCCAACTCATTTGAACATGATAAACATAGACCTTTCTAGTTCCTTAAAAATCATACGACGGGTAGGGTTTGTTCCTCTTAACATAAAGAAGGGAAGAAGTAACTCTTTCTATGAACCTCTATAAATGATACGTTTGTTCCTTAAAAGAACACAATTCCAGTCCCACTTATTTATAAGAACAAGCAAGCATCAAGATTTCCCACAAGACAAGAATACGCTCAGAGTAGATATGAATAGAATACACTCAAAACTCACATGCCCCATTAAGTTTGAAAACACAATGCGCCAAGAGGTAGAAGTAAAATAACCATTCCTTCTCAACGTCAAAACAAAAGAGGCCACAAATAAATTTTACAGGCCTACTTCGACTAACCAACCCACAAGATCCCATCCAACACACAAGACTAAAAGGAACTCAAGTTTTCAATTTGAAGAATAACCCGTAAGTATACAACTCATTGATTTCCCCATACGTAATAAAAATGACCAACAAGGAATACCTGTTTTGCGTTAAATTCATGCACATATAGCACAATTTCCACCAACTCAAGTTCAAATACGAATTTAAAATAGAATCACATGGTCTTTAATAAAATCTCTAAATAAAACCAACACCTTATTACGGGTTCAAGCCTTCCGCTTTCATAAGGAAGAATAAAATCTCAGTATAGAACTTAAGTACAAATCACAATGTATTAACTCAACAATGAGTATAGAATTCATAAGAAATGTATACAAGTTCCAACGTTCAAAACCTGAATAAGTTCGGCATAGTTCAAACAACCACTTGGTCCAAATAAAGCTAAAACCAATCACATCTTCAATACAAGTTTAGAATATTCATGGAGTGCTATTATAACTACCCAAACACAATCTTAAACAGAGATACAAGGACATCCCAACAACACTATTAGTTCAAAACGGCTAAGGAGCTTATAATTCAAGCTCAAGGAGCTTCTAATTCAAGATCAAGGAGCTTAATTAGAGATCGAAATGTGACACCCAATAATGAATTCGTAACCCATCAACAAATTTAGAACCCAAAATTAATAATCCAGCTCTTTCCACTTTGATTTCCATGTAAGAAACAAGCTTCAATATAGATATAGGCTTTAAATATAATAACATAACTACTAGTTCAAGTTTAGAGTTCAAAGGAGCTTTAAGTACAGACACTGAGAATTCCAAAACAATCACATGCAAACCTCTAGCAACCATTATAGAAATTTTTTCCAAAAAATGTTATAACAACAAAGGATTTGAATTCAAAACCCACATAGTTTCCAATCTTACATGTAAGAAAATAACCACATACATCAAGCAAATATAACATTTCCAAAGTGAGCGAATTGTTTTAATGAATCATTTAGAAGAAAGTAAGAAATCTTAATCGGTAGAGCCTATCATGCCTGATAATGCCTCCTCCGATTCGAAGAAGACTTAAAGCCAAGTTTCCAAGACCTCTTCTTCTCCAAGAAATATCAAACAACCATATTATTTTTCCACAATTCCACTTATACATTCCTCAAACCAAAAATAGCTCAGAGAGTTCAAAAATAACCATAAAGTGGAGATCAAACTGTTGGTTTGAAGAACTAGATAGCTCCATTCGCAGTAAAAATTCTAAAGCATGCAAAGATAAACAACCCCCAATGAATCCACCAGCATGCCTTCTAAAGATGGCTTGCTCACCAAACCCAAGGCACATTAATGCCATTAAAACTAATTTTCCCACTTATCTTTCCTTACCACTTTTGCCATTCATAGTTGGAGACCTAATTGCAATTAATAATGCATTTCCAAACTTATGGATACCTCCACGTAGATTCTTATAACTTTCACTAACTCCTACCACACTAGCATTACTTTCATGCATTAAAACCAAATCAAAACAAATCCCAATAAAAGGATTTGAAACCACCGCTTAGTTCCCATTACCAATGGCCCCTAGGTCCCCTTTCATATCCCATTAGTTTAGGATAGATAGAATTTTCTTAGGTTAGATATTAGGTTATTTTAAATAAATAACTTATTGATATAACCCCCAACAATAGTTTTCCACCCTAGGATAGGATGTAGTTATAAAAAAATTGTACATACGAAATAACTTAACATCCCCTCGGTTACTTCCTTACAAACTAACAACTTAGGTTAGAATTTCATGCCTCAAAAGAGGTATAGGAATAGTATTTATGTAACTTACCTAAGTCACGTATTTATTAGGGTACACAACCATCTATTTATCTCAAGAATCCAAAAGTAGGGTTCCTATTTCCCTTGATGCCATAAGCACCCTGCAAGGGTCGACCAAGAAGAGTTGAGCTCAACACAAAACAGAATGCAAGCATTGTTTCCAAGATAATAAAGAATTTTCCACAAACACAAGTTCATTTCATTAAGCCTCCCAATCGATGAATGTCATTTTTTCATTTAGTTCTGATAAGAGGATTTAAAACATACCTTGGATCAATGGAATTGATCCAAGGATGAGTCCAATGGAAAAAGGTAAGTTGCAACTCTTAAAACTAGATTGTAACTTATCTAAAGAGAGTGAAATAGATTATTGCAAGCAACAACATACCAACCCTTCAATCAAGATCATAATTGATTTATCCATTTCAAGCATGATCTTCATTAGTCAAAATACCACACCTTTATCAAGAAAATCACATGTCAAAACTTGAAATGCAAAGGAGGAATATAACCATTGTTGAGGGTGTTAGAGTTGTAGAATGATGTCTCCATCCTAAAGGATCCTACTTTGGTATAAAGAAGGCATCACCAAAGAAGAGGAAAAGAGAAGAGACCCCGGAGAAAGAGGTGTTAGAGAAGAATGCACCAAGTTTGCGCACAAAAACATTTATGGGTGCTCCGGAGGAAGGTGTCAAGCCAATCACATATGCACACAGTATAATTATCCCCTCAACAAGAAGAAAAAGAAATATTAGGAAGAGGTATCGTAACAAGAAGAGTTTCCTAGAAAGGAATCACCTACTGAGGAAGAGGAAGAATCCCAAGAAAAGAACAAATAGAAGTTAGTGGGGAAGGAAGACTCAGAGGATATGGAGAGCTTGGAGGCATATAGGGGTGAGAGATACGACAACGAGGATGAAGAGGTTCAAGACCATCCCGTACGATGTACATGATTCATAAGAAGAAAAAAATGAAGAGAAAAATGGATATGAAGAAGGCACTCAAAGAAAGGGGGTTAGTGAGGAGGTGAACACCAAGGATAAAATGACCCCAAGCCTCACCAAGGAGTAGGTAGAAGAGGCCACAGAGAGGGAAGTTGCAAGAATTATCAAGAACTTGGTGGAGTAGGAGGTAGAGCACAGCGTGGATGAAGTGTTGAAGGAAATAAAGGAGGAAACCAGAGAGAAAGGAGTATGGAAGTATGGGCAAAGACCCTAACTTATTGGTAAGCTTCTCAAATGTTGTACACACAGGAGGAAATAATGTTGTGGTAGCAGAGGTGTAGGGAATGGGTTATATCCATCATCCAAACAAAGTGTTATGAACGCATTTCCAAGAACCATGTCGACATACCAACTCCTGGAAATGTCTTCATTTAAGGAAGAATGCGCATACCCGCGAACCAAGAATATGTTATCTTGGGAATTTGAGTCCCATGTTGATGAACCTGAGTTTGAATTTAACCAAGGTGCACTAACAAGATGCTAAAGACAAAAGGTATAAACCCACCGGTGAATTCTTAGAAATTTTTATGAACAAGTCTATAATGTGCTTAACAAGGTTTCAGTTGAGGTTGATGTAGGACTCTTTGGAAGGAATAACAAGGTGAGATTCCTAGAAGGGGAATTAGAGAAGAAAAAGGAAGATCTCATTGAAAAGATCAAGGATTTGAAAGAGGAGGAACTAATCAGTGCACAATTAAGGCACGAGCTAAAGGAGGAAAAGGTGAGGATGTGTGAGGTATACAAGAAAGTTGAGATGATTACAGATGTCATTGTCTTAAATCATCTAGACCTAGCACCACCCGATCGTAAATACGAATCGACCTTACAAAGGCTTGGAAGATTTAACTCACATCCTTGCACAAGTGGAAAGGCGGTCACTCGCATTAGAGTTGGTAGAAGAAGAACTAGCATGCCAGGAGAAAGAGGAGAAGTAGAAGGTTGTGGATATAGTTTCTCGGTACACTAAACTCCTTACCTCTGTAAAATCCATTGCGTAGATAGTTGAAGCTGCTTATGATAATTACACTGATAGGGATAGAGTAGTAAGCATTCTAGTTTCTACGCATGAGGTAGATCTCAAAGAGTTTTAGGAGAAGAATAAGGGAAATAGGGAAGAGTGGGATAAGATCCTTGCCAAGGTATAAAAGAAGTTAGAAGCCATCGAAATCCCGAGAGGCTTGATCAAAAATTGGCTAAAGGAATTGTATCCATAGATCACTCATAGAATGGATACATTGGACGACCTTAGCAAGTAGTTGGAAAACATTATATACACTGAATGTTAAGGGTGATGAACTAAGATTTGAAGAGGTAAGATCCATAGTATGTGACCTCTATCAATAGGTGCGGTGGTGAGGTGGATGCCTCGGGAGAAGATTGAGGTAGATATAAGGATGTATTTCCCACTCATCCTTTAGTAATAAAAAATTTCTTCTTCATTCCTCCATTCCTCCTTTAGTAATAAAAATTCAGTAGCGGCCTCTTCACCAAGATTCTCTATTATGCCCAATCAACCTACAAAGCCCTCTCTGTCACCCATATCTTTCTTACCACCTATACCCCTACCACCTACCATAACTTCATCACTACCCATGAGGCTTTCCTCTCTTCCACCCGCACCTTCCACTCGGCCTCTACCAACAACTTCCAATGTACCTCTATTATCCACATGGATAAATCCTCCCCTTCTGCCATCTATCTTTCCATCTACATCATGCACTCCTTCCTCACCTCTACCCAAGAAAGTGCAACTGAAATTGAAAAACCCACTACCCTCCAAAGAAGTGGTTAGACCTACTACCCCTTCTCGTTGCCAGTTCATCTACTACACCTTTACCCAAGAAGGTGCAACCTAAGCCTAAGACAATACCACCCCCCAAACTAGTGGTCCAACTTACCCCTCCTCAAATTCCACCTCCTGTGGCACTTCTCCCATCACAATCACCCATCATTCAACCCAAACCCACACTCACTTCACACTGTGATCCATTGGTAGGGTCATACGCCATTATTCTAGCCAACCTCCTAGAAACCTCTGTCATCACATTACCACCTCTTAGACCTTATGACCCACTCAAACCCAAACCAAAAGGGTTTGATGAAACTAAAATATGTGCCTACCATCATGTGTCAAGGCATGATGTAGAGAACTGTAAGGCTCTAAAACTACTCTTCTCTAATTGTGTCCTCCTGAAGAAAATTTTGACGATGATGATCTTCTAGATGAGGACCCTATTCTACCTTCACCAATCTCCCCACATCCTCTTCCATTACCTATTCATCATTAGTATCTCCACCCCCACAACCCTTTTATCCACCTCCAAAATTTAAGATCAATATGGTCCACATAAGAGAGATAGAAAAACCTCTACCTAAATGTCAGTGTGCCCTACTCATTTCACAAGGCTCTTATCCCCCACTAGGTTTTTTCCTTCATGTCATTATACCTTTCATGGAACACCTTCTCCATTTACCTCTCTCCCTCAGATTAACATGATCCAAGTTTCTACCTGCACCAAGAAATACAAAGGAAATGAGAAAGTAATCGGTCCATCAACCAATCCTGTGCCCAACATACCATCTACACCCGCACCAAAAATAACCATTTGAGGTCCCACGTACCATATTTTTGACGGGTTCACCCACCATACAATGATAAAAAATTGCACCAATATCCTCTCAAAATGTCTTTTTATGACCTCATCCAAACCTCTGAGTCACATTTCCAAGTCCTCATGGAGGTCCTCCAATTTATTGAGGTTTTACCGAATGAACCTACACCCATGGCCTCCATTATTACCCCCATCATATGGCCTCCCTCATCAACTCACCATCTTCCTCTACACCTCCACCTACTCACCAAGTAGACGCAATCAGATTTTCTCGACAATGAGATTGTACCCCTCCAATCAAACGACCCCGATCCCACTATTTTCATCTCTATCTATATAGATAATATACACATATGACACATTATGATTAAAGGTGACGCTAGTATTAACATCATCTCCTCCCATGTGTACAACCAAATGTGCATACCCACCAACTGCATGCATAATAACCTAGTTATGTTGTACTCATTCAATGACGCTATGAATTCTACCCTTGACACCATGGTCCTCCATATTCGTGTTGGTCCCCGTACTATCCCGGAACTATTCTACGTCTTATAAGGGGAATTCTAGTATAATATGTTTCTTGCCAACCTTGGATCCATGTTATAGGTTATGTTCCTTCAAATTTCCACCATTGTTTGAAATCATAAAGCACATAACTACACCATCCTAGCTGCCCCATCACCATTCAAAACTTGTAACATGTTATACCGACCTAATGATGTCCTTTTACCAATTAAGGCATCTACTACTACTGCCACTTCTTCTTCACCAATAACCCTATTCACCAGTTGTCGCCGCAAATTCTCCCACACCTAACTCTTCTATCCCCACTACCTTCATAACCTCCGCAAATATCCCATATTCTTCCCAACCAACTGATACCTCTTCCTTACAAGGACCTAGTAAATCATCTATTCCCACTGCCCATATATCAACCACTGATCCCTTAGAAGGTGTTGTTCAATGCCTCACTCTGTACGAGTGCCGCTTATACAATGTTAATACATTCCTCACCCTAGAAGAGTATGGAAATATTTTCCAACATCCTCCCTATGATCATCACATAGGGGAGAGATTTCCTTATGGTCCTCCCCACTTTCATACCAACCTCACAAATGGGGGACTCTATAATTCCTCCTATTCACCGAATCGCCATCCCAAACATGACCTTATCATATGACCTTCAATATCTCACCAAGCGTTGCTTTGCCCACACTTTCCTACACCATTGTGCATGGAATGGATTTGGCTTTGGTTTTTACAAACAAGGTTATCATACCATCATCTCTTGTACCACACATAAACACAATGATCAAGTGGTATTGAATTTTCTGAAATATCTTTCAAGAAGGCCCATATTGAACTCATTGAGGATAACAAACATTTTTCACCCCATTTACCAACTTCACCACTCTCATGCATGGAATAAATGGATCCGAATCCATTACTCCTAAAAAAATTTTCATAAACATCATTTCCTTAGGGCGTTTGACTTATTAATGTGATGGCGAGGCTCCTCTTCTCTTCCCTTCCTATATCCTAACATGATCGATGATGATAAACCTTTTATTAACATTTTTCAATGTCAGGATGATGATTCTATCCTCACTTATCTTGGTGCGTAAGATTCTTATATTCATTGGTCATTTCCTTCTGAGATGCAAACCATGTTGAATTAGTCGACTATCAAAATCAACATTCACACTCACGACGACCCACACATTCTAAAGATAGGTAAATCTTTGGATGCTCCCGAATAGGAAGATATTACTTCTTTCCTCATGGATCATAGCCATGTTTTTTCTTGGTCCTATGTTGATATGCCCAAGATTAACCCTAACATTTTGGTCCATAATATAGTAACCATTCTTGAAGCCAAACCCATAAAACAAGCTATGGAAAATTCATCCTAGCATTTCCTTTCTTGTTAAAGAAGAACTTCAATGCCTTCTATTAGTTTCCTTCATCTTACCCATCAACTACCCCCAATGGATTTCTAACATCGTCCCTGTCACAAAGGCAATAGGGGACTTTGCATTTGCACAAATTTCGTAACCTCAACCTAGCTTGCCCCAAAGATGATTTCCCTCTCGGGTATCGATCAGCCTAGCTGATATCACCGCCGGTCATGAGATGCTATCTCTCATGGATGGTTTCTTAGGTTATAATCAAATATTACTCACTCTATAAGATCAACACAAAAATTCCTTCATCACCCCTTAAGGGACCTTCTGCTACCAAGTCATGACTTTTAGCCTTAAAAATGTTGGTGTTACATATCAGTGGGCTAAGAATTATATCTTCCATGACATCATGCATCATATATTGGAAGATTATGTAGACAAACTTCTTTCTAAATCCAAACTTTGGGCCAAACACCTTATAGTTTTGAAGGTCACCTTTGACCATCTCATCAAGTATTGTGTCCACCTTCACTCCAAGAAGTGTGTCTTCACTATTATCTTAGGAAAACTCCTTGGTTTCATTTTTTCTTTGTGTGGCATATAATTCAACCTTACTAAAGTAAAAATATTCTGAAAATTCCTCCACCTAATAATCTTCACCAGCTTTGAAGTTTGCAAAGTAAGTTGCAATCTATTCATCGATTTATTTCACAACTTTCCAACTGCTGCCAACCATTTCATCATCTCCTCAAAAAGGATGTCTCCTTCAAATGGGATGATGAATGCCACAAATCCTTTAACACCTTAAAACAATACATTATCCAACCACCAGTGTTCATTCCTCCTAAGGATGACCAGCCCTTTTACCTATACATTTCTGCTACTGATCATTCCTTGGGTGCCATGCTTGCTCATCATGATGAGCAACATAGGGAGAAAGTGGTTTATTACATAAGTCGAGAATCTTGTGGACTATGAAACCAGATACAACCATGCTTTGAAAAAATTTACTTATCTTTAGTTTTTGTTGCCACTAAACTTCGTTATTACCTACTCAATCACAAAACCTTTTTCATCACAAAAACTGACCCCCTACATTACATGTATGCCAAACCTTACCAACATCAACATATTTTACGTTGCTCATGCTTCTTATAGACCTATACCTTGAATTTAATTCATCAAAAATATATCAAATTCCAAACCATCAATGACCAGCTTGTTGATACACCCCTCTCTAGAAATCAACCCTCTAACTTTGATTTTTGGATGAATCCATCACTACCCTCTCTTTGGATGATACCATTTACCAAATTATCTTATTCTTCGATGGTTCAAAATGTTAATGGGGGTGGCACAGGTGTTATCCTCATGCCCCTTGACAAAGAACCTATGCCACTATACTTCAAACTATATTTTGATTATACTAACAACATTTCTAAATATGAAGAACTTGTATTAGGTCTCCAAGATGCCATCACCTTAGATGTTAAATCAATTAATATATTTGGTGACTCCTAACTGGTTGTAAATAAAGTCAATGGTATATACCAAAGTGTCATAATGAAATAATTCAAAAGTATAAACACCATGCCGACATAATTTTTACCACCTTTGACCGTTGTGAACTTCAAACCACTCCGTGTTCCAATAACAAATTTGTGGATACCATGGCCTGTCTTGCGTCTCATATACCTTCTTCACCCTCTAACTCAAAAATCTTTATCATAGTACAAAGGTTGCAATCACCTTCTTATTCACTTCGAGATGTTCACCTCATTGGAGTTGTTGAAGTTGACCCATATGACCTTTGGTATAAGAATTTTTTGACTACATTTCCCTTTCAATTCTACCTCCCAACCTTACTCGTAATGGACAATGCACATTTCTAAAAATGTCTCTCACTATGTCATCATGGGTGGTCTTATTTATAAATGTGGCTTTGATAATATTCTCTTATGATGCCTTACAAGTTCTGAAATTCCCTACACCATCAAGGAAGTTCATGATGGAATTTGTGGAGGTCACTTCAGTGGCCTAGCCGTCACTAAACACATCCTTTGCCTAGGCTATTATTGGCCAACCCTCAATTGTGATTGTTATGACTATGTCAAATGTTTTATGAAATGTCAGCAACATGATAACCTCCATCACACACCTAGTCAAGACTTATAGGTCTCCTAAGACCTTTGGCCTTTCTCCCAATGGGTTTTGGATCTTGTTAGAGAGATCAATCCCCATTCTTCATAATGACATCAATGGATCATTACCACTACCGAATATTATACTAAATGGGTTGAATCCATACCTCTCATTTCTACAAAATATGAGAAAATATGTGAATTCTTTAATCATCACATTATGTCTCTTTGGTGTTTCTCACCTCCTCATCACTAAAAATGGAAAACAATTCAAAAATAAAATCGTACATAAACTATGTGATGCCTTCCGCATTCAAATTAGTTTCTCTTCACCTTACTAACCATAAACCAATGGCCGAGTAGAATCAACCAATAAAACTTTGAACAAAATTCTTATGAAAGTAGTTTATGATACAGAAAGGATTGGCATACGCACATTCCTTTTGCCTTGTGGGCTTACCGCACTAGTATTCACACCTCAACTGCTGCCACACCTTTCTCTCTAGTCTATGGTACTAATTTTTTCTTTCCTCTCAAAGTACAAATTCCATCTCTTCGTATTTCCCTCAAATACATGCTCAACGATGATGAATTTCGCCAAGACCGTTTGGCACAACTTGAGTTATTAGATGAACATCCTCTTAATTCTCTCGACCATCTCCAAATCTACCAAAAACATATCAAACATGTTTATGAAAAACATTTCCATAAATGAACCTTCCAGGTCGGTGACCTCGGCCTGAAGGAAAATCAACATGTACCAAAGAAGAGAAAATTAAATGGGGCAAATTTTCTCGAAATTGTCTTGGACCCTATATCCTTACTCATGCATATGGGTCAGTGCTTATCGTTTGTCTTCAAGTTAAAGGTAAAACTGAACTTGATCCCCTCAATGCCTTGTATCTTTAGCCATTCTATTATTGAATTTGAGTCCTATATCATGTTATTCCTATTTAACGCTCATCCCTTGAGTGCCATTCACCTTTCTTATTTCCAGTTCTTGGGAACAACGAAAAAAAAGAATCATGTGATTACCTGTCACCTTTCATCCTTATCTTTAATATGAGTACCACGGCTCTACTCATCACATGGTTTTCATGGATACTTTTGGTCTTTTTCAAATATGGAATCCATGGTCGCTTCATTACTTACAACCTTGCCATCATAGTTAGCCTCTGTATGCTCCAGTTTTCCTCCTAAACAAGAACCAAATTTCCTCTATAGTCTTGTCCATGACTTAAAATCCCAAAAATAAGATAATTTCAAAATGAGATTTAGCTCCTTGAGTCAAACTTTTGGTAAAAATATGACTCCGTAAAAAGGACATCTCTTCTCTCTATCTCGCCACTATAAATAGACTACTCCCTCAAAGGACAGCTATACAAAGCTAACCATATTGTACATAGTCTATCACAAAAGAAGACTATTCTTGCAAAAATACAATAAAATATTCAGAAGCTTCCCGCATTTATTAGCTTCACAAAGAACTCAAGAAGAAAAATCTACACATCCCATATAGACTTCCTGCATCGATCAGTCTATCAAAAATAAAAGAAAAAAGAAAAAGAGAACTTTTTCGTCATGGACTTGCTTATCTTTATCTTGGGTTTCTTGCTAAATAGGAATGTTTTCACACATCAGGTTACGCTAAACCAACCTACCTGTACCTTATCCACTTTTTCACCCTAATTTCCTACTACCTCAAGATACTTTCCATGAATTCGACATTTCTTGATCATGTGACTTTCTTCACCCCTAGAATAATCGATCATGCAATGCCTTTAGGGTCTTACGTTCATAAACTTATCTATGGTATGGTAGAATCATTATGGTTCTTATCAATTAGGTGGCTCTTTTTGTCACCTCTCACCATTCACCTTTTTCATTACTTGTTGATTATCCTATACAGGACAAGACCTTCGACACCTACATATTGGGAATTCCTCTTTCACCAAAATCAACCTAAACTCAACCATGCCTATGACCTAGACTCAATAATGCCTAAAAACTACCAACCCATTCCTCCACCTCATCATATTCTTCCCTAGCTTATGAGAGAACTACATCGACTGAGGCCCCTTTTCGTTAGGCCTATATATGCAGCACTTCAAGGGCATGGGGCCCTTGGAGGTTAGCTCGACCACTTTTACCCTAACTAGTTTCCCCACATATTTTCTATTAACATTCTACTATAATTAGTTTCCATTTTTCATAACACTTAGAAATTTACCACACATACATGTGTACCATTTTCTACATCATCATATCCTACATTCATCATTTCACATTTCCATAATATCAAAGATTCTGGAAAATTACACCATAACATAAATATAAATCATCATTTATTTTCCATACTCCCAATAACTTGGAAATTAAATCAAAAATCCAAAAACATGACTCAACCGTACCTAACCAACCTAACTCAACCATGCCTACATGACCTAAACTCCACCATGCCTAACTAACATAACTCCTCCATGCCTAACTGACCTAACTCAAACATGCCTAACTAAACTAACTCAAACATGCATAATTGACATAACTCAACCATACCTAACCAACCTAAGTCAACCATGCCTACATGACCTAAACTCCATCATTCCTAACTTATCTAGATTCCATCACATACGGAAAAATAATGGAAATTTAAAAAAACAAGTACATCATCTATACCATCAATCTCACCATATATAAAGGAAAGTCTGTGTATCAATCAAATATATACGATAAAAAATAATTACAAATATCTCTAATTATAACCTCCATATCTTCAAAGACGTAGGCGCCTAGTAATCCAAATCACAAAAATCTCATATACATTTTCATTATCATCAGCACGCAGGCCGGTATATACCAAAAATTGATACACCGAGAATATATGGTGACTAATCATCATTGTTAGTGCAAATCTACAACACTTCACAATGACCTTCATATTTTCAGTCCATAATTGGGTCATTTAGTGTGATTACACAACATTGATTTTTCTCCAAGGTGTGGGACCTTGTAGAGGGGAAAAAACTCTCCATATTGAAGCAGGTTCTTACTCCTTTGTTTAAGTGTATGCATGAATTTGTAGAGGTTCAATACTAATTCCTACTCTAAATTCCAAGGAGACAAGGTTGAAAATGCAAGAAAGGGGAAACAAAACTAAGCTAAAATGGTGATACACCAAAGGAGTGATGAACTTCTATTTTGCAAATAAACACAGATCATAAGAATGTAGCACAGAGCATGCACAGATTGCCATAATGTAATGAAAGATCATAATACAATGATAAACACATGAGAGGATTGGAAGATCAATCACAGAACATATATTATCATTCCCAAGTTTAATACAATGCATTACAATGATAGCAAGAGGCAAAAACATATCTTGCAACCTATATGAGAGGTCTAAAACTCTATAAATCTACATTTTAAAGAAGAAAATAGAGATTACAAGAGAAAAATGTCCAACATTACAATATATCACATTTTTACATTTATAGCTAAAGAAAGGAGAGGAAAAATAGAGGAAGAAGAAAAATATGATCTTTTTCCTCAACCACCTGCCATTAATCTGTCACAAATCAACCTATAATCCATCAAATCGACCTCCTTTGTTTTTACTTTGCGTGTTAGAGAGAAAAAATGATAAATTTGGTGCAACACAGCTCTCAAAGCAATCTGATCTCACATTTATGGCATGAGAAGACTTTTTTAGGGTTTTCTTCCACCAAAATGAACTGATTCTTCATCCTTGGTGTGTGAGAGAAAGCAACCATGGCGGTTTTGAGAAAAAACAACTCATTTGAAGTAATCTAGTTCGCATTAAAATCTGAAAGACATTTTTGACATTTTCTCCATCGAAACCTATAAGAAATAATATTTTTATTCCTCCAATGCATAGAAGGGCTCGAGACCTTTCCAAAAAGTCTGATTTTGTTGAAATATGATCTTTGGATCAAAAGATATGCCCATTTGAAGATTTAGGGAAAAATAGGGCAAAAATTTTGGCACAAATTTTGAGGTGTGAATTAGGGCATACTTGGTGATAAAATCAAATTTTGAAAATGGGTCCACAAGGTCAAGATTTGCTTTTTGCATTTTTGGAAAATTTTCAAAAAAATCTTCGTGCCTCTATTGCTCCAGGGACACATGTCACTTTCTAGTTCATTAGTGGAATCGCGGGCTCAACCTACCCCTTTTTCCTTTGATTTAATTTTGGGAAAATTTCCCCCAAACCCCCCGCACCCCGCTGCTCCATTGCCATGTGTTGGATCCTCATCACTCAACATCTGTTTGTAAATTTTTCTCCATCCTCTGCGTGGGCCTGTGGGCTAAATTTTGATTTTGGGCTTTTAGCCGAAGGGGAAAATTTCTCAAATCCTTCCGCCGCCTTACCGCTTGCCGCCAACTACACATGTGTTGTTTCCTCATCACTTAGCGGGCCAACAGTAAAATTTTTGCCATTTTACACTTTTGAACAAAGCACCAAAAAATTAAACTTTTCCCCGATGTCCGCCGCTCCGCCTCGACACGTGGTGCCTTCTCATTGGCCACGGGCCTGTCTAGGGAAAATTTCCCCAAATTTTTTTCCGGGCTATAACTTGAAATTTACAAGGAGTTAGGAGGAAAATTTTACCTTTCTGGAAAGGTGAGAAAATTCTCTATCTGATGGAACCATTTTCAGAAATATTTGAGTCTCTAAAGCATGTAAAAATTCATTTTAAGTACCAGAAAAGGGAATGGAGGAGGAGTTAGCCAAAAATAAGCATGGGATTATTTTGGATAACATTTTGGTGACTCATAGGGGTCATCTACCTACTGGATGAAGTGAACAGCTACCTAAAGCAATCCATTAGGGAATGGAGTCATGAACTTAACTTCTTGTTACCCTCAATTCATTAGAAAATCTGTAGGATGAAGATGTGATAGTAGAAAAACCACCTTGACCTGGAACATGATCTGCAAAAGATGCATACTTGGGACAATAAAACCTATGCCAAAGCACTTAGGGAAATGTAAATATAAGCTACAACAAAACAATGTGCACAAGAACTTGGAGGAATGAAAATCTAAGCTAATATGTACAAGGTGAGAAGTTTACCTTAGTAGTAATGTTTTAGATGGATTCCATTAACTGGAATCTGCAGTTCCTCACCATCCAACGTAGATAGTTAGAAGTCATTGATTTTTTTTTTTCTTTTTGTGACCATTTAGGGGCCACTCTAAATGGCATCAAATTTTGAATTCCTTCTTGGCTTGCTTGGTATGCATCCCATTTCAACACTAAATCTCCAACTTGGAAACTTCTAGCCTTAGCTTTCTTATCAAAGCTTATCTTGATCATTTCTTGATCCTTTTCCATTGTTCATGTTGCATACTCTCTGATTTCTTGGATTTCCATCAATGTTGCATTTCTACCCTCCATGGGCTAAAATTCTAACAATTCTAATTGCTTCATGAGTTCCAATGTTGGTAACATAAGTGACATAGGCAAGACCGCTCTTTCCCATAAACAAGTATGAATGGAGAGTTACCTTTGGATCTCTTGTGATTTATCATATCAACCCATAGAGCTGATTTGAGCTTAGTGTGCCAAGTCCTCTAATTTTCATCAAGAGTCCTCTTGCTGATCTTTAATATATTCTTGTTTTTGGACTCACTTGGCCATTACCCCGAGGGTAATAATTTGATGAAGTTCTCAAATAGATCCCATTTCTAATAGGCCATTGGTTACCTTTGATCCTATGAATGCCAATGCATTATCTGAGATTATAGTGCTAGGTATAACAAATCTAGTTGCTATCCCCTCATAGAAGTCTATAATGCTAGATTCATTTACCTCTTTGAGTGCCACCACCTCAGTCCATTTGGTGAAGTAGTTTGTTGTTGTTAGAATCCATTTGTGCCCTTGGTTTGAGTTTGGATTAATGACTCCAATGAAGTCCAAACCCCATTGCATGAATGGTTGGTTAACTAAGATTGGGTGCAATGGAAGTTTTGCTAACCTCTCTTTGCCTGTGAAGAATGCACAATTCCTGCACCTCTTGATCTATGCATAACAATCACTAAATACTTTGGGCCAATAATAACCAACCTTCATGATCTTGAGAGTTGTCACTCTTGGAGAAAAGTGACCCCCAGCTGATCCATTATGGAAATCTTCTAACATTTTCTCAATTTGATTTGTCCCAATGCACCTCAACAACACCCCATTGATATCCTTTTTGAACAAGACACCATCAACAAGTGCATATGGAATAGCCTGCAATCTGAAGTGTCTTATTTTTGATTTGTTCATCTCTAGAGGAAAGGTGCATGTTTGTGAGAAGTTCATTATGTCTTGGGTCCAGCAAGGAGTGAGCACACCACAATTTTCTTCTTGAACATCTTTTTGTTCTTGGCTATCTTGCAACACCAAAACAACATTCTTCTCTTTACTTGCTTCAATTGGTTGACTCAAGGAAAATTTCTCACACAATCCCTTTCCTCAGACCAGCTTGGTGACTTTGATCTCAATGTCATACTCCATGACATGATTAATCCATCTTGCACATTTTTCATTCAGATCTTTGTTGAGGAGGAAGTCTTTAAATCCCGCATGAGAAACCAATAGTTGGACCTTGTTGTTTGAAACTAGATGCTTAAATTTATTCAAGCTCCTAATTACTGCAAGAACATGCTTCTTAATGAAGGAATACCTCACTTCATATTCCTCCAATCTTTGGCTAAAGAAGGCAATTGGCTGCTCTACATTTTCTTCATTCTACTATACTAAAATTGCAAAAATTTTATCACCACCACCAAATACATAAAGGATGAAGTATTTGGAGAAATTTGGGTTAATGAGAGTTGGACCCTATGAGATATCTTATTTGATTGCTTCAAAACTTTTCTTACCTTCATATTTCCATTTGAAATCCATACTTTTCTTCAACATCATGGTTATTGGCTTGACAAGGGCTGCAAAGTCTAGAACAAACCTTCGAACAAAATTGATTCTTCCCAAGAAACTTTGAAGAGCCTTCTTATGACTTAGTAATGGCATTGCTTTTATTTCTTCAACCCTTTCTAGATCAATTGCTAACCCTTATTTGGAAATAATGTGGCCTAGGAGTTTTCCTTCATGAGCTAGGAATATGCATTTTTGGGATTCAAGGATATCCCAAATCTTCTACATCTTTGGAAAACTTTTCTGAAATGAAAGAGATGGTTTGACTCACTTTTAGAAAATACAGTAATATCATCTACGTATATCAGCACTTTACTATTTTATTGATCAATCCCTTGAATGCCATGTCCATTTCCCTTTGGAAAGTAGCTCCGGCATTAGACAACCCAAATGGAATTTTTCTATATGCATAGGTTCCCCATTTGGTGGTGAAGGCTGTTTTGAACTGATCATCTTCCTTTACCATGATTTGATTATACCCTGAATAACCATCTATCAATGAAAACCTTTAAGAGCTAGCAACAACTTGCAAGATCTGCTCCATAGAAGGAAGTGGGTAGTGATCCTTGAGGGATGATCTGTTCAAATCTCTAAAGTCTACACACAACCTAATTTCCCCACTCTTCTTTCTAACTAGAACAAAGTTTGCAACCCAGCTTGAATGCTTGATGGGGAATATGATACTTGCTTCTATTCACTTATTCAATTCCTTTTTCATGAGAGGCTCAATGTGTGGATTGACTGGTCTTTGTTTTTGGCTGATGGTCCTAGCACTTGGATCTAGTTCAATTTTGTGTTGAGATAGCTTGGGATTGAAACCTTTCAAGTCTTTATATCTCTAAGAAAATACATTCGGGAACTCTTGGAAAAGTTGCATGAATTCATACCTTTCTTGCTCGGTTGTCACTTTGCCAATTTGAAGTGACTTGCCTTTTCCAACTGTGATTGGCTCTGAATCTTCTCCCTTGACTTAGATGTTTACTTTCTCCTTCCTAAATTGATCATTAGGATTGAAGATAGACTCTAAAGTCACAAGTACTTTTGGTAGTTTGTTGGTTCTCAGCTATACCACTTGATCACCATACTGTTGTCCCAACTTTTCCTAATTTTTGGCTAAGAACTCAACTTCCTCTTGCAAAAAATTGATGATTTGTTGGTCATTCTCAAACACTTGCCAACTTGTATTATTTTTTGGCACTGATGGCCTCACAATCACATGGATTTTTGGCTACATTTTGTCTCTTTTGATACTCTCCACAACATCAAAATTTTCTCCAACTGCTACAAGTCTATCAGTAGTTTGGTTCTCTTTCCTAGGGATGAAGTTGATGCCAAAGCCTTCAAAATCCTCAATGAGATTCCACACCCTATTCCTATAAATTTTGAGCAAGTAATTCTTGGTAGCATGTTGTCCTTTAACTTGATTAACAATCAGCTCACTATCACCAAAGACTTGTAATTTTTATATGCCTCTCTTCCTTGACCAATGTAATACATGTATCAAAGCTTCATACTTAGCACTGTTGTTAGAACATGCAAATTGAAATCTAAAAGATGAATAATAATTTATGCCTTGAGGTGAAAAAATTATAGCTCCTCCTCCTACACCTTGTCTACTTCTTGATCCATCAAATAAAAACTACCATACCTCATTGTCATCTCTATAGTCTAGCTTGTTGATGTTAGGAAGAGGCTAATTTTCTTCATGCATGTAATAGACTCCTAGTTCAGATTCCTCAATTTATTTGTAAGGATCAAAAGCATGTACCTTTCTGGCCCATTTTTCAAGAGTCAAATCTAAAATGCTTCCAAATTTGGTTTTAGCTTCATGTGTGTTTGGATAATCCTCTTGATCAAATGTTGAATAGTTGGCATTGATTGGGCTTGGAGTCTAAGGCTCTATGTGAAAGTTTGTAATAGGTTTGGACTCCTTAGCTCCATACCTTGTCCTGAATAGCATATGTTACCAATGAGAAGATAGGTATCCTCCATTCGAGTTGTGAAATCCCTTGACAAACATATGGCAATGAGTGGTGGAAAATCTATCACTGACACATCTTGCAAAATAGTGACATTGGGGCATGCATGTAAAGTAAGGCTCAAATATTTAATTACCCCAACTATTTCTACTATTTTCCCATCTAATTGCACCACCCCCTTGGATATGACTTCATATTGAAGGCCCGTATGATCAGCTATTTGCTTGGGCATCATGGAACTACCTACCCTAGAATCAATCATACAATTATGTACTAGTTTATCCCCAATGATCAATGAAACATAGAATGGAGGGGGATTCAAATTTTTACCTTGCTGTCCCCCATGATTCCCCTCAAGATGAGTGGAATTAATGAGTACCTTATCTTGCACATGAGCTAGCTGATTTGGGGTTGACCAATTCTTCATGGTAGCTTGTAGCAGGTCCCTTTGTCCTGGGATGGATAGTGAATCCCACATAGATATGTTTACATTGGTCTTCTTAATTTGTTTAATGATATTGAATGAGGATGAACCATCTCTTTTATGCCCTTTAGTCTACACATTATTTTCTTGTACATGAGCTACAACAACTGACATTTGAGCTGGTCTAGAAGGTGGCTTAGGATGTCCTCACACATTTGGAACTGTATTTTGCTTTCCAACACCTTGTGGAGTGATGGAAGGTTGTGAATCACTTGGAACTAATAACTGCCCTTCACCAATATTCCTCTTCTTTGACCATGTTGTAGCTGAAATATTCGAGAAGGTGTTTGATTCACACCATAAAAATATTCAGCTTGCTAATTGATAATTGCGGAGTCTCATCTAGAGTTTTATCTTGTTGAGATGTTCCTTGTTGAGTTTTTTCTCCCCTTTCTTCACTCTCCACACTAGTTGTTGTCACCATCAAAGCTTGGTTAAAAGAACCATTGAAGCACATAGATTGGCTATGAGTTTCATTACATGGGAACCACCACCATACTCTAGAGCTATATTACTTTGCTTGGCACTAAGGCTTTAGAGGTAGACGCAACATGGGGGTTATAGGGCTGAAATGGTCTATTGGTAGGAGGCCTTACTTAATTTTGATTTGTAGCTGGGTTAGGTGGCCTATTAGGCTGATATGATTGTCTATTAGGTTAAGTTTGAGGCTGATAAGAAGGCCTAAAACTTTGACCTTGCTATTTTTTTGACTGTAACCAGCTCATTTCCCAAATTTTGTAATTGTTTCATAACTTCTTAAAGATAATTTGAGGCACTAGAGGATAAATTAGAAGTTTCATTTGAACTCTGATTTCTAGGAGTGGGAATAGGAGCTAAAGTAGGTTCTTGACTAGCACTTGGGCTTCCTAACTCTGGATATAGGGGCATAGGAGGCCTAGGTGCAAGTTTACCAACTTGGATCAAACAATTCTCAACCCTAATGGTGATGCTATAAGTTGCAGGTAGAGTTATACCTCCCATGGATTGGATCAACATAGAAATGTCAGAATTTAAAGCCTTGAGAAAGTATAAGAAAGAACCTTGAGCTATTGGCCTCACTTTGTGAATGGGATTCTATCCCACGTTCTTTGAAATCTAAAACTTAATTTTGTTAGTTGTGCATTAGGAGCTCTCTTGATAGTTGTCAGTTTCTCCAATAGAGACAAGTTGTCCCCTTTCTCTCCAAATTGGTTATGGAGAGCTATACACAATTGGTTCCAATTGTGGATAGATCCTGCCTCAAGGCTCTTGAACCATTGCAAGGCTTTCGCTTTGAATAAAAATGCCAATAATTTGATAGTAATATCCATCTCAACAATCTCATGGATTTCACAAACATTAGCAATGTCTTGGACATGATCACCAGTAGTGGTATGATTTTCTCTAGTAAAATATGGAATGTTCTTCAATGCTGCAATTGGAACTAGGTTTTGTGGATTGAGAGCAAGTGGGCTACTACCAGTAAAGTTGACATAAGGATTGGGTTGTGCCATTATGATTGGCTTGAGAACCCTTGTTGATTGGATGAAAGGTCTACCAGGTGGAGGAGTTGATAGAGTTCTGTTTGGTGGAGATGGAGACCTTTGAATCCTTCTTCCCCTTTCTCCTCTTTCTGGGGATAATTGCATATGATCAAACATTCCTTCTTCTCTTTTCCTTGACCTTTTTGGGTCCTTCTCATGAATATTCAAGCTTGGACTGCTGAAACCAGTTGATTTTATCCTTTTGGAGTCGCCAGATGTGCAAATTAGGGCTCTTTCAAGCAAGAAATTTACAACAATTACACATCAAATTTGTTGTAATGAAGATGAAGACCTCTAAGGTCCAACCAAGTGTGTCAAAACTATTAGTGAAAATCTACAACACCCCAAAATGACCTTCAGATATGTAGTCCATAATTGGTTCATTTAGTGTGATTACACAACATTGATTTTTCTCTAAGGTGTGGGACCTTGCAGAGGGGAGAAAACTCTCCAGATTGAAGCTAGTTCTTACTCCTCTGTTTAGGTGTATGCATGAATTTTTAGAGGTTTAATACTAATTCCTACTCTAAATTCCAAGGAGACAGGGTTGAAAATTCAAGAAAGGGGAAACAAAACTAAGCTAAAACGGTGATACACCAAAGGAGTGATGAACTTCTATTTTGCAAATAAACATAGATCATAAGAATGTAGCACATAGCATGCACAAATTATTAGAATGTAATGAAAGATCAGAATACAATGATAAACACATGAGAGGATTGGAAGATCAATCATAGAACATATATTATCATTCCCAAGTTTAATACAATGCATTACAATGGCAAGGAGGCAAAAACATATGTTACAGCCTGTATGAGAGGTATGAAACTCTATAAATCTACCTGCTAAGGAAGAAAAGAGAGCTTGCAAGAGAAAAATGTCCAACATTACAATAGATCACATTTTTTACATTTATAGCTGAAGAAAAGAGAGGAAAATGGAGGAGGAAGAAAAATCTGATCTTTTTCCTCAACCACCTACCATTAATCCTTTCAAATCGCCTACAATCCATCAAATCGACCTCCTCTGTTTCTACTTTACGTGTTAGAGATAAAAATGATAAATTTGGTGCAACAAAGCTCTCAAAGCAATCTGATCTTTCATTTATGGTGTGAGAAGACTATTTTAGGGTTTTCTTCCACCAAAATGAACGATTCTTCATCACTTGGTGTGTAAGAGAAAGCAATCATGGCGGTTTTGAGCAAAAAACAAATCATTTGAAGCAATCTGGTTCACATTAAAATCCTGAAAGATGTTTTTGACATTTTCTCCATCTAAACCTATAAGGAAAAATGTCTTTATTCCTCCAATGCATAGAGGGGCTCGAGACCTTTCTAAAAAGTCTGATTTATTTGAAATATGATCTTTGGAGCGAAAGATATGCTCATTTGAAGATTTAGGGAAAAAATAGGGAAAAAAATTTGGGCCCAAATTTTGAGGCACGAATTATGGCATACTTGGTGAAAAAATCAGATTTTGAAAATGGGTCCATGGGTCAAAATTTGCTTTTTGCATTTTTGGAAAATTTTCCAAAAAATCTTTGCATCTCCGCCGCCCCGGGACATGTGTCACCTTCTGGTTCATCGGTGGAATTGCGGGCTCAACCTACCCCTTTTTTCCTTTGATTTCATTTTGGGAAAATTTCCCAAAACCCCTCATTCCCTCTTTGCTCTGCTGCCACATGTCGGCTCCTCATCGCTCGGAGGCCCTTTGTAAATTTTTCTCCATCCTCCGCGTGGGCTGTGGACTAAATTTTGATTTTGGGCTTTTAGCCGAAGGGGAAATTTTCTCAAATCCTTTTGCCACCCTACCACTTGCCACAAAATACACATGTGTTGGCTCCTCATCACTCAACGGGCCCACAGTAAAATTTTCCCCCTTTTGCAATTTTGACCAAAGTGCCAAAACTTAAAATTTTCCCCGACGTCCGCTGCTTCCGCCCTACCATGTGGCACCTTCTCATTGGCCGTGGGCCTGTCTAGGGAAATTTTCCCCAAAAAACTCCACTGGCTATAACTTGAAATTTACAAGGAGTTAGGAGGAAAATTTTACCTTTCTACTATCTAATGGAACTGTTTTTAGAATTTATTGAGTCTCAAGCATGTAAAAAATCCTTGTAAGTATTAACAAAAGGAATGGAGGAGAGATAGCCAAAAATAAGCATCGGCTTTTTTTGGGAAAAAATCACCCCACCCGATATCCATCCTGGTCTCATCTTGTCTCCTCCTCCTCCTCCAATAAGGTTCCTGCCAACATCTCTCCACCTTGACTAGGTCTCATCTCCACCTAGCCTGCAGCTTGGAGTCAGGCCTCTGTGAACTTGTGGCCTCACCACGAACCTATCCTTGGGCATGCCGACCCTCATACTCTCTTTGGTGTGAGTACGGGACCTATTCCTCTCACTTGATGCATGTTGGGCCTCAGTACTCTACATAAGAGGAGACATATATCTCGATGCTTGTTAGATGATATTGATAGTATCACACCTCATTCAAGGAATCCCTTAACCTCTCCATCGGTACCGTCCAAGGTGGTTCCATTGGTCTCATCACCACATGTGAGCTCTTCCCTACTAGAGCTAGTCTCATACCTTGTAATGTGGCCCCTTCCCTCCTCTCTATACCATAGAACCCTATCCAGTTCCTTCCTATACAATGGTACCCCATCCCGAAGCTTGTGGCACTTCCTTTCTGTAACTTGGGCATGTAAGGCCATAATATACACTTGTATAGAAGCCAAATGGCCTTGTAAACCTATTATCTATTCTTGTAAGGTGGCCACCTATCCCCCATCTCCATCCCCACTTTGTGTAGGCACTCTATCCCTATGCGACCTAAGCCTACTGGGCTACCACATGTACACAGTAAAATGGCTACCTATGCCTCCGAGATCTGTGAGATACCCCATATACAATGGAAACCTATGTGTGAAGAGTGGCCACTTGAACTGCAAAAGTATCCCACCGAATGATAAGGGTGGTTACATCTTGCTGCTCCCCGACCTTGGTGTTACCACTCATAGTTGTACCACCCACCACTACATGTATCTATCGATAACCCTAGAATCATCAATCCTCATGTCTACCGCTTGCTCCTCCTTCCTCGTTTGCATTATAGGTCATGGTAGAGACATATATATCTCTACATTGTCCCTACTATACTATGATAATGGTGGAGGCATGTCCAGGGTAGCCAAAATTGTCATCTCGACTTGATCAATGAGTATTATCTCATGTTCACCGACATGACGCCCTTCTATCAAGTGAGTAGTTGTACCTCCTCCAATTCTCTTTGCCCATGTGTTTGTATGATGGAAAACCAACATATGGCCTCCAAATAATGTCAAATCTTGACAAATCCTCCAAAGATGTTCTGTAATAGGCCACATCATGTGCATCCCTAGCCACCCAAGTCTATCCACCAATAGGTACCCAATGCTTGTAACCAACTTGGGTCATACCCACCTCAAACACATCGGGTCGGTGCAAGCTAACTAGACATACACATAAAATGTGCTCATATTCCTAGTAGTGTAGAAGGTAAAACAAAACTAAACCTCCACAACCTCCCATATACCCACAAACTGTATAACTACACCAAGAATGTTGGTGCCCACAAAAATAGGTCTTCTCCTCCATCATGTCCTAGAGCACTCCCATCAATGCTCGCGGGAATCTCCCACCCTCTAGCATCCGGTATGGAAAAGCAACATACTACCTCCATCAACAAAACAACCAACCTCATCTCCTGAGGATGGGCAATATACATGATTCCATAGCTCAAACTCATGCTATGGTATCTCAAATCCACCATCGCCTCTCCAAATGCTGTCACTACTGGCTCCTCTAATGCCTCTAAATAAATATAATAAAATTTCTCTCCCACTATAGGTAGTCGTAGGATCCTGTATACATCCTCCAGGGTGAAAGTGATCTCACCCATCGGTAGGTAGAATGTATGTGTCATTGAATCCCATCTATTGATGAGTGCAGCCATCAAACTTGGATATGGAGCTATACATCTATAGCATCGGATCCTAATTAGGTAAACATCCATTAAGTACCTACACTCATCTGCAATCACAATTGATCGTGTCACTAGTAACAGAGGAGGTACTTTATCCCTCATCCACAATCGGTCCCTAGCATACAGCCAACAAACCACAACATTGTTAAGCCTTGACCATACCCAACATATCTCTTAACAACCAACCTATTCCCAAAAATCTTACTACATATTACACTGTAACCACATCCTAACCCTAAATACTACCCATTTTTCTCCCATCCTAATTTCACACCCCTCAACTTGTACCATTTTTACCTATTACCCCACTCATTCTCAATAAACCTGCCTTTATATCTTATTTCTTATCTTTCCCTTACACCTTATCTCTTTTATTAATCTAATTCCTCTAAAGTGATCAAATCTATCACTATTCACCGAGATCATTCCATCATAATTGACATCACTCACCTAATACTTGACCGATGTCGGCCAGGGATAACCAATGTTGGTCTATGTCACAATTTCAAAAATCCGTAAACCCCTACCCTCCTTTTCAAAAATTGACAAATAAACCCCACATACCTACTCTACCCTACCCAAACCTAACCTAATTCTATTCCCACCCCTATATAAACTATATTGGACCCCCAACTCCCTCATTTCATTCATTTTACCTAAAAATTCAAAATAAACTCCCACCCAAAAACATTTCAACCCAACCCAATTTCCACACACTAATTTCAATCAACAAGAGTGGAATTGGATCGAATCCTACCTCATATCAATGGTGTCTATGTGGTGGTATGTTTGGTCACCATGTCGGTGGTCCACCCGACCGTCTCTTGCCTCTGTCATACTAAAATCCATTCCTCACCTAACAACCAATAGAATCACCTGAACTGATCTCATGGACCCACCAACCGAACACCAATAACCCATGACGAGGGTCACTAACTCAGCTATCTATCTCGTCCTATCATTTTCCAACTTTCCACATCTCCTCTGTCATTTTCCACAAATAGAAAATAACAAATGATTCCATAAAAAGTAGAATTTTCCTTTTTTAAACCCAAATTGACATGACTTATGTCGACCACGTTGTGCCCTACTAAACCGACATCGGTCACACTTTAATTGGCATCAGTCACTGTCATTATCATTTTTCCCCATTTTCCCCAAATTTGATCAAATCACTATTTTCAAATACCCTTGGACCATACCCACACTCGTTTCCACCTACCCACAAACCCATACTACCCACACATTTCCTTAATTATGTTTAGGGACTTGTTATTTACCTATACCTTGGCCTTACCTATTCCTTGACCTACATACCCCGTGACCGATCCACCTTTTATGACCTTTAAACTTGTGTACTTGTTATACCTTATAGTGTCCTTAATGTATTATTTAGCTTAATGACCTTAACTTGCCTATTGTCATGTCATTTATCCCGACATAACCTTTGGTGTACCGAAACATACCTAAATGTTCCTGCACCCAACCTACATTGTGTTTGTAGACCATATCCTATACCTTGGATACTTGAATCACTTCAACCCTTTTTGGATAATCCTATCAAACTTGGGTGATGTAGAGTTTGAATGCTCTTCAAACTAGTACAGTGTCACAGTCTATACGTGTGTGTGTGTTCAATTTTTGTTACCTATTACCTGATTTTACCTTTATCAGGTTTTACCCAATGTGTCTATGCCCACACTCACCTACATTTAGTTTCATCACTTCCACATTTATCAAACCATTTACCGATTCCATCCTCCACCTCATCAGTTCCTTGTTTGAGGGGGATCACCTCTACCCATAATTGTGGCTCTTTCACCTTTAACCCCCACTTGGGGTAACCACTTCCTATTTTTGTTAGCGCATCACTTATAAATACAAACTACATGATAAAAGGGGAAAATGTTGACACCAAATTTGGGTCACACTCCCCTTTTACCCCACATGTATATTAATTTAATTACCCACAATTAAATTAATTCCTATTCTCACAATATCTATTAATTTAATTACTTTAATTAAATTAATTAACACCTCACCTAGATACCTCATCATAGACCTATTCATAACATGTTTCCTTTTAACTAAGACTCAGTTCTACTTACCTTAATTAACCGAGAATTAGTTCAACCCTAAAATTGCATGCCTATTCTTTCTCTAACAACATGCCCACTTATCTAAGCATAATATACCATTTTGATCCACAAAAGCAGACAAAACTAGCCAAAAATGATTGCTAACATTTGTCATTTTTGAAAACCTAGGATTTTTGACCTTAATTGACGCTTTCGGTTAACCCTAAATTGATGTCGGTCACCCTAACCATCATTGGTTACCATATATTCATTTTGGTAACCTTTTTTCATGGTTGGTTGGCATTTTCAAGTTTTGTAAAAAGAGAGATCTGTATGCAAGCATGAACCAAATCCTCTCACCAATAAGATTGATATAAAGGCATTGTGATTTAGGGTAACATCCCGGAAGCATTTCCATGGTATTGATCACTAGTTCCATGGATCAACCATTTCCATCATCCATCAACCAGTCTACAAATACAAGTGTGTTTCTAATCTGCATCATTTTATACTTATCTTGGTTATAGTTCCTTTTTATTTATTTGACTAGATCCCATTGCCCTTTGCATCCCACTATCCCCACCTTCATGTCAACCCATATATCTAATCACCCACCACCTTTTATCTCTCTATATCTAGCTCCTAGACATTCCTGAACCTTCTTCACACTTTTATGAACCTAGCCTCCCTTCTTCCATTCTCTGTGTAATCACAAAGAATCCCCAAGCTAGGTTTATTTGATTTACACCATTCCTCCATCACTGATGCTAGTGATCTTGACCATCTTTGGTTTTCTCCTCACTTGCATCAATCAACGAGCCGACGCCGGTTCTTATTTTTCCAAATAGACATTCATTGATTTGATCTTAAAACCCCAAAACACCTCATAATCTTAATCAACATCTAAGATCACACCTGAAACCCCACCATAAGCCTTCCCATATCTCGTTTGTAGACACAAGGAGAGATCGACCATCTGATTTAACATGCTTCCTTCATCCACTTTAAACTCATCGGTCATAGTTAAACCATCTTTGGTAAGACACAACCACCGAGCATCGGTCTCGTATCCGGCAACCCAATTCATGACAACAAGCTAATACCCATTCTAAAACTACCCATAATTATTTGTAACCTTCACCGAGTTACTGTCATACCCCTGTAGAAACCCAAAACCACTTACCTAACCTCCAAATCTAATTATAATCATATATGTTAGATTAGATTTACTGATTGTATTTGAATGAGATACCTAAATCATATCAACTACAATAGGAAATTATCGGTTTACATTATTTATTTCATTAAGTTGTGTTAAACAGTTGATTGATAACCATCTATGAAGTATCAAATTTCCTTGATCTAGCATATGCTAGGTAGTCTAATGACATATATTGTTTAATATGTTTTGTTTGGTCTTGTTTTGTATTCATAGGTAGTTCCTCTTAGAAAAAGGAAGTTCTTGCAATCAGCATTGGATCAAGAAATCGAGTGCACACATTCTACCTTCCACATTCACTTCATAGGTATTCCTCCTCACCTTTACCTTACTTATTTTGCTCATACGTATGCAACTTATCGGTGAAACAAAGTTTATGGCACATTTTTCACATCCTTAACTAAATAGTATTATTTCAATATCATCCTAAAAATATCATCTCTAACATATATATAGGGGATAAAAAAAATTAAACCATAAATGTCAATAGGTGCAACATCTACAAAAAATTCATTAATGAATTGTTCATTTATTACAAACTTTATTTTGCATTATTTGGAAACCCTTATCTCTACTCCTTGTTTCACCCATCCTAGAGCATAAGGATTAGGATGATCATACATTTCCAACCCAAGACTATCTACCATATATTTGCTAATCAAATTCGATTGAGATAAAGAATAAAAAAGAGCATAAAATTTTACCATCTTAATTTGTACTTTGATATGAAAAATATTAGAAGGTTCACCTTTGTCTTGAGCATCATTATTACCCAAACATACATTTTTTTGAATTTTGGTTAAAGAAAACTTCTGTAACATCTTCGAAAAATTGTTATCTTTCCTCTTTTGTATTACAAGCATGGACATGTGATTTTTCTGAATAAGGAGTGTTCCTTTGATTTTTGGAAATCATGCTTGTCATGGATGATTCATTGGGCTGAAATGATATTGCTTGCAAAGAATCAATTTTTTTCAAATAGATAAGTTGTAATATGGTAAGTGAAGTTTGTAAACTTATCTCTTGTTACATCCTCATTTTAGACAATAGAACAAGTTGATTTTTTTTTTTTTTGATAAATGCATTCTGGTTCTAAATACATAATTTAGAACTCACAAATCAAATAACCATTCATATAACAGACAACCATATGCAGCTGTAATGACTCGGATTACTTCCGATCTATTCATTCCATGACTCGGTAATCTACCGATCTATTCATGAGTAAAAAGAGTTGGTGTTTTTAGATAACACTTTACTCTTGCGGTTCTCTTCCCTACTCTGGGATTCAGAATGCTCTGTCTAAGGAACCTAACTGAATAATCGTTACTATTATTCATCGGCATCTCATCCCTTAGACTAGGTGAATTAGGACAACGCAATCAGCAGCTTGCGATACTTTGGCCAAAGATTTGAAACATACTGTTTATGTCTCGTATTCCTTAACGGCATACTCGTCAATCTGGAATACGCCCTTCACCCCATTCTTATGTTATATAGAATGTCTTATTCTGACTACTGTCAGTCCTTCCTTTCACAACTGAATCACTCGGAGGCAGATTAACAAGGTGATAATGTTATATGGATGCCCACGAGGATTAGGGATATGGTGACATACTGGTTCAACCTTGCAGTTCAACCAGTGTGTCATGATACCCCGAATCTCCTAGGCAGCCTTATAACATGACCACGTTCTTAATCGGACCCTGAGTAACTCGTTCAAAACTAAGTGTAAATCTTAGCGATCAATGCAAAGGGTGTCGCCATAAGTCACCTGCATTGTTGTATCTTCGAGAAGATCCTAATCTTCTCGGAGGTACAACCCTGCAGTTGACTTGTGTCGTCAACCTTTAAATCCGCCTCGAAAAGATCTACTTAATAACATGCGTTACGCACTTGAGTTTAAATTACTTTAAAGACTTTTCCTAAGGTTAGCCTTTCCCGATCCCTGGATTCTTCATCTTAAGACGACCTTCCTCTATAAAGCCCATTACATGGTAGAGGTATTAAGGTCAAGCTCTCATCAAGGAGTCATTAGAATACACCTGATTCTAAAACAACAGAATTGGACAATATCTCATAACCTTCACATGAGATTTCCATCTGAACTCCATTTGATTTTATCAGTTCTCTTAACTGAATTTATATCATACTTATTAGTATAAGGATGTAAATGATTAAGAATCCAAATAAGTGTTGTCCTGTCATATTCAAGACTAGGGATCAGTAATTTAATTCAACTTGTTTAGCGTTCTGCTTAGGTTCATTTTAACCTATTTTTTTTTAGAAAGACAATTGTTTAAATTAAAAATTGCTTTTGCTAGAACAATAAGATCTGCTAAACACTCATATGAATTCAACCGCTTTTCTTGTAAGCTTTCATTGTCAATCACAAAAACATCCAAATTACACAAAGATAACCTTGCCACTCAGGTATATAAACCGAAAAAGGTCAACTATCGAAATAGAATACAACACATAAGTATCAAACACTTATTTCCATTCCTTTCAAAATTATACAATTACATTTTATGCAAGCAGCATACTTGATACAATGCTTAACGGAAAAGAAACCTCTTTCCACATATAGTACATTTATAAAATCAAGCTGTAATTCATTATAAACAATTAAATAATCTGATCATCCTGTCAGATCTGCATTGCTTTTACCACTTACGGCAACCATCTGCAAAAATAGTCAACATGAGTCAGTTCGATGAACTGAGCATGATAAGCACTAACTTTTAAAACAATTGCAATCCATCAATTGTTTTCATTAAACACCCTGTTTAAATGAAATCAATAATCCAAACAAGTAAACATGATTCAGACTATGCCTTTGTAATCCAAAATGACTACAAATATGTAACTTTATCATCGTTACAGAATAGTCCTAAACACTTCTCAAATATTTCATCGAATATTAAGAATCAAGGAACGAATGTGCACAAACAATCATTGAATCCAAAATCACAACATTGGACAGATCGTTTCATTCATCCAAAAAGGAAAATATCATAACAATTCGTGATTCTACCAATATGTTACAAAACAATTCCCACTATTAGATAGATATCAACAAATATTAAATAACTGAAGAGAAAGAAACATATCATTCATACTTCCTTTCACACAAGTTCACTACTGTACCGTCTCCACTTATGGAAAACATTCATCCAGTATGTATACGAACAAGTCCGACAAGCCACAGGAAGAATCACTATTTTAAATCAAGAAATAAAACACAGCAAAACTCCCGTACAAAGAGCCTAACACATCAACAATCCCATATATCAACCTTAAGCCCAATACTAGTTCCTTTTATACACAGTATGGCTTTTCGACACAAGTTGAAATCAAGGAACTTTTAGCATAACGCTGTAAACAACAGACTTCATTGCATTAAGCAATTTGAGGTTTCCTAAAGACTATGCCAAGACGACCACACAGTAATTCCGAAACATGCTCAGTCTCAATCGGACTGAAGTAAACGGAAAGGAACATAGCATATCTATTCTCACCAGGGCGCATTCAAACCTAAGTATGGTATTCACGACTCACTTCAACAGAGCCAGGATACAAGATAATCATTCATACTCAAGGAACAGTGACAAAACGACAGTGTCCCAAAATCAGATTCAATAAGGTTCAAACAATACAGGATACCTTCCAAGAGTTCATATAAATCCGAACAACAGTAATAAGTCAAATAGTTGCATACGATTCCATCTGAGCCCATCAACGGAGCTTTATAAAAATCAGGCAAGCAAATCCGATTACTGAATTCAAAACAAGAAATCCGACTGTACCCTTGCCAATCTTTTACACAAATTTGCACAGATTGAAGACGTAAATATACACCTAAAGAATCTGTATCACAAAATCCCTGCGACGCGAAGGAATCTTATCAAAATAACAAAGATCGAAATACATGTTATTCCCTTAAGTCGCTGGCACAACAATTACCATCATTCAATTATATTCAACCTGAATAGCGGTTCAAATATAAATATAAATCATTCAATCGACTCCTCAGAGTCGTTCAGGTTACAACAATTATAAATCTATATATACACATTGCATACTGTTAACGGGTTTATACCCATAACCGAGGAACCCAACAACAGTGTAAGATAAAATTAGTTGATGAATCCTTCTATGCCATCTATGGCAAGCATTCAGAACAAATCAAGTGTAAGCAAATCAAATACCCATTTCATAGCAAGGAATTCAACTGAGCCTCGTCAAAACTCTCGAACAGCTTACACAAAAGAAATGCAAATGCATACCCAGGGAGTCTATATCCATTATTTATTACAAATAACAGAGGTCAAAAGACCTGTTACCTCTACAAGACTTCCACGAAATTCAATTAACAAAACTCAAGGATGAATCTATATTCTCAGCAGTGGATAGTAATATACGACTCATTCAGAGGACTCCACTGAGTCGTTCAAATAAAATATAAATATCTCAATATTGTATACAGTTAACGGTTAAACCCTGTTACCACAATAACAAGGAAAACAACTTCCACTGGGTCGTAAAGACTATGGTAACACAATAGTTACCTGTTCCCAAACAAATTAGAAGACAAAACGAAACCCAAAAAGTATCATTAGCCACTGTCACCAAAAACCACGACAGAGCTTCCAAAGGATCAATATAACTGATCAATCATACAATATCCATCAGTATCCCTTCATACAGTTTCCACAACAAGAAACGGTGACCAAAAATCGACAACATAACAGTGGCCTATACCTAACACAGGTATATTCTATGGGCTCTCGCCGAACAGGCCGAGCATTCATACTTTTTATATATATATATATCTCACATATTTAAGCCAGAATGAATACACAAAGAAATAGAGCCACAATTCGAATTTAATAAACACCCATCAAGGGGAAATTGAAAAATCGAACCAGAAGAGATACAGTACCAAAAATCAAACAAGACCTCCATAGAAAATCATCTATTTTCTCAAAACATTTGAACAGAGTTGTTCTAATGAAATCACTTGAAAGACAGCAAGATTTTTAAAGGTTAGGGCCTAACATGCCTGGATTTTTGCTCAAATTTCCAAAGCAGACCACTGGAAGAGCTCAGACTTCCTTTTCCTTTTCCAAGTTAGAGCGACCAACAAAATTTTGCTATCTCCATGGCATATATATTCTCCTTGCCAGAGAAAAGAGCTAGATAATCTCATACTTGCCATGCAACACAAAGAAGACTGGTGCGAAGAACCAGTGAACAGGCAGAGAGAAACCCGAAAATCGCGACAAGCCAAACAAACCAACAAACTTCCTATTTGCATGCCTTCTCGCGAGTTCCGAGCTCGACTACCGAGAATATTGAATGCAATTAAACCAACTTTCCCGCTAAAACTCCACTTCCACCGACCGCCAGAATTGGCGATAGTCAAACAAAATCCCAAGTCCATTTCCAGTTTTGGCGAACTGCCACGTCGACTTAGTTTAGCTGTTGCTAAAACCTCCGCCAAAACCTGTCCTTCATCCTTATCCCATGCATTAAATGTCATAGAAAACGCCGCCCATGGTTCGCACCCCTCCATAGGCCCCTTTACATTCTTGCTCATAGTTAGGTTAGTATCTTAGGTTAGAATTTAGGTTAATACCTAATCTAACTTCCATAACATAGATACTAACTTAGGACATTAACACATAGCCTAGGTCTAGGTTAGATTGACACTAATCTAACCCCTAGGTTAGGTTTAGTCTTAGGTTACTAATCATTTAATAATTCCAGTTAGGTCTACATTCTCGCACTTTCGTAAAAGACCTATATCATACCTTCTTGAACAGGTTAGCTCTCGTTCTCACGCGAATCGTATGTAACCGAATTATTACCTGGTCCATGATCGAGACCTTCCAGATATTCTTCGATATCGGGAACCAATCCATTTCACTTGATCAGCCTGAGTCATACTCCTGACTAGCTTATTCAATGCTGCTAAACCTTGCAACCTGTTCAAGGTCTGTGATTTTAAATCATCATGAACAAACTTAAAGCATTACTTGGATCAATTCCACTGATCCAAGACTAGATCTTATAGATGGATAACTCTATAATTTATTCCGAGATCGATTAAACTCGATACAAAATGAAATAGATAAAAGAGTCTAATCACATCTCGACTCGGTCAAGATCTGCAATCTGCAAAGACAATATAAAGACATATCAAGCATGATTTCTAAATCGAGGAACACATCCTTATACAAGAAATCACATATCAACACTTGTATGCTCGGAGAAAGTAACAACAGTTCGTGTTACATGCTTCCTCCTAAAAGATTCATCGTCCCGATGAATTACATATTAAATTAACCTTCAGGTCAATCAACTTATCAATACACACATAATGTGCCTATTTCATATTTGAATAGTTCCAAAATCAATGTCACAACACATTTTATTCAACCTGAATAAAGTCTGCCTTCATCTGGCTTTCATAAATACTTAAAAACAATCAGTTCATAAAAGTATGTTTTGTCAACAGATTTCATTCTGTTGAAAAAGAGAAGGAAAAGCAATTTTCATCTCTTCCAGATTTTCCCAAGTTGCACTTTCTTCGCTAAACTGGTCCCACTGGACCTTACATTGCTGTATATCACGATTTCTTAAATGCAAATGGCGAGTTTCCAGCACTCGTGTGGGTTTAACCACGATTATTCCTGGGTCTTGGACCTGCAAGGAATTCCAATTTAAAACATGTGACAGATCTGAAACGTATTTCTTAAGCAAAGAAATATGGAAAACATCATGCATGCGAGATAAAGCAGGTGGCAATGCTAAACGATAAGCTACAGGATTGATTATTTCGACAATTTCGAAAGGTCCCACAAATCGAGGTGACAACTTGGCAGCCTTGCCAAAAGTTATAGAACTCTTTCTGGGTTTAACACGAAGGAAAACCTTATCACCAAGCTCAAACCTTTTATCAACCCGCTTAAGGTCAGCATAGCTCTTCTGTCTATCCGCTGCTTCCTTTAATCGTTCTCGAATCAGCTTAACTTGCTGTTCCATTTCTGTGAGAATCTCTGGTCCAATTACCACTCTATCCTCAACACTATCCCAACTAACAGGAGTTCTGCACTTTCTTCCATAAAGTGCTTCAAATGGTGCCATTTTGAGAGATGAATGATAAGTGTTGTTGTATGCGAACTCAACTAATGGAAGATACTCTTCCCATTTATACTGTTGATCCATGCAATACATCCGCAACATGTCCTCCAACACTTGATTTACTCTTTCAGTTTGTCCATCCGTTTCCGGATGATATGCAGAACTGAAGTTTAGTTTTGTTCCAAGAGCTGTATTAAGCGTTTGCCAAAACCTTGACGTCATTCTTGGATCTCTGTCAGATATAATCAATTCTGGTACACCATGCAATCTGAAAATTTCGTGCACGAATCTTTTGGCTAGCACTGGTGAATCATCCTTTAGATTTCCAGCGATGAAATGAGCTACCTTAGTCAGTTTATCTACAACTACCAGGATAACATCATGTTTATTCCTGGACATGGGTAGTCCTTGTACAAAATCCATGGTTATTACTTGCCATTTGTACTGCGGTATGCTATGAGGATATAAAGCAATCCAAAGAGGTGCATATGTTCTGCCTTCACCCGCTGACATTCCAGACAATGAGTCACAAAATTAATCACATCCTTTTTCATACCTTTCCAAAAGTATTGCTGTTTCAAATCAGCTAGCATTTTTGTGATACCTGGGTGTCCAGAGAAAGGTGAATTATGAAATTCAACTAACAACTTCTTTCTCAATTCATTCTGCATAGGTACATATACCCTGTTTTCATAACGCAAGATTCCTTCATTATCAAAATGAAAACCTTTATACCTTATATCCTTAGGTTCTGCAGCAAGCGCTGCTTTTACTTGCTGAAAGTATGCATCTGATTCTGAGGCACTTTTTACCTCGTCTTTAAACTGAGTTCTTAATGTTATAAGAGCAGAAATGTGCCTCCTACGACTTAGAGCATCAGCTACTCTATTCTCCTTCCCTTTGATATAGCTTATATCAAAGTCATATTGTGATAAAAATTCTAACCACCTTCTCTGTCTGGCATTCAGATTGGGCTGAGTAAAAATATATTTCAGTCCCAAGTGATCAGTTTTCAACTCAAAAGGTTTCCCAAGTAAGTAGTGTCTCCAGACTTGAAGTGCATGAACAATGGCAGCAAGTTCCAAATCATGAGGGGCATAATTCAGCTCATGTATCTTAAGTTTTCTACTTTCATAAGCAATGACTTGATCATTTTGTAGCAAAACACCTCCAAGGCCTTCCCCAGAAGCATCCGTTACAACAGTAAAATTCCCATTAGGGTCTGGTACAGCTAAAATAGGTGCAGAAGTCAACTGGTCCTTCAGACTTTTGAAAGCCGCTTCGCACTTGTCATTCCACATGAATTTCTTATCCTTCTTTTGTAAAGAAGTTATTGGTGCAGCTATTTTAGAAAAATCCTTTACAAATTTTCTATAGTAACCTGCAAGACCCATGAAGCTTCTTACTTCATGTACATTCTTTGGCGCAGGCCATTCAGTTATTGCCACTATTTTTGAAGGATCTACAGCAATTCCTTCTTTACTTATGACATGACCCAAATAGTGAACTTCTGAATCAAAGAAAGAACATTTGGATAACTTACCATACAACTTCCTCTTTCTCAAAATTCCCAAAACTATCTTTAAATGCTCATTGTGCTCCTCAACGCTTTTAGAATAAATGAGAATATCGTCCAAGAATACAAGTACAAACTTGTCCAGGTATTCTTGAAAAATATTGTTCATTAAATTCATAAAGGCTACAGTGCATTAGTTAACCCAAGGGTAGAACTCAAATTCATAATGTCCGTACCTTGTTCGAAAGTCTGTTTTATGAATGTCTTCTTCTTTAATCCTTAATCGATGATAACCAGATCAAGGTCTATCTTAGAATAAACTGCTGCTCCACGCATCTCGATCAAACAGATCGTCGATCCTTGGAAGTGGATATCGGTTCTTGATTGTTGCTTTGTTGAACATCCGATAATCAATACACAGCCTTAGTGTTCCATCCTTCTTTTCACGAATATTACAGCTCCCCAAGGTGAAACACTTGGTCTAATCAATCCTTTAGACAAAAGCTCTTGTAGAATCGTGCCTTAAGCTCGACTAACTCAAGTAGTAGTCATCCGATAAGGCGCTTTGGAAATAGGTTCCGCTCTGTGCTTGATTTCAATGGTAAAGTCAAATTCTCTCTTGGGTGGTAACCCCGTAATTCCTCAGAAAACATCCTCAAACCTTGTAAAAGAGGGAACTGTTTCATTAAATCATCATCTTCTTCTGAAGATTCAGATATCTTTACCGCATAAAGGGTACATCCTTTATTTTTAGCCTTTTTAAGTCAGATAGCATGGCGCTTTCTAACTGAAATTTCCCGTTTCACACCTTGAATCTCTGCTGATTCCAGCTGATCATCTAAACATTTTATGTTCTTTTCATAGCAATCTACCTTTTCTTTATGGTCAGCTAACCAATTGACACCGATGACAATGTCATACGATCCCAAAGGTGCAACATAGAGATCAACTTCCGTGGAAAAGTTAGGTAAATCAAGGACTGCCCCAAAAAGACACTCACTCACTGTATGAACAGAGTTATTACCATACTCTACAGTCCAAGATTTATCCATTTTTCCAGCTTTTCTTTTAAGTTTAGAAGCAAGTTTATTAGAAATAAAACATTCAGTAGCTCCTGTATCAAAAAGAATAGTGACAGGTATGCCGAATAACTTACCCGGAACTTCTATAGGTGTCACTTGCTTTTCAGCTTGCTTGTCTGCTACTCGCAAAGATGTATCTTATGCTGCTGATTACGATCATCCTTCTTCAAAGGGCATTGATTAGCATAGTGGTCCTTGCCACAATTGTAGCAGCCTCCTACAGGTCCCTTCTTAGGCTCAGAATTACCTCCAGCCTTGTAATTGTCACGCTGTCCTCCATAGGGCTTCTGCCCATTGTTATAATTTTTAACAAAATTATCCCTTACATTTCCAGCAGGCTTATTTACTGCTGCTTTCTTATTGTTATCCCCTGGAAACTTACTCTTGTTTCCAAACTTTTTCCACGGTCCTTTTCTGGGTGCAAGAGAGGTTGAAGAAGGGTTTGCAGTCTTCTTCCGCACTTCCTCCTTATGAGCAGAAATAGCCTTTAATTTCTGTTCTTGCCTAATGGCCTTTTCAACAACTCCTTCCATAGTGGTTGGACTGTGAACATCGACCTCTCCCCCTATCACGGGATTCAATCCCATGATGAATTTCCGTATTCTGAACTTTTCGTCAGTCTGATATTGCGGTACATACTTGAGGAGTTTTGTAAACCGCTCCTAATATTCGGTACCGTTAGCTTCCCTTGAGCTAAGTTCTGAAATTCTGTCATTTTCTTGATCATAGAAAAGTTGTGGCAGCCAACGTTGCCTAAAATAGCCTTTTTAAATTGATCCCAAGTAATATTGGTCTCATCAATGTTTAGTTCAGCTTTACGGCTATCCCACCACGAAGATGCTTCGTGGAAAGCCGATAGGCTCCCCAAATAGCTTTGGTTTCTCTCGAAAAGTTCCTTATTGCAAAGTACTTCTCCATTTCACTGAGCCGCCTCTCACTCCATCTCCTAATGTGGTGCCATCATACTTAGGTGGACTTATCCTTTTATATCATTAGTGAGTTCTCACGCTAACTGCCTTTTTGTTTTCTCGGTTGACAGTGCATTCCCAAAGATTAATATCAACACCCATGTCGGGGTTGTCCTCAGGAGGTTGCTGATTATTATTATCAGCTTCTTCATCCTCCTCATTTCCCATCACCTGCTGTTCCAATACAGCTAAGCGATCTCTTGTGTCCAACAGGGCAGCAAGGATCTCATCAAGTTTCTGGGTTGTTGCCGCTCCTCCTTCAGGTGGAGCATTATTCGCAACGTTCCCCCTTGTTCTAACCATTTTCTGTTACAAGAAAAATTCAGGTTTTTATCAGATTATGGACTCAATAGGTCCAAGAGCTGCAACCTTCAGCTCTGATACCAAGATGTAACATCCTCATTTTAGACAATAGAACAAGTCGATTTTTTTTTTTTTTTTTTAATGCATTCTGGTTCTAAATACATAATTTAGAACTCACAAATCAAATAACCATTCATATAACAGACAACCATATGCAGCTGTAATGACTCGGATTACTTCCGATCTATTCATTCCATGACTCGGTAATCTACCGATCTATTCATGAGTAAAAAGAGTTGGTGTTTTTAGATAACACTTTACTCTTGCGGTTCTCTTCCCTACTCTGGGATTCAGAATGCTCTGTCCAAGGAACCTAACTGAATAATCGTTACTATTATTCATCGGCATCTCATCCCTTAGACTAGGTGAATTAGGACAACGCAATCAGCAGCTTGCGATACTTTGGCCAAAGATTTGAAACATACTGTTTATGTCTCGTATTCCTTAACGCATACTCACCAACTGAATACGCCTTCACCCCATTCTTATGTTATATAGAATGTCTTATTCTGACTACTGTCAGTCCTTCCTTTCACAACTGAATCACTCGGAGGCAGATTAACAAGGTGATAATGTTATATGGATGCCCACGAGGATTAGGGATATGGTGACATACTGGTTCAACCTTGCAGTTCAACCAGTGTGTCATGATACCCCGAATCTCCTAGGCAGCCTTATAACATGACCACGTTCTTAATCGGACCCTGAGTAACTCGTTCGAAAACTAAGTGTAAATCTTAGCGATCAATGCAAAGGGTGTCGCCATAAGTCACCTGCATTGTTGTATCTTCGAGAAGATCCTAATCTTCTCGGAGGTACAACCCTGCAGTTGACTTGTGTCGTCAACCTTTAAATCCGCCTCGAAAAGATCTACTTAATAACATGCGTTACGCACTTGAGTTTAAATTACTTTAAAGACTTTTCCCTAAGGTTAGCCTTTCCCGATCCCTGGATTCTTCGTCTTAAGACGACCTTCCTCTATAAAGCCCATTACATGGTAGAGGTATTAAGGTCAAGCTCTCATCAAGGAGTCATTAGAATACACCTGATTCTAAAACAACAGACTGGACAATATCTCATAACCTTCACATGAGATTGCCATCCGAACTCCATTTGATTATATCGCTTCTCTTAATCAATTTATATCATACTTATTAGTATAAGGATGTAAATGATTAAGAATCCAAATAAGTGTTGTCCTGTCATATTCAAGACTAGGGATCAGTAATTTAATTCAACTTGTTTAGCGTTCTGCTTAGGTTCATTTTAACCTATCTTTTAGAAAGACAATTGTTTAAATTAAAAATTGCTTTTGCTAGAACAATAAGATCTGCTAAACACTCATATGAATTCAACCGCTTTTCTTGTAAGCTTTCATTGTCAATCACAAAAACATCCAAATTACACAAAGATAACCTTGCCACTCAGGTATATAAACCGAAAAGGTCAACTATCAGAAATAGAATACAACACAAGTATCAAACACTTATTTCCATTCCTTTCAAAACTATACAATTACATTTTATGCAAACAACATACTTGATACAATGCTTAACGGAAAAGAAACCTCTTTCCACATATAGTACATTTATAAAATCAAGCTGTAATTCATTATAAACAATTAAATAATCTGATCATCCTGTCAGATCTGCATTGCTTTTACCACTTACGGCAACCATCTGCAAAAATAGTCAACATGAGTCAGTTCGATGAACTGAGCATGATAAGCACTAACTTTTAAAACAATTGCAATCCATCAATTGTTTTCATTAAACACCCTGTTTAAATGAAATCAATAATCCAAACAAGTAAACATGATTCAGACTATGCCTTTGTAATCCAAAATGACTACAAATATGTAACTTTATCATCGTTACAGAATAGTCCTAAACACTTCTCAAATATTTCATCGAATATTAAGAATCAAGGAACGAATGTGCACAAACAATCATTGAATCCAAAATCACAACATTGGACAGATCGTTTCATTCATCCAAAAAGGAAAATATCATAACAATTCGTGATTCTACCAATATGTTACAAAACAATTCCCACTATTAGACAGATATCAACAAATATTAAATAACTGAAGAGAAAGAAACATATCATTCATACTTCCTTTCACACAAGTTCACTACTGTACCGTCTCCACTTATGGAAAACATTCATCCAAAGATGTATACGAACAAGTCCGACAAGCCACAGGAAGAATCACTATTTTAAATCAAGAAATAAAACACAGCAAAACTCCTGTACAGCAGCTAACACATCAACAATCCCATATATCAACCTTAAGCCCAATACTAGTTCCTTTTATACACAGTATGGCTTTTCGACACAAGTTGAAATCAAGGAACTTTTAGCATAACGTCAGAACAATGTACTTCATTGCATTAAGCAATTTGAGGTTTCCTAAAGACTATGCCAAGACGACCACACAGTAATTCCGAAACATGCTCAGTCTCAATCGGACTGAAGTAAACGGAAAGGAACATAGCATATCTATTCTCACCAGGGCGCATTCAAACCTAAGTATGGTATTCACGACTCACTTCAACAGAGCAGATACAAGATAATCATTCATACTCAAGGAACAAAGTGACAAAACGAAGTGTCAAGTGTCCCAAAAATCAGATTCAATAAGGTTCAAGCAATACAGGATACCTTCCAAGAGTTCATATAAATCCGAACAACAGTAATAAGTCAAATAGTTGCATACGATTCCATCTGAGCCCATCAACGGAGCTTTATAAAAATCGTGCAAGCAAATCCGACATCAATTCAAAACAAGAAATCCGACTGTACCTTGCCAATCTTTTACACAAATTTGCACAGATTGAAGACGTAAATATACACCTAAAGAATCAGATCACAAAATCCTCACGCGACACGAAGGAATCTTATCAAAATAACAAAGATCGAAATACATGTTATTCCCTTAAGTCACTGCACACAACAATTACCATCATTCAATTATATTCAACTTGAACAATGGCTCAATTACAAATATAAATCATTCAATCGACTCTCGTAGTCGCTCGTGTTACAACAATTATAAATCTATATATACACATTACATACGTTAACGGGTTTATACCCATAACCGAGGAACCCAACAACAGTGTAAGATAAAATTAGTTGATGAATCCTTCTATGCCATCTATGGCAAGCATTCAGAACAAATCAAGTGTAAGCAAATCAAATACCCATTTCATAAAGAAGGAATTCAACCGAGCCTCACAAAACTCTCGAACAGCTTACACAAAAGAAATGCAAATGCATACCCAGGGAGTCTATATCCATTATTTATTACAAATAACAGAGGTCAAAAGACCTGTTACCTCTACAAGACTTCCACGAAATTCAATTAACAAAACTCAAGGATGAATCTATATTCTCAGCAGTGGATAGTAATATACGACTCATTCAGAGGACTCCACTGAGTCGTTCAAATAAAATATAAATATCTCAATATTGTATACAGTTAACGGTTAAACCCTGTTACCACAATAACAAGGAAAACAACTTCCACTGGGTCGTAAAGACTATGGTAACACAATAGTTACCTATTTCCAAACAAATTAGAAGACAAAACGAAACCCAAAAAGTATCATTAGCCACTGTCACCAAAAACCACGACAGAGCTTCCAAAGGATCAATATAACTGATCAATCACACAATATCCATCAGTATCCCTTCATACAGTTTCCACAACAAGAAACGGCGACCAAAAATCGACAACATAACAGTGGCCTATACCTAACACAGGTATATTCTATGGGCTCTCGCCGAACAGGCCGAGCATTCATACTTTTTATATATATATATATATATATATATATATATATCTCACATATTTAAGCCAGAATGAATACACAAAGAAATAGAGCCACAATTCGAATTTAATAAACACCCATCAAGGGGAAATTGAAAAATCGAACCAGAAGAGATACAGTACCAAAAATCAAACAAGACCTCCATAGAAAATCATCTATTTTCTCAAAACATTTGAACAGAGTTGTTCTAATGAAATCACTTGAAAGACAACAAGATTTTTAAAGGTTAGGGCCTAACATGCCTGGATTTTTGCTCAAATTTCCGAAGCAGACCACTGGAAGAGCTCAGACTTCCTTTTCCTTTTCCAAGTTAGAGCGACCAACAAAATTTTGCTATCTCCATGGCATATATATTCTCCTTGCCAGAGAAAAGAGCTAGATAATCTCATACTTGCCATGCAACACAAAGAAGACTGGTGCGAAGAACCAGTGAACAGGCAGAGAGAAACCCGAAAATCGCGACAAGCCAAACAAACCAACAAACTTCCTGTTTGCATGCCTTCTCGCGAGTTCCGAGCTCGACTACCGAGAATATTGAATGCAATTAAACCAACTTTCCCGCTAAAACTCCACTTCCACCGACCGCCAGAATTGGCGATAGTCAAACAAAATCCCAAGTCCATTTCCAGTTTTGGCGAACTGCCACGTCGGCTTAGTTTAGCTGTTGCTAAAACCTCCGCCAAAACCTGTCCTTCATCCTTATCCCATGCATTAAATGTCATAGAAAACGCCGCCCATGGTTCGCACCCCTCCATAGGCCCCTTTACATTCTTGCTCATAGTTAGGTTAGTATCTTAGGTTAGAATTTAGGTTAATACCTAATCTAACTTCCATAACATAGATACTAACTTAGGACATTAACACATAGCCTAGGTCTAGGTTAGATTGACACTAATCTAACCCCTAGGTTAGGTTTAGTCTTAGGTTACTAATCATTTAATAATTCCAGTTAGGTCTACATTCTGTACACTCAGAAAAGACCTATATCATACCTTCTTGAACAGGGTTAGCTCCTGTTCTGCTGCAGAATCGTATGTAACCGAATTATTACCTGGTCCACGATCGAGACCTTCCAGATATTCTTCGATATCGGGAACCAATCCATTTCACTTGATCAGCCTGAGTCATACTCCTGACTAGCTTATTCAATGCTGCTAAACCTTGCAACCTGTTCAAGGTCTGTGATTTTAATTCATCATGAACAAACTTAAAGCATTACTTGGATCAATTCCACTGATCCAAGACTAGATCTTATAGATGGATAACTCTATAATTTATTCCGAGATCAGATTAAACTCAGATACAAAATGAAATAGATAAAAGAGTCTAATCACATTCTGACTCAGTCAAGATCTGCAATCTGCAAAGACAATACAGTACATATCAAGCATGATTTCTAAATCGAGGAACACATCCTTATACAAGAAATCACATATCAACACTTGTATGCTCAGGAGAAAGTAACAACAGTTCAGGGTGTTACATGCTTCCCTCCTAAAAAGATTCATCGTCCCGATGAATTACATATTTAAATTAACCTTCAGGTCAATCAATTTATCAGTACACAAATAATGTGCCTATTTCATATTTGAATAGTTCCAAAATCAATGTCACAACACATTTTATTCAACCTGAATAAAGTCTGCCTTCATCTGGCTTTCATAAATACTTAAAAACAATCAGTTCATAAAAGTATGTTTTGTCAACAGATTTCATTCTGTTGAAAAAGAGAAGGAAAAGCAATTTTCATCTCTTCCAGATTTTCCCAAGTTGCACTTTCTTCGCTAAAATGGTCCCACTGGACCTTACATTGCTGTATATCACGATTTCTTAAATGCAAATGGCGAGTTTCTAGCACTCGTGTGGGTTTAACCACGATTATTCCCGGTCTTGACCTGCAAGGAATTCCAATTTAAAACATGTGACAGATCTAAAACGTATTTCTTAAGCAAAGAAATATGGAAAACATCATGCATGCGAGATAAAGCAGGGCAATGCTAAACGATAAGCTACGGGATTGATTATTTTGACAATTTCGAAAGGTCCCACAAATCGAGGTGACAACTTGGCAGCCTTGCCAAAAGTTATAGAACTCTTTCTGGGTTTAACACGAAGGAAAACCTTATCACCAAGCTCAAACCTTTTATCAACCCGCTTAAGGTCAGCATAGCTCTTATGTCTGTCTATCCGCTGCTTCCTTTAATCGTTCTCGAATCAACTTAACTTGTTGTTCCATTTCTGTGAGAATCTCTGGTCCAATTACCACTCTATCCTCAACACTATCCCAACTAACAGGAGTTCTCGCACTTTCTTCCATAAAGTGCTTCAAATGGTGCCATTTTGAGAGATGAATGATAAGTGTTGTTGTATGCGAACTCAACTAATGGAAGATACTCTTCCCATTTATACTGTTGATCCATGCAATACATCCGCAACATGTCCTCCAACACTTGATTTACTCTTTCAGTTTGTCCATCCGTTTCCTCGGATGATATGCAGAACTGAAGTTTAGTTTTGTTCCAAGAGCTGTATTAAGCGTTTGCCAAAACCTTGACGTCATTCTTGGATCTCTGTCAGATATAATCAATTCTGGTACACCATGCAATCTGAAAATTTCGTGCACGAATCTTTTGGCTAGCACTGGTGAATCATCCTTTAGATTTCCAGCGATGAAATGAGCTACCTTAGTCAGTTTATCTACAACTACCAGGATAACATCATGTTTATTCCTGACATGGGTAGTCCTTGTACAAAATCCATGGTTATTACTTGCCATTTGTACTGCGGTATGCTATGAGGATATAGCAGTCCAGCAGGGTGCATATGTTCTGCCTTCACCCGCTGACATTCCAGACAATGAGTCACAAAATTAATCACATCCTTTTTCATACCTTTCCAAAAGTATTGCTGTTTCAAATCAGCTAGCATTTTTGTGATACCTAGGTGTCCAGAGAAAGGTGAATTATGAAATTCAACTAACAACTTCTTTCTCAATTCATTCTGCATAGGTACATATACCCTGTTTTCATAACGCAAGATTCCTTCATTATCAAAATGAAAACCTTTATACCTTATATCCTTAGGTTCTGCAGCAAGCGCTGCTTTTACTTGCTGAAAGTATGCATCTGATTCTGAGGCACTTTTTACCTCGTCTTTAAACTGAGTTCTTAATGTTATAAGAGCAGAAATGTGCCTCCTACGACTTAGAGCATCAGCTACTCTATTCTCCTTCCCTTTGATATAGCTTATATCAAAGTCATATTGTGATAAAAATTCTAACCACCTTCTCTCTGTCTGCATTCGATTGGGCCGAGTAAAAATATATTTCAGTCCCAAGTGATCGGGCCAACTCAAAAGGTTTCCAAAGTAAGTAGTGTCTCCAGACTTGAAGTGCATGAACAATGGCAACGAAGTTCCAAATCATGAGGGGCATAATTCAGCTCATGTATCTTAAGTTTTCTACTTTCATAAGCAATGACTTGATCATTTTGTAGCAAAACACCTCCAAGGCCTTCCCCAGAAGCATCCGTTACAACAGTAAAATTTCCATTAGGGTCTGGTACAGCTAAAATAGGTGCAGAAGTCAACTGGTCCTTCAGACTTTTGAAAGCTACTTCGCACTTGTCATTCCACATGAATTTCTTATCCTTCTTTTGTAAAGAAGTTATTGGTGCAGCTATTTTAGAAAAATCCTTTACAAATTTTCTATAGTAACTCAAAGCAAGACCCATGAAGCTTCTTACTTCATGTACATTCTTTGGCGCAGGCCATTCAGTTATTGCCACTATTTTTGAAGGATCTACAGCAATTCCTTCTTTACTTATGACATGACCCAAATAGTGAACTTCTGAATCAAAGAAAGAACATTTGGATAACTTACCATACAACTTCCTCTTTCTCAAAATTCCCAAAACTATCTTCAAATGCTCATTGTGCTCCTCAACGCTTTTAGAATAAATGAGAATATCGTCCAAGAATACAAGTACAAACTTGTCCAGGTATTCTTGAAAAATATTGTTCATTAAATTCATAAAGGCTGCAGGTGCATTAGTTAACCCGAAGGGTAGAACTGTGAATTCATAATGTCCGTACCTTGTTCGGAAAGCTGTTTTATGAATGTCTTCTTCTTTAATCCTTAACTGATGATAACCAGATCGAAGGTCTATCTTAGAATAAACTGCTGCTCCACGCATCTGATCAAACAGATCGTCGATCCTTGGAAGTGGATATCGGTTCTTGATTGTTGCTTTGTTCAACATCCGATAATCAATACACAGCCTTAGTGTTCCATCCTTCTTTTTCACGAATATTACAGGCGCTCCCCAAGGTGAAACACTTGGTCTAATCAATCCTTTAGACAAAAGCTCTTGTAACTGTGCCTTAAGCTCGACTAACTCAGTAGTAGTCATCCGATAAGGCGCTTTGGAAATAGGTTCCGTTCCAGGCTTGATTTCAATGGTAAAGTCAAATTCTCTCTTGGGTGGTAACCCTCGTAATTCCTCAGAAAACATCCTCAAACCTTGTAAAAGAGGGAACTGTTTCATTAAATCATCATCTTCTTCTGAAGATTCAGATATCTTTACCGCATAAAGGGTACATCCTTTATTTTTAGCCTTTTTAAGCTGCATAGCTGACAGTCTTCTAACTGAAATTTCCCGTTTCACACCTTGAATCTCTGCTGATTCTAGCTGATCATCTAAACATTTTATGTTCTTTTCATAGCAATCTACCTTTGCTTTATGGTCAGCTAACCAATTGACACCGATGACAATGTCATACGATCCCAAAGGTGCAACATAGAGATCAACTTCCGTGGAAAAGTTAGGTAAATCAAGGACTGCCCCAAAAAGACACTCACTCACTGTATGAACAGAGTTATTACCATACTCTACAGTCCAAGATTTATCCATTTTTCCAGCTTTTCTTTTAAGTTTAGAAGCAAGTTTATTAGAAATAAAACATTCAGTAGCTCCTGTATCAAAAAGAATAGTGACAGGTATGCCGAATAACTTACCCGGAACTTCTATAGGTGTCACTTGCTTTTCAGCTTGCTTGTCTGCTACTGCAGCATGTATCTTATGCTGCTGATTACGATCATCCTTCTTCAAAGGGCATTGATTAGCATAGTGGTCCTTGCCACAATTGTAGCAGCCTCCTACAGGTCCCTTCTTAGGCTCAGAATTACCTCCAGCCTTGTAATTGTCACGCTGTCCTCCATAGGGCTTCTGCCCATTATTATAATTTTTAACAAAATTATCCCTTACATTTCCAGCAGGCTTATTTACTGCTGCTTTCTTATTGTTATCCCCTGGAAACTTACTCTTGTTTCCAAACTTTTTCCACGGTCCTTTCTCGGTGCAAGAGAGGTCAAGAAGGGTTTTCAGCCTTCTTCCGCACTTCCTCCTTATGAGCAGAAATAGCCTTTAATTTCTATTCTTACCTAATGGCCTTTTCAACAACTCCTTCCATAGTGGTTGGACCGTGAACATCGACCTCTCCCCTATCACGGATTCAATCCCATGATGAATTTCCGTATTCGAACTTTTCGTCACCGACATCATCAGGTACATACTTGAGGAGTTTTGTAAACCACTCCCAAATATTCGGCCACTGCTAGCTTCCCTTGAGCTAAGTTCTGAAATTCTGTCATTTTCTGATCATAGAAAAGTTGTGGCAGCCAACGTTGCCTAAAATAGCCTTTTAAATTGATCCCAAGTAATATTGGTCTCATCAATGTTTAGTTCAGCTTTACTTTATCCCACCACGAAGATGCTTCGTGGAAAGCATAGATAGGCTCCCAAATAGCTTTGGTTTCCTCCGAAAAGTTCCTTATTGCAAAGTACTTCTCCATTTCACTGAGCCGCTTCTCGCCTCCATCTCCTAATGTGGTGCCATCATACTTAGGTGGACTTATCCTTTTATATCATTAGTGAGTTCTACGCCAATCTGCCTTTTTGTTTTCTCGTTGGACAGTGCATTCCCAAAGATTAATATCAACACCCATGTCGGGGTTGTCCTCAGGAGGTTGCTGATTATTATTATCAGCTTCTTCATCCTCCTCATTTCCCATCACCTGCTGTTCAAGTACAGCCAAGCGATCTCTTGTGTCCAACAGGGCAGCAAGGATCTCATCCAGTTTCTGGGTTGTTGCCGCTCCTCCTTCAGGTGGAGCATTATTCGCAATGTTCCCCCTTGTTCTAACCATTTTCTGTTACAAGAAAAATTCAGGTTTTTATCAGATTATGGACTCAATAGGTCCAAGAGCTGCAACCTTCAGCTCTGATACCAAGATGTAACATCCTCATTTTAGACAATAGAACAAGTCAATTTTTTTTTTTTTTTTATAAATGCATTCATCCTCGGTTCTAAATACATAATTTAGAACTCACAAATCAAATAACCATTCATATATAATGCATAACCATATGCAGTAATGACTCGGATTACTTCCGATCTATTCATTCCATGACTCGGTAATCTACCGATCTATTCATGAGTAAAAAGAGTTGGTGTTTTTAGATAACACTTTACTCTTGCGGTTCTCTTCCCTACTCTGGGATTCAGAATGCTCTGTCCAAGGAACCTAACTGAATAATCGTTACTATTATTCATCGGCATCTCATCCCTTAGACTAGGTGAATTAGGACAACGCAATCAAGAAATTTGCGATACTTTGGCCAAAGATTTGAAACATATCGCTGTTTATGTCTCGTATTCCTTAACGGCATACTCCAACTGAATACGCCCTTCACCCCATTCTTATGTTATATAGAATGTCTTATTCTCGACTACTGTCAGGTCCTTCCCTTTCACAACTGAATCACTCGGAGGAAGATTAACAAGGTGATAATGTTATATGGATGCCCACGAGGATTAGGGATATGGTGACATACTGGTTCAACCTTGCAGTTCAACCAGTGTGTCATGATACCCCGAATCTTCTAGGCAGCCTTATAACATGACCACGTTCTTAATCGGACCCTCGAGTAACTCGCTCGAAAACTAAGTGTAAATCTTAGCGATCAATGCAAAGGGTGTCACCATAAGTCACCTCGCATTGTTGTATCTTCGAGAAGATCCTAATCTTCTCGGAGGTACAACCCTGCAGTTGACTTGTGTCGTCAACCTTTAAATCCACCTCGAAAAGATCTACTTAATAACATGCGTTACGCACTTGAGTTTAAATTACTTTAAAGACTTTTCCCTAAGGTTAGCCTTTCCCGATCCCTGGATTCTTCGTCTTAAGACGACCTTCCTCTATAAAGCCCATTACATGGTAGAGGTATTAAGGTCAAGCTCTCATCAAGGAGTCATTAGAATACACCTGATTCTAAAACAACAGAATTGGACAATATCTCATAACCTTCACATGAGATTGCCATCTGAACTCCATTTGATTATATCAGTTCTCTTAACTGAATTTATATCATACTTATTAGTATAAGGATGTAAATGATTAAGAATCCAAATAAGTGTTGTCCTGTCATATTCAAGACTAGGGATCAGTAATTTAATTCAACTTGTTTAGCGTTCTGCTTAGGTTCATTTTAACCTATCTTTTAGAAAGACAATTGTTTAAATTAAAAATTGCTTTTGCTAGAACAATAAGATCTGCTAAACACTCATATGAATTCAACCGCTTTTCTTGTAAGCTTTCATTGTCAATCACAAAAACATCCAAATTACACAAAGATAACCTTGCCACTCAGGTATATAAACCGAAAAAGGTCAACTATCAGAAATAGAATACATCACATAAGTATCAAACACTTATTTCCATTCCTTTCAAAATTATACATTACATTTTATGCAAGCAAAGATACTTGATACAATGCTTAACGGAAAAGAAACCTCTTTCCACATATAGTACATTTATAAAATCAAGTCAGAATTCATTATAAACAATTAAATAATCTGATCATCCTATCAGATCTGCATTGCTTTTACCACTTACGGCAACCATCTGCAAAAATAGTCAACATGAGTCAGTTCGATGAACTGAGCATGATAAGCACTAACTTTTAAAACAATTGCAATCCATCAATTGTTTTCATTAAACACCCTGTTTAAATGAAATCAATAATCCAAACAAGTAAACATGATTCAGACTATGCCTTTGTAATCCAAAATGACTACAAATATGTAACTTTATCATCGTTACAGAATAGTCCTAAACACTTCTCAAATATTTCATCGAATATTAAGAATCAAGGAACGAATGTGCACAAACAATCATTGAATCCAAAATCACAACATTGGACAGATCGTTTCATTCATCCAAAAAGGAAAATATCATAACAATTCGTGATTCTACCAATATGTTACAAAACAATTCCCACTATTAGACAGATATCAACAAATATTAAATAACTGAAGAGAAAGAAACATATCATTCATACTTCCTTTCACACAAGTTCACTACTGTACCGTCTCCACTTATGGAAAACATTCATCCAGTATGTATACGAACAAGTCCGACAAGCCACAGGAAGAATCACTATTTTAAATCAAGAAATAAAACACAGCAAAACTCCTGTACAGCAGCTAACACATCAACAATCCCATATATCAACCTTAGGCCCAATACTAGTTCCTTTTAACACAGTATGGCTTTTCGACACAAGTTGAAATCAAGGAACTTTTAGCATAACGCTGTAAACAACAGACTTCATTGCATTAAGCAATTTGAGGTTTCCTAAAGACTATGCCAAGACGACCACACAGTAATTCCGAAACATGCTCAGTCTCAATCGGACTGAAGTAAACGGAAAGGAGCATAGCATATCTATTCTCACCAGGGTGCATTCAAACCTAAGTATGGTATTCACGACTCACTTCAACAGAGCCAGGATACAAGATAATCATTCATACTCAAGGAACAAAGTGATGAAAACGACAAAGTGTCCCAAAAATCAGATTCAATAAGGTTCAAGCAATACAGATACCTTCCAAGAGTTCATATAAATCCGAACAACAAGAAATAAGTCAAATAGTTGCATACGATTCCATCTCGAGCCCATCAACGAAGCTTTATAAAAATCGGCAAGCAAATCCGACATCAATTCAAAACAAGAAATCCGATTGTACTCTTGCCAATCTTTTACACAAATTTGCACAGATTGAAGACGTAAATATACACCTAAAGAATCTGTATCACAAAATCCCTGCGACGCGAAGGAATCTTATCAAAATAACAAAGATCGAAATACATGTTATTCCCTTAAGTCGCTGGCACAACAATTACCATCATTCAATTATATTCAACCTGAACAGCGGTTCAAATATAAATATAAATCATTCAATCGACTCCTCAGAGTCGTTCAGGTTACAACAATTATAAATCTATATATACACATTGCATACTGTTAACGGGTTTATACCCATAACCGAGGAACCCAACAACAGTGTAAGATAAAATTAGTTGATGAATCCTTCTATGCCATCTATGGCAAGCATTCAGAACAAATCAAGTGTAAGCAAATCAAATACCCATTTCATAGCAAGGAATTCAACTGAGCCTCGTCAAAACTCTCGAACAGCTTACACAAAAGAAATGCAAATGCATACCCAGGGAGTCTATATCCATTATTTATTACAAATAATAGAGGTCAAAAGACATGTTACCTCTACAAGACTTCCACGAAATTCAATTAACAAAACTCAAGGATGAATCTATATTCTCAGCAGTGGATAGTAATATACGACTCATTCAGAGGACTCCACTGAGTCGTTCAAATAAAATATAAATATCTCAAATATTGTATACAGTTAACGGTTAAAACCTGTTACCACAATAACAAGGAAAACAACTTCCACTGGGTCGTAAAGACTATGGTAACACAATAGTTACCTGTTCCCAAACAAATTAGAAGACAAAACGAAACCCAAAAAGTATCATTAGCCACTGTCACCAAAACCACGACAGAGCTTCCAAAGGATCAATATAACTGATCAATCATACAATATCCATCAGTATCCCTTCATACAGTTTCCACAACAAGAAACGGCGACCAAAAATCGACAACATAACAGTGGCCTATACCTAACACAGGTATATTCTATGGGCTCTCGCCGAACAGGCCGAGCATTCATACTTTTTATATATATATATATATATATCTCACATATTTAAGCCAGAATGAATACACAAAGAAATAGAGCCACAATTCGAATTTAATAAACACCCATCAAGGGGAAATTAAAAAATCGAACCAGAAGAGATACAGTACCAAAAATCAAACAAGACCTCCATAGAAAATCATCTATTTTCTCAAAACATTTGAACAGAGTTGTTCTAATGAAATCACTTGAAAGACAGAAGTTTTCAAAAGGTTAGGGCCTAACATGCCTGGATTTTTGCTCAAATTTCCGAAGCAGACCACTGGAAGAGCTCAGACTTCCTTTTCCTTTTCCAAGTTAGAGCGACCAACAAAATTTTGCTATCTCCATGGCATATATATTCTCCTTGCCAGAGAAAAGAGCTAGATAATCTCATACTTGCCATGCAACACAAAGAAGATCAAAGTGCGAAGAACCAAAGGTGAATGTAGAGAGAAACCCCGAAATTCGCGACAAGCCAAACAAACCAACAAACTTCCTATTTGCATGCCTTCTCGCGAGTTCCGAGCTCGACTACCGAGAATATTGAATGCAATTAAACCAACTTTCCCGCTAAAACTCCACTTCCACCGACCGCCAGAATTGGCGATAGTCAAACAAAATCCCAAGTCCATTTCCAGTTTTGGCGAACTGCCACGCCACGACTTAGTTTAGCTGCTTGCTAAAACCTCCGCCAAAACTCCGTCCTTCATCCTTATCCCATGCATTAAATGTCATAGAAAACGCCGCCCATGGTTCGCACCCCTCCATAGGCCCCTTTACATTCTTGCCCATAGTTAGGTTAGTATCTTAGGTTAGAATTTAGGTTAATACCTAATCTAACTTCCATAACATAGATACTAACTTAGGACATTAACACATAGCCTAGGTCTAGGTTAGATTGACACTAATCTAACCCCTAGGTTAGGTTTAGTCTTAGGTTACTAATCATTTAATAATTCCAGTTAGGTCTACCTTCTGCACACTCAGAAAAGACCTATATCATACCTTCTTGAACAGGGTTAGCTCCTGTTCTGCTGCAGAATCGTATGTAACCGAATTATTACCTGGTCCACGATCGAGACCTTCCAGATATTCTTCGATATCGGGAACCAATCCATTTCACTTGATCAGCCTGAGTCATACTCCTGACTAGCTTATTCAATGCTGCTAAACCTTGCAACCTGTTCAAGGTCTGTGATTTTAATTCATCATGAACAAACTTAAAGCATTACTTGGATCAATTCCACTGATCCAAGACTAGATCTTATAGATGGATAACTCTATAATTTATTCCGAGATCAGATTAAACTCAGATACAAAATGAAATAGATAAAAGAGTCTAATCACATTCTGACTCAGTCAAGATCTGCAATCTGCAAAGACAATACAGTACATATCAAGCATGATTTCTAAATCGAGGAACACATCCTTATACAAGAAATCACATATCAACACTTGTATGCTCAGGAGAAAGTAACAACAGTTCGGGTGTTACACTATCCTAAGTTGCATGTTCTAAGTTGAGGGAACCACATAAGGAGATGTTAGGTCTATTTCTAATCTAATACCTAATACTATATGGTTTTGAGTTATGACCTAACCTAAGGTGGCAATTTACTTATGGAAATGTTTTTAAACCTAAGGTTATAACTTCTAAACTATCCTATGGTCATAACCTAAACTAAGGGAATCTACCCTAAAATAATTAAATAAGGAAAGGGGACCTAAGGGTCGCATGGCATGTAGTAATCTAGGGATGGTTCCTAAGCTATTTAAGTTGATTTGATTTTTGAATTAATGTGACAGTGTACTACTAGTTTAGGAAAAGGCATGTAAATTGAAGGGATTCTACATGGAGGCTTCACTAAAGTTAGTAATGCATGCAGAAGTTGAATTAGGATTTTTCAATTTTGGATGGTAGTGGCATGGAAAGATAGGAGAGAATTTTGGAACTGATTGCATTTATGAGTCTCATTTTTAGTGAGAAAACTCACTCAAAACTATGCGAACAAATTTTTTGGAGGTTTTTTGGTCATTCATACTCTATGATTTTTACTCTGCATGGAGCTATCTGGTTCTTCAAACCAGCAATTTACTTTCAATTTGTGGCTATTTTTAATTTCCTTGGTCTATTTTCGATTCAAGGAAAGTATATGAGACATTGGGGAAATATATTTTTAGTTGTTGATCTTGCTTGGAGAAGAAGAAGAGTTGGAAGCTCATCTAGAAGTCTTCTTCGAAGTGGAAGAAGTACTATCAGGCATGATAGGCTCTATCCATTAATATTTCTTGCATTTCTCTAAATGTTTCATTAAAATGATTCTGCTCTCATGAGATAAATATTTATGTTTGTGATTTCGGTTCCTTGCTTTCTTGTTGAAAGAATCTTTGTGCTTTTGTTTTGGGACCCTTGCATGACAATGTTATTTTTGGGTGTTCTTTCTGAATGAGTTAAAATGATGAACTACATTTGCAACTATCAGGACTTTAGTGTTTTGATGGAAATATAAATACTTGGATTGTTTGCCTTAAAAAATAATTTAAGTAAAAGTTTTGTTTTGATTTGTTCTCTTGAAGCGTAAAAGTAAAAGGATAACTTTTACTCTTCTCTATCTTCTCTATTGCATCTTTGAGTTTTTAAGTGGTATTAATCCTTCTCGTGATCGTAGTATGGGTATACGTTTTGTCTTATTATATGAACACAATCTTGTGTAAGGGTAAGGAATGGATATCTTGTTGCTTCTGTTCTGGGTAAACCTGCATTGTTCAACTAAATGTATTTGATTGTTTGTGGAAGGTAGAAGAATACTCTCCTATATAGTATCTTGTTTGTAGAAGTTTAAATACTCCTTTTTGGGACTGTTTTGTATACTTTGATTTGTAGTATGAACCCAAACTTGTGTTAGAAAAAGAGAGTTAATGGGTGAAGGAGGTTTTTGGAATTGTCTATATTCTGTACTCTAAACTTTCATAAATACCATGAAGGAATGATTTTCTCTATTTTTGTACTACTTCAAACTTTAAAATTGATAGGGAGCTGAGTCAATATGGTATTTTGATTAACATCTTTAGTTTTGAATGCGTGAGGAAAATATAAGGAAAGGTTGACTTAAACTTGTTGTTTGGTTTTAGTTTCCTCTTTCAAAACTCTTGAATGGACTTTTGGGTTTTATAAAGGTCTTGGAATTAACTATGGAAATAGTAGAGAAGAAGTATTCTATGTAGTTATTACGTTTGAGTCTTTTATGTAGTTAATATGTTTAAAATTTTGAAAGTTGAGAATTTGGTAGATTTTTGAAGTTATGTTGTTTGAACATACTTTGGGTAACAATTTTCTCTAGGTCGATACCATTATTACCATTCTTAGCTCTGTTCGGCTATCTTAAGTTTGATCTCTCCATCCTTAACACTTTTAGGAATTGGATGTGAATGATAATTGTCTTGTTTCTCACATTCTTCATGAAATGAATTAAGTAAATGAATGACGGTTGTCGTTTCTTTAATGGTGAAACTCTTGGAAAGTTTATTCAAAGATACAATTTTGTATGTAATTGGTTTTGTATCTTCTATACTTGATTTCTTTATCTTAAGGATTTGGGGGTATGGGGAACTATCTCTATTAATTATTTTACAACCTCCTTTCTTTTGAATGAACAATAGAATGCTCTTCTAACATAACTCCTTTCTCTTCCACTCTCAGTGGTAAGCTCTCCATTTTAAGTTTTAGAAAACTGTAGGGTATGATGTTGACCCTTTTATTCTCAAGAGGTATATGGGAAATTGGTTTAATTGAATGATAAGGATAATGTAAATTGTTCACTCTCCAGTTTAATCTTCCTTTCTTTAGATAAACCTTGTTATAGGTTTAAGGGAATCAAAAGCATTACTTTTATTAAGGTGATTAAGTATTAAATGTTACTACTTTATTATAGTTGTTCAGTTAAATTGATGTAAACATTGTGGCTGGGATATATTTCCTTTCTAATATATTAAGAGGCCTAATCTAAGAACTCGGCTATATATATACTTTGAACTAGAATTAGACTGCCATATTTGAATTGAGAATCTCTTAATTATTTTATTTGTTGGATGAATCATCCTATAAACGTTACTATGTTAGAATGAACTTGACCGTACATGTTTTCTTGAAACTTTGTAAAGATGAATAAGAAGGTCTTGGTTTCTGAAAGTAACTGTTTTGTTTTTATAGTGAAGTTGGTTTTGTATTTCAAATTCAGAAAGAATTATGAAACAATTATTGATAGGAACTGTTATTTGAGATAAATAAGTAATTGTTTGGGTCAATACTTATCTGATATAATGTAGTAGATTAGCTGATTATATTATGATCTCTTCCTATAAAGTGAAATCAGATTTATTATTGTGCTTCTTTTATGGATGTTATTACTTATGATTTATTTGGATGATTACATTAATTGTTTCATTAAATCAAGTTGTTTTAATGGAACAATTAGTGGAATGCACTTCGTTTTAATTCTTAGTGCTTATCATGCTCAATTCGATGAGTTGACCCCTGCTAGCAATTTTTTAGATGGACTTTGTAAGTGATAAAAGAAGGAAATAAATTTTATGATGTATTGGCTGATTTAAAGTATGGCTCTTTTAAAGAGATCTCCAATTCATTCTTGAGATGTATTGAAAAGGAAAAATTTGTATTCTTAATAATCTTATTATTGTTTATCATGCAATTTGTATGAGATGCATAGTCTTGTAAATTGTGTATTATATCATGATGAATTGAAAATATTATAGGTTCACTTCAAATTGTTGTGTAAATTATCTTGTACATTTAAGAAGGTAGTTGGAATACTATCTTGTTGATATTTTCCATATCTATTTGTATGCCTATTTATGTTGTCATTTGATAAGTTGGATGAAGAGAAATAGCTCAATCTCTCTCTTTATTTAAAGCAACTTGTTAAGTTGCATAAGATTACATTCTTTATCTAAATAATACATAATGATAATGGGATGTGTATTGAATATACAATTAAACTATAGAAAGTGTGAAAGATTTAAAAGGTATGATAAACACTAACACATAACTAGGTAGAGAGGAAGACTCTTCCTCTCTCACAAGAATGTAAAATGAAATAATGGCATTTTAGATCGTTAATCACTCAGACTTCATTTTCTATGAATTTTTCTCTATTTGAATCTCAATGGTTGTTGCACCTTATTTGAACAGTTGAGTTACATTAATTTAACCTTTTGATGTATGATGTTATGTTTTTGGATAATTGCTCGACATGTCAAAGTTACCAAACATAAAATCAATCATGATTTAACAAAGTTATTTAATATTAATTAAATCAAATATGGATGAAGAACTTAAGGGGTGTTAGATTTAGGGTTGGGAAAGGATGCCATAATTCAAATCTTAATCCAAGGATTATGGTAATTTGAATCTAAATCCAAAATTAATTAAGTATTAATGACCCCTAGGAGTATGTACATCAAGATGAAGTAGTTCTTATGGATGTTGGTACACGTCAACTGTAGAACTGTACCCGCATGAAGAATAGGGTATTACAAGGATATAATGTTACAGTTGACATGTAGCAACACCCTTCCGCATTAGTTCATCTAGATCTACACACATCTGGAATTGAACTTAGTTTCTCTCTAGGCCAAGCTAGTAGCATGAATTGGAATAGGAAGTAGCTTTCTATGACTCAGGGTATCTTGGCACATTCGATCAAATTAGGTCGAATGAGTATGCCCATATACCCTAATTCATCATGAGCATCTCCCTATAACATATTATGTCGTTAAACTAGGTTAGGGTCAAAACTTGGGAAAGGGGACTGATAGAAGTCATTGAAGACCATTCTAGATAACAATAGAGTGAGGTGAAGGATGTATTCTGATTTGACGAGTATATCGTCTAGGAATAGTAACATGAATATATGTTGAAAATATTTGGCCAAAATATCAGAAACTTTTGGTTACATTGTTCGATGTTGCCTACTTTAAGAACGTGATTTCGATGAATATTGGTAATAAATATTCAGATAGGTTCTTTAAACAGGTCACTCAATACCCATATTAGGGTAAGAAAAACCAAGTATACGTAATATACATAAAAGTATTCAATACTTAGAGACAAGCATGAGAGATCGGTTAGGGACTGAGTCATGTAATGAGAGATCGGTAATTCACCGAGTCATTACAACTGCATATGGTTATCTATTATGAGATTGATTGGCATGGAATGTGTGTTCTAAATTATGTTTTATTTAGAACAGAGAACATTGTGTAAAAAAATTTCCCTTGTTTCTAATTCTTAAAATGAGAATGTTACATCTTGGTATCAGAGCTAAAGGTTGTAGCTCTTAGACCTATTGTGTCCATAATATGATAAAACTTAAATTTCTTGTTAATAGAAAATGGTTAGAACAAGAGGAAATGTTACAAATAATCCTCCACCTGAGGAAGGAGCAGCAACTGCCCAAAAACTCGATGAGATCCTTACTTCCCTATTGGACACAAGAGATCATTTGGTTGTACTTGAACAACAAGTAATGGGAAATGAGGAGGAAGAAGATGCTTGGTAATAATAATCAGCCACCTCCTAAGGACAATGCCAATTTGGGTGTTGATAATAACAATGTGAACATACCTGATCAGCCGAAAAACAAAAAGGCTAGGCTGGAAGTGGACTCACTAATGATATAAAAAGGATAATCCACCTAAATTTTATGGCACCACATTAGGAGATGGAGCTGAGAATCGCTCAGTGAAATTAAGTACTTTGCACAATAAGGAATTTCTCAAAAGAAACAAAGACAATTTGGGAGCATATCAGCTTTCCCAATGAGGCATCTTCATGGTGGGATAGCCGTAAGGATGAGTTGAATATTGATGAAAATAATATCATTTGGGATCAATTTAAAGGTTACTTTAGGCAACGTTGGCTGCCTAAACTTTATTATGATCAGAAAATGACTGAATTTCAGAACTTAGAGCAAGGAAATCTAATCAGAATCGAGTATTGGGAGCGGTTTACTAAAATCCTTAAGTATGTACCTCAGTATCAAACTGATGAGAAGTTCAAGATACTTAAAGTCATCATGGGATTTAATCCCATTATAGGAGGAGAGGTGGATGTTCATGCCCAACCACTCTGGAAGGGGTTGTGGAGGAAATCCATAAGGAAGGAACAAAAATTAAAGGTAATTTTTCTCATAAGGAGGAAGTGAGGAAGAAAGTTCCCAACTCCTCTTCATCATCTCTTACACCTAAGAAATGACCATGGAATAAGTTTGGTATGAAAAGTAAGTTTTCAGCTGATAATAATAAGAAAACAACAACAAATAAGCATGCTAGAAATCCACAAAACAACTTTGTCAAGAATAATTTTTAACGGACAGAAGTCCTGTGGAGGTCAAAATGATAACTTTAAGGTTGGAAATAATTCTAAGCCTAAAAAGGGACCTATAGGAGGTTGTTATAACTATGGAAAGGATCATTATGCAAACCAATTCCTTTGAAAAAGGATGATTGTAATCAGTAGCACAAGGTACATGCTTGCGATAATTAACAAACAAGTGAAAAACAAGTCATGCCCATAGAAGTTTCGGGTAAGTTATTCGGCATACCTGTAACTATTCTTTTTGATACAAGAGTTACAGAATGTTTTATTTCTAGTAAATTAACATCGAAACTAAAAATAAAATCTAGAAAAATGGATAAAACATGGATTGTACATTATGGAAATAATGGTGTTCATCAAATAGTTAGTATGTGTCTTTTTGGAGTAGTCCTTAACTTACCTAGTTTTTCCACTGAAGTTGATCTTTATGTTGTTCCTTTGGGGTCTTATGATGTAATCATAGGTGTTAATTGGTTAGCTAAGCATAAAGAAAAAGTGGACTATTTTGAATAACATATTAGTTGTTTGTATGATCTATAAAAAAACAGAGATTTAGGGTGTGAAATGTGAGATCTTAGTTAGAAACTGTCGGTATTTAACTTAAAAAGGCAAAAAATAAAGGTTATACCTTATATGCAGTAAAAATTTCTGAATCCACTTGAGGAAAGTAGTGAATTCATGGAATGATATTCACTTTGCTACAAAACTACAGTGATGTGTTTCTCGGAAGAGCTACTGTTTTCCACAAAAAGAGAATTCAATTTCACAATTGAAATCAATCATGGAACCGAGCCTATTTCTAAGGCACCTTACTTGAATGACTACTATTGAATTAGTAAAGCTTAAGGCATAGTTGCAAGAAATTTTTCTAAGGGTTTGATTAGACCGAATGTTTCACCTTGGGGATCACCGGTAATCTTTGTGAAAAAGGATGGAACACTTAGAGTGTGCATTGATTACAAAATATTAAACAAAGCAACAATCAATAATAGATATCCACTCCCTAGAATTGATGATCTATTTAATCAGATGCGTGGAGCATCGGTATATTCTAAGATAGATCTTTGATCTGGATATCATCAATTATGGATTAAGGATGAGGACATTCATAAAATATCTTTTAGAACAAGGTATGGACATTATGAGTTCACAGTTTTACCCTTTGGATTAACAAATGCACTGCGCAACTTTTATGAATTTGATGAACAATATTTTTCAAGAATACTTTGAAAATTTATACTTGGATTCTTGGATGACATTCTCATATATTCTAAAATTATTGAGGAGCACCATGAGCATTTGAATATAGTTTTGGAAATTTTGAGAAAGAGATGGTTATATGGTAAGCTATCTAAATGTTCTTTCTTTGACACATAAGTGCACTATTTGGTTCATGTTATAAGTAATAATGGAATTGTTATAGATCCTTCTAAAATTGTACCTATAATTGAGTGGCCTGCACTAAAGAATGTACATGAAGTTAGAAGCTTCATGGGTCTTGCTGGTTACTATAGAAAATTTGTAAAATATTTTTCCAAAGTTTTTCCACTAATAACTTCATTGTAGAAAAAGGATAAGAAGTTTTTTTGGAATGAGAAATGTGAATCTGCATTCAAAACTTTGAAGGATAAGTTAACATCAACACCTATTTTAGCTATATCAGACCCTAATGGAGACTTTATTGTTGTAACGGATGCATCCGGGAAGGTCTAAGAGGTATTTTGTTACAAAATGATCATGTCATAGCTTACAAAAGTAGAAAACTAAAGTTACATGAGTTGAATTATGCTCCACATGATTTAGAGCTTGCTGCCATTGTTCATGCACTACAAGTTTGGAGGCATTATCTGCTTGGTAAACCTTTTGAATTAAAAACTGATCATCTTGGGCTGAAGTATATTTTCACTCAGCCAAATCTAAATGTAAGACAACAAATATGGTTAGAGTTTTTGTCTCAATATGATTTTGACATAAATTACATTAAAGGCAAGGAAAATAGAGTAATTGATGCTCTAAGTCATAGGAAGCACATTTATGCTCTTATAACATTAAGAACTCAGTTTAAGGATGAAGTAAAATGTGTTATGGAATCTGATTCTTATTTTCAGCAAGTAAAAATAGTGCTTACTACAAATCCAAATGATGTGAGATATAAAGTTTTTCACTTTGACAATGAAAGAATCTTAAGATTTGAAAACAGAGTATACATACCTTCGTTAAATGATTTAAGAAAGAAATTGTTAGCATAATTTCACAATTCACCTTTCTCTGGACACCCTAGTATTACAAAGATGCTTGTTGATATAAAACAACAATATTTCTGGAAAGGGATGAAAAAGGACGTTATTGATTTTGTGACACATTGCTTGGAATGTCAATGTGTTAAAGTTGAACATATGCATCCATCCATTTTTATTGTATCCTCACAACATACCGCAGTATAAATGGAAAGTAATAAGCATGGATTTTGTACAAGGGTTGCCTATGTCAAAAAATAAACATGATGTTATTTTGGTTGTTGTGGATAAACTAACAAAAGTAGCTCATTTTATTGTTGGTAATCTTAAGGATGATTCTCCTGTTTTGGCAAAGAGGTTTGTACATGAGATTTTCAGATTACATGGAGTACCTGAACTAATCATATCTAATAGAGATCCTAGAATGACTTCAAGGTTTTACAAACCCTTAATGTTACTCTAGGAACTAAGCTGAATTTCAGTTCTGCGTATCATCTGGAAATGGATGGATAGATTGAAAGAGTTAATCAAGTTTTAGAGGATATGTTATGAATGTATTGTATGGATCAGCAGTATAAGTGGGAAGAGTACCTTCCATTAGTTGAATTTGCATACAATAATACATATCATGCTTCTCTAAAGATGACACCTTTCAAAGCATTATATGGAAGAAAATGCAAAACCCCGTTAGTTGGGACAACATTGAGGATAGAGAGGTAATTGGACCTGAAATCCTTACTGAAATGGAACAACAAGTTAAAATGATTTGTGAACGCTTGAAAGAGGCAGAAAATAGGTAAAAGAGTTATGTTGAGTTGAAGTGGGTGATAGGAAATTTGAACTCGGTGAGAAGGTCTTTCTTCGGGTTTAACAAAAAAAGTTAAACTTTTGAAAAAAGTTATCATAACTTTTGTTTAAGTAATCATCCCTATAGCTTATTGTTTAGCATTACCTCCTCTTTTCACGAATGCATGGTGTTTACCTTTTCTTTGCTTAATAAATGTTTTTAGATTTATCACATGTTTTAATAGTTGAACAAACCTATAGCTTATCATTTAGCATTACCTCCTCTTTGTCATGAATGCATGATGTTTTCCATATTTCTTTACTTAATAAATACTTTTCAATTTATCACATGTGTTAAATTGGAATTACTTGTAGGTCCAAGACCTAGGAATAATCATGGTTAAACCCTTGCGAGTGCTAGAAACTCACCAGTTGCACTTAATAAATTGTGAAATAAGTCAATGTAAGGTCAGTGGGACCGGTTTAACAAATAAAGTGCAACCTAGGAAAATCTAGAAGATATGAAAATTGCTTTTCCATACTTATTTGAACAGAAATGATTTTGTTAACTAATATAAATTGTGATTTAATTATTTTATAACAATAAATCTGCCAGTTTTGGGTAGATATTTATTTATTTTCAATAAATAACTATGTAAATGAAAATTTATAGAACTTTAAAATTATGTTATGTTTTGAACATATGAAAAGAAAGTTAATAAGAATGATTGTCCTTGATGTAAATTTTTATGAAGAGATAATCATCGGGACGATGATTCTTTTTAGGGAAACATGTAACATATTTGAAAAACATTATCTTTCCTCTTTTGTATTGCAAGCATGGACATGTGATTTTTCTGGATAAGGAGTGTTCCTTTGATTTTTTGAAATCATGCTTTCCATGGATGAGTCATTTCTACTCTTGGATTCATTGGGATGAAATGATAATGCTTATGCAAAGAATCCATTTTTGTTTTGGATAGATAAGTTGTAATCTGTAAGTGAAGTTTGTAAACTTATCTCTTGTTACTAACAAATCCTTGGATCAATTCCATTGATCCAAGGTATGTTTTAAATCTTCTTACCTATCTGAATGGTAAACTAACATTCGAGGTTGGAGGACATAATGGAATGAACTCTAGTATGTTTTCAAATTCTTTTATCTTCTTGAAAGATCATGTTGCATTCTGTTGTATGTTATGTACTTGGATCTTTTTGAATGATCTCTTTAGGACACTTAACAACGTTAAGTGAAACGAGGCCTGCTTCAGGACTATTGAGGAATAATCTAAGTCCTAGACCTAAGAGATCTATCCTAACAAGATTCTAAACTAAGGTAGATGTACCTATTTTTCTATCTATGTCTACTTTATTCAGGATAACATCCTATCCTAAGTTGCATGTTCTAAGTTGAGGAACCACCTAAGGTGATGCTAGGTCTATTTCTAATCTAATACCTAATACTATATGGTTGTGAGTTATGACCTAACCTAAGGTGGAAATTTACTTATTGAAATGTTTTTAAACCTAAGGTTATTACTTCTAAACTATCCTATGGTCATAACCTAAACTAAGGGAATCTACCCTAAACTAATGAAATAAGGAAAGGGGACCTAAGGGTCGTATGTCATGTGGTAATATGGCGATGATTCCTAAGATATTTATGTGATTTGATTTTTGAATAAATGACAAAGAACTACTTGCTAGGTTAGGAAGAGGCGTGTAAATTAGAGGAAGTCTACATGGAGGCTTCACTAAAGTTAGTAATGCATGCAAAATTTGAATTAGGATTCACCAATTTTTGATGGCGTGGCATGGAGAGATAGGTAGGAATTTTGGAATTAATGGCATTTATGAGTCTCATTTTTGTGAAAAAACCACCTAGGAAACTATGCGGGTGGATTTGTTGGAGGTTGTTTGGTCATTCATACTCTCCGATTTTTTCTCTAGCATGGAGCTATCTAGTTCTTGAACCAGCAGTTCTACTTTCAATTTGTGGCTATTTTTGATTTCCTTGGTCTATTTTTGATTCAAGGAAAGTATATGAGACATTGGGGAAAGATATTTTTGGTTGTTGATCTTGCTTGGAGAAGAAGAAGAGTTGGAAGCTCGGTTGGAAGTCTTCTTTGAAGTGGCAGAAGCACTATCAGGCATGATAGGCTCTATCCATTAATATTTCTTGTGTTTCTTTAAATGTTTCATTAAAACAATTCTACTCTCATGAGATAAATGTTTTTATTTTTGGTTCTGGTTCCTTGCTTTCTTGTTGAAAGAATCTCTTGTGCTTTTGTTTTGGGACCCTTGCATGAAAATTTTGTTTTTGGGTGTTCTTTTGAATGAGTTAAAATGATGAAATGCATTTGCAACTATCAGGACTTTAGTGTTTTGATGGAAATATAAATATTGGACTGTGCCCAAAAAAGAGTTTAAGTATTAGTTTTTGTTTTGAGTTTCGAACTAGAAATCTCTTCGGAAGGAAGAAAATTAAATGGATACTCTTCTCTATTGCATCTTTGAGTTTTAAAGTGGTATTACTCCTTCTGCGATCTGTATGGGTATATGTTTTGTCTTATTGTATGAACACAATCTTGTATAAGGGTAAGGAACGGATATCTTGTTGCTTCTGTTTTGGGTAAACCTACATTGTTCAAACTGAATGTCTTTGATTATTTGTGGAAGGTAGAAGAATACTCTCCTATATAGTATCTTGTTTGTAGAAGTTTAAATACTCCTTTTCAGGACTGTTTTGTATACTTTGATTTGTAGTATGAACTCAAACTTGTGTTAGAAAAAGAGAGTTAATGGGTGAAGGAGGTTTTGGAATCATCTATATTTTTGTACTCTAAACTTTCATAAATACCGTGAAGGAATGATTTTCTCTATTTTTACTGTATTATAAACTTTAAAATTGATAGGAGCTAAGTCAATATGGTATTTTGATTAACGTCTTTAGTTTTGAATGCGTGAGGAAAATATAAGGAAATGTTGACTTAAAATTGTTGTTTGGTTTTAGTTTCCTCTTTCGAAACTCTTGAACGGACTTCTAGGTTTTATAAAGGTCTTGGAATTAACTATGGAAATAGTAGTGAAGAAGTATTCTATGTAGTTATTATGTTTGAGTCTTTTGTGTAGTTAATATGTTTAAAATTTTGGAAGTTGAGCTTTTGGTAGATTGTTGAAGTTATGTTGTTTGAACATACTTTGGGTGATCAGTTTTCTCCAAGTTGATACCATTATTACCATTCTTAGCTCTTTTGATCGGCTGTCTTAAGTTTGATCTCTCCATCCTTAACACTTTTAGGACTTGGATGTGAATGATAATTGTCTTGTTTCTCACATTCTTCATGGAATGAATTAAGTAAATGATTAACGATTTTCGTTTCTTTAATGGTGAAACTCTTGGAAAGTTTATTCGAAGATACAATTTTGTATGTAATCGGTTATGTATCTTACTGTACCTGATTTCTTTATCTTAAAGATTTGGGGTATGGGGAACTATCTCTATTGATTATTTTACACCTCTTTCTTTTGAATGAACAATAGAATGCTCTCTTCTAACATAACTCCTTTCTCTTCCACTCTCAGTGGTAAGCTCTCCATTTTCAGTTTTAGAAAACTGTAGGGTATGATGTTGACCCTTCTTGTCTGAAGATGCATATGGGAATTTGGTTTAACCAAATGATAAGGATGTTGTAAACTGTTCACTCTCCAGTTTGATCTTCCTTTCTTTAGATAAACCTTGTTATAGGTTTAAGGGAATCAAAAGCATTACTTTTATTAAGGTGATTAAGTATTAAATGTTACTACTTATTATAGTTGTTCAATTAAATTGATGTAAACATTGTGGCTGGGATATATTTCCTTTCTAATATAATAAGAGGCCTAATCTAAGAACCTAGGCTATATATATTTTGACCTAGAATTAGACTGCCACATCTGAATTGTGAATCTCTTAATTATTTTATTTGTTGGATGAATCATCCTATAAACGTTACTATGTTAGAATGAACTTGACCATACATGTTTTCTTGAAACTTTGTAAAGATGAATAAGAAGGTCTTGGTTTCTGAAAGTAACTGTTTTGTTTATATAGTGAAGTTGATTTTGTATTTCAAATTCAGAAAGAATTATGAAACAATTATTGATAGGAACTGTTATTTGAGATAAATAAGTAATTGTTTGGGTCAATACTTATCTGATATAATGCAGTGGATTAGATAATTATATTATGATCTCTTCCTATAAAGTGAAATCGATTTATTATTGTGCTTTTTATGGATGTTATTACTTATGATTTATTTGATGATTACATTAATTGTTTCATTAAAGAAGAGTTGTTTTAATGGAACAATTAGTGGAATGCACTTCGTTTTAATGCTTAGTGCTTATCATGCTTAGTTCGATGAACTGACCCATGCTAGCAATTTTTTAGATGGACTTTGTAAGTGATAAAAGAAGGAAATAAATTTTATGATGTATTGGCTGATTTAAAGTCTGGCTCTTTTAAAGAGATCTCCGATTCATTCTTGAGATGTATTGAAAAGGAAAAAGTTGTATTCTTAATGATCTTAGTATTGTTTGACATGCAGTTTGTATGAGATGCATAGTCTTGTAAATTGTGTATTTTATCATGATGAATTGAAAATATTATAGGTTCACTTCGAATTTTTGTGTAAATTCTCTTGTACATTTATGAAGGTAGTTGGAATACTATCTTGATGATATTTGGCATATCTATTTGTATTCTTATTTCTATTGTCATTGATAAGTTGGATGAAGAGAAATAGTTCAATCTCTCTCTTTATTTAAAGCAACTTGTTAAGTTGCATAAGATTATGTTCTTTATCTAAATAATATATAATGATAATGGGATGTGTATTGAATATACAATTAAACTATAGAAAGTTGAAAGATTTAAAAGGTATGATAAACACTAACACATAACCAGGTAGAGAGGAAGACTCTTCCTCTCTCACATGAATGTAAAATGAAATAATGGCATTTTAGATCGTTAATCACTCAGACTTCATTTTCTATGAAGTTTTCTCTAGTTGAACCTGAATGGTTGTTGCACCTTATTTGAACAGTTGAGTTCATTAATTTAACCTTTCGATGTATTATGTTCTATTTTTGGATAATTGCTCGACATGTCAGAGTTACCAAACATAAAAGAAATCATGAGTTAATGAAGTTATTTAATATTAATTAAATCAAATATGGATGAAGAACTTAAGGGGTGTTGGATTTAGGGTTGGGCAAGGTTGTCATGATTCGAATATTAATCCAAGGATGATGGTAATACAAATCTAAATCCAAAAATAATTAAGTATTAATGACCTCCTAGGGGTATGTACATCGAGATGAAGTAGTTCTTGCGGATGTTGGCACACACCAACTGCAGAACTGTACCCACATGTAGACCAGGTCTTCACAAGGATAAAATTTTATAGTTGACATGTTGCAACACCCTTCCACATTAGTTCATCTAGATCTACACACATCTAGACTTGAACTTAGTTTCTCTCTAGGCCAAGCTAGCAGCATGAATTGGAATAGGAAGTAGCTTTCTATGACTCAGGGTATCTTGGCACATTCGATCAACTTAGGTCGATGAGTATGCCCATATACCCTAAGTCATCATGAGCATCTCCCTATAACATATTATGTTGCTAACCTAGGTTAGGGTCAAACCTTGGGCAAGTGGACTGACAAAAGTTAGTGAAGACCATTCTAGATAACAAAAGAGTGAGGTGAAGGACGTATTCTTATTTGATGAGTATTCTGTCTAGGAATAGTAATATGAATAGTATGTTGAAAATATTTGGCCAAAGTATCGCAAACTATTGTTTACATTTGTGTCTAATGTCACTTAGTTTAAGGAATATATTTCAGATGAATATTGGTAACAAATATTTAGATAGGTTCTTTAAACAGGTCACTCAATACCTAGATTAGGGTTAGAAAAACCAATTATATGTAGTATATGTAAAATTATTCAATACTTAGAGACAAGCATGAGATATTGGTTAGGGACCGAGTCATGCAATGGGAGATTGGTAATTCATCGAGTCATTACAGCTGCATATGGTCATCTATTATGAGATTGATTGACATGGAATGTGTGTTCTAAATTATGTTTTATTTAGAATAGAGAACATTGTGTAAAAAAAATAATTCTCTTGTTTCTAAGTCTTAAAATGGGAATGTTACAAGTTCTCATCCACATTTGATTTGCACTCAATCAATTCTCCTTAAAGTGATGGCATGGAATTATTTTTCTTTTTCTTTTTCTTATATGGGTGCAACTTCCAACAAGTCTAATTAGTATGACCATCAACATCACAGTTCCCACAATTCTTGGTCAAATCTTTCTTGGCAATAGTATAAGTGGTATTGGCCCCACCTTTCTTCTTCATAACATTGTAAGAATTTGAAGAGGGAGACACACCCAATTTATCATCCATCTCAAGATAATGGGCTTGAGAACAATTCTCATTTATGTCCTTTATCTTAGCAAGTAGAACATGCTTCTTTAAGTGACTATATGTCCCTCTAACATAGTTCATGAGGATATTACAATCAAATGTATATTTTCCCATTTTAATCACCTTCTTTATAAACTAACTTGTATAGACTTACACACTTTAACCTTTTTTTGAGTCAAAAATTACTAATCAATATACATTTCATTTTCATAACAAATAGAATAAAAAAGTATCTTAATTAAAGTATCAAATTCATCCCATTTTATAATTGGTTGTAACCATTTAACCTACAATGAATTCAGATAAATTTCAAATCAAGTTATAGTGTGACTTGTCTGCTTCAATATTACAAAAGAAAAATTTTCCTCTTTGCTAATTTTATGCAAATGAAATTATACCTCTAACTTAACTAACCAATGATACATTTTATCCACATTCACCTCACCTTCATAGTCTTCTAAATCTCATCCATGGAGTGAGATACATGGAAAACATACTCCTCCAATATGCGAATATTTCTTCACCATCTTAAGATCTCCTCTCATCTTCATCGGCAATACTTCTCAATTGTCTCTTTCAATTCCTTCTGGAGATGTCTTGTTACAAAAGAGATGAAACCATCTTAACCACTAACACTTGTTTCTCTTGTAATTGGCATATATCTACAAAATAGTCACCCAAAAATCACACACTATGGAACACTAACTTGGGTCTGATACCAAGGTCCAATATGATCCAAAACGAGGTGGATATTCCACACTAAGATTCACCAACACAAATCCTATACATTCCTAACAATTTCCTTCATGAATTAACTTGTTTTCTTTTAATTTGCATGAATAGTCATTATTTTAATTTTTTTGAAATGAACTGAAAGTGTTGCATAATCAAAGGAATACTAAGAAATGAAATAAATCCAAACAAAATTAAAGAGACACAAGATTACCCTAGAGAAACTCAAGTTGAGAAAACTCCAGCAAGAGTGAAGCAATGCTTCCTCATCTCACTATCACATTCTTCAAGTACAAGTTTACTGCCTTCTCAAGGCCTCCATGAACACTATTGATGTTCAATAACTCATACATATTTGCAATTCATTCACTCATTATTTCCTTTCACACTCTAATTCAGAAAACCACATATAATCAAGAAGAAAATTTTCTTGGAATCTCTCCCATGCTTACAAAGACCTTCCTCATACACATATATACAATTTTACACTAAATAGGTCTTCAATAATAACCCTAAAAGAATTAGAAGTTGAAGATACACCCTTTGCATTGGTTACTCTTTTCAGAACATTTCGGCATGATAAATACAACCCTTTACATAAATGGCGGTTGTGTAACCACCGCAGCGGGTTATAAAAACCATTGGGGTGGTTGTGCAGGCACTTCTTGACACTCTGCTTCACCAATAATTTTTCACCGTAGAAATTACTTTATTTTCCGAGGCGAAAACATTTGCATACGAAATCAAACTTGGGTGTCATTTTTGTAAACTTGTGTAATTTTTCAAGAGGAACCTAAATATGAAATCAATTTTTAAATTTGATAGCATCTTCATATTTTTAATCATTTTCATTGAAACTTGTCTTATTTGATGTCTCATGGTTTTGTAATTTTTCCAAAATCATGTTCAATGGTTACATCCAACAAACATCCATAAAAAAGTGTTAAATGATTAAAATATGCATAATCACAATATTGATTTTTTAGATCATGTGGCTGACATTATTGATCAAAAATTTACATAAGAACCATCCAAAGTTAGAGAAATTATTGAGGTATTTCTTATAGGCCAACTCTGAAGGGGAGAAAATTCATACACAAAGCCTCATTGGATATAAGTTAAAAACCTAAGTAAATTGGAGGGCTTGGTCTCATTGACATCAAGATTTAAGTTCATGTCCTAAGTAGTTTTCTTTGAGATGACTACCAATCTATGAGATGTCTTTTTTGTTTGAAACAAGTCTATATACAAAATTGGCTTGAGATAAACACAAAAAAATTCAATTAAGAATTCTCAATATCTAAGTATGAGTTGGCTAAAAAGGATATCTTGAGAGTAAATAATTTGCTATTTTTTTTTATATAGGAAAGCTTTGTTGGCATTCAAAGGTTCCTTATTCTCGTAGGCCTCTACCTTTAAAGTGAAGCTAGGATACACTATTTGCATGGTGTCCTAATAGGTGTTGTCATTGATGAAAAATCACATTAAGGAAAAATTGAATGTTTCTTTGAGTTCATATGATATTTTCCATGGAACTAACATGGTGTTTCATATGTATAATAGTTAGTACAGTGGGATTCAATGAGGGTAGTTTTCTCTAGCAAGCCTATATAGGTGCCTAGGTGATGTGGCATGACAGTAAGAGCTTCATGGATTCTTGGTAAGAATTTTGACATGACGGATAGTAGGTTCTAAGGGTTATTGAGAAATCATAGTAGTGGTATGGTATAGGTACATGTATATCTCTATGTTATAGGTGCTCATTGGGAGAAGGTATAGTAGCTTGGAGGTATGAAAAAGTGGTTTGGAGCCATATGAGCTCATGGAAGCATGAAATTAGTTATATAATTTCATATGAGGTATTTTTGGGTCATTTTTAGAGGTTTCTTGTTTAGTTATTGCATTATTTCAGTTGACCCTAGTTTCTACAGTGAGAATCCCTAAGGTGAAGCTATGCAAATGAGATAGGTTGGAAATATTTAGGCATGGAATTGACATTTTGATGATTTTCGATGTTAGAGGGATGATTAATAGTACTTATAGAAAAATTTTAGGTTCCCATGATGTGTATTTTGTCATATATGACTGATTATGTGAGACAAGGTCAAGAACAAGTGAAAATCAAGATTGAATTTGAACTTCTGATGCTCATTGTGAATTGTGTTATTTGCATGGTACCTTATTACTTTTAAGGAAGCTTCTATCATGATTTTATAAGGTTTTGATAAAATAATGAGGTCAATTTATTTTCACATTTTTATGAACAAATGTTAATAAGGTAAATAGGTCTAAATCCCTAGTTATACCTAGCTAGGAGCAATTGCGTAAAGTAAAGTATATTGACCCGCTTTGATTGATAGTGGAAAATTTATGATTATATTTTTATAGGACTCAGTTATATTTCCATAAATTTATGGTTGAGGTCATGGTCATGAGTGGGCCCCACCTAAAAATAACAGTTTCTGAATAAGAAGGTTTTATGACAAGGTTGTCCAAAGGCGTAGCATGGAAATTGATGGTGCCTGATTTATGGAAGTTTTCTTTATTTTCGTGGAGGTTTAAGAGCATGATCATGTAGGTTCATGGTTTTTTGAGGTCCAAATAGGTTAATTGGTCAAAGGGTAGTTTTGGGGTCTCAAATAGCAGGGTTCAATATAATGAGCATAACTTGAGCTATAAGTGGAGTTTGAAGGTTATTCAAGTTTCATTGGAAATAAGATTCATATAAATTTCCATTGATATGATTTTTTACTCATGATGAGGTCATTTCACATGGTTTCCATGGAATTATTCGACATGAATATTTTAGTAGATCAATACATCATGTGTTCTGGTGAAAGTTTGATGTTTTTGAATCCTAAGATGGATTGGTTGATCCTTTCTATCACCTAAAATATTAATAGGGATAAATTAGGCATCTAATTAATCCATTTAGATGTCTTTACTATATTTATAAATGTTTTTATGAACTAACCTTTGGAAACAGTGTTGTTGGAAGGTCATTTTGGTTAAGGTCAAAGTACATGTGGTTTGAATAGATGGATGTTTCATGAATCATAAATTAATTAGAAGTGTTATAAATGTTCTTAAATTTCCTTAAATTCATTACATGGCATGGTTTAATATTTTTAAATTTATTTGGTGATCAGATGAAGTTTCCAAGGTGTTGAAGGGTGTAAGAAATACTTATTTAGAGAATTGTAAAGGGAAATAGGCCTAGTAAATGAAATAATTTGATTGGTTAATATTAAATGCAGCCATGTATGAATTTTTAATGATATTGTTTTATATTTAATGATTTTAGGTCATGAAAAACTATGGTACTAATGTTAGGGTAATTTTAAGAATGTGCCCATGGGTGTTTGAGCAATTTTGGCACACGAAATGATGGTTTGAGCTTGGCGGACCTATTTGGGTCATATGTGACTATTTTAATGAATTTAATGAATTTTTATGGGTCAAATTTATCATGATATACCAATATCCTTGTGGTTAGAGAGAATAAGATCTTATAAAAGTGATGTTTTAGCTCATTTTGAGAGCTAGTCTTGCATGGGTGAAGAGTGTGACCCATAGGTGAGTGAATTATAGGTATGAGGGAATATTTTTATATCTAATCATATGCATGACAGGTTGAGTAATTATTTATAGAATGTATGTAAGATATTAGAAGTAATACAAGGTGATAAGGAAGAAGATAGAGCAAGATTGAAGACCTGGGGTTTGTGAGTTGAATTTGTGATCTCCATCAGTTGTGGCAAAAACATTATCATAGATCAACATTATTTAGGTGGCTGATTTTGTTCTTGGTAATCCTATAGGGTTGTAGCCTTTTTTAGATTGGGTGCTTCACTAAATTAGGGTTTGGTGCTTCTTGTAGGGTTAATGCTCTACTAACCTAGGGGTTGGTGCTCCTTGTGGGGTTAATGCCTCTCTAAATCAAGGGTTTGTGCTCCTTGTGAATTTTTTTCCTTCACTAAACATATTTTTTTGTGTAATATAAGCATAGTTTCAGTGGGTTTTCTTCCCCATGAGGTTTTCCCACTTATATCTTGTGTCTATGAGCTCTCTTGCATGTGTTATGGTTATTTGATTATATTGTGCACACTTAATATGTTATGGTTGAATGTATGTGAATGGATGGATGCTAATGTATGATGAAATAAATGGTAAATGAATTGAATAAATAATAATATTGATTCACCCACCTAGTATCTTGTGCTTCTAACAATTGGTATTAGAGCGGGTCCTTGAGAAGAAAGTCTAATAACTTGGAGTAGATCTTATAAGCACAAAATGGTGAAGAAAATTAGGAAAGAGAATCAGGAATTGAAATCCATGGAAAAGAGTGTGTTTCACCATTTTCTTTACCTTTTCAAAATGACGAAATAGATAAGGGTAAGGGCCAAGGAGGAATACATGTTAAATGTTGGTCGGTTAATGGTTATTGCATGCATCCTAACTTTTTGATCCACATCTAAATGTGAGAGATTCCTTTTGGGTAGGAGGAACTACCTGTAATAGAAAAGAAGACCACAAAAGGATATTTAAATGATATATGATAGTGGAATGCCTAGCATATGCTAGTTCCGGGAAGTGTGATACTTCCTAGATGGTTGTCAATCCACTATTTAAAATAATTTAATGTGAGAAATAAACAAATTCATACTGTATTTGATATGATTTAGGTATCTCATTCAAGTACAATAATAAAATTCAATCACAACAGGCTAGGCTATAGTTGGATCTAAGAGGTGAGGTGTCTGTCAAGGTACTGGGACTAGTCAGGGTCAGATTCTAGGTTATTTAGGTCAACTAGTAGGGTGATTGTTGGGTCTATTCTTCATCTAGGTATAAAACAAAGAGGTTGATGTCGGTCGGGTATGACTGATGCCAGTTTAGGTAGAATCGATGGTGGTTGTGGATAACCAGCATCGGTATGGTTAAGGTAAAAGAAACTCAAATAGATTAAATGGCAGGGGTGATTTGAGGTCAAATAAAGTTTGGGAGAGTGAATGGGAAGGTCTGTAGAGGTCTTAGGTATGCTCAGAAGTATACAACAGGTGAGGATAGGTGATTTGGTGATATGGGTGAAGGGATATTTGAGTTCACATGCAAGTGGGTGATGAAGCAATAAGCATGCAAAGAATAGATTAATAACAGGAGTAATAAAGATTACTAACTGAAATAAACCCTATTGGTTAGGGCCATACTTACTATGTTAAGGATCTGATGGCTGAGTGGTGGAGGTGGTTGATCGGAGAATATGTGTATGGTACTGTAGTGGTGATTTTCCAGAGTGCTCTTATGAATGTAATGGCTCTATGATTGATCCTGGTGATGGTTCTGGATGTTTGGATGCGTAAAAGGATGCTTCTTTCACTTGCATGTAGTTCTCATCTCCTTTCTTTCTCTCAGAATGTGCCAACCCAAAAACATGGCTATTTGGGTGAATAAATGGTAACCGACGATGGTTCCAAATTTACCAGCATTGGTTTAGGGGTGACCAATGTCGGTTAAGGAGGGATTCCCTAGGTTTACTAAAATGGGTAGATATTTCTAATTTCTTGGGCCTAGTTAGTTTATTCTCACATATTAGAATGGAAACTTCCCTTCTAATGAGTAGGAATGTGGTTAGAGAGATTTTAGGGATTGATTTTAGGGTTAGAACAAATCTTAGCTCATTAAGGAAATTAAGACTTAGTTATTGTTAATTATGGAAACATGCCAAGAATAGGTCTAGGGTAAGGTGGTTGGGTGAGGTGTCTAGGTGAGGTGGAAATTATCTTAATTAAAATAATTAAGTAATGAATATTGTGAGGATGGGTATTAATTTAATTAAGTTAATTAAATTAATATTAATGTGGGGTGGAAGGGGCCATGGTTAGATGAGTATGCTTGAGTTGGTTACTTGACAAGGGACTAAGGGGAGTGTGACCCAATTTTGGTGTCTACATTTTGCCCCTTTTTGTTGCATATCTTGTATTGGTAAGCGACGCTAACAAAAATAAGATGTGGTTACCCCATGTGTGGGTGAAGGTGATCCCCCTCAAACTAGGAACTGATGTGACAGAAGGTAAAATCGGTGAGTAGTTTGATAAAAGGTGAATGTGATGAAGAGGAGGGTGGACAACGGGGTAATGGGGTAAAGGTCCAATCGGTAATCCAGGTAATGGGCCAGGGTCAAAGGTAGTAACAGTCAAATGCACGCACACATATAAACTACAACACAATACTAGGTTGAAGAGCATGAAAACTCTACATTGTCTAAGGTTGATAGGTTTATCAAAACAAGATTGAGGTGATTTTGATATCTAAGGTATAGGATATGGTGCGGAAGCACTTTGCGGAGTTAGGTGCGAGAACAGCTTAGGTATTTTCTGGTACACTAAAGGTTGGGTCAAGATAAATAGTCATGGTAAGAGGCAAGGTAAGGTCATTAGGTCAAAGAACATGGGTAATGAAGTGCCATAAGGTATAGCAAGCACGTGAGTTCACGAGTCACTAACAATGTTTCGGGTCCAAGTAGCTAGGTCAGGGCATAGGTAGGACCGAGGTATGGGTAAAATAACAAGTCCTTAAATGCAATGAAGGACATGTATAGGTAATGTAGGATTGGAGGTAGGTTGTGATAAAAATGGTTAAGGTCAAATAGTGAGGGGGTGAGGTAGTTTGTGGGAAAAACTAGGTTAAAAAGAGTTATAAATGAAATGACGGAATCGGCATCAGTTTAGGTGTAACCATCATTGGTTTACTAGGGCATGATCGGCCAACATAGGTTGGGTCGGGTTGGGTATTTAAAAAGAGAAATCTGCAAAAGGGGATTCATTTGTGCATTTTGACTTTTAGGAAAATGACAGAGCATGGAACCTTTCATGCCTTTGCGAGAGGAAAGTATGAGGTACAGTACTTGGCTGAGGTGGAGAGATTAGGTTGGCTAGATGGGCCGGGTATTCAGGTCCACAAGATCGGTGTGGAGGATTTTATTGGAGGTTAGCAGGATTTGTGTTGGTGATTTGGACATGGCCGAGGCAGGAGAAGGTTTGGGTGGGCCACCGGTGTACGGAGGCTAGCTCAAGGTGCGATACCACCCAACAAAGCGAGCTAAGGCCCATGGTGGGTGGTGAGATGCTAGTAGGACGTCGTATGGGCATGGAGGAGGAGGAGGAGATAGGTGAGACAAATATTAGGTGGGGTGACGAATAGTCACCATAAATGGGTTGTATATAGATTTTGTTGATATATAGACTATCCTGTGTGCTGAAGATAGTGAGGATGTACATGAGAGTTTTGAGATTTTGATGATTATTATTGGGATATATGTTCACATTTATTTTTATACATAATTTCTGATTTATAGATGATGGTGTTTATAGTATGAATGGTGTACATGTTTTAATTTTCATTGTTATATATATGTGTGTGTGTGTGTGTGTGTGTGTGTGTGTGTGTGTGTGGAAATCAGGTGGATTAGGCATGCTAGAGTCAAGGTCATGTAGGCATGGTGGAGTTAGGTCAGTTTAGGCATGATGGAATTAGGTCATAGGCATAGATTGAGTCAGGTCATAGGCATGGATGGAGTCAAGTTGACTTAGGCATGATTGAGTTTAGGTTGGTTTAGACATGGTTGATTTTTTAATTCATTAATTTGTGCAATTAATGATGATGTAGATCGTGGTAAGATGTTTTGTAGGAAAATATATGAAAATGGTAAAGAAATGGTAGACAAGATGAAATGAATGTATGAGTGATGATGGTAAATATGTGAATCAATTGTTGTTTGTTTGGTTTAATTTCCAATTATTGATATAAAAAAGGAAACTAACTAGGGTAGAATGTGACTAGGAAAGGGAAGAGGGAATTGATCGGGGAGAGAGTATCCGAGCTATCCTCCAAGGGCCCCATTCCCTTGGAGTGCTACCTACATAGTCCCGATGAAAAGGGACCTCAGGCCAATGTAGTTCTCCCATAAGCTAGGGAATATTAGGGTGAAATAGTGGAATGGGTTAATAGGTGTTAGGCATGGGTGATGTAGGTCATATGCATGATTGAGTTTAGGTGGTAGGCATGGTTGAGTGATTTTTAAATACAGGTGTCAAGGATCTGGTCTTGTATAGGATAATCAATAAGTAATGAGGAAGGTGAATGGTAAGAGGTGGTAAAAGATCTACCTAATTGATAAGAACCCTAATGAGTCTACCATACCCCAGATGGGCTTATGAACATAAGACCCTATATGCCTTGCATAATGGACTATTCTAAGGGTGAAGAAAAGTCACATGATCACAAAATGTCATGTTTATGGAAATTCCCTTGAGTAATGAGGAATTTAGGTGAAATAGGAAAGGAGGTGAGGATGGGGGGTTTAGCATAACTTTGTATACGACGACATGTATTTTGGTACAAGAAACCCGAGAATCCCAAAATAAGCAAGTACATGACAAAAATTTCATATTTTTTTTTATAATAGACTAATCGATGTGGGAATTCTATATGGGATGGGTATATTATCTCCTTGAGGTCTTCGTGAAGATGATCAATGCGGGAAGCTTATGAATAGTTATTATATTTTTGTAATGACCGTATATAGCTATCCTCTAGGGAGTAGTTTATTGATAGTGGTAAAATATAAAGAAGATATGTCCCTTTTAAGGGAGTCATCTTTTTCTGGAAGTTTGACTCAAGGAGTTGTATCCCTTTTTGTTTTTAGACGTTTAAGTCATGGACAAGAAAATAGAGGAGGATTAGGTTCTTGTTTGAACACAAGATCATAGTGGACAAAGATTAACTATGAAAGAGGTGGTTTTGAGTGATGAATGACCATGGGATTCCATCTTGAAGAATATGAAAAGTATCCATGAGAATCATGTTATGAGCAGAGCCGTGGTACTCATATTGAAGACAAGGCTAAAAGGTGATGGGTAATCACATGATTCTTGTTTAGTCGTGGATCCTCAAAATGGGTAATTATGGAAGGTGAACAACACTCAAGGGATGAGCAATCAATTGACAAAAATTGATATAGGACTTGATATCAATAATAAAATGGTCGAAGATGCAAGGCATTAAGGGGCTCAAGTTTGGGTTTACCTTCGAGTGAAGATAAACGATAAGCACATGATCCATAGGCATGGGTGATGATATAGGGTCCAAGCCAATTAGGAGCAAATTTTCCCCATTTACTTTTCTCCTCTTTGGTTACATGTTTATTTTCCTTCAGACAAGGTCACCGACTTGAAAGGTTCGTTTGTGAACACATTTGTCATAGGAACATTTGATACATTTTTGGTAGATTTGGAGATGGTCAAGAGCATTGAGACGATGTTCATCTAATAATTCAAGTTATGCCAAACGATCTTGGAAAATTCATCATCGTTGAGCATGTCTTGTAGAGAGATGCGAGAGGATGGAATTTGGACTTCAAGAGGTAATAAAGCCTTAGTATCTTGTAGATCATAGAAAAGGGGGTGGCAGCAGGTCAAAGTATAAATACTAGTGTGGTAAGCCCACAAGGTGAAAGGAATGTGCATATGCCAATCCTTCCCAAAGATCATTGACTACCATAAGAATTTTGTTTAAGGTTTTATTGGTTTATTTGGCTTGACCATTATTTTATGCGTAATAAGGTGATGAGAAGCTGATTTGGATGCTAAAATCATCGCATATTTTACGTAGGGTTTTGTTTTTGAATTGTTTTCTGTTATCCCTAATAATGCGATGAGGACACCAAAGTGACATATGATGTGATGGTTTATGAATTCACATATTTTCTATACTTTGGAGGAAATGAGGGAATGGATTCTACCCATTTAGTGTAATATTTACTTCGGTTATGATCCATTGGTGGCGTTGTGAAGAATGGGGGTTGATCTCATCGACAAGATCCAAACCCCATTAAGAGAAATGCCAAAGGTCTTGTGCGACCTATAAGGAATGAATAGGGGTGTGATGGAGATTAGCATGTTGCTGGCATTTTATGCAGTGTTTGACATAATCAAAATAGTCATGGTTTAGGGTTGGCCAGTAATAGCCTAGGTGAAGAATGTGTTTTGCGATAGTAAGACCACTAAAGTGGCCTCCACAAATTCCATCATGGACTTCCTTAATGGTGTAAGGAATTTCAGAACTTGTAAGGCATCACAAGAGAATGTTGTCAAAACTATGTTTGTAAAGAAGACCACCCATGATGACATAATGGGAGACACTTTTAAGAAAGGCACATTGTCCATTATGAGTGAGATCGGTGGGTAAAATGGAAAGGGAAAGATAGTCTATATATTGCTTATACCAAAGGTCACTTGGGTCAGGAGCAGGTGGTTCCGATAGAGTAGACTTCATGAGGAAAATAAGAGGGTGATTATAGTATTTTTATGGTGACAAAGATTTTAGATTTACCGGGAAAAGTAGGTATCCGAGAAGCCAAGCGAGGCCATGGTATCTACAAATTTATTGGTATAACATGGGGTGGTTTGAAGTGTGTAACGATAGAAGGTGATCAATTATATGTCCACGTGATGCTTATACTTTAAAAGTATATCATTATGACACTTTGGTATATACCATTGACTTGGTTTATGACCAAATGAGAATCACTAAAGATGTTGATTGATTTAACATCTAAGGCATACACACCACTGAGACCCAATACGAGTGCTTCCTATTTAGTAGTATTGTGTGTATAATCAAATCAAGTTTGAAAGACAAAGGCATAGGTTCATCATTAAGTGGAATGAGGATAACATGGGCCCCACCCCACACTAACACTTAGAGCCATCGAAGAAGAGTTTCATTTGGTAAGTGGATTTGTCCAGAAAAGGGTAGCGATAGCCTCATCTTGAAAGTCAAAGTTAGAGGGTTGATGCCCGAAATAGGTGGGTTAGCCAATTGGTCGAGTGATAGTTTGGCTCTTGATGGAATTTTGATGGATGAATTCAAGGTTGAGGTCATCCGAAGCATAATCTAGCGTGTGACATGTTGATTTTGATAAGGTTTGGCATACATGTAGTGTAATGGGTCAAGTATTAGTAATGATAAAGGTTTTTGGTTGAGTAGATAATGGTGGAGTTTGGTTGTGATGAAAACTAAGGCTAGGCAAATCTTTTCAGTGTGGTCATATCTAGATTAGAAGTCAATAAGGGTACGACACTTATGTATGACTTTTATACCACGCAAAGAAATGATGAAACCTAGGATTTTCCTAGAAAGTACTGTAAAGACACACTTTTCGGTTGAAGATGAACACAATATTTGATGAGGCAATAAAGATGACTTTAAGAATGGGCAGTGTTTAGTTCGATGCTTGGATTTGGAAATAAAATCATCGATGTAATCCTCCACTATGTGATGCATGATGTCATAGAAGATGTAAGTCATGGCCCACTGATATGTAGCACCGGTGTTTTTGAGACCAAAGGGCATGAATCGATAGCAGAAATTCCCCCAAGGGGTGATAAAAGAATTCTTGTGTTGATCCTCGAGAGCTAGTAATATTTGATCATATCCCGAGAAACCATCCATGAGTGATAACATTTCATGGCGGTAGTGATATCAACTAGTTGGTCAATTTTAGGTAGTGGGAAATCATCTTTGGGATAGGTGAGAGGTTAAGGTCACGAAAATTCCCCACTGTCGCTTTCGTGACAAGAATGATGTTAGAAATCCATTAGGGATAATCAATGGGTATAATGAAGGAAACCGAGAGAAGGTGTTGAAGCTATTCTTTGACCAGAATAGCAATGTGAGGATGCATTTTCTGTAGCTTTTGTTTGATAGGTTTGGCATTAGGAATGGTTATGATATTGTGAACCATGATTTTTGGGTCGATACTGGCATATCGGCATAGGACCAAGAAAATGTGTTGCTATGGTATCGAAGGAAATAGGTGAAGGCTTCCTATTTAGTAGCGTCTAAGGATTGGCCGATCTTTAGAATGTGTGGGTCATCCTAAGTATTAATGTTGATTTCGATGGTCGATTTGTTCAACATGGTTTACGTCTCAGAGGGTAATGACCAATGAATATAAGAGTCTTCTGCACCAAGGTAGGTGAGGATGGACTCATCATCCTAACATTGAACAACATTAATTGAATTCGTATCATCATCGATCATGTCAGGATACAGGAATGGGAGAGAAGAGGGAGCCTTGCTATCACGTTGATAGGTCAGCGGTCCCAAGGAAATGGTGTTTATGAAAAAAATAGGATGTATAGATTCAGGATCTATGGACTCCGTGGGTGAGGATTGTAATGTGGATGAATGAGAGGGGGAATATTTCTTATCCTAGATAAGGTCGATGTGAACCTTCTTAGAAGATGGAGCATCAAAACCAATGCCACTATGTCCATTGTGTTTACGAGAGGTATAGGAGATGACAATGTGGTGGCCTTGTTTATAAAAACTAAAGCCAAATCCTTTCCACACGCACCGGTGGAGGAAAGTGTGAGTGAAATGGTGGTTAGTGAGGGAGTGTACGTCAGATGAAAATGGTTGGGTTTGGGATGGAGGTTCAGGTATATATGTGGCCATATCAAGTCCCCCATATGTTAGGTTGGTGTGAAGGTGGGGAGGGCCATGAGGGAAAATGTCACCGATGTGAATGTCATAACTAGGGTGTTGACACGATTCTGTACTATTATGGGGTAAGAAGGTATAAATATTGTATAGGTGGTATTCCCCAGTGAGGCATTAAAAACACATTCTAAGGGATTAGTAGTTGGTATGTGGGTAGCAGGTATAGATGGCTCACTAGTCAAGGGGATACGGGGCACCAAATAGTAGAGGCTAAAGATATAGTAGGGATAGCGAGGTTAGATGTAATAGAAGTAGTGGAAATTTTGGTGGATGGGATCATCAATGGAGGTGAAGTGGTTGTTGTGGTAGATGCCTTTACCAAGTACAAGCACATCATTAGGTTTATATGGCTTGTTATAGGTATTGAAAGGTGAGGGGTCAGCAAGGATGGTGTAATTATGTCCCTCGTGTTCAAATTTGAGGCATCGATGTAATGTCAAAGGGACACAACCCATAACATAGATCCAAGGTTGGACAAGCAACAAGTTATACTAGAACTCCCCTTCTAGGACATAGAAAAGTTTCGGGATGGTGCGGGGACCTATGCAGACATGGAGAACAATGGTACCCAATGTAGATTTCATGGCTTCATTGAAGGATTTTAACATAATGGGGTTTCCATGCATGCAATGGTCATGTATTTGCATTTGGTTGTATGCATGGGAGGAGATAATGTTAATGCTAGCACCGCCATCAATGATAATATGTAATATGCGTATATTTTTGATAAAGATGGAGATGAAAAGAGTGGGTTTGAGGTCATCGAACTGGAAGGGAATGATCTCTTCATTTGCAAAGATGAGGCGGCCACTTGGTGAGTGTGTGGAGGTGTAGAGGAAGGTAAATACCTAGTCGAGAGAGCTACATAGTGAGGGGTAATGATGGAAGCTACGGGTGTGGGGTAATTTCGTAAGACTTTGATAGATTGAAGGAACTCCATGAGGGCTTGATGATGTGACTCCATGGTGCTGGACGAGGTCATATAAAAATATTATGAGGGGGATTGGTGTAGTTGTTTTAGCATTTTGTGATGTGTGACCCCATCGGAAATGGGATTTGTAGGACCTCGAATGATGAATTTGGGTGTGGGTGTGGATGGTATATTGGTTATAGGGTTGGTTGATGGGCCACTTACTTTTTCTTTTCCCTTGTCTTTCTGAGTATGGGTGGCAATGTTGATCATGTTAATCTAAGGGGAGGTAGATGAAGAGGGTGTTTTACAGAAGGTATAATGGCAAGAGGGACAAAACCCTAGTGGTGGATACGAGCCTTGTGAGATGATTAGGGTACATTGGAATTTGGGTGGTGGTTTGGCCAACTCTCTTATGTGAACCATGTTAATTTCAAATATTGGGGATGGATCAAAGAGTTGTGGGGGTGGAGATCTTGGTCACTGAGTAGGTAACGAGAGAATATATGTGGAAATTGGTGAAGGTGAAATGGGGTCCTCATCAAGAAGATCATCATCAAAGTTTTCTTCAGAGGACACAATTGGACAAGAGTGGATTTCAAAGCCTTATAGTTCTCTACATCATGTCCTAGCACACGATGGTAGGCATAAATTTTGGTTTCATCAAACCCTTTTGTTTTGGGTTTGAGTGGGTCGTAAGGTCTAAGAGGTGGTAATGTGATGACAGAAGTTTCAAGGAGGTTGGTTAGGATCTTGGCATAGGATCTTGCTAATGGATCACAATGGGAGGTGAATGTGGGTTTGGGTACAGGTGTGGGTGACTGTGTAGGAAGAATATTTACAAGAGGGGGAGTAGGTTGGGCTACTAGTTTGGTGTGTGGCATGGTCTTAGGTTTTGATCGTATCTGCTTGGGTAGGGGCATGGTAGATGAACTAGAAATGAAAGGTGTGGTTGGTTTAACTACCTTATTGGAGGGTAGTGGATTTTTAGCTTTAGGTTGCATCTTTTTGGGTAAAGGTGATATGAGCACATGAGATGTGGAAGGAAAAGTAGATGGTGGAAGAGGTTGGGTTACCCACGAGGGAAACCGAGGTTTTATCGAGGTAGGTGGTATGGGTTGGGCAGGATGCATGAGTGAAAGAGAAGGAAGCATTGTGGGTAGTGAAGAATTTATTGACGGTATTGGAGGTATGGGTGGTAAGAAGGTTACGGTGAGGGTGGAAGTTGTGTGGATAACTTGGGTATATGAGAGGTTTGTGATGGGGAAATGGGTTGTTGTGTTCTCATTTTACTAGTGGGTAGGGGTTTTTGGCCGTGGTCAAGGGGTGAGGTCCTACAATGGACGGGGAAGGGGTGAAGGTGATAAGGGTGTGGTTGGTGAGGTTAGGGTATATGAGACTTAGGATATTGGCTCTTCTTTTTAGTGGCCAGGTTAAGTTTCATGTTAGTTTCGGGAGATGTAGCTAAATCTAATTTGATGGGTGGGAAAGTAAGGCTAGTTGTTGGTATGACCGCTAAGGTAGTGAAAAGTTTAGGTAAGGGAGATGATATAGGCATGGGTTTGAGTGTAGATACATGATGGGATATGGGCGAGATGTGATCTGGGCCATGAGTTTGCTATGGAAGGTATTGTAATAGTTGTGGTTGTGTTTGGTTTGGTTTCTTAGAACACTTTTAGATAGATAGTGGAGGTGTCAACGAGTGAAAGCTACATTTGTGTTAAAATAGGAAATAGAAGACACCCCCAAAGTAAGGCTCTATCAACATAGTATAGGAGATCAGCTAATCATGAGAATTGTAATGTTATAAGTGGAGCTGACGTGGATCAAGTGGGAATCCCCGTAAAAAAAATTGAGATACAGGGAAATGGCTAGCCTCAGATTCTAGGTAAGAGATTCGAAAGCAAATGAATGGGATCTTGAAGGTCTGTTGGTGAATGGTCATCTATAGGAGGTGATAATTCTATAGTATCCTCCATGGGTATAGGAGATGACGGGCCAATCAAAGTAGGCTCTCCTTGGTATAGGCAGTGGACCTGTATCTTCTATGAGTAAGAGAGGTGTCGCTAACAACTACTTAAAATTTTGAGGGGTCAAAGTTGATGTGTTGATTATAGGCTCTTCCATGAATGAAGGGAAACATGAAGGGGGTTCCTCTATGGGTAGAGGAGTAGATGAAATATATTCTGGTGTAGGTAGGTGAGTGCGGGCTAAGATTTCATCTATTTAAGGAACATGAGGCAATTGGGAAGAAACTCGTGTGTCATTGAAAATAGCTTGGACCTCGTGGACATTTCTATCATTATTTGAGGTATCACCAACTTGGTTGGAAGAGGTGGCATGATTATGGAATGGCTTCTTAAATATGTGCAAGTTTTGGTTAGTGGGTGCATTTGGGCTATCCAAGACTAGATATTTTTTGTCTATCATTTCTTGGATGATATTCTTGAAGGTGATGCAGTTATTGTCGATGTGACCTTTGATATGATAATAGTTACAAAAGTCATGTTCTTTATACCATACCGGCATGGGTCACTCGGGTCAAAACCAATATGTGGTTTTATAAGTGGAAGGGTAATGGAACTAGCTTTAATAAGCTTTTCCAAAATGGAAGAATAATATTCTCCTAGGAAGTGTACTTTCACCGCTCTCATCCGAACTAGAAATCTTAGAAATGAGAGAGATTAGAAGGGGTTTGGCTAGGTTTGATGATGAGGGGACCGACTTTGAGAACTACAGAATTATAAAACCCTTTAGGCTTTGAATAGTTGTTTTAGGGTTTCAAAGACAAATAAGTATCATTTGATTTGAACGTGATGTTCTTGTTATGAAGTTGAATCTTCTTTTCTTCGATAGCATGAATTTCCAATTTCCATGCCATGGTGAATGCCTCATCGAAAGTGTGAAAATTTTGCACCTATAGGGTTGGTGAGATGTGTCTAGCACATTCCCGAGTAAATAGTTCTATAAGCTTAGTTTGAGGTAATTATAATGTGAGAAAGTTAATGAGGTTGCACTAGCGAGCGATGAAGTCGATGATAGACTCATTGTTATCTTTGTCATGTGGAATAAAGATCAATCATGGTAACCTTCTTGACAATTTTGATGGAGAAGTGATCTAGGAAGGCTTAGGCTACTTGATTAAATGATTAAATGGAGTGTCTTGGTAGTCCACTATACCAGTCCAATGCAGGTCCTATCAAGGACATTGGGAAAGTCCTCAAAAGTAAAGCGTCATTGTGGGCAATCAGGTAACACCCATGTTTAAAGGACCACAAATGTTGTTGTGGATCTTATTTTCTATTGAAGTGGTTGAATTTTGGCATTTCCCAATGTATGGGGTATGGTCAAATAGGAATGGATGGGTGAATAGGCTCATTAAAATTTCATCATAGGTGAGGGAATTATGTGAGTTGAAAACCGATGCTTCTAATGTTTGCATCTTTTCCATAATCAACTTGATGAGGTCATTGGTAGGTTATGATGGAAGGACACCTCTTGTGGCATAAGGAGGCAGATACTAAACCTAATAGGGAGGTTGAGAATAAGGAACTAACATAGAAGGCACATATCTAAAATGGGTGATAGACGAGATAGGGGGTTATTGATAGTAGGTGTATGTAGGTGAGATGGTCCTCATGACTCGGTGGTGATTGAGGGAAGTGTTTGTGGGATGGAGAGGATTCGCTTATGGAGCAGAGTGGGGTTACCGACACCACAGCAGTGGTTTGTGTTACAATGGGTATTTGTGAGATAATGGGTGTGGATTTTGCTATGGTATGGGTGGTTAATAGGGGAAAAAGATATGACAGGCGTGAGTGAAACTGCAGATGCAGCGGTCATGGTGGGTATGGGTCCTCACTTCAAAACTACGAGTGATGAATCGGTGAGGGAAACACCACATTATTAGGGTTTGATGTAGCAATAGGAATAAGGGAAAGAGAGATGGATACATGCATGTCATATATCAACTGACCTGAGGAGTCTCGAGTGGAAGAGTGGGAAAGGTATAACTATAAGGTCATGGGAATCTGATCAAGGAGTTGTGCAAATTCTTTTTCACCCATAGCAATGGTGGTAGGTAAGGTTGGATCCATGGGTGACAGGATGGAAGGTGATGAGGGACTAGATGGGAGTGGTTGATGACTATTATGGAATATGAGGGTGTTATTCGGCTATGATTCAACACCATGTCAATAAGTGTTGACCTAGTAAGACCGTGTATTCTATAGATGACACAGAAAACAATAGAAACAAAGAATAACGGGGTCTAGGAGGTGAATTTGGTGAATGTCTAGATTTTTGAATATCAAACATAGGCAATCGATGATGGTCAAGTTGACTTGTGATAGTTGAGGGAAAATATATGATGGTTAAGATGATGATGGTGATGGTTGGGGGAACATTGATGATGGTTTTGAAACTGATACCGATCATTGTGGAAGAAACCAATCTCAAAGAATGAAATAGGAATGTTGGATATGTACTTGTGAAAACTGTGTATGAAAATAATTATTAATAGAGGAGAAATATGATGATGTCCTAAGGGCTAGAAACAGAGAATAGTTGTAGTGATGAAAGTTATTCTAGGTAAAGTAGCTAAAAAGCTAGAAGCCGACACTAGTTAGGGTTTAACCGAAAATGGTAAGATGTGAATCAGCGACATCATTGGATTTGACGTCGATGACTGTGAAATTAGAAAGGAATGAAGAAAATTGGTTTTGTGAATTAAATTAAGTGAAGAATCAAACTCAGAAGCTTGAGAATGAGGATATGGGGCCCTGACACACTCAGAAAAAGTCATAATACTCCAACTATGATGGTGGAGTGTGCAAGGAAGAATAAAAATGGAGATTCATAGTCTCACACCTCAAAACACAAGCCAAGAAGAACGCTAAGAAAAAGCACAATCCTAACAGTGATTTTCTTATGTTTGTTTATCTTATGCTATTTAGGACTGAATGTGTATATTTAGAACAAATTTTTTTGGTTGGGAAGGTTTCATATGAAGAAGGATATCTAAAAGAAGATATTTTGGGTATGTTATGGTGGGGGCGGGCTTCCTCCGAGAGGATGACTCGATAGAGACAATGAGCTGGGAGTAACTACCAACTAGATTGTGTGATCACTGATAGATGTTCCCAGGTAAGATGTTGTTTAAGAAAGATGTATATATTTTGATTTTGTGTAACTTTGGTAAGACACGGAGAGAGAGAGAGAAATGTTCTTTCTACTATTCTTTGTGTCAACCATTAGTGGCATGACTTCCAGAATATAGGTTTCCCTCAGTTTTAATGTGAGCTAATAATGTAACAAATCAGAATGTAATGCAAGTGTTTTAAACCCAAATCGAAGTGTAATATTCGATGTAGCAATAGATAAACATGAAGAGGATGCTCTTTCACTAATCCAATGCAAAAGAAAATAAGATGTGTTCTCTTTAAAGCACTAAAAATATGATTGTTTTTAGACAATAGAAAGAAGGAGAATGATTCCAAAAGAAGAAAATTAATGTGGAAGATTTTTGAAGGGAAAAAAACACACAACTTTCACCTAGGAATGAATAAATGCAAAATAACCCTTGATGGGTCCCACCGCCATGCCAAAATGTTTCACCATTTTCTTTACGTTTTCAAAATGACAAAATAGATAAGGGTAAGGGCCAAGGAGGAATACCTATTAAATGTTGGTTGGTTGATGGTTGTTGCATGTGTTCTAACTTCTTGATCCACAACTAAATGTGAGAGCTTCCTTTTGGCTAGGAGGAACTACCTGTAATAGAAAAATAGGTCGTAAAATGATAGTTAAATGATATATGACAGTGGATTGCCTAGCGTATGCTAGTTCTAAGAAGTGTGATACTTCCTAGATGGTTGTCAATCCAATGTTTAAAATAAGTTAATGTGAGAAATAAACAAAGTCCTACTATAGTTGATATGATATAGGTATCTCATTCAAGTACATAATAAAATCAAATCACAACAGGCTAGGCTATAGTTGGATTTGAGAGGTGAGATGTTTGTCAAGGTCTGGGGACTGGTCACGGTCGATTGAGGGTTATTTAGGTCAACCGGTAGGGTGATTATTGGGTTTGTTCTTGGTCCAGTATAAAACACGAGAGACCGATGTTGGTTTACGTAGAACCAACGGCGGTTGTGGATAACCAAAGATTGGTATGGTCAAAGTAAAAGAAACTCAAATAGATTAAATGGTAGGGGTGATCTGAGGTCAAAAAAGTTTGGGAGAGTGAATGGGAAGGTCTGTAGAGGTCTAAGGTATGCTTAGAAGTATACAACATGTGAGGATAGGTGATTTTGTGATATGGGTAAAGGGATATTTTAGTTCACAGGCGAGTGGGTGATAAAGTAATAAGCATACAAAGGATAGATTAATAATAGGAGTAATAAAGATTACTAACTGAAATAAACCCTATTGGTTAGGGCCATACTCACTATGTTAAGGATATGATGGTTGAGTGTTGGATGCGGTTGATCAAAGAATACACATATGAAATCTTTAGCGGTGATTTCCCAGAGTGCTCCCATGAATGCAATGGCTCTATGATTGATCCTGGTGATGGTTTTGGATGTCTGGATGCATAAAAGGATGCTTGTTTCACTTGCATGCAGCTCTGATCTCCTTTCTTGCTCTTAGAATGTGCCAACCTAAAAACAAGGCTATTTGGGTGAATAAATGGTAACAGATGATGGTTTCAGATTGACCGGCGTCGAGTTTAGGGGTGACCGACATCGGTTAAGGTGGAATTCCCTAGGTTTACTAAAATTGGCAGATCTTTCTAATTTCTTAGGCCTAGCTAGTTTATTCTCATGGATTAGAATAGAAACTTCCCTTCTAATGAGTGGGAATGTGGTTAGAGAGATTTTGGGATTTATTTTAGGGTTAGAACAAATATTATCTCACTAAGGAAAGTAAGACTTAGTTATGGTTAGTTATGGAAACATGCCAAGAATAGGTCTAGGATGAGGTGCAAATTTTCTTAATTAAAATAATTAAGTAATGAATATTGTGAGGATGGGTATTAATTTAATTAAGTTAATTAAATTAATATTAATGTTGGGTGGAAGGGGTCATGGTTAGATGAGTATTCTTGAGTTGGTTATTTGACAAGGGACCAAGGGGAGTGTGACCCAATTTTGGTGTGTCTTGAAGGATGAAGAAACCATTAAATATCTCAAGAATTAGTTGGAGAAAATCCATTTCAAATTTGAGCATAAAGGAAGAGGAATGTGAAAGACTAAGAAAGATTCCCTATGAGGTGTGTGTGTGTGGGCGAGTTCACTTCAAAGAAGTGGTGTTTATTTTACAAGAAGACATAGCATTTCATAGGATGGAGAAAATCATATTGAAATCAGAAATCAAATATATGATTATTGCTCTTAAGGCCACTTGGAAGAATAATGTAATAAGTTCAAAGAATAATTACAAACCCTAAATATGAAAGAGGATGTAAATCCTATTCTCGTAGATCCAACAACTGGTCCTATTTCCAAATCAATTGAATATGATGGTATTCATGGCAAGAAGGTCTATTCAAGGCCTAATCCTATTAGACAACCAAAATCAATGAGGTATGAAAAATTTTATGATTATTTTTATGCTTGCAATGGTTATGGTCATGAAACAAGTGATTGTAGGAAGTTTTTCAATTATATGCACTCTTGGAGCAATGGAACAGATCATAAGAGTGATCATTCAAGTGATAATCATGAGCTTACTTGCTAAAAATGTCATCGTAAGGGTCATGCTACAAGATTTTTTTCTCAAGGCTCATCGAAGAAAACAAATAATATTGTGTTTCCCAAAGTGAAGGATGGTTGCCTAAATCAATAAAATTTGAATCTTATCCAGTCAAGGCAAGTAAGAAAAATGTTTTCTTGGATCGAAAAATAATCAATAATGCAAGGAATTACATGAGGTTGAGTCAAAGGTTTAAGTGAAGTAGTATTCCATACTTAAGAAAGTGAATAAGTTTTGTGTTTGGTACACCACACAAGTTTTAAGGTATGTCAAATGATGTCTTCATCTATCTTTGAGTCCTTATGTCAATTATAGTTGTATAAGTTTGTAGGTTTATGTAGTAGTAAAGATCATTTCTTTTGGTGTCTCATCCATGGATAAGAGTATTGAATTATATTTAGGTTTTTGTTGATCATTATTCAAGAAGTTAGTATGTCTTGAGGTGTTATAAATTCTACTTTCACTATGTGTTTAAATTATAAAAAGGTGTATTGTCTATGTGTTTTTGAAATCTATCTTATGTGAGTGTTATGTCAAGGTTTTGGAGGTTTTACTAAGTTTGGTTATGATGAGTCCAATTTATTTTAGGTCTACTATTGTGAATCTCGTGTCTAGTGTCCTATCATGCTTGGAATCTTGGTCATTGTCTAAGGAATGAAAATGGTTGTGTTTCTTTACAAATAGATGAGTTCACTCGATAATGATATGAATCAAAACTTAAGAATTTCTCAAGATGATTTAGTCTACTCCAAGGATGTATAGGATCTTTTAAGGTTGATTTAACATGTTGATTGATGTCATATGCATATTTCAATCTAGAGATAGTCAAATCAGTATTCTCTAGTCTATATAGTCAATATTTGTTCAAGTCTTGTTCTTTCAAAGTCCGAGAGGTAGATTAAAGGTCATAGCCACAATGTAAGGGCTTAAAGGTCAAGGGTTTGAATATGGAAACCCTAAAACTCCTTTCCAAATATGAATGAAGTTGTTAAAGCTTACAAATATGCTCAAAGGTATGTAGACAATGTTATTCAATGCATGACATTAAGAGTATTTTTGTCCGAATAAGGTAATGTGGATCTTTTTTAAATCAAAAGGTTTTCTTCTAGCCCATCATGTGTGGCCATGATGTCTTGGTCAAGGTATGTGAATATTCATTATGGAATTTCCCGAGCTAATTTTGAAAGTTGCTACAAGACCAAATTCTCAATAATGTTGATCTACGATAAGATGGACTATATGAAGTACAAATGATGATAGTTGTGGGTGATATATAGGTATAATACTGCTCTATATATAGTTGTGATAGATAATTAATTAAAAAAATAATAATCTATGAAGCTGTGAGATTATATAGAAGGTTGTAAGAAGCTTTGCAATAGTTGATTTACCACTATGACAAGTTGTAAGAGACATACTACGAGTAAATGAGTGTTTTGACATCATAAGTATCATGAGACCATGTTTGTAATTTTATGAGAGAGCTAGCTAATTCTTGAAGATTCATACATATGGGTTTCAAGTGTAAAGGGTTTGATGATCAAGAATGTCCAAGATGTTGCAACATTTATCCTAGTTTGAGCATAAATGATGATAACTCCTACACTCATCAAGCATGTGAAATTGAGAAGCTAAATTTTTTGTGGAAGGAAGGCATGTCTCGAGATGGACTTAAAGGGAGATTGAATCTTTTTTTGTCTTTAAATACAATAGGTGGTAGAGTTATTCAACTCAATATGTGTGAAACAAAGGGATTGAAACAAACTTGCGAGGTGAAAATAAGATCAAAACACGAGATGGATATCTTCACACTAGGGGATTTGATCCTTTATAAGTAGAATGGGTGTGATATTACACTAAGGTAGTGAATGAAAGAGGTATGAAGACTATGAGAAATATGTTAGAGATTGAAAAGTGTCATATGTTCACCTATAGTGCTCGAGAGGTATACAAAAGGAAATCAAATTCAGTTTGCTTCATCAAGATCAAGTGCTAAGTGTTCAAAAGATCACCATGTCTCCCAAGGTTAAGAAGTGAATCGAGCATGGTGGATGTATCATAGTATCTCAAGGCTTAGTATGGTAAATTTTTTATCACAGTCTGTAATTAGAAGACTAAAGTCATCAAAGGTAAGCTACATGTCATAACATTGTTTCTTGGTAAGCCTTTAATGTGTAATGATGTATTTTTGGTCCATAACTCATGGTTGATGAATACAATTTGAGGTCTAAATGTAAAATGGAAGACTATATAACCTGAGACTATGTATTAAAGAGATGTGTAAAGACAAAGGAAGGAGGTTTTGACCATGTTCAAGATTGAGAAATGAAAACCATAAGGTGTGAGGCTTGTAGATGATTATTGGAGTTTGATGCAAGAAGAATTAAAGTGATCTCTTTGTGACAGAGGTGTGGGAGCTTAAGTAAATTATCTCAAAATTTATTCCTTGAACTTGAAAATGGGTGAAATTTTGAAAATGATGACTATTTTTGTAAATGATAGTTTACGACTACATGTATCTAGTGAGTAAGGTCATTAAGTGAGGAGAAAAATAGGATAAAGAAATATGCTACAGTCAAGAAAAAAATACTCTTGCATTTATCAAGTGTTTGTGCTTCTTAAAACATGATGTCAAGGTTAAGCAAAAAGAGAAGGTTTATCAAAATGAGAATATGAACATAAATGACTTCATGGTTGGATATGATCAAGAAGACTAGTATGATCAAGGAATGTTATAGGTATACTTTGTAGAGTTCAGGCCTAAAACAAGAACAAGTGTCTAAAATTAAAAAATGTGAGGCTATAGTGTGATATGCCTAAAATAGAGATGGGCTTATTCAATATGATTTTACACACAAGATAGGTGAAGGGTTTGACCCATGAAACCCTAAGGTCAGCTCCAAGGAACGAAAAAGTTCTCTACCATACAAGAATTTGGGTCTATGTTCTATGTAAAGTTGATTTGCTCCAAAATTGATTTGTACATAAGAAATTGTGTAGCTATAAGTGTAATAGAGGCTAATAAGTAATTTTGTCGATGTATAGTTTGTTCTCCATGAGTGTATAGTAATAACATGTTCCAAGTGGTCCATATGGATTGTTTTTCGATTAGTTAAGACCTATAAAAAAGAAGTAAGAAGATTTATCGAAAGTGATCAGTGATTAAGGGATTTGAGGTTGGGTATGATCATCTTATGGACTGCAAAGTGTTGACTATAGTATCATAGTGATTGTGAGTACATTAAGTAGCCATTAGTGGCGAGTAAATAAATAATCTATGGGATAAGTGGTCTAAGTTGAAATGGTGGTATGTAAACAAAGTTGAAACCTCAAATGTGTACACCGAGATCACTTAGATAATGCAAACCAAATTCCTAGATTGTTTGAATACCTCAATTGCTACTAAGATAGTCTTAATGACTAAGTCTCACAGATTTGTTTGAAAGTATTAAACCCAAAGCTAGATAAAATACATTTGAAGCCAAATATGTGATCTTAGAGGCTTGAAGGTGTTTTTTTGATAAAGGAATCAAGTATTAGGTTTTCTTGGGAGTAAAGATATAGTATGCACTTTGAAATCCTAATGAAATGGAACTAGAATAGAATCCTACGAGTTAGTATAAAGTAGTGGGAGCTTTATGTACCCCTTTATTAGGTAAGGAGGTAATGTACGATGTTTCTTGGATAGTGATAAAATGTGTAAGTCGTGAGATCAAAAGGACATGTTTTTCTTAGAAAGAAATCCTAGAACACCGAAAGAAAGCTTTAGGGATGTGGAATTTGTTCTAACCAAGATTTCACCTCATGTATGCATGGTACGAGATCTTGTTTTGGCATTCATAGTTTTGGATGGTTGATATAAACCCGTGGGATATTTTCGGGTTGTTTTGAATGAATAGGACAATCGTAGAATCTTGAGAATTTTTTCAAAAGGACACTTTGAAAAATAATGTTTAGGGACACAAGTCCTCGTGATGGTATGAAGAGTAAGAATGAGAATGAAAATGCTTAAAATAGGCCTAGACAAGGTGGAAATTGATCAATAATGAAGGTATGAATATTTTTCATGACGAATTTTGACATTGTTGGCATATTTAGGATGTGGATGAATCAGATCTCAAGCTGCTATAGTGTTGTGAAGAAGGAAAAAATAGGGGTGATAGTAAAAATTGCTTGTTTTGCATGCCTAGGAGGTGAAATAAGGTGTTGTAGCTCCAAAAAAGGTAATATTATGTGTCTTTCATGCCTTAGTGATGATGTTCGATGTTGAGTTGTTTTTTCTAGAGAGAGCATAGTGTTTGCATGCCTAAAATGAAGGAAAGAATTGGATTTTTGTGTAAAATCAACAAAAGTGAGCTTGTTTGAGACCTTTGGTTGATGTTTATAATCAAATAATGATTTTATGAAGATGAGATAGGTGAAGAAGGTGAGATAAAGGTATTCCTTTTTCATTAATGTAAAAAGGGGAGAACTTTAGGGTGTTTTCCATCAATGACAAAGGGGGAGATTGTTGTCATGGTGTCCTAATAGGTGTTTTCATTGATTCAAAACCACATTAATGATGAAGTTAATGTTTATTTTAGGTCATATAATGTTTTTCGTGGTGCTACCATGGTGTTTCATATGTATACTAGCTGATACAATGGGATTCAGTGAGGGTAGCTTGCTCTAGCAAGCCTATACATGTGCCTAGGTGATGAGGAATGAAAGTAGGAGCTTCTTCGATGCTTGGAAATAATTTTGACATGATGGATAGAAAGGTTTTGAGGGTTATTGAGCACTCAAAATAGCCGTATGGTACATGTATAGGTAGATATCTATGTTACAAGTGCTCATTAGGAGCAAGTATAGTAGCTTGGAGGTATGACAAAGTGGTTTGGAACCATATGAGCTCATGGAAGAATTAATTTAGGTGTATAATGGTATATTTGGTATGTTTGGGTCATTTTTAGAGGTTTCTTGTTTAGTTATTAAGTTATTTCAGTTGAACTTGGTTTCTAAAGTGAGAATCCATAAGGAGAAGCTATGAAAATGAGATAGGCTATAGCTATTTAGGAATGACATTGACATTATGATTATTGGAGATGTTGGAGGGATGATTCATAGTGCTCTCACAAAAAATTTAGGTTCCCATGATTTTTCGAGATATGACTGATTATGTGAGATAAGGTAAGTACAAGTGAAACTCAAGCTCGAATTTGAACTTATGATGTTTGTTGTGAATTGTTTGCTTTTCATGGGACCTTTTGGATTTCATAGAATATTCTATGGTGAGTTTATAAGGTTTAAAAAAATAATGAGGTCATTTTATTATCACATTTTTATGAATGAATGTTAAGAAGGTAAAGAGGTCTAAAACCCTAGTTAAACCCTAGCTAGGAGCAATTTGTAGAAAGTGAAGTATATTGACCCAATTTTTATTGCTAGTGAAAAAGTGATGATTGGATGTTGTAGAGGAATTTTTATCTTTCCATAAATTTATGGTTTAGGTCATGGTCATGAGTGGGGACAACCTAAAAAATAGTAGTTTCTAAAGAAGAAGCTTTTAGGACAAGGTTTTTAAAGGAGTAGCATGAAAACTGATGGTGCATGATGTATGGTTGTTTTTATTGTTGGCCATGGAGTTTTAATATCATGATCATGTAGGTTCATGGTGTTTTGAGGTCTAAATAGGTTGATTGGTCAAAGGGCGCTTTGGGGTCTCAAATAGTAGGGTTCAGTAAAATGAGCATAACTTGAGCTACATGTGGATTTTGAAGGTGATTAAAGTTGCATTAGAAATAATATTTATATCTATTTCTATTGATATATTTTTTTCCTCATGATTATTTCATTTGAAAAGTTTTCTAGGGAATTCTTTGGACATGAAGATTATTGGCGGATCAAGACAGAATGTGTTCTGTCTAAGTTTTATGTTGTTTGAAGCCCGAGATCAATTAGATGGTGATTCCTATCACCTGAAATGTGATGAGGGATGAATTGGGAATAAAATGAATCCATTTATAGGTATTTACAATATTTATAAATGTTTTAATGAGATAACCTTTGGAAATAAATTTTTTGGCAGGTTGTTTTGGCAAATGAAAATGAAGTTGTGGTTTGAAGAGATGGATGTTTCACGACTTATAAATTACTTAGAAGATTTATACATGTTATAAAATTTCCATAAATTATTTACATGGCATGGTTTTCTCTTGTTAAAGTGATTTGGATATCAGAATAATTTTCCAGGGTGTTGAAGGGTGCAGGAAACATCTATTTGAAGAATTGTAAAGGGAACTGGGCCCAGAAATGAAATAATTTGACTGGTTGATATTAAATGTGACCATGTATGAATTTTTAGTGATATTTTATTCATATGTAAGGTGTTTTTGGTCATTAAAATTTATGGTACTAATGTTAGGAAATTTTAAGAATGTGCCCATGGGGTTTTGAGCCATTTTGGGACATGAAATGATGGTTTGAGCTAGGAAGGCCTATTTGGGTCATATGTGACTATTGTAATGAATTTATTTTAGTGTAATGAAGATGTATTGTTTGAATTTATCATGAGGGAATGAAATCCTTTGGGTTAGAGAGAAAAAAATATATACAAGTGATGTGTTAGCTCATTTTGAGAGTTAGTCATGCATGGGTGAAGAGTGCAACCCATAGGTGAGTGAATTACAGGTATGAGGGAATATTTTGAGATTTTATAAGATTCATGATAGGTTTATAAATTATTAAGAGCATATGTGAAATAAATTAGAATAAATACAATGTGAGAAGAAAGAATATAGAGCAAGATTGTAAGATCTATGGTTTGACCTAGGGTTTGTGAGCTGAATTTATGATATTCATCAGTTGTGGTAGAAGAATTATACGAGATCAAAAATATTTAGGTGGCTGAGTTAGTGCTTGGTAATCCTAGTGGGTTATAGGCTCCTTGTGGAGTGGGTATTTTTAGGTTGTGGAGACTATTTTCATGTGTGAAAGTGTTGGTAGCAAGGGTTCAGGGGTGCAACCCCCGAGAAAATAAAAAACTAGCCTCAAAAATTATGCCTAATATACTAGGAAACTTGATTTTCTCATAAGGGTGGTATTTGTAACACATAGGTTTATGGGATGATTATTCCCCATGGTTTTGATACCCATGGTTTTGTAAAACTACTTAAGAATTTGTCTACTTATATGGTTTTTGCATATGGTAGGATTGATGTAACATTGAAGATGTGTATGAATTGTGTCCGAATTCTCAGAGATTTTGTTGAGCATAGCTCCAAACAGATTTGGGTATTGTATTGAGAGAGTGACGGATTGTAATAAAATATGAACAAGTTATTCTTAGTGGACGTAGCCCAAATTGGGTGAACCACGTTAAATATTGTCTCTTTATGTTGTGTTATTTTTATTCTACACTTTTTTTTTTAGATTTGTAATATTTTCTGCATATTAGTTTCTCTTTGTTATGATTCTATGAGGGATTGTTCTACATATTTTATCCCTTATTTCCTAATAGGTGCTTCACTAAATTATGGGTTGACACCCCTTGTATGGTTGATGCTCTACTAAACTAGGGGTTGGTGCTCCTTATGGGGTTGGTGCCTCACTAAATCAGGGGTTGGTGCTCTTTGTGAATTTGTTGCTTTACTAAACATATTTTCTTTATGTAATATAAGTAGAGTTTCAATGGGTTTTTTTCCCCATGAGGATTTCCCACTTATATCTTGTGTCTATGAGCTCTCTTGCATGTGTTATGGTTATTTGATTATATTTTTCACACTTAATATTCTATAGTTGAATGTATGTGAATGTATTTATTTTAATGTGTGATGAAATAAATGGTAAATGAATTGAAGAAATTCTAGGAATGATTCACCCCCTCTCATTCCCTTGTTCTTCTAACATACACGCTCTAAGTAGAAGTGAATAGCTTTAACTTATTCTAGACATGAAATAAACCATAAACAAATTCACATCAACACTATGTACCTCTAACATGATAGAGAGATGATTAATCTATTCAATGTAGTTCTAGACTAAGTATTAATATACCTAATGAACATAAAGCAATTAGACCAATAGCTTGTGTTTAAACATTGAGTAAAAATGTTTCCTTATAGTCAATTTTAAGACTTTCCAAGTATTAGTGGGGTTATTTCGTTGTGGCCAAATTTTGGATAGCAAATTTCCACCAAGTAAAATTCCTAATTTAATTAAATTACTTAGATATATCTGAATATCAACACCAATATAACACCAAAAAAAATAAAATATAGAGAAGTGATCACAACATGCAATTAGAGTGACTTATCCACTTCAATGGGATAACTCAAAATCATAAAATAAGACTTAAGTGCTCAAAGATATACGATCATCTAGTAGTTATTAACTCCTATATATAACATACTATGTTATGTAAAGCACCAAGGTTGACTTACTAAGCATATGAAATCATAAATGAATGCAATATGACACAATAAGATATTATGTTTTCCACAAGTCAGAAATCCATATCTTAATGTATTACCTAGGATTAAGGGTGTATCATGTCCCTCCCCTTCAAAGAAAATTTTTCTTCAATGTTGGTAATAGTTGAATTTTTCGTAGAATGTTTCATCTTCCTTTGTTGCATCTTTAATGTCCAACTTATTCCACTTGATTAGATCTTCAGTGATGACCCTTGTCCTCAACTTCTTAGTGTGTGTTTTTATGATTCCTTTAGGCTCCAAGATGATGTTTCCCTCCTCATCAAGCTTTGGTAATGCTTGACTAAGATGATACTTTCTTCCCAATGACCTTCTTCAAGTAAGAAACATGGAAAACGAGATGTATTTTAGTTAACTAAGGAATCTCCAATTTACATACCAAACTACTAATATTTTGCAGCACTTGATAAGGGTTGTAGTATTTTGGTGAAAGTTTTTAATCTTTTTTTTTTTCAAATATAGTTTATTATAAAATTGTAATCATGAAAAGTGTCACATCCCTCAATTTCAATCTATTTTGTCGCATAATTTAGTTATGATTTGTGAAGTGGACTACAAAGGCAAGGAGATAGGGATTGTTCTCAGCTATAGTTACAATAAACCTATGTATGTATACCCTAAAAAGGATATACATACTTACGCATAGTTGTAACCTCCACCACGTAACAATGCTTTTCACCAAGTGTTTGTGGGTTACTTAACATTATGAATTAATGTTTCTTTATTTGGTTGTTCGAGTTTACTTACCTTCTTTGAGTGTGATGACTCAATGCATTATTAAATTTTTGTTGTTGTACATGATTATGATATTTTCTTATCTTATTGATGGTTTGCTAATGATTAGTAAATATGTACTTAGATTCAAAGGTGTTATTCATCATTAAAAATAATTATGATGAATTAAATGTACTAATCTTATTTTTTTATCATGATGATCAAAGACCGTAAATCATAATGGTGGTCCTTAAAGGTATAGGTAAAGTTTGGTGACCGTCAAGGTAGTTTTTAAGAAGTTGACGTAATGAATTTTTATCAGTAAAATAAGTGTATTTCTTATAGAATATGAACTTTAGAAAAGTATTTCAAGGTAATATTTTACTATTAGACTTCAATTATTTACTTCACATACTTTCAAAACTATTATAAATGGTTAAACCATAGTTATGATAATTTTAAATTGACGGTTGATTGACCATGTCATGCTTTGAATTAAAACTTGGTTGATCTTATATCGCCTTCGATCGATCATAGCTCCTTGTTAAATAGATATTGTTGTTAATGATTATGTTGGTCTTAGACCTTGAAACAAACTAAATATTATTATTTGATTTAAAGGCCATGGGCCATGTCTTGGGCATATGGTATGATTTATTGATTAAAGTTAAAATATGTCATAGCCATATGATGTAAAAGTTGTAATCAATTGGTTATGAAGGTTCTCAATCCAAGATTATCTAAGGGTATTAATTGTTGATTTTAAATCATCAACATGTATATATAAATATATAAGATTAATTTTTTAATATGCTTGATCCTTCGACCGATCGTGATCCACCTTATATTACATGGAGTTACTATTGGAAAGTGAGAATTCCATGCAAACATATTTAAGATCAAACATAAACTTTACCATTCACCATGCAAAAGGAGGAAAATAGGAAAAGGCGGTGGCAATTAAATTAGACCACTACATGTCATGGGAGGAAGTTAATGCATTAAAGGCATTGTGATTAAATTTGGGAAATCCTGAAGCTTCTTGGATAAGCTAACGAAATATAGTTCATTCTAAATTTTTTTATTGGTCGGTTCCACCTCTCTCTCAAGCTATGTATGCATAGAAGTTATTTTTTTGGTATTTCATCTAGATAAGATCATCTTGGGTGAACTATGCATGGAATTTTATGAGATATTACTAGTAAATATATTTGGGGCATTGCTGATAATATTAGATGATTTATTCTATCTTTAAATGTGTAGTCAAGTAAAGTCATTTTTACCCCCATCACAAAGGAAAGAAATCCCACGTGCACGCCTCTATCACCCAAAGGGACACTTTGGGTGCTCATTTGAGGCACACGCGGTGGTTGATTCTCTCTTTTATGTGATTTTATTGGGAGACATCATCTATGATCCATGTTTAAGAGATTTGAAAGGAAGTAAGACATACAAGCACCATAAAGCTCGAATCGACTTCTAGATCCTCAGCAGGTCATTCTAGATAGAAATTGCTTAACATATTATAGAAATTACACCAAAACAAAAAGGAAGTTGTACAAGTATCCATACTTAGTCATAAATAGAAATGAAAAAGAAATATGAGAAGGATGTATGCATTAGAATCATTAATGTTCATATTCAAGTAAACTCAAGCTACCTCATTATATTGATGGATCCATTACATAATGTCACAAAAAAGCAAACCGAAATCATGCATTATAACTGGATTCATATGGCTAGGCTCTCAAAAGAAAATTTATAACACCCAACTCCTTATACATCCTTTCCTACACATAATTACCCAAGCTAACAGAGTCCTTGCAGTATTTTTGTAGAGCTCCGCCTCTATCTATTTCTCTATAGCTTTACTTCTGCAGGTTCTTGTATATATAGCCTTTCTGAACTGCCAACTCATCCTCCTACAACCTTAGATACAATGCCAAGTGTCTAAATGTGGTCCTCCATGGGAGCATGCTCCTCCAGGCTTGAGCTTTCCACTTTTACCATGATGTGCTTCTAGAAGCTTCTACCGCAAGCATGCTCCTTCCTGGGCCAACCTATCGCTAGGATGACACCTTATCCACTCCGCATGCGTAGTCGGGTCATGCTTTTCACATGTCCTACCCAAAATTCCCAATATGGCTAAGTCCTAAACCTTGGTTCTATCTGCACGTGCGCCACGGGTTTCCTTAAACCCTTCCTTAAACCCTTCCCTGCACACCTTATCCTTACACACCTTTCTTCAACTAGGCCTTACGTGCCTATGCACCTTTTTGTACTTAGCCAATATTTTAGGGGCCCAACATCACCCCACACTATGCCTATTCTCCATCCACATGAACACTTCTCCAGTGAAAAGAAATAATACAAAGATATACTTATGCCTTGGAACAAGAATAAGGGGATGAAGAAATTAGGGAAAGAAGAAAGAATGGGAAAGTGATGGCATCACTGCAATAAGCTAGGAAAATATTTTTGCAAGTCGTCCTCCAACTTGTTCCAGGCATCAACTTCATTCTACACTCTCTGATAGAGGTCAACAACTAGGTGCTCACCTCCCCAAAACTTAGTCCATTTCCTTGTACACTCATGGTGTCAGCAATTTTCTCTAACTCCTTGCCTATATCTTCTAGTGCATCCATTATTTTTGTAATCTATGGGTACAGTTCCTTCAACCGGTAATTGATTGAACCCCTTAAGGTTTCAATGGCCTCATATTTTTTTTCAACATTGACAAGGAATCTGTCCCTTTTTTCCCTATTTCCCTTATTCTTCTCTTGAAAATCCTTGAGTTCTGCTTCATGAGTGTTGACCAAGATGCCTACCACTTTGTCTTTATCCGTGAAATTTTTGTACATGGCCTCAGTAGTCTAGGAATCAACCTTTACATCAGCAAGGACCTTACTGTACTCCACTATGAGTGCCATGACTTTCAATTTATCCTCTTTTTCTAGACGTGTGGCCACTTCTTCTATAGATTACAAGGCTAGCGGCTACCTCTCCATAGTGATTACTCTTGTTAAGTCCTCCAGGCATCCCAGGGAAGATCCATACTTTTACGTGAGAGGTGCTAGGTATGGATGCTTCAACACTAATGCATCATTAATGGACTCCACATTTTTGTATATTGCACATACTTTAGCCTTCTCATCTTTTAACTCATGCTGCAACTAGGAGTTGATCAACTTCTCTTGACTTAGCTCCTTTTTCCTCACAGCTAGCTCTTCCTTTTTCTTCTTCAGTTCATCCTCTAGATCTTTGATTCTATCATTCCACCCAAAGAGTCTAGCCTCGATCTCAATGGAGACCTTGTTAAGCACGTTACACAGTTATTCATCTGAGAGTTGTTGAGAATTCACCACCGGGTTGTATTCTTTTGGTCCTGGTAATGTTATTATTTCCCCGTGGCTTACTTCAAATTCTAGATCATCAAAATGGGACTCAATTTCCCATGATATAATATTCCTTGTCTATGGGTATTTAGCCTCCTTATGAAAAGATAACATTTCCATGAGCTCCTCTGCTAGAATCATGCTTTAGAACCATGTGTGAAACACTTTGTTGGGGTCATCAATATAACCCATCCCTGGCCTCTCCTCTTCTACACACTTTCCTCTTAAATGCATTCTCTTAGGAATACTTATAACTAAAGTGGGGCCTCCAAGGATTCCATGGTCCTTTTCTAGGCTCTTTGCCTTATCCTTGTTTCAATACCAGCTCGCTTCATTCCAACTTCTCCTCCAAAAAGGTCTCAATGTTCTTTTTTTATTATCTTTTACCACCTTGTTCATTTTTCTTGCGTAGGGTTTGGGGCCTTCTCGCTTCTGCACTCTAACCTCCTCATTTCTTCCCATGTCCCGAGTGCCTTCCTCCTCCTAGCTATCCTTTTGTCACATGAAAAGGATCACATGTTCCTCTTCTCCTCCTCCTTCTTGAATCATGCACGTTGAAGATAGGTGGCTCTTGATCTCTTTCAGGATCATCTTCTTCACTGCCATCTTCTTCATCATCATCATCATTTTCACCTATGTATCTCTCCAAACTCCTAGTTTCTTCCGAGGTGGTCTCCTCTTCTATCCTCTACTTCTTCCTAATCAAGGATTCTGGTGTAGGTGACTCTATCTCTTCTTCTTCCGATGACTCCTTATCTAATGGATTTTATGGATCTAAAGTATTCTCTTTGACTATGGTCCTTTTTTTGCACGAGTACATATTGGTTCTGGCACTTGTCACAGGGGATCCTATTACCTGTGTATCCACCACACTTGGTATTTTCTTCTTTGGCTCTTTTTCCTCCTATTTGAGTGTGGCACTCTTCCTGCAAGTTGGGTCCTCAGGTATAGATACCTCATTCTCTAGATACACGCCCTTCTCATATTTGGGTCTTATGCAAAGGTATACATGCACCGCAGATCCTCCCGGAATGGTAAAATTCATTGCTCTCACCATTTGGACCTCATGTAACATGTACCTCTCCACATACATTCACTTGTTGAGGTAGCCCAATCCTTTGCACATTTCTCTCGTGGTCCCACCATATTACCAAGGTCCAAATTGAACTTCTTGAATTCTTTGAACATGTTCACTCCTGCTTGGAAGTATTGAGATGTGAAGGTAAAGGGGAGCTTGCACCATGGGCTCCATGTCTCATCTATTAGTTTGAATCGCCCAGGTAGAAATGTTGGTACATAGAAAACTCGGCCTCTCCCTTGGTGGCCACTGGTAGTTGTTCGAGAATCCTCCATTCTACCCTAAACACATTCCTCAGGCACGTATACCATTTCTCCGACATGCCTTATACACGGTTGTCATAGTGTCACATGTGTATTTTTCAAATCTCTTTGTGGGTGAAGGTTCCTCGGAGTGTACTTCCACATGAATTTTTCTCACGATGCATCAATTACTCCAATCTATGAGAACACAATTGTTAATAGGACATTACCAAAAAGGATTTTATCACCTTCCTTTCGCATAATTGAAAATCTCATCTACGATGAATGCAAACAAGTTGTAGATGGTGCCCTCTAAAATTTTCCTGCAAACATGCAACCATGGCTTATTGACTTGGGTCCATCTCTCCTATCCATTTAACTTTGTCACAAGGTGCATAGCCATCTTCATCACCGAGTCCTCAATGTCCTTGATATCATAGTACCTCAACCCCTTTTTGTGCATAGGCGGTGATAGTCTCCTAAATTGCATATTTGTTGCTTAGGTCATCCTCCAAACTATCTCCTTCACAAATGAGGCCTAGTGAAATGTGAAATGACCTAAGGGGTTATGCACAACTTGTACCCTATGAAGTGGAAGTAGTATTCATGCATGTGTGACATCAACCATTGATATAAGCACTCAAGCTTTCCGAAGAAGGGAAAATTAAAGAGTTGCAATAACCTTGACTTCTCCAACTTGACTTTCACATCATCATTATAGATGGGAAAACCCTATGGTCTCCTTTTTTTGTTGGGCGCACTAACTCTAGTGCCATATCCTTCTCGATTGTGCTTTAATGATGATTGTAGTTATTTACGACATGTTTCTTATATGGGACTCCCATTATTTCCCCAAAAACACTCCATCTGGTACTTGCATTTCTATATACCACTCTTTGTTTTGTACGTGCTACCATTTCTTGTTGCTTTCCCTTACCCTTTCCTTCTTAGGTATGCTAACTGATTTGTTGGGTGCCATTTTCTAGGTCCTCGTATCACTTTAATCACTTCTTGTTACTATATTCTTCCACTCTCTCTAACCTTAGATCTCAAACTTTTGAAGAAAAATCCTTAAACTTGTGCCCTAGTTCTTAAAACCTTAATCGGGATAATTCCTTCACAAGACGAAACCTTCTCATAACTTCTCTTGCACCTTTCAAATCCCTTCCTTTTAGTTCAAAATCAAAACTAGTTACTTATGCTCAATCTCTTCAAATTGTTCTTCACACTGGATCATCCTGAAGCCCTAGTTTGCCAAGATGCAAAAGTGCTTCTTTCTCCTTAACGCAAAGTGAATAATGAAATGCCTCAAAATTTTATATATAGTTTTTAACATTTTTTAAGAATTAAATGGTACTTCACCTACCACTTGTACTTTTCAAATTTAATATAGATTTTTCAAACAAAGTCGACTTTAGTGCTTTAACTCACACCCCCAAACATTTGTGGACAATCTTCCAACCTTCGGCATGCAACCAATCCATATTGATAGGATACTCTTACATGTGCATCACTAGCACCGAAGGCACTTCTGCCTATCCTAATTTTTGTTCTTCCCTACCTCATGTTGCTTATGCACTTTTTCCTCCTTTGTATGTGGGATCTGAAAGTAGCCTTATCTTGACACCAACCATCCTTTTCCATCTTTTCTTTTCGTACCTCTTTCAACACAGCCATTCAACTAGGATTTCCACACAATTTTCCTTGGCACTTTACCCATGCTCTCCTTCACATTACTCCACCCCACACTAAAATGATGTGTGGTCCTCCACGCACTCAAAAATCCTCAAAAATTAATAAGGTTACCGGTTCCCAAGGTGTAAAACAAAACAACAACGCAAAAGGGAAACACAAGAAAGGAAATGCATAAAGGAAATTCTAAACTAAGTGGCAAAAATGCCTTATTTACAAACACCAAGAAACCTTATTTATAGTAGGACTTCAACCTACTCCCATTGAAGTGTCCAAGAAATTTCATTCCATCCAAAGACTTAGAATCGACATGCGCCCGAATCAAGGATGTACAATATTTTATTGGGACCTAACTAATGGACCTTCAACTTCCTAGGATGGAGTATAAACTTAGAGTCATACAGTAAGACCATCTGCCTAACCTCAAACTTCTTGTTCCTAATGTGGCGATCATACCATGCTTTTTACTTTTCTTTTTTTGTTGTGTGGATCCACCTAGCGAGTGACCATATTTCATCCAGATTCATCAATTCATCAATTATTTCTTCCAGTGCTTGCTCATTATCCAGCCCTCCTACATGCGCTATTCACAGAGAAGGTAACATAAAATCAACCGACACAATAGCTTCCACGCCAAACACCAATTGAAATGGTGTGGCTTTGTTTAGCCTTTTATTATTTGTCCTATAAGCCCATAATATGGCTGATACCTTGCCATCCCAATCTTGTCTTCTGACATCACAAATTTTTTTTAGGGTATGACTCAAGTATTTTCTTAAATGCTTCCACAAAGTATCATTTGCTTATGGGTGATACAATGTAGTCTTGTGATGATCCACCATGAACTCCACTAATAGGATCCTCATGGTCTCATTCAAGAAATGTGTACCTCTATCATTGGTTAAACTTAAAGGTCATCCATACCTCGTGATAATGTTCTCCCACAAAAATCTTACCACCGTGGGTTGTTGTGCGAGTCTTTAGTTGGGGCTGCCTCTATCAACCTTGTCAAAGAGTCTCAGTGAAAGTGATTACATAGCATGATCCAGTCCCTACACGTGACTGGTGCAATAAGGCCTACAAAGTCTATTTCCCATTTCTCAAAGGTTTAATGCTAAGGATAGGGTACAAAGGCATTTCATCTCTATTTCTAGCTTGCCAATACACTCGACAATGGTCACACGCTTTACAATAGTCCTTGTAATCCTTATACAAAGTTTCGACCACAATCTTGCCAATAATATTTTACATGCAAAGTGGCATCACCCGCATAATGTCCACCTACACTTCCTCGGTGTTCTTCTTTGATCGCGAGGTGCTCATGCTCTAGTACACACCGCGTAAAACTTCATCACGTACTAATTTGTATAAGTTCAACATCTAGGGCACAACGCGTATGGCTAGTTGTTTTTTCTCTAAAATCTTCATCCCTTATGATGACACACCTTCCTTTAGAAATACTACAATTTCCTCCAAATCCAAGGGTGCATGATGTAACCTAAATGGTTGCACATCCGGTATAGTTTATTCAATGCTCTGTGCATCCTCCCCTGAATCAATCCTTAACAAATGATTAGGTCCATAGTTACTCTTACTAGGCTTCACAACTACCGTGAACTCAAACTCTTATAATAATAGCACCCACCGAAATATGTTCCTTGTAGAGTAGGCTTGTTCGGGAAGTACTTTAACGCCATGTGGTCAGTGTAAAATACAAAGGGTGTTGCTAGCAGATACTGCCTGAACTTGAAAAGTGCGTAGATCATTGACAATGCTTGACGCTTAGTTGTAGTGTAATTTTGCTCTGCTGGTGTCAACTTCCTACTTGCAAAACATAGGATGATCAATAATTCCTTCACCCGGTTGTGAAAGTACTACTCCAATGGCGGTTCCTAATGCATATACATGAACATGGAAAGTATTTCCCAAGAGGAAAAACATAATATAGGCATGATGACAAGCCTATCCATCAATATGTCGAACACCTTCTCTGCGCCTCTCCCCAATAGAAGGCACTTTTATGTCTGAGCAATTCTTCCAAAGGCACGGAAATTTTCGCACACCCCTTGATGTATTTCTTGTAATAACCCGTATGCCCAAGAAATCTACACATTGTGCTTTGGCTAGTAGGCTCTCTTAATGCCACAATAACTGTAACCTTGGTAGGATCTACTAGCAAGCCCTCCTTACATATGATATGGCACAATAATGTCCCAAAGGGTGTAGTAAAGAAACACTTCTTAATGTTGAGGGATATCCTCAACTACCAACACCTCTCAAACATCAACCTAAAATTATCACAATGGTCATTTAATAGCCCATACACCATCCAATCATCCAAATAGACATGAAGAAATGTATGGACGAAGTCCTGGAATGCCTGCACCACTATGCACAAGAAAAAAATAGGTAGATTCTTCAACCCAAAGGGCATGAATGTGTATACAAAACTTCCCCATTCAGTGGAAAAAATTTTCTTCTCCTAGTCTTCCTTTGTAATCTAGACTTGGTGGTACCCCAAAATCCATCTCGTAAAGGAATAGATTTCACGCCCAACAAATCCCTCCAAAATTTCTTCAGTGAAGGGGGTTGGAAAAGGATCGATGACACAAACTACATTCAGCTCCCTATAATCCACATAGATCCTAATCCTCCCATCCTTCTTGATGTTGATTACCATTGGAATTATCCATTTTGATTCTTCAGCAGCTTTAATGATCCCAGACGCTATCATTTTTTCTATCTCTTCCTTTACCTTCACGCACAAATTGGGATTCATTTGGTAGGGTATCTTCCTGACTAGGCACGCACTTTCCTTCAGCTTTATCCTCATCTCCCCCAAGGAATGGTGGATTCCTTTGAGCTCATGGTACCCATGTGGGAATAAATCCTCAAATTTGTGTAACAAATCAATGATCTTAGAGACTTACTTCTCTGACTAGTAATCTCCAATAATAGCTTCCTTAGGTTCTTCTCCCAATTTGATGTTAACCTTATTTGTCTTTAAGGGCTCATGGTAGGCGCATGCGTGGGCATCAACAGCTTCCACTACCTCATTTGTTTCTATAGAATGGTTAACATTCAAGCTCTCTGCTTCCTCCCCATAAATAACATATACCAACTTCCCTTTTTCCTTTTCCAAACACGCGCACTCAAGTTGTATCTCTTATGTTTCTTCTACCTCTTCTTCAAAGCGCGCCTCCAAACCTAGTCCACCTAGCAAATCCAACAGCCTATCTTCTACCATGGCACTATCCCCCATGGTAAGGCATTTGACAACCTACAATGCCTTATCAATTGATGGCTTGGTACTTCGATACTCAAATTTTTGAACGAGGTTAGCCGCTAGCTCTTACTAATTCCCTATCTGGTGGTGTGTCTTAGAATTAATGTACCATGCACTCGCGTAACCATAGAGCGTAGAATATAGCTTGTGTACCCAGAGGGATAGTGGAAAATATTCCACGCCTTCTCTCCAGACCTTCTCACAATCCTAGATATGGAAAGAGGTGGGTTCCTTACCATGGTAGTCCTTGATGGTGGTGGGAATGTTGCTTCTAGATAACCTAACAAAGAGATAAATTATCACCTCATGTCATTCCAAAAGGCTCTCCTAATGTGTATCCCACCACCGTGCCCCTATGCCGAGTAGGACATAACTTAACATCCCTCTCTATTCCTTCTCCTCCTTCCACTGAGCTTCCATCTCCTGTAAAAAATATTAGGAAGGATCCTCCTGAATACTTAGGTAGCTCCTTTCCTCCTAGGTTCCAAACTATACGCGCCTTTGTTACCTTTGTCACTAATCCTCTTAACTGTCATTTGATCAATTCATAAGTTCCATGCACCCAATTATCACATGCTAGACTGGTGGTGTCACTTACTAACTGAGCATCCTCAAATTGGATAACTTTGTCAGTAGGATGGATTATCTCTGGATCCCTGATTTAGCACACATATATTCTATCTAGGACCTCTTCCATTAAAGGTTCAATATAGGCGTCAAATTCCCATCAGCCGGGGTATAATGACATGTTCCTCTTTATTTTCAAAGATGATGTACCCCTTATTGAACCGAGGGTCCACATTGTTCTTATAACACCATGGGTGCCCAATTAGTGCTGGGAAATTGTCTACCTCGGTGAGCGCCAAGACTTTGAAGTCCTCAGTAAACTTAGCTCCTTGGATAGTGATAGCTACATCCTTTAAGACACCGATGGGTATTGCCGTCATTTTTTTCCATATATAACAAATTTGAAGATGGTTATAATGTAGGTCTCCCCATCTAATGACATGCATCCAAAGTGAGAACATTGATCTCCATGCCCATGTTAATAAGGATATTATTAAGGAGCCATCCATCTACAACTACATCCAATGTGATCTCCTTGTCATAGTCAAGGTTGTGAGGGGGAAGGTTTGCATGTAAGACCTTCCTCTCAAACTCTCCTCTAACGTGTGGTACCTTCTCTCTCAACCATGATCATAGCAAGGGAATAATATTCTCTTACCACAACATTTTACATACTTCCTTGACCTCATCAAAGTCATCCTTTTACACCTCAAACTTCCTTATTTGCTCCTCCCTCCTGGACTCGCTCCTTTAAACACTAGATTTCTCCTTGTAAACTTTGAATGACATCCATGGTATCTTGATATACCTCCTTTTATGTGTATGGTATGGGTAATTCCCATGAACCACTTCTTCCCTTAAAACCAGGTTTTTCTACCTTGGTATTTTCTTTGCGTGCGTGGCTTCTACTCTTATTATTACCAAAAAAATTCCATGCCTCGCATCTCGTGTCACCCATGGCATCCATTGTGTGTCTTCCTTTTTAAAAATAACCCTTACAACACCCTTTTATTTCTAATGCTACCAATTCATGTTCTCAAACAACTCCAGGAACTCCTCATACTTGTGCTTCTTCCCACACCAAGAGCACTGCAACAAGTTTAGGAACTCTCATTTGTAATGCTCTATAGACCCAAAATTAAAAAAAGTTCCACATGAGAACTCACTTCTTCCTCCCCCGTAGTTACCATGACCATGGAATCCTCCACAAAATCTCCTTCCGCATGAGCCTCCATCTCGCGCACTCTTCATAACGGTGATCATCACTTTTAGAACTACTGTCAATGCTGGTTTGGCGCACCCCATGATCAATGGCCTCATAGATTTGGTCAATGAGCCTACAATCCTTAGTATCATGGGTTATAGAGGTATAGATTTTATAGTAGCAAGACACATTCTTTTGAATCACATGCTCTAATAAGGGGAATCTACTTACATCATGGTCCTCATGAAAAATTTCATAGTCTATTATCATGCCACGTATTGTCCTCTGGGGGAAAATATCCTTGACATGCCCCTCTACTTCACAATCTATACACCATAAACCATTGTGAGTCTCATGGGCTGAGTTCACATACAAATTCTCTAGATTCTTATCTATATTAGAAATTTGAGCTTCTAGGAATGGGCTAACACTAGTATCCACACTTCCAACAGCCTCGGCATGCAGAGAAACTTCCAACACCTCACGCGGGTCTGTGAAAGTTTTATGAGATAAGGCCCTTATAAAAGGTGTGATCAACCCTCCAACAAACCACTTGAACATGTTGTGAAGGGTTAATATCATATGATAACTTAGATAAGAGAGTTTTAAAGTGCACATCATAATCTCGCACACTCTCCGCCATTCCTTGTTGAATATCCTTTAGGGCACTGATGCTCTTCTGTTCAAACTCGAAGATGTAGAATTTTTCCAAGAAGGAATTCTTTAAAGCAAGATAATCCACCATCATTTGATGAGGGTCATATTTCCTATATTATTTATGCACACACCCTTGCAATTTCATTACAAATTGACTAGCCTTCCACTGGGGTTGTGATACCCTTTACATGCCATAGCAGTTCACACTTGTGAACATGTTCTGCAACATCCTCAATACCTCTATAATCTAGAAAATGTAAAGACATTTCAAAGAAGACTTGAGGGGGTGGTTGGGGCCCATGTCCTCTTGAGCCGAGCCTTGGTTTTCTCGGTGTTTCTCTCCACCACCTAATTCACCAGATCCACCACTCCTATTCCTCCTAACCCACCGTATCCATCGTGTCCACCAGTCCTATTCCTCCTCACCTCCCAGATCCACTAGATCCTATAGTGGTCATGTCGAGGCCCCCACAATTCCAATGAACTACACACTAATGGTCCAGATAATGCCCCACTACCAATAGTATACCTAGCACCACTCCTAGACATGAGACCGAAAGCTTGCATGTTTATACCTTTCCTGAAAATTCCTCCTAACACTGGAATGGTATTTGCAGCCATAGAAGTCCCAAATGAGAAATTATATCTCTTGGGTGTAGATCGATCACTTCCAAAGATACCAACTGGACTAACAATATTCTCCCCTTGATCTAGAAAACCAAGCACCAAGGTTTGGTCACTAGGTGGGCTCAGATGTGCACCAATGGTTCTTCTCTCTCCATGTGATGAACTCTCATCAGAAGCCGAAGGGGTATCTCTTATGCACTTTCAAAGATGGGGTCACACAGACTTCTTAAGTTCCACTTCCTCTGTGTGAACCTCAAATCCTTCCCACAACGTCTGCCACCATATATCCATCACACATACAACCTCGCATTGTCTAGTGATCTCCCTTTCATGTGCTTCACTATACGTGAGTCATCTCTCCTCCCTTTCTTTCTCCATTGCAACATCTTTCATCTTCCACCACCCTAGCTTCCTCATCCAAAGTGCTCGAAAGGTTTAGCTAGACATTAGAAATTCCTCTAAACTCATGATCACCATCAAGATATTCATTGCTAGAGGGATAACATGTGGAAATAATCCTTTGGGCTCCCAAAGAAACTCAAACTTAGCAACTAAACGTACCTAAAATTATAGGGTACTGCAATGCTGGAACAATGTTACACATACCCCAATGATGATACAAGTCTCCTTACAAGGTGTTCAGAATCTAGAAAGGCTTGCCAAGTATACACTTGTATCCCGCATGCCCCACTCAGCCTCTGCATGCTTTGTTTTACCCTTTGCCCCTGTTTTCTTGCATTTTAGGCTTCAGTGACGAAACCACTACCCTAATCGGGTGACGGTCCCATGATCGCCACACAGGATAGGGTGGCATCCTGTAACCACCGTCCTAAATAGGGCGTCGAGTCCTATACACATTTTCCAGATTCTTCTCGATGATCACGTCAAATGTAAATCTTCAAATTTACATGCTTTCTTCAACCACTTTGGCTTGCATTAATGTTTTCTGCTCCCTGTGAATAGTGTTTTTCCTTTGTTTATAGTAAAGGAGTTCAAATGGGAGTTACCCTCTGGTAAATGCATTGTTTATAAATAGCCACTTGTTTTCAAGCAAATGGCCCTCTCTTCTCAATTCTATTATTCAAGTTTTGAATTTCTTTCGTAGAGGTCTACTAGCTTCATGTTTTGCATCAATTATCTATTTTCCTTTGTTTTTTAGAAGCCATTCAGGTCTTCTTGTTTCAAGATTATTCCATTTTTGTTCCATACAATCGAGTTTAGCATAGAATAAATTCATTTCTAGCTTAGAATCCATTAAAAGTTGCAAGTTTTTGTTTTGTCACAAGGATAGATTCTAAAACTCTCAATGACGCTTGTGTTGTATTCCCGTAATAAATACCGCTAGGAATTGCATAGTCAATCTTTGTTCACTTGTGCTATCCCTCTCCTACTCACATTGTATTTAGTCTATATCCAAAGTTATCATTGTTTAAATACCATCTTCTATTGATACTACCATATACACACTTTATGGATTCACAAGGACATGAAGGAACGAGGAGATCACACTGAGGGGATGAAATCACACACAACAAGATTTACCACTGTTCTATAAATGCCAAGTTTGAGCTATCAAAGTTCTAGTTACAACATATTAAATAGAGTAGTGAATTATTTTATTTCAGTCAAAAGTTTGTTCTCGATATCGCTGGGAGTGTGGGGATTGATAGTTTATGAGAAACTCGTGATTCATTCTTCACTTCGAGGTAGGATTGAGGGTCTTTCAATTCAAAGTAAATAGCTACTTACATATTTAGGGTAAAATCATAACTTCACGGGCAAATAGTCATACCATGCTACCTTACTTGTTTTTATTCTATTACTAGAGTAGTTATCCATTTTATAAATATACTAGAGTAGATGCTCTTTAATTTTTTTGAAATACATCATTGAAAATACAAAAATAGAAGAATGCTTGCATAGTGTAAATACTTCTTTCGTAATCAGTTTATTAATTTTAGTTAAAAGTTGAATCACTTTGTATGACAATCATAGGACCTAGAGAGCCTAGAGAATATATATTTGAACCCATAGTGCCTCAGCCAAATCTACCCACAACATTAGCTGATATAGATCAAGACCTCAGGATACAGGTCTTTTGAGCAATGGAAAACCTACAATCAATTAGTGAACAACTGAGAGGATTAAATATCGAAGACAACAAAGCTTACACATTTTGGTCAAATCATCCTAACTATAGACTGCCTTGATAAAATATCTGAATGACCGTGCAAGGATTCAAAAGAGAGAAAGTATTTTATTGTGATCCTTTAGTTCCATAGCCTAATGCAGGATACCTCCTCATTGACATAGATACTAGCTTACACATTCAAGTTGCCAAAACACCTATAAGGTATTATGAGAAAATCACACAACTTCTAGTTCTAAACATAGAGGCTAAAAATGCACAGGATTACTAGATAGTTGGAAGAAGGGATTGATTCTTCACATGACCATAACAGGTCCACAACAACCATGCACTCACGATTGTGACCCCCAAGTCCCATAACCCAATGGGCCTACAAATCAGCTAAGTATAGGCACCAACTTACGAATGCTAGTATTTAGATCCTCACCACTCCCACGAGATATCATCACATAATTCTTTGTATTATATATAGAAGCCAATCAATCTAATATTTTCTCGGGCTAGACCAAAAACCATCCATAGTTCAATCCAAATCCACTAAACCTCCTATCACCATTTTTCATGACCTTGTCTGAGATATATACTGAAGCTCCCATAGGTCACTTCCTCATATCCAACAACCAAGAAATAGGATCTCGGAAAATCTTGACATTGATTGGAGACTTCAACAACCATTATATCCATTGTACAAAATTGGTGAACCCGACGTGAACAAACAGCTCTTCCTCTTTTATTTTTCATTTCTTTCATCCACCTTCACTCTTTCCCATTATTCTCACGGGTATTTATATACCCCCTGAATATGTCAGGATACGATGCATATGGCATACCTCTCTCAGGTCTCGAAGTAAACTATAGTCAAACAAATAGACAACCATCACCCTCACTTTCTACATGGGATGATAACTATTCAAGTAATTACTTGTCATCTCAAACTCCCCCTCAAATAAATAGCTCAAGTTCTTCATTCTGAATTGAGGAGTTTGATTAGTTTGCACAAACACAACAGCCAGAGCCCTCAAGATCTAACAATATGATGTTTACTAGAGAATCCACTTCATCTCCTCGGGTCTTGTTCAAACCACATATCAGTAGACAGTCAGACCCACTCCCCTTTTTGGATGAGGAGTACTTAGCACACTTCACTAAAAGTGAACAACGCTTCCAAAATATGTATCCGCCTATATGGAGTTTACAAATACAATTTTATACCCTCTTCCAAGAAAACACCCCCATTCCTCCACCTATGGGAAATACTCTCGGTGAAGCTTGGCAGGGTAACGATCAATTCATAGTAGAGTATCACACCCCTTTACAACCTCAAGGTATACAAAAAACACCCTTAAGGCAAAGCACTGTCTCTTCACCACTAGAGGTCATTTCAGCCTTAGCTGAAAAGGTTATAGGGCTGGAACTTGCTCAAGAAAACCAAAATTCATATTTTGGGAAAAGAGGAATCCCCAACCATCCACATCACCCCAGTCAGGTTGACCTCCTTACAGGAATAGGCATGTTAGGCATGCCTCCTCAAAACCCTTATAGTTATCCACAACAAACACCAATTAGGACCATGTTTTCAAATGCTACTCCAGTTGAAAACATGACACCACCCAGCTTGGCACCAAATAACCCATACCAGAACAATGCTCCTCCTTATTTAAACATTTATTCAAAGTCACCACAAGGAGACATGTTCTCTTCTCCCAAGATGTTTGTTCGAACACAAGGATTCCCTTATGTCCCTACAAATGCATATGCTATGACATATCAACAACCCATTCCACCTCCACCCCCTCAACAAGCACCATCAATGGTCAAGGCCTATGTGGTAGGGACTTATTCGAGAATAATTAAAAGATCCCTAGACTTCACCATACGAAGTGTTATTCTTCCAAGATCTCTTCCCGATTTGACCAAATATAAAGGGGAAGGAGATCCGAATGCACACATTAAGGCCTATGCCATAGCCATACAAAAATTACTCTATTGGGACGGGGTTGTTGCCAAAATATTCCCTAAAACCTTAGAGGGTATTTCCTTTATTGGTATTATAGAATACCCGAAGCCTCGATACACTCATTTAAACAACTCGTGTCAAAATTCATCAAATCTTTTGACATGAACAAATTGTTAAGAACGGGGAATTAGGAGTTCTTGCATATTAAACAAGAACATAATGAATCTGCTTTGCTCATTTTATTAAAAGGTGGCATATGGTCCTTTACTCATCAGTAAATTCTCCAAACATGGATCAAATGGAACTGTGTGATTTATTCCTTAATTCTCTCAATAGAGAGATAAAATAATAAGTCTAGAAGTTCCCACTAAGAACTTACGATGAAGTACTCAAGAGTGCTCTATGAATAGACCAAGTAGCAATAGATAGTGGTCATTAGACATATGGGGCAAATGGGAAATTAACCACTCCCAATCAAAACACCGCAGCCTATCCTAATGTCGAGAATGCTAATCAAGGACCTAAGATCCTTAACAAGAACGGCAGAGTTACAATAGATGGAGTAACTGACCAAGTTAAAAGGGTAAACGTTGTAAACATTTCACCACTTGTTAATAATCAGTGAAATAAAAATTTTACTCCAACAATCACCGCAATGGATTTTAATCATCCACCATGGTAACAACAAAAACAACAATGAAAAATCCAAACACAAATTCCAAATCGAAACCCAACTGGATATCAGAGTCAAAACTAGAGACAACAACCTCAAAATTTTAACTCTAACAACCAGCAACCTTATCAAAATTTCGGGCCACAATAGATTATAAATCAACAGCCTCAAAATTATAATCCCAATTTATATTGTGTCTTCCACAAGATTCAAGGCCATGATACTAGGACTTGTCATGAATACAATAAATTCATGTAGCATTTGCCAAAAGATCAAAAGTAACTCTTTATAGATATGGTTTTAGCAAATTCTATAGTACCCATGCCAAACACTTATGTAGGGGAAGTTTCCCCAAAATTAACCCCTTAAGATCTTTAATGATCCGCTCCCAAACCGTTCTAACAATAATAGGCTAGATCCTAACGGAACAAACAAGGGTGTCATAATAGGAAACAATGATCATGAAGCTTCAACTTCATTAAATCCACCAGTCACACCCCAACTAGGAACTCGACCCCAGACTAAGATAGTTGGTTTGGTAGAGTTAGACACCAAGCTACCCATAGAAACCATAACAAGAACATGGGATTATTCATCCCAACCTACTCCAAGTTATCCATTAGAACCAGAAAATAGTCAACAAACGTTGGTAAAACCCATAGGTACCTATGATTTAATTAACGATTTAACTAAAACCTTCTCTCACATCTCCTTTTTGGATTTGTTAAATAACTCTCATGCCCACAAGGCTACCCTCTTAGAAGCATTGGGCTTTGGTCATTTAATCAACATCACTCCTCTAGAAATACAAGTAAACCATGTGGACTTTGAAGTTTATCCTCCGGGAAGCCAGATAGGGATATGGAATTTATATTCAATATAAGAAAAATGCCAATGCAGAGACGTTGAAATTGCATGAAGAGGTGACCCAACTTTACATTTACATGTATGGGTTTACAATAATTATGTTAAACATGCAATGGTTGATGATGGGGTAGCAAGATTAACATAGTCCCCTTCAATTTCCTTCAAAAATTAGGATATGGAAAGACAAATTGTTCCACAACTCGAAATACACTAAGAGGTTAGCCTTAAAGCCACTTCAATTAGAACCATAGTTTTTTTGGTCACTTTAGGACCCAAGACAGTCCTCACCGAGTTTTATATTATAGATTAGGAAACCAACTATAATATGATCCTTGGTCAACCATGGATACATCGCATGAAGGCAATCCCTTCCACGTTATTTTAAGAAATAATATTTCTACACTTAGGAAAATATTCGTGGCACAAGGTGACCCAAAACCCTTCGATATACACCTAGCTGATTTGAAGAAAAGACTAGGCGTTCACTCCAAGTTTTAACTCCCAACAAATCAATTTATCAAACCAATTAATTCAAAACCAAAAGAAGAGTTGATACCCATCATAGAGTTAGAAGTTACAAATCTAGCCGAGGACATTCCAGCACTCAAAAATGAGACTAATGTTATAAAAACAGTGTCACTAGGGACTACCGCAAAAATTGTCGAGTTCTTTAGAAAAGACTTACCTATTCTCCTATCATTTGATTCTAAGTGTATGGGACACACCCAGGAATCACTTATCTTCCGTTGGATGAAATTTTCATGGTAGAAGTAATCAAGAAAAGGAAATAGATATGAAAGATATCCCAAAATCCATTTTTCCAAGCAAGTATTGGAATCTCCACTTCGATGGAGCTAGATGTTGCTTTGGAGCTAGGGCAGGAGTGATCTTTACTTCACCTAAGGGAAAGAACCTACCTTTCACCTTTAAATTAAACTTTGAATCTACAAACAACAAGGTGAGTCACGAAGCTCTCCTCTTTGGCCTCATCCTAGCCAAAATAATGGGTGTCAATAACATTAGAGTGCTAGAGACTCAAAACTAGTTGCAAACCAAGTCTCTGAGGTATATGAAACTAGGGCTAAACATTTACAACTCTATAAAATAGAAATATTAGATCTAAGAAAGGGATTTAACTTCATATCAATTAAAGCAATCCCATGAGAACAAAACCTTCTCACAGACTCGATAGCAACATCGGCTTCCCATTTCACTCCAAACAATGAGTTGGAAGATACAAATTTCACAGTATCACTTCATACCGAACCATTAGTGCATAAAATGTCAACAAACTCACTCCTAACTCATGGAGAAGCTGAGGATGATTTTTATATCATGGATCACTTTGAAAATGATAGAGTCACTCTCAAATATCTAAATGTCTATGTGGAGCTACACCTTGCTCACCGTATAGTTGATCTTTCCCTAATACCACATTCCTCTTCCTACTTTGGAAATCCCATGGTAGAATCTCCTCCATATAAGGATATCAATATCTACGAGATAGAAGACGGAGAAAGTTTGAAACTACCTCCAGCCCCACCTGAATTTGAAGAAGGTAACACTTCTTTAATAGAAGAAACCATTAACATAAACATTGGAATGGAGGAAGAACCAAAAATTTTGAAGTTGGGATCCTCGTTAACTCCGGAGGAGATATAAATACACACCCAAATCCTCAAAGAACATCAAAAGGCTTTCACATTTAACTATAAATAAATGATAGGCATTGCACCACAAGTTACATATATAATCTTGTCACTAAACCGGATGCGAAACCAATTAAATAGAATTCAATACCAATGAAGCAAAAGTGGCTCTCATGGTAAAAGAGGAAGTAATAAAACTTCTTCAAGTGGGATTCATCAAGCCCATTGACTATTCACAATGGGTATCTAATATCATCCCTATTCTAAAAAAATGGGAAGATACGCATTTGCATAGATTTTCGGGATATTAACAAAGCTTGTACCAAGGATGACTTCCCATTAGCATCGATTGATGTTATCGTTGATGCAACAACTATATTTGAAATTTTGTCCCTCATGGATGGGTTCTCATGGTATAATCAGATTAAAATATCTAAACATGATCAAGCCAAAACTACATTCATAACTCCCTAGGGAACTTATTGTTACGTTTTCATGCCATTTGGTCTTAAGAATGCCAAAGACTACATACCAGGTAATGACATATATATTCCACGATCTTATCCATAAAATTGTTGAATCCTATGTGGATGACTTGTTGGTCAAGGCCAAGAAACGTTGTGATCATCTAGAAGTGATTCATATCATCCTCTCACGACTAATTGAATATGGCGTCACATTAAACCCAGAGAAGTGCATGTTTGGTGTGATAGGAGGCAAACTTCTAGGATACATTATATCTTCATGAGGGATTGATGTTGATCCAGCCAAAATACGGGTTGTTTTCAAAATGATCCCACCATCGGATTTGTGTCCGGAATTAGGTCATTTATTGGGAAACTCGGTGCAATCAAGGTTTATCCTGATTTAAGTTTTGTCATTCATCCAATCAACAATCTATTAAAGAAATATTATAACATTGACTGGACTGAAGAATACAACAAATCCTTTGAAGTAGTTAAACACTTCTTGTTGTCTCCACCCATGCTAATGCCTCCCAAACTAGGCTTCCCTTTGATCTTATACTCATGAGCCACTCATGTCTCGCTAGCCTGTATGCTGGGTCAAGAAGACAATAATAAAAGAGAACATGCGGTCTATTTCCTTATCCGAACATTGCTCGATTATGAAACATGCTACACATAGGCAGAGAGAGAATGCCTAGCCATAGTTTTTGCAAAAAAACATTTAAGACATTACATGTTAAACTAGGAAACAAGGGTCATTGTAAAGATAGACCATTTACAAACATTTCTCACACAAGGATCTTTGTCTAAAAAGGCTAGGTGTTTCATAACCTTAATGGGAGAATTTGAGTTAACATTCGTGAACCAAAAATCCATTAAGGGAAAAATCATTATAGACTGGTTAGCTGATAATCCATTAGATGGAGGCAATCTGGTAAATTTGGAATTTCCTGATGAGTGTGTATACTTCATTGAAACAAGGCCCCCCATCTCTACATGTCCCTGGTACACTAATATCATCAATTTTATCATAGACTACACATACCCAGAAGGTGCCACATCACAACAAAGAAGGCGGTTACACATTATTACCACTAAATATGTTGTTTTAGAACAAGTAATCTATCATAAATCCTTCGACGACATGCTTCTAAGATGCGTCGACATAGAAGAATCCAAAAATATTCTTCATGAATCCCACAAAGGGGATATGTGAAGGCCATTTTGGTGGTCACGCCACCGCTTGCAAAATACATCGAGATGGGCTATTTTTGGCACACTCTCGAGCATGACACAGGTGGAATTTTTACATAAGTGCCACAAATGCCAAGAATTCTCTCACGAGATTCACATGCTAGCATAATACCCGTAGCTAATAGTGACCCCGTGGCCTTTCTCCATGTGGGGTCTAGACTTGATTGGGAATTTCTCTCCTCGTCAACCGATGGCCATAATTTTATAATTACAACCATAGAATATTTTACCAAATGGGTGGAGGCCATGCCTCTCACCAACGTATCGGGTTCGGTAATTACCAAATTTATTCTGAATCAAATCATTTGAAGGTATGGTGTCTCATAAGTAATTATCTCGATAATGGCATGTCCTTTACAAATGACGAAGTCCATGAGTTATGTATAAAATTCAAGATAAACCATCACACGGCCTCTCTCGTACTACCCTCAAGACAATGGGTAGGCTAAAGCAAAAAATAAAACATTAAAGGATATTCTCCTCAAAACGGTCAAGGAGAACAAGTGAGATTGGAATTTAAAACTATATATGGCCTTGTGGGCCCATCGAACCTCAATAAGAACACTAAAAAGAGCAACCCCTTTCTCACTCGGTATTTGGGGCATAACTAGTTATCCCTCTTGAGGTTGAAATACCCAGTCTCTGCATCTCATTACAAGGGATTTTGGATGAAGAATCTTATAGGGAGGCATGCCTCTCTCAACTGGAAATCCTTGACGAGGTCAAGCTAAATGCCAAACAAAGGCACAAAGTCTATTCCGACCAGATGTGCCGGAAATATAACAAAAAATTCTATGAGTGAGAAATATATGAGGGAGATCTAGTTCTAAGACTAGATAGCCGGATCGATAAGAAAACTGGTGAAGGAAGGAAGTTCCGGCCCAAATGGTTAGGCCCATAACGATTCATGAAGGACTACATAAATGGTGCATATCTTTTGTGCACATTAGAAGGTGAGGAATTCAGTGAAACTATCAATTCCTTGCATCTTAAACATTTTTAGGCATAAAAAAATCAAAATCATTACTTGTACATTATAGCTACCTACATCGCATTAGTCATTTAGTCTGTTTCATTCTATCTACTCATTTTGTAAAAATTATAGTCCAAGAGCTTACTCTTAAGCAATCTGTACAAATTTCTGAAATTATTGGCAAAAGCATTCAAATCACATCTCTTCAAACATCATCACTATTTTTAAATATTCTCATCAAGTTTGACAGACAAATATTGACAAAAACCATATCGAGGCCTGCATACTTGGTTTTGCTCTTTCTTTCTACTAGGTGAAGTTATCCTTTCCTACGGTCTATTGTAGAAGCTTCTTGGTGTCACATCTATCCCTCTTAAATATCTTTAAACAAAAGGATATCCCAAATTCATAGAACATAAATGTCAAAATCAAATGAAATTAAAAGCACCAAGTAAACAAAATATTTTATTTTACACACTTCTTTGCCCCATCAACCTTCGGTGATAATCTCACATCTCTTCTTGGTGGTGTGAGGTTGGGAAAGGAAAGAAGTGCCCTTACTTGCCTATATCTTTCCTTTGGTGACAAACCCGTGCTCCTTACTAGTGGCATGAGGCGGGTGTGGGGGTCCAAGAAACACAAATTAACAAATCCTGGTATGCTAAAAGCACAAATCGAATTCTATTAAGAGAAAAAAAAATCCAAATATCCAAATTCCAAAGAGATCAAATCCTCAAAACTAGATTTTGTCAACCAGGTTTCCATTTATGAATCTAAGTCTAGATAAACTGGAAAGTAAGTGGCATTCTAAGTGTGGTAGTAGTTCTGAGTAGGGTAGGTGTGTAGGTCTAAGTTTGGTTTCTGTTACTGGTTTGTCTGTCTCTCATCGTTCCATTCAGTCAAACTCATACAATTTGTGCCCTTCTCAACTCTTGGTGTAGATCCCTCACATCTTACTAGTTGCATGGAGTTGGGAGTGGGGAAAATTCATCTCTTTATCACTATACATTCATCATGTTTTGCCAATACAATAAGAAATTACAAACGTTGCCCAAAGAGTTCAAAATTTCAGTACTACCATATGTTAGTATCATCTCATATCAGCATTACAAAAAAACATACAAAGTAAAACATTCTATTTACTATCATTTGTTATCCATCACATACATTCTGAAAAACATGAAAAAAAAATATTCTAAAAACATCTAAGTACACATGTGGAAACAAGTCACAAAATTCTAGGCACCAAGAGTCTGGATCCAAAAAGATATATATATATATATATATATATAAATCAAGTTTCATATATAATGTCATCATGCACTAGGCATGGTAAAAACTCTTAATGAGCCCAAAAAGTACAAAAAAACTCATATAAATGTCTGAAAAAACACTACAAAAATGGCCTCTCAATCCCTATGAGATCCCTCAGAGGGTGCATGACCACGTCTAGGACTATGGCTTCACCAAGCACTCTAAGTGCACTAAGGGCTCATGGTCACGGCTAGTAGCTGCCATCTCGCTATGAGAATGACTCCTCCTCATCAAGCGCTCGGCCATCCTATATCCAACTACCTCGGCATGGAGAGAAGTCATGATCTTCGCCACATGCTAGATAGAGGAAAAACATTAGTATGCCTACCGGCTACTGAAGGCTCCCCCACATCTACAAATAGCTCAAAGCATGAGTCTTCTCTAAGGGGAGAAGCAAGGTATCGGTGCATACTTGGTGAATCAAGTCTCGCCACTCATCAGCAGTCGCTGCAAACAAAGGAGAAAACAAGTTAGAAAATGATCAAAAGATAAAACCAAGAGTAAACAAAAAAAAAAGAAATAACAACTAAGACAATTCTAACTAAAACAAATGTCAAGAGAAGAGTGACAACTCACTTGGATCTCCGGGCCTCCAAGAAGGATCTCTAGGATCCATGCCTGCCACTGATGCCACCACCGACGGGTGTCCCTCTCCCATGTCCTGGGCAATGTGATGGCCCTGAATTAGACTCGCCATCTCTACCTAATTCCTAAGAGAGAAAATCCTCTGAGACCAGAGTCACCCTCTCTATGCTCCAGTCCTCCCTCTTGGCCGATAGGATCTCCTAAGTTTCATGCCACTTGGGATCACTATCATCTCCTCCGCCCATCTCACTGATCTCCATCTCCTCTGTCTCATCCTCTATCTCTCCCCGTGAAGTCATCGACTCGAAAGTCCACGTCAATAGGCTCATCAACTGCTATGGGTGTGACCAGGCGGAAATCTGAAGTAAGGGTGCTTGAGGAGCACCTACTCTCCCTCAAGCACGTACCACCCTCCCGGACGCAATAGGAACACCAGGAGTAACAATAGTCCAACCCGGCCTCTGGACCTCCTCAAGCCTCACGAATAGATCTATACATTGGCCCACTGGAGGAAGCATGTCACTATAGGGGAGGCTGAAGTGGTATGGAAATCTATCAAAGGGATGGATCTCCAACTTCCCCACCTTGTCTATTAACCGGCTAGTAGTAGTCGAAAAGTAATCAATGTAACAATATCCTCTCCCCATACCCCTGTCATGGCCTGATAAGGAGTGGCCTCCATGTCTGTACGGTGGTTAAGGAGGCCACTGGTTGGTGAGGTACTCTAAGAACTATCATTCCTATCCACCTCATTGCCCTGACGGCCATGGGATCCTCTATCTCTACACCTCTCCCATATGGGGTGATATGCTCATACACCCAACGCATATGACAAGAGTCGGTGGCTCAAGATGATTGGTCCCATGTAATTGGAATACCCTATATAAATCATGGTAGGTAGTCCCAAGTATATCTACTCCCCAAGCGTAGACACATCCATGACCCTCAATCTGTGTAATAATGGGGGCCCAACAATATAAGAGAGTGTCTCCTCCCTTATCCCCAATCAGTCTCAAGGAAAGGATGCCCATGATGGCCTTGCAAAGCACATGAATTTCGACTCAATAATGGAGAAAATCCTCACTCCCTTCTTTGATCCCATTGATATAATCAGTATCCCCATGTAGGTGGTGCACCGAACCACCTCGGGATCTCAAAAATGTTGTCTTAAGAGACAAACCACTGCCCTGAGGATCAGAACCCCCAGTATCTAGTAAACATCCTCTAGGGTGATGGACCACTCACCCCTAACTCTTGGCAATCGAAGGTGTTCCGATCCACATCCCAGTATGAAAATAAGTCACATAGTATGTGACTGGCAGGTGCAATGTGAGGGACTTGTACAATCCTCCAAATGCCAGCCCTCTAAATATTATCTCACTCTACTTGGGAGAGTGCCTCTAACACTACTGTGAGCCAATCACACTCCCTCTCTCGGCTCCATCTAATATATTCCTCCTTCTCCTGCATACACCCAAAAACACACAAAATGAGTTACTGATAAAATCCAATTGGATGAACTATTAAAAACATGTAAAAATGCCAAACATGCAAAAATAAGTTAAGTTTAGTATTGTTTTGGTTCTCTGTTGTGGACCTCCACCCTGTGTAGAGTGGCGGTTCCATAACCACCGCCTTCTAAGGCGGCGATCCAGAATCGCCACCCTACACAGGGTGAAAGTCCTATCTTGCGAATCTAAATGAGTTGTATACCCTAAAAAATGCCCAAAAACAAACAAATGCACCATTTTAGCTAAAAAAATAAGCCTACCCTATGGGGACCCCCTAGAGACACGTTTAAAACAAATATTTTCAAAAATGACCTCCCTGAGACAAAGATTTCATCATTTCCACATTTTAGGTTTAAAAACAATAAATCAAGAAGAACTAACCTAAGACTTCACGATCCGATGTTCCACTCTCGGAGGCATGATCACTATCTCACCACGAACATTTTGAATATACTTTTGTCAAAACCATCACTTTGGGTCCCGAGCTCAAAAACTATCAAATCAATCTGTGTAAATGAATAGTGAAATGACTTCATTTTATATATATAGATTTCTAAAAATTGATTTTGAATGTCTTTCGCAGGGTCAGAGCATCAACGGAGGTAAGTTCTAAACCCCACATAGATGGTAAGTCCTCATTTCACATCAATTTTTCCTTAGTTCTCAATTTGTTCTATCTATCTACACTTGAGTCCTTTTTTTTATTTTGGAGTTACTGGGATCTTGGATGGTGACTTTCCAAAGCCACGGGCATGTCAAGTATAAATCCTAAATCCCCATTTTGGGACAACCATACTTGGATCCACCATTTTACACCTCTTCATGGCTAAAACACTTCTATGAGGGGGCAATATGTACATACCCAAAATTATAGGGTACTGCACTGCCAGAATGATGTTACACATACCCCAATCAAGATACAAGTCTCCTTGCAAGGTGTTTGGAATCTTGAAAGTCTCGCCAAGTATATGATTGTATCCCGCATGCCCCTCATCCTTTGATCATCCTCTACATGCTTTGTTTTACCCTTTTCCCCCCTGTTTTCTTACATTTTAGGCTTCAGTGATGAAACCGCCACCCCCTAGGCTTCGAGAATCTGTAACCGCCCCTACACAGGCGTCCCTGTAGACATTTTCTAGATTCTTCCGATGATCACGTCAAATGTAAATATTAAAATTTACATGCTTTATTTAACCACTTTGGCTTGCATTAATGTTTTCTGCTCCTTGTGAATAGTGTTTTTCCTTTGTTTATAGTAAAGGAGTTCAAATGGGAGTTACCCTCTGGTAAATTCATTAGTTATAAATAGCCAGCTTGTTTTCAAGTAAATGGCCCCTCATCTTCTCAATTATATTATTCATTTTTGAATTTCTTACTTAGAGGTCTACTAGCTTCATGTTTTGCATCAATTATTTGTTTTCCTTTGTTGTTTAGAAGTCATTCAATCTTCTTGTTTCAGTCTTGTTCCATTGTCTACTCCATATAATCAGTTTAGCATAGAATAGCTTCATTTCCAGCTTAGAATCCATTAAAAGTTGCGGTTTTTGTTTTGTCACAAGGATAGATTCTAAAACTCTCGGTACACTTGTGTTGTATTCCCGCAATAAATCCCACTAGGAATTGCATAGTCAAGCTCTGTTCACTTGCACTATCCCTCTCCTACTCGCATTGTATTTGGTCTATATCCAAAGTTGCCATTATTCGAATACCATCTTCTGTTGATACTATCATATACACACTTTCTGGATTCACAAGGACACGAAGGAACGAGGAGATCACACTGAGGGGATGAAATCACACACAACTAGATTTACCACTATTCTATAAACGCCAGGTTTGAGCTATCAAAGTTCTAGTTACAAACATATCAAATAGAGTAGTGAATTATTTTATTTCAGTCAAAAGTTTGCTCTTGATATCACCAGGGAAGCTATGGGGATTGATATTTTCTAAGAAAATGTGATTCATTCCTCACTTCTGAGGTAGGATCGAAGGTCTTTCAATTCAAAGTAAATAGCTACTTATATATTTAGCGTAAAATCATAATCGCATAGGAAAATAGCCATACCAGGCTACCATGCTTGTTTTTATTCTCATTACTAGACTAGTTTTCCATTTTATGAATATACTAGAGTAGTTATCTTTAATTTTTTTGAAATACGTCATTAAAAATACAAAAATATAAGAATGTTTGCATAGTGTAAATACTTATTTCATAAATAATTTAATAATTTTAGTTAAAAGTTGAATCACTTTGTATGAAAATCACAGGACCTAGAGAGCCTAGAGAATATATATTTGAACCCATAATGCCTCAGCCAAATCTACCCACAACATTAGCTGATATAGATCAAGACCTCAGGATACAGGTATTTCAAGAAATGACAAACCTACAAGCAATTAGTGAACAACTGAGAGGATTAAATATCGAAGACGACAAAGCTTACACATTTTGGTCAAATCATCCTAACTATAGACTACCTTGATAAAATATCTGAATGACCATGCAAGGATTCGAAAGAGAGCAAGTATTTGGTTGCGATCCTTTAGTTCCATAGCCTGATGCAAGAGACCTCCTTGTTGACATAGATACTAGCTTACGCATTCAAGTTTCCAGAACACCTGTAAGGTATTCCAAGAAAATCATACAACTTCTAGTTCTAAACATAGAGGATGAAAAGGCATATGATTACTAGATAGTCAAAAGAAGGGATTGATTCTTCACATGACAATAATAGGTCCACAACAACCACACACTCATGGTTATGACCCCCAAGTCCCACAACCCAACGGGCCTACAAATCAATTAAGTATTGACACCAGCTTATGAACGCTGGTATTTAGATCCTCACCACTCCCACCATATATCATCATGCAATTCTCCATATTAAATATAGAAGACAATCAATCTAATATTTTTTGGGCTAGACCATAAAACCATCCATAGTTCACTGCAAATCCACTAAACCTCTTATCACCATTTTTCGTTACCTTATCGGAGATATATATGAATCTCCCACAGTCACTTCCCACGTATCTAACAACCAAGAAACATGATCTCGGAGAGCTTGACATTTATTAGAGCCTCTGAACAACCATTATATCTGAATGAACCATTACACCAATTTAGGTTAGGAGGGCCTTCTTTTCCTTAGATTTATGATTCCATTATTGCGTATTGAGGATATAAGATTTCCCAATTAGCTTGTCTATATGCATTCATGTTCAAACATTCGTTTGGCTATCTCGAAATGACCTCGGGAGGTCAAGTATGAGGAAGAAGTACTTGTAGATTCCCATGCTTGCATGTCACTTTTCCATCGTACGGTAACCTGCTCGGACAAGAATATGTAGAAACGATGTACTCTAGAGTGTATCTAGCAAACTCCTTTCCACCAATGATCCCAAAGACGAGTCCACATCATATCTACATCCTATAACCTCTAGTATTCTTCTTAGGTCCACACATGAAATCTATAAAACCAACTTGATCTAGACACATATGTTGAGATCCATTTATGCGATGCTATTGGGAATCGAGAAGAAAAAAATTCATACAAATCATGGTAGAGGTTCTCTTCTACCCATCTACATGCATCAAACTCGGGTCTAGTCTTTGAATCACTAAGAAAATTCATCCTCTATGATCTTAAACCATGATTCAACACTTTCCAAAGTTAACCACTCATCAAGATTTCTTATTACACAGATCATGATGTATGTCATTTCCCACTACAAATTTGAAAAGAGGTCCCGTAATGGAACTAAGATGTAATCATTTTTACCCCCATCACAAAGGAAATAAAAGTCCCATGCACGCCGACCTATCACCCAAAGCAGACATTGGGAACTAACCCAAGGAGTGCGTGGGTGTCAAGTCTCTCTTTTATTTGATTTTAGTGGGAAACATCATATATGATCTATGTTTAAGAGATTTGAAAGGAATTAAGACATACAAGCACCATAGAGGCTCGAACGGATTCTAGATCCTTGTATTCATTCTAGGCAGAAAGTGCTTTAACAGATTATAGAACTTACACCAAAATAGAAAGGAAGTTGTACAAGCATCCATACTTAGTCATAAACATAAATGAAAAGAACTATGAGAAGGATGTATGCATCAAAATCATTAATGATCATATTCAAGTAAACTAGTAACCTCATTACATTCATGGGGCCATTACATAATATCACATTAAAGTAGACCACAGTCATGCATTATAACTAGATTCATATGGCTAGGATCTTAAAAGAAAATTTATAACACCCATCCCCTTGATACATCCTTTCCTATGCATAATTACCCAAGCTAACGAGTCCTTGCAGATTTACTGTAGAGCTCCACCTCTATCTATTTCTCTATATCTTTACTTTTGTAGTCACTTGTATATATAGCCTTTCTAAACTACCAACTCATCCTCCTGCGATATCAGATCCAATGCCAAGTGTCTTAATGTGGTCCTCCATGGGAGTATGCTCCTCTAGGCATAACATTTCCACTTTTTACCATGATGTGCTTCTAGAAGCTTCTACTATAGGCATGCTCTTTCCTGGGCCAACTTGTTGCTAGGATGGCACCTTATCCACTCTACATGTGCAGTCAGGTCATGCTTTTCACATGTCCTACCCAAAATGCCCAATATGGCTAAGTCCTAAAACCTTGGTTATATCCGTTCACGTACTATGGGTTTCATTAAACCCTACCCTAAATGCCTTATCCTTGCACACCTTTCTTCAACTAGGCCTTGCATGCATATGTGCCTTTTGTACTTAGCCAATATTTTAGGGGCCCAATAGTAAGTCTGTATAAATATAAAGAGTAATTTGGGGTTTCTTTGTGTTCAAATTTATTTTATTTTTTTGGATCGGTCTTGAGGAGATTCATGGAATAAAGTTGTAGACATATTCTTAATTGTACGCATGGGATTAACTTTTCTCCTTCTAGTTATTTTATTTATAAATAAAGGGATGATTTATGTGTGGTTATTTAGATTATTGTTAGAAGTTACAAATAGTTAGAGAATGAAATGATATTATACACTAATCTGGGAGCTCGAATAATTTCTCGTGAAGGTTATTCTTGTTTATAGTTTTACATGTTCGTATTGAATACTATTTTTAATGGGGTTTTAAGTGCATTCATATCTTTAAATTATTCTAGGTATGTGATACTTTTCTTTCTTTGTTGATAATTGTAGTTGTAGATTTGATTAGTTTTTTACCCTTGTTAAAAAACCATATAGGTGGGGTGTATGTTGCGAGTATACATTTAATTTTTTGGTTTGATCACCTATTTTTATGGGGGATGACCATCTCGATTCTGCTAGGTTGAGATCTTAACGGTTTTATCAATAATTCCATCTTGTTGGGTATAAGGGTTGGGGTGTCATATTATATTTGTTGATGTCAAGTATGAAGCATCACATAAAGACTAAAAATTTAGTTACATATATTACGATAATCGGGTCCCAAATGAATTGTCAATTTGTTACGATCATATATAAGGGTGGTTGTTTAGAAGGGATATAATCTTCATGTTTGACCATTACCTATGTGGGTACAATTGGATGAGGATTATACTTTGTTGCTTACTCATTTGAACTTAATTGTTAAAATTCCTTGTCTTAGGTTATTATGTTAAGGTAATCGATGTAGGATAGTGTTTTATGCCTGCATAAAATGTGTATTGATTATTAAGCTCTGGGAAATGAACTTCTGGTTATTCCATAGTAATTACTTGATGAAAAAGTATACTAACGTCTTAATGGTTAGTTGGGACACATGTTATCTTGTCAAATGATTAGGAGGGTAAAAGAGTATTGTTTTATCTTCACTTAAATGCTTTTAAGTTAGCTTTCACCGCATTTTCCATGAAGAAATAAATTACTCTCTTGCTCTCTCTTTATTCGGATGCTTAAGAGATATACATGTTGAAGTATGAAATGTGTTCTAGGAATAAGTGCATTATTTAATTTGTCTAATACTTTTTCGAAAATATGTGTCTTGTATTTTAACACATGATAATATGTAATGAATTGGATAAAGGATGCAAGTTGTAGATAACAGTAACTTGGCTTGCATATTAAATCATTTCATTATATTTACATGTCCACTTGGTATGATATTTGTTTATTTAAGATGTGTAGTAATAACACCTTAAATGTTTAATTATTTCATAATTAGATAACTTGATGGATTAGAAGATAGTCCATTCCAGTTCTATTGAGCTGACCATGTATATATTATTATTTTTAGCATACGGGTTGAAAATTATTGTGAAATGGTTAAAGAATTTGGATTATGATATACCTTAATGATGCATATTGTATTGATTCATATGATTGTAATAAATGCATTGTATTTGATTTTAATATGGAAGAATACATCTTCAAATGTATAAGGAAAATATGCTTTTTTATTAGGTGGGTGGATCTTCGTGATCTTTTTCGGCTTCTTCGATTGACTTTTGCTTCAGTTCTATTGGCCTTTGGAATATTTATTATTGTATTGAATATGAAATTAAATATGTTTTTGTTTTAATATATTGTTTAACAACAAGGAATTTGTTTGGAATTAATATTTAATAATACTATTTTTTGAGATGTCATTATAATCTAATAATTGTATAACAAAAAGATAAGCTAAACAAGAAATATAAAGTGTACTTATACAAATTAAGTATATATGATATATTTGTTAATCATATATATAAGTATGATGGTATACATCTGTTTATATGAATGAGTAAATGAGAATAAAATTGTTGTATTTTAACAGTAGAACATACTCTTTCAAGTAAAACTATTAACGTTATATGTAACTATCTCGGAATTTCACTCTAATTTAGTGTGGAAATAGTATGAAGATATGAAAAAAGTATGAAGGTACAATGTAATCACATGATCTAGTACACTTGAACATAACTAAATTTAGTAAACAAAAAGACTAATTGATCATTCATGACCACGAATGATAATTAAATTAGTATTATACTTGAAAAAACCTAATCAATGATTGTAGATCGATACTGGTTTGTGATCACATGAAATAAGGTGCGTAGATTATTCATTGAATTGTTAAGATCATTGCATACCTCTTTTTGTGAGTTATATAACACAATAAAACTCTATTAACCTATTAATGGAATGAAAGTATAATGATTTGTAAACAAAGGTAGAAATCATGAAACAACCCTCGTGTCATATAATTCATGCCCACACCATCTCGGGATGAATACATGGAGAGGAATGGATGCGTAATGACTTAGGTCATTACGTGAACATATCTTTTCTTGTAGGGATCCCAAGGTGGTGTTGGCATGAGCCACATGACCCAAATGTTGAGTTATGATATCTGTATCTTTGGAATTTTATCTTATTACTTAAGGAAATGAATAAATTAAAACATTTAATTGTAAACTTAATAATAAGAAAACATAAAATAATTTTAATATTATGTGGAGATGGTTTGTGCGATGAATGGAAGACATGTTTCAAATGGCTTGTGTGCAGTCACAAAACTAGGCTTGCTAGCACAATGCCAAAAATATGTGCATAATAGTACAAATGGTTGGTTGCATTTTATGTTCACCATTTCTTCTTTTAATTGTGTTTTGAGGTGGAGTGAAGTAATTACATGCTTTACTAGCTGACACTAAGATGATACACATGATCTTTATACCTACAAAAGGTATAACAAAAGATACACAATGTATATCAACTCATATAGATCATTGAAGGGGGTTGAGAAGGATCTGGAGCCCATATAGTTGCACATGGTTATCATAGGTTTTGAAGAAATTCTAGAATATTAATAAACGTTGGATTACTTAGTGTTGATCTAAGTAATAATGTTAAAACATTACATCATAGAAAGAATTAAGTGATTTTGTAAACTAGATAGTATGTTGGGTTATTTATGCCACATGTTGAAAATCATTGAAGCATCAAGTTAATGAATGGTTTATAAAAAAAAATCCCTTAGTTTGTTGAAACATAACATTGGGTTTTACATTTTGGTATTAGAGCTAAATTTTTACATCTATTTGACTTAATGGGTCCTTACACTAACTGAATATATTATTGTATTACCATACTACAATGGATATGGGAAGGATGTACTATGGGGAACAAACTAGACCAGATTATACTATAGGTTCAACAATCTAGGAGTTAGATAAAATTCTAGCAATCCTTCGAGATACCGAAAACTGGCTAGTTGCCTTGGAGCAGCTGGTAATGGGTGAAAAATGGATAGTTTCCTTAGAAGTTTGTAGTTTTGAAGAAAAAAACTTGAATTTATTGATGATAATTAGCAAGGGAATCACTTGATTGTTGAACTAACTAATGAAGATAGTATTTGGATCTATAAATCCAATGAGGAATTAAACCCAAATAAGGGAGATAAAGTAGATGAACATGGATTGTCTACTAAGGAAGTGATGTTTGGAAAATCCAGTAGGCTAGAACAGAATCTATAAGAAATTCTAACTCGTAATAAGAAATCATAATAGGATTGTCATCTATTCTTCACCATTGACTACTAGGAATATATGGTGGAAGAAATATGGTAGAAAAATGTTTACTACTAGGAGTAAAACTACATAAAATCTTACTATAAATTTTAGCAAGAAAGAGTAGAATAATGTTGCATGTGGAAAAATTGGACATGGTCAAAAGGACCTGCTGGAGGATGTTTCAAGTGCATTGGTGAGCATTATCCCAAAAAATGTCCTTTGAATAATATGAACAAGCAGCAGATGATGATGTATGTTGCAATGGCTAACATCTAAGAAAAAGGAACATGTTTTCCCTAACGAGATGTCAGGTAAGTTATGAAGGACTTCTTGATGTTATTTTAGTATACCACTAGTATTACTGATTTTGTTGTATCTAGTGATTAACTTAAAACCTGAATGAGAAATGTGATTTTTTTATCATATGGGAAGAAATTTATTTAAACTTTATACCTTTGTCTTTCAACACAACATTGTCATTGCTTAACATCCTCACAAAACTGGAATTATACTTAAATGCATTTTGGGACTTTTGATTTATTTCTAATATAGACTCTCCCAACATAAATCAATGGTTTAATTGTGTGAAAGAAAAACAAATACCTAGAAGGTATGTAGAAAACAAAAAGCAAACAATTTAAATGATTAAGGTTTTCATTGAAACCCGATTAAAGTATGAAGATATCTTAAAGATTAAAACCATAGAAGTACTTTGGTAAAACCAGCTGAAAGTGGAAAATCACTGGATGTATTTCAATGAAATGTGAATCGTACAATGGAAGGTCTGGAAAGAAAAATGTAATAATGAAACAAAATTGCTTGGGGAGACTTGGTGGAATTATAAAGATTGTTTTCCTTGTTTGCTTAAGAAATATATGACTTGATTTTGACTATCTGTTATGTATAACAAATAACATTGTATATTATGACTGACTATAATGAAAAAAATGTTATATTGTTGATTGTTTAGTAGGTTTTTGCTTGAAAGGCTGATACAACCAATACATTCAAATTTAGATAAACTGAAATCTAGGAAATTGCAAGTTTTGAATGAAAATGTTGATGGTATTCTTTAGTTGTGTGTTACTATTTTGTTTTTTATTATTTTGATTATGATAAATGGGTAAAATCATCATGAAGATGATTCATTAAGAGGATAATTATGTCACATCCCTTAATTTAATTATGTTTTATCACAAGATTTAGTTATGATTGTGAATTAGACTATGAAGGAAAGGAGATGGGGGTTGTGCTTGGATTTAGTTACAACTAAATGTATGTATATATACCATGAAAAGGATATACATACTTACATGTAGTTGTAACCTCCACCACGTAACAATGCTTTTCACCAAGCATTAGTGGGGTACTTAACATTATGACTTAATATTTCCTTGCTTGTTAGACTTTAATTACCTTACCGAGTGTGATGATTCGATGCATTGGTAAATCGTTGGTTGTTGCACTTTGATAATGAGGTTTTCTTATTGTATTTATGGTTTATTAATAGTTAGTAAATTTTTACTTATATGCAAAGGTGTTATTCATCATTAAGAAATATTTATGATGAATTAAAAGTACTAATCTTCTTTTATTATCATGACGGTCAAATACCATAAAACATAATGGTAGTCCTTAGTAAGGTATGTGGTCATCAAGGTAATTGTGTAAGAAGTTGATGTAATGAAATTTTATCAAGTAATGTATGTGTATTACTTATAGAACATGGAATTAATGTAACACCTCTTTATTACACTTCTCATTAGGAATTTTTTTAATTTCATGCTTCACCGATTCAAAACTCAACATTTAAATCTAGCATAAATCTAAAATTGAATCCATCTAATAATAGTCATAAACCATGTGTAGTTGCATGAGTCGGTTAGTAACCGATCACTCATATATTACTCTTTACAAGTGTGTATACAAGGTATACTATTGGTTTCCTTTTACAAGAATTGATAATCAAGTAATGTTTTCTAAGTGCATACCTAGAACTCAATCATTGAATCCCATCGGGCATCCTACATCTTAGATCTTGGTGAATCGAGACAGTGTAATCAACATCTTACACTACTTTTTCCAAATTTTCATAGAAATTTTTCTATGCTCGGTTCTGTGATGGCACATTCTTCGTTAGAACTTTTCCTTCACCTAATTCTATTATATGGATTATTTTCCATTTCTTAAGTTATTATGTTCATAATTAACAACTTAAGCATTAATTAATGTCCATTCTTATTTACTAGGTTGATTTAGTTTATTAAGACAATTAAATACATCGATACCCTATCCTAGTGATCTAAAAGTACCTTTGTACCTCATCCCATCTTGTCATGCTTTGTACATATGATGAATGATACTTAATTTAAGTGATTTCATGTCATTTCTCTTAAAAGAAAACATATTGTTTGTATCATATAACCAATTATGGAATCCTAGAGATCTAGGTTTACAGATAGATCTTATGTTATCTATCAACACAAAGTACATCATTAATAGTTGTTTCCTCAAGTGCATTTAATTTATCACCCGTCATTATTAATGATCCGATTCTTTGTAGTGAGATATCATTTGCTATGATGATCCCTTTCACATTGATGTGATAATAGGTTTCCTCTATTTATGAATAATCATTACACATGTGATTAATAAGTGTTCATATAACTTTAAGGTATAGTTAAACATGTTGTTATATTCATGTAAGTTGTAAATGTAGATTAAATTTATACTCTTACATTATTTTTACATCCTGAATGTAAATCTCAATTAGCTTACTGATTTAATCCCACAGTCCTAATTATTTCTATTTACACTTGTATAGATCTAATCCAAGGATGTCACTCAATAGATCTAAATGTAGAATTGAATAATCAACAATCCACATTGTTTTTTTAGATTAGATAACTATTTCATTTTAGGGAAATCTAAAAAACCCACAGATACATATAAATCAAGAGCAAAAAACTAGGTGAGAGGTTAGCCCAACAAAGGACAAGGACTCAAAACATGACAAACTATCTTGACCCAACCATGAGCCCAGTAAAGGGCGAGGCCTATAAGACTCTCATAATATTTTTTTTTCAAATGATCACAACTAGAGAAAATAAAATTATACAATAATAGTAACATTCCAAAAATACACATCCAAACAACATAGGTAGATATTCCAGGATAGACCGTTACGCCAAAATTTTGCTAAGCTGTTTCACCTTTTTCTTAGATTGTTTCTTTGAAGTGTTGATGAAACAGATAGGGTAACGGGCATAGGAGGAATACCTATTCAAATGTCGATTGATGGGTTGTTGCATGCGTATGACTTCCAAATCCATAGCTGATTGTGAGAGCTTCCTTTTGGCTAGGAGGAACTACCAAGAATGAAAACAAAACCACCAAAATGAATTAAACAATATGGGCAGTGAACTACCTAGCGTGAGCTAGATCCGGGAAGTATGATACTTCCTAGATGGTTGTCAATCCACTATTTTAAACAATTCAATGCTGTAAACAAAGTAAATCCTATTGTTATTTTGAAATGATAGGTATCTCACTTAAAAACACAATAGAAATAGATCTAATCTAACAGGATAAGCTAGAATAGAATCCAAAGGTCAAATGATTGGTTATGGGTCTCTGTAAGTCTGATAAAGGTCTCGGGTAGGTCACAAGTGAAGGAGGGTAAGGTGAAATTAGGTGGGTAGGTCTCTGTTCATGGCTATGTGGGAAAACACAGAGACCGGTGTCGGTCAGGGGTGACCGATGGCGGTTAGGTATAACTGGTGCAGGTTACTGTGAGATTTGGAAATGTCACAGAATAGGCTAGGGTCTCCTTTGTGATTGCACAAAGGAATTTAGTTGGTCGAGATGAGGTATTGGGTGACTGGAGTAGGCTTTTGCAAGGTTTTAATGGGTATATGGAGGTGAAAATGTGGAGAAGGTCAATAGGGAGCAAGATAAACAATGGATGATAAAATGATGATGAAATGAAATAACCAGGAAAGTATGATGTTGTACTTACTTGGATTTCATTCCTGAAGGCCTGTGTGTGAGGGATGGAGTTGCTGATGATGGGTTTGAAGGTCACAAGTGATCACCAACTAAATAAAAGCTTCTGCATGGGCTACATGTACACTCCTCTTTGCTTGGATAGATCAGATCATGGTTGGGATGGTTGTGCAAGAGTAGATGCTCAATCTCCTTCCTTGGATATGAGTTTTCACTGGAATTGGCTCTCTGAAGATGCATTATCTCTCTGAGATGTGTTGTTTCTCGTAAACTTTCTCCCAATGTTTTCCAACTTCCAACATTGAGAATAAGGTTGTTTTCTGGTTAAAATGGTAACCGGCAGCGACTTTACCCCGTCTTAATTGGCGGCGAGTTAGGGAGTAACTGACGTCGGTCAAGGTGGGATTTCCTAGGTTTACTAAACTTAGGGAGATCCTCCTAATTTTCTTAGATCTCATGTCATTATCCCATGGATTAGATTGGGAGCTTCTTGTGAGCATGCGGGAATGTGGTTAGAGGGAATGTAGGCATTGATTTTTAGGGTTTGGGTAAGTCTTAGTTAGTTATGGTAACTTAATAAGAATAGGTCTTAGGTTGAGTTGGCTTGGTGAGGTGTCTAAGTGAACTGTATGTGGGGATATTATTTAAATAATAAATATATTGAGGATAATGCACTAAATTAATTAAATTTATATTATTGGGGTGAAGGGGGTCATGGCTAGGTAAATGTAATAAAGGGTGCTTATATGTCGAGGGACAAAAGGGAGTGTGACCTAATTTTATTCTCTACATTTTTACATTTTTATAGCGTAGCTTGTATTGGTAAGTGATGATAATAAAAATAAGATGTGATTGCCCCATGTGTGGGTGAAGGTGATCCCCTCAAACCAGGGAACCGACGAGGCAACAGCGTAAGTGGTGAGTGGTCTAATAAAAGTTAAATGCGAGGAGAGGGCAAGTGGGTCTAGGGAAAAAGGGTGAAAGGTCTATGTGGGAAATCTAGGTAATGGGTTAGGGTCATAGTTAGCAGTAGTCAAACACACGCACACGTATAAACTATAGCACACTACCGAGATAAAGAGCAGGAAAACTCTACATTGTCTCGGAGTCGATAGGTTTATCTAAACAAGGTTGAAGTGAATCGTATCTAAGGTATAGGATATGGTCGGAAGCACAACGTATGTTAGGTGTAGGAACGTTTTAGGTATGTTTCGGTACACCAAAGGTAGGGTAAGGATAAACGGTCACGTAAATAGGCTAGGTAATGTCATTAGGTCAATCAACACAAATAACAGTGCCAAGGTATAGCAAACACATGAGGTCAAATGTCACTAGCGATGGTCCAGTCCAAATATCTAGGTCGCGGCATGGGTAAGGCTAAGGTAGGGGTAAAATAAGGAGTCCCCAAAGGAGGGAAAATGGAGGTAGGAAGTGATGAGGTCGGGGAAAAGGTAAGGTAATGGGATCGGTAAAGGTTGGATGCGGTAAAGAAGCAAGGAAAAGGGTGGGGTAAAATGGAAAATTAAAGGCAATGTGTAGGTAAGGGTGGCTGATGGCGATCATGGATAATCGATGTCGGTATAGGAAAACCAAGACGGTGAGGTAGGGCATGAGAATGATGCGGTCGAGGGGGACCGACGTCAATTAGGTCGGTTTTGTATAAAAACAAAAAAAAATCCACATTTTTATTATTCATTTGTGATTTTCTTAATGAAGAAATGACAAAAAGAGAGAAAATTGAGAAAAGTGTCCAGAGGAAATGGGACGGTGGTGGTAGTGTGATTTAATAGTGGTTGGGTTGGGGAGTAGTGGTTCCACGGGATCAGGGCGAGAGAGTTGATTGGTCGAAGGTTATAGGTAGATATTCGGGGATGGTAGATCTTTGGAGAGGGATTGGGTAGACCACCATCATAGTGGCTATACATGTCACCGAGACGGAGGTAGCGTGATGAGGTAAGCGCCTAACTCTATAGTGTTAATTAGATAGAGTAGGTTGTGGTTATTGTTATTTGTAGGGGTTTGTGGGTTTTTGTTTTTTTTGTGGGGGTAAAAGTGAAATGTGGGTATGGGGGAATAACAAGAAAAATAGAGGGGGAGGGTAGTAAAGTGTATAGGTGGGGTGGGTAGAGGTCCAGGGGTAGTTTAGGTCATTGTAGGTGGGGTAAAAGGGACAGGGGGAGGGTTTTTAAAAAAGGGGGGTTTGGGAAGTCACGGATTTTTTCGCGATAGTGACCAAGGCGTCGATCAATCTTAGTTTATGTTGGTTGGGTAGAACTGGGATCGGTCACCAAACAAGTGACTGATGTCGGTTATGTGGTAACCGTGGTTGGTAAAAATGAACCGTAGTATCGATCCACAAAATAGGTGACCGATGTCGGTTTATGGGTGACCGAAGTTAGTTAGGTTGAACCGGCGTTGGTCGAGATTTTAGGCACAAGGGTCCAAAAGTGATGTAGGTTAGGTGGTTGAGGTTGATAGGGTAAAAAAAAGGTGGTGGGTAATGATAATTGGTGAATATGGTCATGGTAAATGTAGATTAATGTTGTGCTTTGGATTGGATGTAGGGGAGATCATAGTTACACATGCGGGACAGGGTTCCGCCACTGTTGGTGAAATTGCATGGCTTAGCGACCCCCTTGGAGTTGCAACACGTGGAGGTAGTGGGATTGAGTTGTATTTTGTACTATTGACATGCTTTATTTGGAAGCCCGATTTGATGGTCGTGATCATCATAGATGGGATTCGTGACCAACACGTTCCACCTTTTGACAGGTGAGATGACTATCACCCTGGAGGACATGTTCCGGATATTGAGGTTACCCATATTGGGGGCCCAGGTGTACTCTATCTCCTCCAGAGGCCTCAGAGGAGCTGATCGGGACAATTTTTGGTGAGGGCAGTGGAGATGAGATTCCATAGTGCTAGTTTGAGCTATGGCAAGATGTACCTAGCCCGTCTGGATGAGACAAGGCTAGTGGTTTTATTGATGGAGGTAGTGTGCTACTATGCACTACCAGATGTAGAGGGTGGATACTTTCCCGATCATTAATGGGGGTGCTCCATGATATGATGGTGCATGAGACACGGTTTGTCTGGTACCATCATTCTTGGTGTAACTATAAAGAGATTTGTGGGTGTATGTGTGGTTGTGCAAGTTTAGCCTATGTTATACATTCATACTACACTACTAGGCCTACAATAACATATTCTGTTTGACCTATAGGGATTCCCGAGGAGATCCATTTCCCGAGATGTGTGCAGTGGGATACAGGATATGGGTCTTTGGTTGTAGGAGAGTGGAGGTCGGATAGGCCGACATATGATGTAGCCCATTTTTGGTAGTTGTTGGAGGGATTTTTGGAGTGGACATTATCTGGAGACCATATGTGGGATTCCCTCATATAGGAACATGCATGAGGAGTTAGCTAAGCTCCAACTAGAGAGGTGGATATAGGGTCACCATGTCGGGGAGGATGAGATGATCCCGGTCGATAGGGTCTGATAGCAGTTCAAGCTTATACAGGATATCTCTCCATCCTTCCCACAGTATCGGAGAGATGACATGGAGAGGCATCTACCTCTACCATATCCTATAGTTCCTATAGGAGAGGAGGAGTAGCCAGTGGATTGGAAGATTGATGATGCGGATGCACAGATAGGTATAGGTAGTGGCGGGTGGCGCAATTACGAGCCATACCACCTAGACCAGGGCAGCCAGACTTAGCTACCATTACATTCTGTAGAGAGACTCCCTACAGGGGTAGGTAGCGACATTTATCACATAGATAGGTATACTACAGACACAGCTGGAGGGGTCAGAGGTAGAGGTAGCAAAGCTACGAGTACAGGTGGCCAGTCTACGAGGCCCGATGGTAGATGGAGGGGGTAGAGGAGATGGAGGAGATGGAGACAGAGATGGTTAGGTAGTAGACTTACAGGCTCAAGTGGCATGTTTCAATGGCTAGTTGGCATAGCCTAGACAAGGATTGGGGCCTTATAGGCCTAGATACACACACAGGGGGTAGGGGGACCACCGTAGGCCCAGGGGAGCTAGTCCTAGTTCACAAGGTGGTGTAGGGCAGGTATAGGGGCCGAGACCTATGGGACCACCACATATCATGCCTATATCTAGGTTACGGGATGCCCTAGGTGAGGTGAGATATTATTAGACCATCTCGTGGAATGCGGGATAAACTTTCTCTCTTACGAGAGAGTATAGGGCACAACAGGAATCCAGTGAGAGGACGAGATCCCGCACACATAGTGTGGAGAGCATAGGAGTTCGGGAGCTCTAAGGCCTCGATCGGGAGAGGCCACCAATGCATGGTGACTAGAGAGTGAGGTGATGTGATAGCAAGGACATAGGAGGCCGAGGGTGCATGTGACACAAAGATGGAGGACATTTCGTGAGATGTCTAATATGTGGCCACCGATTTTGATGTATACTAGTGATTATTTTATATATATATGTTGTAAGCTATGTCATCAAGATATTTGTATTTTTATCACATATTGGCTGCGTGTGCAAAGATAGTGAGGATGTATGAGTGATTTTGTTATATATTGTGAGCATATACCGGCCTGCACACCAAAGATTTTTGGTATTGATTCATTCATTCTTTTTGTATATATGAGACTAACCTGTGTGCCGATGGCATTTTGTATTGTATATCGGCCTGCGTGCTGACCTTTTTGAGATGATGGCCATGATGAGATAGGCATGTATTTTGAGATACACATTTATTAATTTATATGATGAGATTCATGGTATTTTGTGATGTGTTAATATGTTTATGAGATATTGGATGTATGGCTTGTGTTAGATGAGATATGGATTTGTTACTTTGTTGAGTTAGGTTGGAGTTAGGTCGGTTTAGGAGCAGTCGAGGTTATAGGCATGGATCTAGTTATGTTTGGTTAGGCATGGATTGATTCAGGTTATAGGCATGGTTTAGTTAGGTTATAGGCATGGTTGGTTGAGTTAGGTTATAGGCATGGTTGAGTCAGGTTGGTTTAGGCATGGATTGAGTCAGGTTATAGGCATGGTGGAGTTAGGTTAGTTTATGATTCATTATTGTTTGCAATGAATGATATTATGGGTCATATGTGAAATGTTGTATAATCTATGCATAGTGATGATAGAGGGATGGTAGGTGTAATAAATGTATAAAATGGGAAAATATGCAACTTGTTATATATGTGGCTTAATTTCCATTTTTTTATAAAAGGGGAACTAAGTGAAATGTGATGTAAATGGTGAGTTAGGTATGGTTTATGAATTAGTTTAGGGTAGAGAAATGGCTGAGCTAACCTCCAAGGGCACCATGCCCTCGAGTGTTGCCTACATATTCCCAACAAAAAGGGACCTCGGGCGATGTAGTTCTCCCATGAGCTATGGAAGAATATTAATATGAGTTGGTAGGTTTGTGGGCATGTTGTGGGTTTAGGTTTAATAGGTGTGGGTAGATTATAGGTAAAATGATGTAGGTGAAAGAAATTATGGAGAAAGGGAAAACTACCCCAAAGGTAAGCATCGAGGACCAAGTCCCGTATAAGGTAATCAAAATGTAAACAAATATGGTTAAAAGATAAGAGGGGGAAATAAAGCCACTGATTGGGTAGGATCATACCGAGTAGATCATACCTTAAAGAGGGTGATAAACACAAGACTCGAAAGGAATTGTACATGATTAACTATTCTATGATGAAGGTAGTCACAGATCACCAAATGTCTAAATTCCAAGATGTCTCTTGAGGAAATTGAGGAAATGAGAGTGAAAATGGTAAGGTGGGTGAAAGGTAGTTAATTTTATATGTTTTGAGTGACAGGTCTTTTGGGAAAGAGGTCCGAGGTCACAATGGGCAAGTCCATGACTAAAAAGTTTTTGTTGTGATAGATTGATTGATGCGGGAAGTCTAGATGGGATAAATAATATGGTAATCCTTAAGGTCTTCGTGAATCTGATCGATGCAAGAAGCTTTAGTTTCTCTCGTTTTTTATTTATTTATTGAAAGCTTCACATAGTTGTCCTTTGAGGGAGTAGTCTATTTATAGCAGAAATTTTGTTGAGAGGAAGATGTCCTTTTGAGGGAGTCATCTTTTTATTAGAAGTTTGACTCAAGGAGTTTGGTCCCATTGAGGTCTTTGAAATCATGGACAAGACCAAGGTGAAGGATAGGACTCTTGTTCAAAAGGTAGGGTGGAACGACCATGGGATCTCATCTAAAGGTAGATGAAAAGTATCCATGAGAATCATGTTATGTGTAGTGCTATGGTACACATGTTCAAGAGAAGATAACAAGTTATGGGTACTCACATGATTCTTGTTTAATCATTAGGGAGATTTATGGGGTGAATATCGCTCAAGCGATGAGCCTATAAAGAGACAAAGGGTGAGGTAGGACAATGAGTCAACAATAGAATGGTCAAGATGTAATGCGTTAAGGGGCTCAGGTTTTGGTTTACCCTCAAGTGAGGATAAACGATAGGCACCTGATCCATAGGTATGAGTTATGATGTATGGTCTAAGCCAATTAGGAGTGAATTTTCCCATTTACTTTTTTTTCGCTACTTTGGTTACGTGTTGTTTTTTTTTCATAAGCATGTTTGATCGTTGTTGGTAAACTTGAAGGTGATCTAGAGTAGTAAGATGATATTCATCTAATAACTCTATTTGTGCTAAGTGGTCCTGAAAAAATTCATTATAAGTAAGCATGTCTTGGAGAGAAATATGGAGTCCCATTGGTTACTTTAGTGATACGGAAAATGTTAGAAATCTAATGAGGATAATCAATGGGTAAGATAAAGGAAACCAAAGAAAGGCAAGTGCGAAGTTCTTCTTTGACAAGAAGAGCAATGCGAGGGTGTATTTTCCTCAGCTTTTGTTTGATAGGTTAATGGTTAAGATATTATGGACCAATATGGTGGTGTCAATACTAGGCATGTCTACATAAGACCAAGAGAAAGCGTGGTTATGATCTCTGAGAAAAGAAGTGATGGCTTCCTGTTTGGCAGCATCTAAAGATTGTCTGATCTTTAGGATGTGTGGGTCATCCTTAGTATGAATGTTGATCTCGATAGTTGATTCATTTAACATGGTTTACGTCTTAGAAGGTAACGACCGATGAATATATGAGTCCTCTACACAAAGGTAGGTGAGTATGGATTCATCATCCTGACATTGAACAATGTTAATTGTAGGTGTGTTATCATCGATCATCTCAAGATATAGGAATGGGAGAGTGGAAGGGGCCTCGCCTTCACGTTGATAAGTCAAAGGCCCCAAGGAAATGGTGTTTATGAAATTTTTTTTTAGGGGGGATAGATTCAGGATCCATTGACTCTGTCGGTGAGGGTGGTGATGAAGGTGGAGCGGGTGAAGGTGGTGATGAAGATGAAGGTGGAGGAGGGCTAGGGTCTTCAATGAGTTCAATGTGGGCCTGTTTGGTAGGAGGTTCGAGAGAAGCCGATACCACTACGGTAATAAGGTTTGTAGGTGGTGCATGGAATAATAGTATGACAACCTTGCTCATAAAATCCAAAACCAAATCCCTTCCATGCACAGTGGTGCAAAAAGGTGTGGGTGAAATGGTGATCGGTAAGTGATTGGAAGTCAATGGAAAATGGGTGGGTTTTTGATGGTGGTTCGGGTATGTAAGTGGTAGTATCAAGTCCCCCATAGGTGAGACTAGTACAAAGATGAGGAGGACCATAAAGGAGGTGTTCTCCTATACGGTGATCATAGCGAGGGTGTTGGTGAAGGCTTCCATACTCATGTAGAGTAAGGAATGTGTTGACACTATATAGGCGGTACTCCCCAGTGAGGTGTTGAAAAAAACCTTCCAAGGGATCAGTGGTTGGTATGTAGGTAGCTGGTATGGATAATGTGTCAAAGGTCGATGCGGAGGTGGAGTTAACGGATTGGGAAGCTAATGGGTCAGCCATGGAGGTTATGGCAGTGGTAGGAATGGAGGAGGTATGTGCGGTGAAAGCAGTGGCTATACTAGTAGGTGGAGGTGTAGGTGAAGTGGTAGTGGTTACGGAGGTAGAAACTTGTGAGTATGAGCACATCATTGGGTCGGTAAAGCATGTTGCATGTTTTAAAAGGTGATGGGTCAGCTAGAATGGTATAAGTGTGTCCTTTGTGTTCAAAATTTACACAATGATGCAAAGTGGAAGGAATGTAACCCATGACATGGATCCAGGGTCTACCAAGCAACAAGTTATATTGGAATTCCCCCTCCAAAACATAAAACAATTCTAGAATAGTGCGGGGGCCCACGCAAACATGAAGGATGATAGTGCCTAGTGTGGAGGTGATAGCATCGTTGAATGAATGCAACATGACCGGATGTTTATGCATGTAATTGTTAGGTATGCGCATTTGAGAAAATGCATGGGATGAAATGATGTTAATGTTAGTGCCTCCATCAATCATCACACGGCATACCCATATGTCATCAATGTGAACAGAGATGAAGAGGGCTGGGTCTGGGTCATCATTTTGGTGTGGCATGATCTCCTCCTCTGAGAAGATAAGGGAGGATAGTTAGTGAACAAGGTGAGGTGAGGATGAAGGTGGTAATTTGGTGAGAGAAGCTACATGATGGGGTGTGATAATGGAGGCTACGGGTGTCGGGTCATTAGGTAAAACCTCAATAGATTGAAGAACCTCGATAAGGGCTTGATGATGGGATTCGAGGTTTAGATGAGGTCATATAAGGACATTTTGAGGGGAGATTGGTTTAATTATTTGAGCATGGTGTGATGTTTGATGCCATTAGAAATGGGGTATGTGGGGCCGTGATAATTATTTTAGGTATGGATGTAGATGATATGTTGCGTATAGGATTTGTTAGTGGGTCAGTTGCCTTTTATTTTCCCTTCTACACACATGTAGTGACATGTATCATGTTGATTTGAGGAAGTTGGAAAATGGAGAAGGTGTAGGGTGAGTGGTATAACGACACAATGGGCAAAAACCTACCGGAGGAGAAAAACCTTGTGAGGTGAGTTGGGCGCAATGACATTTGGGTGGTGGCATGGAAAGTTCTCTAATGCGAACCATGTTAATTTCAAATCTTAGGGGTGGCTCTAGGAGCTGTGAGGGTGGAGGTTGTGGTTGTTGAGTGGGCAGTGTGGGAATGGGTGTTGGTGAAGTAGGATCCTCATTGAGAAGGTCTTCATCATCGAAGTTGGTTTCTGGTGGCCACAATTGGATAAGGATGGTTCTCAATGCCTTGCAGTTCTCCACATCATGCCCTGGCACATGATGGTATCCACAAATTTTAGTATCATCAAACCCTTTTGGCTTGGGTTTGAAGGGGTTGTAATTTCAGTGGTGGTAATGTGATAACAAAGGTCTCGAGGAGGTTGGTTAAAATTTTGGCATAGGACCTGCTAGTGGATCACAATGGGAAGTGAATGTGGATTTTAGTGTAGGTGTGGTTAATTGTCGAGGAACTAGTTTTGGAAGAGTAAGAATGGGTCAAGATGTGGGTTTAGGTTCCAGTGTGGTTTGAGGTATCGGTCGGGTTCATTTGGGTAGGGGTACGGTAGATGGATGGGTAGGAGGGTGTGGGGTTGTTTTGACTACCTTGTTTGAGGGTAGTGGGGTTTTTTTTGGCTTGCACCTTCTTAGGTAAAGGTGATGTGGGTGTACGAGGTCTAGAAGGAAAAGCAAATGGATGAAGAGGGAGATTTACCCATGGGGATAATGGGGGCTCTGTGAAGGTGGATGATGCGGGTCGTACTTGGGGTGTGAGCGACAATGACTAAAGTGTATTGGGTAGTGAAGTAATAGTTGAAGGTATTGGAGGTATTGGTGGTAAAAAGACTATAGGTGTGGGTGTAAGTCATGTTGTGTGCTTGGTTAGGTTAGAGGTTTGTGAGGAAGGAATGGGTTGTTGTGTTATTGGTTTATGGATGGGTGAAGGGTGCTTGACCATGTTGGGAAGCTGAGGTCTTAAGGCAAATGGGACAAGTGCGGGCGTGATTGGTACGGTCGGGATATGAGTTCGATGAGTTTGTTTCTTTGGTTTGGGTGTCGGAGTAGGTGTGGTATTGATGTTGGAGGATGTAGCTAAATCTAGTTTAATAGGTGGATGAGTAAGGTTGGTGGTCGGGGTGACCCCTAAAGTGGTAATAGGTTTAGTGGAGGCAAATGTTGTGGGTATGGGTTTGGGTTTAGATGCAGGCCGAGCTATGGGTAAGGGTGTGGTTTGAGTGCTAACATGTATCATGGAAGGGATTGTGGTAGCAGAATGTTGTATTTGGTTTGATGGGTTGAAATGTGTTTGGGTAGATAGTGGAGGTATCGTGAGGATCTCTATATCTATGTTGAGACAAGGAGTAAGAGGTGCCCCCATAATAAAGCCCTATCCACATAATCTAAGTGATCGGCCAAAATGAGAATGACATGTCTATGGGTGGAGTTGGTGAGGACCTAATGGGAATTCTATAAAATATGCCTTAGAGATGGGGGGTGGCTAGCTTCGACTCCATGGGTAAGAGAGCCAAAAGTATCTCTATTGGAGTTTGGGTAGCTGATGGAGAATACTCGCCAAGAGGCAAAGGTATCTCAACTGGGTCTATGATGGGTGGAGGAGATGATGGGATCTCCTCTATAAGTGCGAGGAATGGATAGGTGTTACTCGTGGTTAGAGGAGGTAATGGGTGATCCTCTGTGGGTGGATGAGGTAATGGGATCTCCTATATGGGTGGAGGAGGTATGGTAGGGAAAATTTCTCTAAGTGGTGAAGCTAGGGGTGAGATGGTCTCAATGTTAGTAGAAGACCCCTTTGTAGGTGATGAAGGAGATGAAAGGTGTTCCTCTATTGGTGAAGGAATAGGGGAGGTTGGCTCCGATGCGGAAGGAGGATTTTGGGCTAGGATCTCCTCTATAGAAGGAATATGGGGTAATTTGGAGGTGACAGGTACATCATTAAAGATAGCGTGGACCTCACGGGTATGGGTATCATGAGTTGATGTCTCACCAGTTTGATTGGATGAAGGGGCATGGTTGGGAAATGGTTTTTTAAATATTTGTAGATTTTGGTTGGGGTGGCGTTGGGATTATCCACAGTTAACTCACCTTTCTCGAGAATTTCTTGGACAATATTCTTGAAAGTGATGTAGTTTCCATCACTATGACCCTTTACTTGATGATAGTTACAAGAAATCATGTTCTTTATACCATGCGGGCATGGGGTGAGTAGGGTCAAAACTAGTGTGTGGTTTTATGGGTGGAAGGGTGATGGCTCTAGCTTTGATAAGATTTTCTAAGACAAAAGAGTAAGGTTCCCCAATTGGGGTATATTTTCATTGCTCTTGTCTGAATCAAAAAGTCTAGATATGTGAGAGATTAGATGAAGGTGTAGCCTGATTCGATGGATGAGCTAGGCTGGCCTTGAGTACCACTACGTTAGCGGTGCCCTTAGCTTTTGAATAATTAGTTTGTGGTTTGGAAGAGGAAGAGGTATCATTCTACTTGAATGTTGAATTCTTATTGCGTAGTTGTATTTTCTTCTTTTAGATGGCCCAAATCTCTAACTTTCATGCCATAGTGAATGCCTCATCGAATTTTCAAAGGGTTTAGACCTGCAAGGTTGGGGAGATATGTCTAGCGCAAGCTCGTGTGAATATCTCGATGAGTTTAGTTTGTGGTAGTTGGAAGGTAAGTTGATTTATCAAGTTGCATCAACGAGTGACAAAATCTATGATAGATTCGTCCTCATACTGACGTGTGGAATATAGATTGGTCATGGTAACCTTCTTGACGATATTGATAGAGAAATGATCCAAGAAGGCTTGGGCTACCTGATTGAATGAGAATATAGAGTGTTTAGGTAACCCACTATACCAGTCTAATGTAGGTTCGATGAGGGACATGGGAAAAGTTCTAAACAATAAGGCATCATCATGAGCGATCGAGATAACACCCATGTTTGAATGACTACAAATGTTGTTGGGGTCTTTTTGCTATTGAAACGATTGAATTTAGGCATTTCCCAATGCATAGGGTATGAATGGATAGGAATGGATGGGTGAATAGGATTTTACAAATCTCATCGTAGGTGAGAGTGTTGCAGAGACCTAGAAATTGATGCCTCCAATGTCCGTATCTTGTCCAACATCAATTTAATTAGGTCATTGGGGGTTGTGATGATTGGATGCCTTCTATAGCATGAGGAGGTTGGTTTTAGGCATATAACAAGGGTGGCACTTTAGTGTATGGGGATGCCATGTAGGGTGGAGAAGAAGGAAGTGAAATAGGGGTATGTACCTTAATCAATAATGGATGAAACTGGAGGTTGTTGGTAGTATGTATATGGGGGTGGAAAGGTCGTGGTTACCCTAGTGGAAATAGGGGATAATGATTGTGGAATGGAAATAACCACACTCTTAAATGGGGTAGGGGTCATCGATCTTGGTGGTGAGAATGTAGCTACGAGATATGTATGAGACATTAGGTATGGATAAGGTTGTGTTTGGGGTATTTGTCAGGGGTACGGTGGATGTAATGGGTGCCACATAGGTAACAGACGTGGTAGTCATAACGGGTATAGAACCTAACTGTGAAATGACTAGGGGTAAGGTGGATGTGGGTAGCACAGAGCCTAGATGGGGTCGATGCGGAAGTGGGTGTGAGAGTTGGGGGGATAGATACGGGCATGTCATATATCAACTGACCCGAGGTGTCTCGATGGGATGAGTGGGAAAGGTAAAACTGCAAGGCGGTAGGGTTTTGGTCAAGGATTCATGTGAACTCCTCATCTCTGGTAGTGATAGTAGTAGGCTAGATGGGATCCATGGCTAGTGATAAAATAGAAGGTGGTGAAGGACTAGGTGGGAGTGGTTGGCAAATGGCCTAGAATATGAGGGCACTTTTTTGTCTTCGGGTCAGCACCATGTGAACCAGGATCTTGATCGTAGGTAGGTCGATTCTCTATAAATGATACAAAGGACAACAGGAACATGTGAATCTGGTGATAAAAAGTGGATGAAGTAATAAATGCCGGTTGGAATGTGAAATAGGCTAACCGATGCTAGTTAGGGAAAATTGACGTCGGTCATGGGTAACCACTGCCGGTCACTGTAGAAAATGGACAGTAAGTAAACAACAAGGTAGAAGGTAAAATCTGACAGGTATGCCAAATCTGAATATGTTTAAAACATCAATGGGAATAATGACAATGACAGAGACTATGAAAAGTGGAATAAAGTGAAGTAATATGTCCTTTTGAGTAGATTAGCAAAAGGACTGGGAACCAACATCGGTTGGGTATAACCGATGGTGGTTAGACGTAACCGATGTTGGTTCTTGTGAAATTGAAACAGTGATGAAAGAAAGTGGTAGTGAATTAAAATCTGATGTAGAATCAAACCCAAAATTCTAGAAATGATGATGATACGGCCCAGGCACACTCAAGTGAAGCCGGAATACACCAGCTATGATGAGGAACATGCAAGGATGAACAAGAAAGTGATAAACGTGATCCCTCACCTCAAAATGCAAGCCAAGCAAAAACACTAAGAAAATATGATCCTAGGAGTTCCTTTTCTATTATGTTTGTGTAGCTTATGTTATTTAAGGACTGACACATGAATTGTGAAATAGATTTTTGGTGAGGATGGCTTCCTACAAATAAGGAGATCTAAAAGGTGAGGTTTCAGGTATGTTATGGTGGGGGCAGGCTTCACTCTAAAGTATGACTCGTGAGCAGCAGGGGGTAAGTGCAGGAAGTTGATGGACAAATATAGGGTCATCCGTGGACATCATATTGCAAAAAACAACAAAATCTCAACTTGTAGGGATTATTAGCTATACACGCACTCTAAATTAGAAAAATTTATATAAATATGAATTGTAGAATTCAGAATCTAGTTTCTAAAATACTAATTTTTGTAAAAAAGCAGACAAGTTTAGCTATATTAAACACTTAAAATTATATGACTTAGTGTTTTTTTTTAAAACTTATAAGATTGTAGTCCGTTTGCCCGCATTTTGGATGACCAAATCTTGTTATTTTTTTTTTTCCTTTGGTGAAACGTTATATGTAGTTGTCTATCTTGGGATGGATTTTATTTTGTATTTTTTTAGCAATATTTTTTTTTATGATTTTTTCCGTGAAAGTGGTCTGAAAATATTTAGAAAACGGAGCGCTTTCCGTTTGCCCGCCATAACTATATCAAAAAATATTGAAATCAATTTTTTTTTAACGTATATAGAATTTGTCCATGCATAGGATGGTATAAGTTTTATCATATTTTGATAAGCGAAACAAAATTTACAGTCTTAAACGTAGACATGGACATTCACGGGAAAAAATGTCTTAAAGACCTATTGTTAGTAAAACATTATAAAATGATATTTATCTTATTCTATTCACTTTAAAAAAAATATTTCCATGAAGCTAAGAGTCTCCCCTACGCGATGGCACCATTTTTGTGAAATGTTTTCAATTTTTTAGCACGGTTCAAGTCTTTGGAAGAGCATATTTGAGGTTTTTTGACCTTTTACACTTCATAATGACCTTCCATAGCTTTGGTTGGGAAAAACAAAGATTTTCCGAGCCTTAGGTTCGGCAGATAGATCCGCGATCATGGTTTTTTAAACATAAAGCGCGATCACGCTTTATAAACCATGAGTGCGCTTTATAAACCGCGATCGCGGTTTATAAATCATATTTACACACATCCCAATGTTTGAATTACCATGTGATTTTTACTCTCTGACCTTACCATACGAATTACTATGAAATTCTGTCTTTTTCTGCACGTTTTTCTTATCATCGGAAGTAAAACATCATGGGAGACAAAAACGAAGTCAAAAAAGGAAGTCATTAAGTAAAAAAACACCAAACAAATTAGAGGCCAACAAAATTCAAAATGCTGAGCGAATGCGAAAACTTCGTGAATCTAGAAGAGGTTCATCTTCAATCCCAACTATTGTAAGTAATGAAGAACTAGGTAATGTTTCTACTATCAATGTTGAAGTTGAATTAAATACTCGTGATGAAGAAGTTTTTACTATCAATGTTGAAGAAGAATTAAATACTCATGATGTAGCAAATGTTGAAATTGAAGGAGACAATGAAAATGTGAATAAGGAAATGTTGATGCAAAATCACAAGCACCCCTGGATGCACATCAGCTTCTAGGTTGATGTTCACCATCCAGTGTGATTGACAAACATGGAAACCTCTCTCAAGCGTGGGACTTGTAAAACCGAGAGAGGAATCTCCAGAGAAGGCTTCCTGCTCCTAAACTACTCCGCCAAGGAGATAGAGAGAGAGAGAGAGAAGGGAAAAACAACAAAAGCCTACACTAAAACGGTGATACACCAGAGAAGGAGAATGTTGGACATCTATCAAAACTGCCATGGGACAAAAAGAGGTGAGCAATGGGAAGGATGGACAGATGCATCACAGGCCCAAGGATAGATTTCACACAGAAAGTGTCCCAAAACTCCATGAACACAGCTCCAGATCTGCAGTGAACGTTCAAACATGCATAAATACCTGCAATGAAGAGAGGCAAGAAGAAAACAAGCAAAAATGAGAAAGGATGGACAGATGCATCACAAAACACGTCTTGTTGCTTCAGAAGTTTGCACAGAACATCATTCCATTAGTAAAAGGAAAAAAATGCCATTACAGAGTAGGGAGGAGGTTCGAACTCCATTTTCAACCCTAGAGAAGAAAAGAAGGGAGGGCCGAGCAGAAAGAATGAACAACTCTTTTTTATATTTTGCCACTCCTTACAATATATAGGAAGAATGAGAGAAGGAAGAAAGAGGAAAGTCAGATCTCCTCCAACCACCTCCAGGTCATATTTTAAATCATTTCATCATGGTAGAAGCGACGATATCCTGCAAAACGACGGTCATCTCTGCCGCATTAAAACCGTCAACGAAATGTCACTTCAGTCATTACCACGCGTCAGAGCCATTTCTCAATTTTCTCTCTCTAGACTGCACCAAAACTTGAGATTAGCCCCAAAATCATGTAGAGGATTTCACTAGCTTTCCGTTGATATAAGGAACATGCAAATCTGAGCTCTGGATCAAAAGATATGACGATTTGAGGATTTAGGGCACTGCAAAGCAAAAACAGATTTTTAAAATATTTTCCCCACGCATCGCCACTGGATGACACATGGCACTCGATTGGATGAGAAAGGTCTTCAGCCCATTGGGTTTGGGATTCTCCTCTCCATTTGCATCGGGTTTGGGAGGTGGCTCAACATATGTTTTTGGCCCATGCTTTTCCGACTTGTTTCCCACTATGAAACCCGATTTTCTTTGTGTGTCGGCTTTCCAACCCCTCCGACACATTTCTTAGGTGTCCGGGTTTTCATCCTTTTCGACATGTTCTTGCACCATTTTCTCCATCGTGTTTTCCCGACTATGAAACCCATTTCCTTTGTGCGTCGGGTTTGGACGACCCGACGACATATCCCTTTGTGTGGGGTTTTCGCTTGATACGTGGCGCTTCTCATTAGTTCCGATCGGCTCGAAAACTCACCTTTTGACTTTTTGACCTTTTCCCTTGTGAGGACACATGGCAGCTTCTGATTGACTCTCATCTCCTTCGCGTACTTCACCTCCATTTGTCCCGGATGTCCCATTTGATTTTGGCCCTTTGTGCTCATTTCGGCCGATTCGGCTTAAGTTCGGGCATTTTTGTCCGGCTTGTCCCACTTTGCTTCGATCGACTGACCCTTTTCGGCTGGTTCAGCCTGTTCGCACCCTATTGTCCCACGCGTCCCAATTGCTTTTGGGCTCCTTGTGCTGATTTCGGCCGGTTCGGACATTTCGCGCATTTTTGTCCCGCTTGTCCCGAAGGCGATCCTCTTTCAAAGCAGCTTAGCCAATTTTCTCCTCGGTGGATCGGCTTTTCGCGCCGTCGCATTTTTTAGTCCCGCTTGTCCCAAATGCTTAGTGGGCCAACCGACTCATTTCGGCCGGTTCGGTGGTTCGCGTGATTTTTGTCCCATTTGTCCCAACTTGTGCTGGACTAGGACTTGGCCGATTTTCACAATTTTATCTGGCCCAAACTACTTGCTTTCTGCAACCTTCTCCGCACTTTCTCAGAGCTTTCTCCTTCCAACTTCGACCAGGGGAGTTAGAAAAAATCTGAGGGGACCCTGGAAACATGAATTTTGGCCCCGAATCAATCAATTTTTCTGGGACCTGAGAATCTGATGCATGTTATCGAAATTTACCCAGGGGGGGTGAAATTTTGATAACAGTTTGTGACTCAGTGGGGGCATCTGCCTGCTAGATGAATGATCAGTAGCCTGAAGCATCCATTGGGCATGGAGTCATGAGTTGCAACCTGCAACTGATCTGAACTTTGAAAACCTCCCTCTGAGCCACTTGGAAACCCATTGAACCTGGAGTGTCTTCACCAAGATGCCACTGAAATGAACTGTGCAAGAGCAAAACCAGCAACACCAAAAACTATGTACAAAACTGAAAATCATACATGCCCCAAATGGAACATGCAGAGTGTGCACAAGCACTTCTTCTACTGAAAGCAAACCTAGCTACTCTACTCTAACTGGAAGCAAAGGCAAGCTAAACAAATCCTGCAACTGGTTGTGAGAAATAGCTTCCTTTCTTCAAAATTGGCAGCCATGGAATTGATTTGGCACTGATCATGGCTGTTTGGATGGATGGAAAATCAACAAGAAGCTGGTCTTCTATCCAAATCATCAAGGTATCAACTGAAAAATCCAATACCTCTTTTAGTTGCTCTGCATTTGGATTGAAGAGGTATGGCAGCTGATCCTTGGTACTTTGTAGCTCGTCCTCATGCTCGTGGCTAAGCATGACTGGTTGTGGCTTCTCCTTTGGCTCCAATGAAGCCAAATACCTGATTGGGCAAGGTCTGATCCGTTTGATATGCCCATAGCTCTGATTTTCAACTCCAAGAATGGAGTCTTCTTGTAGACCCACCTGAATAGATGACGTGGAAGAAATGGTAGGACCCTTCTGCCCTTTCTCTTCCTCCGATGAAGAACATGGAAGATTTAAATCTTCCAATTTTGGTTCCAAAGGGCTGCTATAAGATGCAGGCTGCTGCAAATGAATGCTCTCCTTCATGACAGCAGACTCTTGTGTTTGGAATGTGGATGATGAAAGAGAGAATGGTGAAAACTCAACCGCTCTTCTCCATCAAAACAGTCCTCCAAATCTGACAGGTAAACCGCCTCATTGCTGTCCTTGTTGCTCATGTTCAACTTCCTCCATGGTGTCCTCTTGATCTGCAACTTGACCACCATGGTTTCCTTCACTCTCCAATATTGAGTTTGAGAGATCAAACTCCTTTTCAGTGCTAGAACTTGAGAGAGATGAAGTGGAAAGAAGAACTGAAGGTTCTTCTGTAACCTGCTTTGTGCTCAAAGCCCTTGGATCTGCGTTTTTCTCCTCCATAGCTAGATTGTGCTCCTCTTCTTTTGGATTTGGAGCAGCTTCTCCTTCCTCCAATGTTTGAAGGCAATCTTGCTCTTGATTGAACTCCTTCTCCAGCATGAAGTTTGTCAAGTCAAACTCTTCAATCTGCTGCTCTAGAGGACAAGTTGGGGCTGCAAGATCTTCTTCTTCTGCTGCAACAAAATCAGTCCTGACCACCATTTGTTCTCCAACCCTAGCTTCTTCTGTAGGCTTGACCATCAAGGGGATCCTTGTCATCCCAAATTTGGCAGCCCAAACCTTCAAGCTGTCTGTCATTTCTTTTCTGTTTGGCTCTTCCTCTTGCTGTCCTTGATGACTGATTTTTACAATTTCTTCTTTCCCACATGGAATTGGGAATGCAAAAGGAGGGATAGGTTGAAACTCCACTGATTTTACAATTTTTTGTGGTGGTGGAGGCAGTGAAACCTCTTGTTTCTTTGGAGGAGGGGGTATTTCTTTTAGCTCTTGTGGAGGGGGTGACTGTTTGGAAGGGAAAAGGAAAGAAGAATCGAGATGGGGTGGAAGACTAGGGGGTGGAGAAATGGATTCAACATTTGGGACAGCAGATGGAGAGTTTGAAACTTGACACTGCTGAACTGAAACAGATTGGGAAAGAGGAAAAGAAAAGGCATGAGATGGTGTGTTTACCTGTTGACAAGGTTGCTGAATACTTCTCTCATACACTTCTATTTCTTCAATCCACTTTGCAAGCAAAGGCAGCGTTGCAATCATGAAGTCAAGCTTCTCCTGAGGGCTGTAATGACTTGGAAAAGGTCCCACCCATGGACAGGGTGCTTCACAACCGATTCCAAATGCTCTCATCTGTGCCTGAGCCCTGGACTGCACCATCCCCTCCTCCATCTTTTGGATTTTCTCCAACAGACCAGCATCTTGGATCTGATGGTCTTCATTGTATGCACACCCTTGCTCTTGGAAAGCTCCATAGCCAAACTGACTTTGGCACTGCTGTTCATATGAGTATGCATGCTGATCTGGAGGATTTGTAAAACGTGTTGGAGGTGGAATATACTGCTGTTGTTGATGTGAAATCCATGATGGAAATGAAGTCATGATTGCACAACTTCATGGAATGGAAAAGAATGAAAGGGATGGAAAGAAAGATGGATGAAAATGTATGGAAACGGGTCTGCAAGCTCGAGAAATGGGTTCACTTGATGATGGAGTCGCCAGATGTGTTTGCAAATGCCTCCAAAGGCTGAAATCTTCACAGGAACACATCAACCTGGATAAAGATGAAGTGAAAGACCTCTAAGCTCCCACCGGGCATGCCAAAACTGTTGATGCAAAATCACAAAGCACCCCCGGATGCACATCAGCTTCTAGGTTGATGTTCACCATCCAAAGTGTGATTGCACAACATGGAAACCTCTCTCCAAGCGTGGGACTTGTAAAACCTAGAGAGGAATCTCCAGAGAAGGCTGGTTCCTACTCCTAAACTACCCGCCACAAGCTATTCCAAAGGTGCAGGCAAAAGCTAATATAATCCTAATCTAACCATGCCAAGGAGATAGAGAGAGAGAGAAAGGAAAAACAACAAAATCCTACACTAAAACGGTGATACACCGAGAGAAGGAGAATGTTGGACATCTATCAAAACTGCCTGGGACAAAAAGAGGTGAGCAATGGGAAGGATGGACAGATGCATCACAGCCCAAGGATAGATTTCACACGTAAAGTGTCCCAAAACTCCATGAACACAGCTCCGGATCTGCAAGTGAACGTTTAAACATGCATAAATACCTGCAATGAAGAGAGGCAAGAAGAAAACAAGAAAAAACGAGAAAGGATGGACAGATGCATCACAAAACACGTCTTGTTGCTTCAGAAGTTTGCACAAAACATCATTCCATTAGTAAAAGGCAAAAACACCATTACAGAAAGGGGAGGAGGTTCGAACTCCATTTTCAACCCTACGAAGAAAAGAAGGGAGGGCCGAAGCGAGAAAGAATGAACAACTCTTTTTTATATTTTGCCACTCCTTACAATATATAGGAAGAATGAGAGAAGGAAGAAAGAGGAAAGTCAGATCTCCTCCAACCACCTCCAGGTCGTATTTTAAATCATTTCATCATGGTAGAAGCGACGGATCCTGGCAAAACGGCTCAGTCACAGATTATTAAACCGGTCACCAAAATGTCACTTCTGTCATTACCACGCGTCAGATCCATTTCTTGATTTTCTCTCTCTAGACTACACCAAAACTCGAGATTAGCCCCAGAATCATGTAGAGGATTTCACTAGCTTTCCGTTGATATAAGGAACATGCAAATCCGAGCTCTGGATCAAAAGATATGACGATTTGAGGATTTAGGGCACGGAACAGGTGAAAACAGATTTTTAAAATATTTTCCCGCGCATTGCCACCTGGATGACACGTGGCAGACTCTGATTGGATGAGAAAGGTCTTCAGCCCGTCGGGTTTGGGATTCTCCTCTCCATTTGCATCGGGTTTGGGAGGTGGCTCAACATATGTTTTCGCCCCATGCTTTTCCGACTTGTTTCCCCGACTATGAAACCCGATTTTCTTTGTGCGTCGGGCTTTCCAACCCCTCCGACACATTTCTTAGGTGACGGGTTTTTCAACCCTTCCGACATGTTCTTGTGCCATGTTTCTCCGTCGTGTTTTCCACTATGAAACCTGATTTCCTTTGTCGTCGGGTTTGGACGACCCGACGACATATCCCTTTGTGTGGGGTTTTCGCTGATACGTGGCAGCTTCTCATTGTTCGGATCAGCGCTCAAAACTCACCTTTTGACTTTTTGACCTTTTCCCTTGTGAGGACACGTGGCAGCTTCTGATTGGCTCTCGGCTCCTTCGCGTACTTCGCCTCCATTTGTCCCGGATGTCCCATTTGATTTTGGCCCCTTTGTGCTCATTTCGGCCGATTCGGCCGGTTCGGGCATTTTTGTCCCGCTTGTCCCACTTTGCTTCGGACTGACTTTGACCCTTTTCGGCCGGTTCGGCCGGTTCGGGCATTTTCGCGCATTTTGTCCCGCTGTCCCGAAGGTGATCCTCTTCATGCTTAGCCAATTTTCTCCTCGGCCGGATCGGCTTTTCGCGCCCGCCGCGTACTTTCGTCCCACTTGTCCCAAATGCTTAGTGGGCCGACTGGACTCATTTCGGCCGGTTCGGGCGGTTCGCGTACTTTTGTCCCATTTGTCCCAACTTGTGCTGGACTGGGACTTAGCCGATTTTCACAAATTTTCCTGGCCCGAACTACTTGCTTTCTGCAACCTTCTCCGCACTTTCTCAGAGCTTTCTCCTTCCAACTTCGACCAGGGGAGTTAGAAAAAATCTGAGGGGACCCTGGAAACATGAATTTTGGCCCCGAATCAATCAATTTTTCTGGGACCTGAGAATCTGATGCATGTTATCGAAATTTACCCAGGGGGGGGAAATTTTGATAACAGAAATTCATGTTGAAACGTAGAAAAACAAAATTTGACAAAAACACCTCCTAGGATTTTACGTAAGAAACCTAATTTTTTATTGAAATTGATGAAAACATTTTGAAACCAATGTCCGACAAACTATCTCGAACGACAAATCGGAAGAAAAACCACTTTGAAATTTGGGATAATCATTTTGAAATTTTAAATGATTCCCAAAGATGTCGATTAGTTAGTTTGATGAAATTGATTAAAATGAGACCTACATTAAACACCTTATGATTGAAAACATCTAATATACGTGGTCAAACCTCTACAATTTTTGAAAACCTTCATGATGCATATCACACTTTGTTGGTGTCAAGAGATGCACTAGGGATAGTAATATTTTGCATCGTGTACTTACTACTAGTGTTGTAAGTGAATCAATAAAAACAACGTTTGATTACGCAAACAAGTTGAATGTTGCAAGTTAATCGAAAAACTCTAATGAAATCAATTGAAAGACGTAATATCCTTCAATCACTCAATAATGTCGATTTTTGGGCATTTTCTGCTAGAGCACCGCGTAAGGACAAAAATAATTCTGATGCTATAAGAGAAGTTATTAAATTTTGGCATGATAACACTAGAGTTTCACCTAATACAAGAGATGTTATAAAATGGAGAGTTGGTTCTACTAATTGTGAACCACATCCAAAGCATTTCTTAGATATGACTCAAACTCAATTTTTTCGTAAGTTTGAACAAGAGAATCTAGAAATTAAAATTAGTCAACATTTTTTTGAAATGTTGAAACCATTCTATGTGAAAATTAACCATGCTCGCACCACTTGTTGTTGTAGGCAACATGTTGAATTTGCGATGCATTATGCTAAATTTTTACGTATTCGTTCTAATTTTCATTCTGAAACTATGTTATCTGAATGTGGTGTTCAAGTTCCACCAATATCATCCAGGGATTTCATTCCTACTATATTTTGTGAAAAAAAAGTTGGACAATTTTTTTATAGTCTAGATTGTTTAGATGGAAGTTGTAGTACATGCGTGGATTACTTAAATTGGAAAGTTGCATCCATGAGAAAATTGAAGGTAGAATATGACATAATTTAGTTGAATTTGATAAATATAAATCAGTTGCATACCTAGATCTATAGTATATATGGTTTTGATTTGAAACTTAAATTTCTTTGACTAACACTCTTATGTTTAGGTTAGTGGTGCCATAAAAGCTTCCACCTTCACATGGTTGGCATTTAGTAGAGAATTTTAAATTCTCGAAAGCTAAGAGAAGCTTTCATTGTTTGAAAAAGTTGTAAATTTTGAAAAAGTCAAGTAAATTTTGAAAATGTTGTAAATTTTGAAAATGTTGTACATTTTCAAAATGTTGTAAATTTTAAAAAAGTTGTAAATTTTGAAAATGTTGTAAATTTTAAAAATGACTCCTCCCAAATGTTTACAAGACCATACTTATGTGTGTGCACCGATATGAGAAGGAAAAAAACTGAGAGAGGCTATTGTAGAGGGTCCCTACACCAAGGTGTTGGATTAGACGAGGCCTCTCTAGGTGCCACAGAGTCTGAGTAGTCACCCGTCGAAGTTGAACGATATTTTGGTCTCAGGGATCTTAAGGGACTACGCCCGAACAAAGTAGCCCGGTGGCAATGACCGCTTTCATGCACCAAAACACTACCTCCTCTAGCATTCACCTGGCCACCCGGATGTGTCGGCACAGTCTGTTTGGTGCCACGACCCACCGTTTGCAAAATATAGCGTTTGACAACCTTACACTGGCTCCAACTGCACTATTTCACACGTTTGCAAACAGTAGGACAGCGAGAGCACCAAAATGAGAAGGAAAAAACTAAGAGAGGCTATTGTAGAGGGTCCCTATGTCGAGGTTTTGGATCAGACGAGGCCTCTCTAGGTGCCACGAAGTCCGAGTAGTCACCCGTCGAAGTTGAACGATATTTTGGTCTCAGGGCTCTTAAGGGACTGTGCCCGAACGAAGTAGCCCGAAAGCAATGACCATTTCACGCACCAAAACAACACCTCCTCTAGCATTCACTTGGCCACCCGGACGTGTCGGCGCAGTCCGTTTGGTACCACGACCCACCGTTTGCAAAATATAGCGTTTGACAACCTTACACTGGCTCCAACTGCACTATTTCATGCATTTACAAACAGTAGGATAGCGAGAGCACCAAAATGAGAAGGAAAAAACTAAGAGAGGCTATTGTAGAGGGTCCCTACATTGAGGTGTCGGATCAGATGAGGCCTCTCTAGGTACCACAGAGTTTGAGTAGTCACCCGTCGAAGTTGAATGATATTTTGGTCTCAGGGCTCTTAAGGGACTACGCCCGAACGAAGTAGCCCGAAAGCAATGACCGTTTCACGCACCAAAACACCACCTCCTCTAGCATTCACCTAGCCACCCGGACATTTTGGTGCAGTCCGTTTGGTGCCACGACCCACCGTTTGCAAAATATAGCGTTTGACAACCTTACACTGGCTCCAACTGCACTATTTCATGCATTTGCAAATAGTAGGACAGCGAGAGCACCAAAATGAGAAGGAAAAAAACTAAGAGAGGCTATTGTAGAGGGTCCCTATGCCAAGGTGTTGGATTAGATGAGGCCTCTCTAGGTGCCATGAAGTCTGAGTAGTCACCCGTCGAAGTTGAACAATATTTTGGTCTCAGGGCTCTTAAGGGACTGCGCCCGAACGAAGTAGCCCGAAAGCAACGACCATTTAATGCACCAAAAACACCACCTCCTCTAGCATTAACCTAGCCACCCAGGACATGTCGGCACAGTCCGTTTGGTGCCATGACCCACCGTTTGGAAAATATAGCATTTGACAACCTTACACTGGCTCCAACTACACTATTTCGTGCGTTTACAAACAGTAGGACAGCGAGAGCACCAAAATGAGAAGGAAAAAACTAAGATATGCTATTGTATATGGTCCCTACGTCGAGGTGTTGGATTAGACGAGATCTCTCTAGGTACCATGGAGTTCGAGTAGTCACCCGTCGAAGTTGAACGATATTTTGGTCTCAGGACTCTTAAGGGACTACGCCCAAACGAAGTAGCCCGGAAGCAACAACCGTTTCGTGCACCAAAACACCACCTCCTCTAGCATTCACCTAGCCACCCGATATGTCGGTGCAGTCCGTTTGGTGCCACGACCCACCGTTTGCAAAATATAGTGTTTGACAACCTTACACTCGCTCCAACTGCACTATTTCATATGTTTGCAAACAGTAGGACAGCGAGAGCACCGAAATGAGAAGGAAAAAACTGAGAGAGGCTATTTTAGAGGGTCCCTACACTGAGGTGTTGGATCAGATGAGGCCTCTCTAGGTGCCATGGAGTCCGAGTAGTCACCTGTCGAAGTTGAATGATATTTTTGTCTCAGGGCTCTTAAGGGATTGCGCTCGAACGAAGTAGCCCGAAAGCAACAACCGTTTCGCGCACCAAAACACCACCTCCTCTAGCATTCACCTGGCCACCCGGATGTGTCGGTGTAGTCCGTTTGGTGCCATGACCCACCGTTTGCAAAATATAGTGTTTGACAACCTTACACTGGCTCCAACTACACTATTTCACGTGTTTGCAAACAGTAGGACAACGAGAGCACCAAAATGAGAAGGAAAAAACCGAGAGAGGCTATTGTAGAGGGTCCCTACATCGAGGTTTTGGATCAGACGAGGCCTCTCTAGGTACCACAGAGTTCGAGTAGTCACCCGTCGAAGTTGAACGATATTTTGGTCTCAGGGCTCTTAAGGGACTACGCCCGAACGAAGTAGCCCGAAGCAACGGCGACTGGCTGCGCACACCAAAACACCACCTCCTCTAGCATTCACCTGGCCACCCATGTCAGTGTAGTCCGTTTGGTGCCATGACCCACCATTTGCAAAATATAGTGTTTCCTTATTTATTTAAATTAAATTACAATGACTTGGTTGTTATGTTATCTCTTGTTGTCATCTTGTCCTTGGTAGGATGATATATGGGGCTCATGAATCTTATTTTCTACCTTATCCTTAACACTTGGTTTTGTTATAATATTATGGGTAATATTGTTCTATGGTTTTCTTTTCCTTTCTCTTCTTTCTCTCTTTCTATGAAGACCATCAGTTGTGCTACCTCTTGATTCAACTCTCTGACCTCCTGTGAAACCATAATTATCTTCTCTTCCTCCTTTCTTCTTTCCTTTTCTCTCTCTCTCTCTCTCTCTCTCTCTCTCTCTCTCTTCTTGTACCTCATTAGCTCTATCAACCTTTGAATCACATTTCCTGCTAGTTCTTCTTCTTCTTCACCATATATATCAAGTCTGATTCATGAGGCCTAATAACCTTCAATTACCTTTCTCTACGTTTCTTCCTTGTTTCCATCATCTTTTCTATTTTTCACATATGTTCTTGAACTCTCTTATCCTTTCATGTAATTGCTTTAGTCTAGCATCTTATCTCTCTGATACTAACTTCTCCATCCAATGTGGCATTTTGTAACCATGACCTCACTCTTTACTTCACCCATCATTTTCATCTATCTCTTTGTCTCTCTTCTTGGACCACTGTATCAACCTTATCTCAAATCCTTTTAGCTAATCTTCCTTGATCTTCAAGCTATGATACCACATGTTGCAGTTCAAAAAATTTATAACATATGTATTCAATGGTTTCTATGTTTCCCTAAAAACTCAACTCTGTCTTTTGATCAAGTTCAAACAGCTCCTTTTCACTAGTTAACATACTCCAAATTTAATATTATCCCTTATCGTCTATATGGTTTCTTACTGATATTATTTATCTAACTCTAATGTAGATACTATGAGCGTAATCAAAATGATCAACTACCATCTTCAATTGCCAAGTTCAATATCCATGATGCATAGGCAAATACAACAATGCCCATGTTGGAAGGTACTTACAGTCTTCACAGTTTTGGAACTCAAAATACATGAAGCAATCAACTAAAACAAATGTACAAATACATTTGAAAATAACTTCTAGGTTGTAGAGCAATTGAAAGAATGTAGTTTCATGGTATTAGTTTCATATCCAGAAGTCTAAGAAGATTGCAACTATAATGGCATGTTTCAGTAATGCACATCTAACAGTACAAGCTTATGATGCAAATAAAAATAATATAAAGATACAGCCACATATCATTCAGATTTAACAATATTTCAGGATTATTATGAGTTACAAAAGAACAGTACGGCTACAGGATTGGAAAATCAATACAGTTAAGTTTCAAGGATTAACTCATATGTACACAAAAGTTACAAACAATGCAGACCCAATTTTGGGTATACCTGTAATATTATCAAGATGTACAGTCAAATACACCAGAGTTTCAAGCACACTTTTCCAAATACAACAGGATGATAAATTGATGAATTCCATTAAATATAAGCTTTAGTTACTAATACTTAAGTTGGCAATAGAGCTAACAATATTGTTTTAGTTTGAAAAATAAAAATTCAAAATGCCCATGGTGAAATATACCACAAATAATAATCAGAAAGATACTAGAAAATATATAACTAGAAGTAATACACTAAATCCACCTCAAGATTTAAAAGACCTGAAATAGTTCAAATTTATAGCCTCGGAAACAAAACCGTAGCAGAGATATCCATAGGAGTTCCATATATGGAGGAATCGCCAAAATAACCAAAATAAATATGATTTAACCAACACACATGGATATATATATATATATATATATATAAGAATCAAACAAAGTGTGCTCTAGACGCGCACGTCTCTGAAAATATATATGTACATAAGTTCATAATGTATGTATACATCTCGAACTAAGCACGTGTCATAATGTACATATGGGACCACATGCGGTCGCAAAAGGCTATATATAGTACAATGGACTGTGAATCTACTCATGACCACATATGTACATCCAGGTGGACTATAAATCTACTCATGAAACATCTTCCCTCTCTTCGCCCTGCTAGAAGTAGCATGTCCACGACCTGGGGATGTAGTGGAGGGAGATGCCACTATGGATTTCATCCGTGTGGTCCTAGGTGTCTCTAAGCATGCCTGCAACCTAACCTGCACATTCATAAACAAAATTTTTTTAACACCCAAAATTTTAAAATACATTCAAAATTTAGAAACTTGTACAATTTAGTTAAAATGCATGTGAAATGTTGCAGCAATGTCATGATCCCTATCAATTTGTTGTTGACGTGTCACAGGGACAACAATAGACTCACGAGGGGTAAGCTACATACAAATAATTAATTTTCAAATTAAATATTTCACATATATACCTACAAAATTTGATATTGTAGATTTAAGTTTAATAAAAAATAATGAAGGTCTCCAAAATTTAACAAATTTAAAAAATTGTGTACCTCAGTTAGTGGATCTGCAGATGCTATGGCAGTATCTACAGCAGCCTCCACAGTCTGCATATATGGAGGAGTCTCTCTAGCAGTCATAAGCTATACAAAAAACATGTACAAATCAATATTAAAATCTACTTAAGAGCTTAGCACTCCTATCGAAACCTATTGAAAAAAATAATAGTAAAGGAACTCAAAGGTCCCTACACTCTAAACATATCTTTTCACGTTCATCAAGGAAACACTAGATCTATATATAGGTACATGAAACATTTACAAGCACTCATTCCACATGTTGAGATTTTAAGAAGGTAAAAAAACTATACAAAGGAGGGAAATTATACATTCATTCCCGTCCCTACTATACAATCTTACCCCAGGTGGTACTTTCAAGACATGTAAAACCAATATATGATTACATACATGGCTAGTTATATCAAATGAATTGGCATTTCCTACTAAATAATATATAGGTTGAGTATAAGAAAGTGAAACTCATGTACAGAGGTCCAAAGCATGCAATCCGTGCGTGAACTTCCAGTAATTAGAAACAAAGTGTAAAGAGATTTACTAACCTGCGTAAAACTCATGTGAGGCGTGCCAGTAGCCTCAGTTCCCTGAGCAGATGATGACCCGCCAGGCTCCTATGTATAAAAGAGAAAAATATTAATACATGTACAACATACACGTGAAACAAATTATAATAATAATCTAGTGCAATTAAATGATTTATTAAAAATGTAAGTTTGTACAACTTGAAACTTACGTTTGAAACATGCCCAGCTGTAGTAGCTAGCATGTCGACCTTTGGATGTTTCCTTCACCGGCTCTTGCTATTTAAAATAAAATAAAAAATTAGTTTTTACATGTATGTACATGACGTACATCATATATATATATATATATATATATATTATATATATATTTAAATTTATTTAAAATTTACCTATGAAAGACCAATATCAGTGGCTCCAGTTCCAAAAACACTCCCCAGCATCTCATCTATAGAAAATAAATCCTATGAACTAGCAAATGATGTCTCTCTGCCTGCAGTGCATACGGCACCACATGATCCACAGTGGTGTGGTGCACTAGAATTGGCACCTCCACCAACATCACCAAATGCAATCTGGTGCTATGCTTTGGGTGAGAGTGTCAGTGAGCTCCCTCAATGCATGCAATGTATCAATCTCCACAACCTCCTTCACTGTAGGAGGGATAACTGAAGGTAGTGGGGGTTTTGGGGCATGGGGGATCCTAGGCTGACCTACGCGTGCACCAGGTCTGCTCTGTGCAGAGCCACCTCCTCGACCAAAAAAGTCAGAAAAGTCAAAATAATTCGGGACCTCATTGAGCACAAACTCACAATATAATTTCTTCAAAAAATAAAGAGGAACCTCATTGTTGTTGCATGGTGGATAATCAAAAACCATCCACCATCGGTCCCAAAAATTGTTTTTGATTCTATCATCATGGCACCAATGGATTGGGAACCGTTTGCAAGTAACTGCAGGGGGGGCATTGGTTCTAGGGTCGGTAAATAATGCACAAATGAGGTCTTTTCAAATTTTTTTGTATTTGACGACCGCATGGGATAGTTTATCCACATACCACCGCCTACAGTCACTTCTAAAGGTGTTCCATCTATGTATTTGGTTGGTTGCAGACTCGACTTCGCCAATCAATGTTTGCAATGTATTGGCTAAAGTCATGCGAGATGGATTTGTAGCATGATTTTGTCTTATATTTTGAATTAGGTTCTCAATGGCAATTTTATTTTCTTGGATTCTTCCAATGATATTATCTTGCATTCCTGCTGGCTCAGTGGGGACAGAAGGAGCCACAGGAGGTGGATCTATGTTTGGAGGAGGGTTTTGAGGAATGTTCGGAGGGTTTTGAGGAATGTTCCATGGGTTTTGAGGAATGTTTTGATGGTTTGCATGATTTTGAGCTTGTCGACCAACTAATAAAATAATTGTATACAAGAAAATTGTATACATAAACAAACATTTCAAAAAACCCATGAAAATGTAAAAAAAAACCTAAAATGCAAAAAAATGATTACAATCGGGGACTTACCTCCTCGTCTTGGCGGCATGGTTGAATATATCACTATCTAGAAGTCTGATGAGCAATTTTGAGATGGTATTGAGAGCGCGAGTGAAAAATGTTTAGGAAAAGTCACGGTTCGAAATGAAAAATGAGGAAAATAACGAGTCGCGGGACTGTTAAATTTTGTCTCAGAGTTCCGCGATCGCGGTTTATAACTACGCTCATGGTTCTAAACCGCGATCATGGTTTTAGGTTCGGTAATTACCGAACCTAGAATTCAGGAACCGCGATCATGGTTTTAGGTTTGGTAATTACCGAACCTAGAATTCAGGAACCGCGATCGTAGTTTTAAAACCACGATCACGGTTCCTTTATTTCGGGTTTTTATGTCCACGGAATTGTCCACCAACTTCGTGCACTTACCCAAAGTTGGGTGCCCACCGTGTTATGATTGCATGATCACCTACGACTTCTTCCGTAGGATGTTGTTTAAGAATGTATGTATTTTGAATTTTTGTGTGGTTTGGTAGGACTCGAGAGAAAGATAAAAGGATAGAAGTACTTTTCTACAATTCATTAGTCAACCATCAATTGGTCATGACTTCCAGCGTATAGGTTACCCTCAATTAATATGAGCTAATGCAATAAATCATAATGGAATGCACTTGTTTTTAAACCCAAATCCAAAATGTGGAATTTGATGACATAATAAGATGAAGATGAAGAGGGATGATCTTTCACTACAATGCAAAAAAAACATGAAGAAATGATTCTTTTAGTTACACCAAAAGAAAAGTTTCCTTTAGAGCAAGTAGAAAGAAGAGGTGGATTACTAGGGAATAAAATTAGTGTGTACACTTTTAGAAGGGAAACAAACACACAATTTTTTCCTAGGAATGAATGAAATGCCAGAACCCCAGTTCGTCCCATTGGGCATGCCAAAATGTTTCACCTTTTTCTTAGATTGTTTCTTTGAAGTGTTGATGAAAACATATAGGGTAACAGTGTAGGAGGAATACTGTTCAAATGTCGGTTGATGGGTTGTTACGTGTGTATGACTTCCAAATCCACAACTGATTGTGAGAGCTTCCTTTTGGCTATGAGGAACTACTTGTAATGAAAACAAGACCACCGGAAGGATTTAAACAATATGGGCGGTGAACGCCTAGCGTGAGCTAGATCTCGGGAAGTATGATACTTCCTAGATGGTTTTCAGTCCATTTTTAAAAAAATTCAATGCTGTAAACAAAGTAAATACTATTGTTATTTTGAAATGATTTAGGTATATCACTTAAAAACACAATAATAAATAGATCTAATCTAACATGTTAAGCTAGAATAGAATCCAAAGGTCAAATGATTGGTTACTGGTCTCTACGGGTTTTATAAAGGTCGAGGTAGGTCACGGGTGAAGGAGGGTGAGGTAAAATTAGGTGGGTAGGTCTCTGTTCAGGGTTGTGTGGGAAAACATAGAGACCGGTGTCGGTCAGGGGTGATTGAAGACGGTTAGGTATAACCGGTGCCGGTTACTGTGAGATCTAGAAATGTCACAGAATAGGCTGGAGTCTCATTTGTGATTACACAAAGGACTTTGGTTGGTCGAGATGAGGTATTGGGTGACTGGATTAGGATTTTGTGAGGTTTTAATGGGTATATAGAGGTGACAATGTGGAGAAGGTCAATAGGAGGCAAATAAACAATGGATGGTAAAATGATGATAAAATGAAATAACCAAGAAATTATGATGTTGTACTTACTTGGATTTCATTCATGAAGGCCTATGTGTGAGGGATGCAGTTGCTGATGATGGGTTTGAAGTTCACAAGTGATCACTAACTAAAGAAAAGCTTCTACATGGGCTGCATGTACACTCCTCTTTTCTTGAATAGATTAGATCATGGTGGGATGGTTGTGCAAGAGTATATGCTCAATCTCCTTCCTTGATACGAGTTTTCACTGGAATTGGATCTCTCAAGATGCGTTATCTCTTTGAGATGTGTTCTTTCTCGTCAACTTTCTCCCATTTTTTTCCAACTTCCAACCTTGAGAATAAGGTTATTTTGGGGTTAAAATGATAACCAACGGTCGTTAGTCTTAACCGCGGCAGCTTAGCGGTAACTAACATCGGTCAAGCGGGATTTCCTAGGTTTCTTGAAATTAGGGAGATCCTCCTAATTTTCATGTATCTCATGTCATTATCCCATGGATTAGACTAGGAGATTCTTGTGAGCATGCGATAATCTGGTTAGAGGGAATATAGGCATTGATTTGTAGGGTTTGGGTAAGTCTTAGTTATGGTAACTTACTAAGAATAGGTCTTAGGTTGAGTTGGCTTGGTGAGGTGTCTAAGTGAACTGTATGTGGTGATATTATTTAAATAAGATATTTAAATAATAAATATAGTGAGGATAATGCATTAAATTAATTAAATTAATATTAGTGGGGTGAAGGGGGTCATGGCTAGGTAAATGTAATAAAGGGTGCTTATATGTCAAGGGACAAAAGGGGAGTGTGACCTAATTTTAGTGTCTACACTAACGTTTCCTCCTCTGGGAACTTCTAGTTTTGGATCTCGAAACACCTTCCGCACCGGTTGGGTTTTGATTTGCACCTGGTTGTCTAAATTTTTATCTCGTGAGGTACTCTCATTCTCGAGCTACTTTGGACCTTATTGGCCCCTCCTTTATGAACTTGATTAGCCACTAGTTTTGGAGAATGGAGATTTTATTCTCCTACAATTCAAAGTCTGCTTTAATTCCAATAATCCTCTTCTCTTGAAGGGCTTCCTTCATTTTCTATTCCTTCATATCTTCAATCATATACTTAGTGATGTTAAGTAGGAACCCACCGCCGTCTTCTTCGATTAGCAATTTTAGATTCATTACTAGAAACCCTACTAGAATTGGATTCAATTTGCTTCCCCTTCAAATGCTCCCCACACATCATGTTAGCAAGGACTTCCACAATTACATTTTTTTGTTTTCTTTCACCATTTTTTCTTCTTTCTATGCATTCTACTACCCAATGTTTCTTGATATGATTCAATAGTTTGGGGGTAGGATGGATGATCGATTTCCCTTTCTAGAAGATAAGAAGGATCAAACCATGGTGGATGGGGAATAAATTTTACCATTTTGAAAATCCTCAACAGAGACCATCAAATACCTAAGGAGGAAGAAGGGTAAACTCATCACCTAGTTCCTCCTAAAGAAATTTAGGATGGACAAGTGATGGGTGTAGATTTTTTTAAACTTTCCTTCTAGGGTTATATACCTCATGACCACCTTACAAATATCATCCCATATTTCAAGAAATTAATTTCTAGAAATCCCATCATAAAATAAGTGGTTGTTTGCCCCGATCCAAAAAAAAAAAAAAGAAATTTCATGGTTTCTTCTTTTCTTATCTTTAAGAGCCTCAAGTCCTCAGTCTCCATCCCCATGGTGTCTACAATATAATCTTCAGTGACTTGAAATTCCATACCCCTCAAATTAACATTCCCCTTGTTCCAAGCAGAAGAAAAATCCACATCAAGCATAGGGTTGCTTCCTTTAAGTTTTGTTATGAATTCAATAAATACCCCTTTTCTCATTAACCTCTAGATAGTGGCATCTTGTTTGATAGTGTAATAGGACGTGGATTCTAACCTAAATCTCTCCCCCATCCTATTCTTGAATATCTCCTACTAGTCTAAGCCTACTTGCCAACACAAAAACCAAATGAATATACCCAAAAACCTAAGGATCATCATATTTCTCCCAACTTTAATTTTCCAATTCGAGGTTTCTTGCATATATTTTCACAATCTTCCCCATCTCGTGTAAAATTAATTATATTTTTTTTCATTTTTTATTAGCTTTGTCACATGTCTCAAAGTTACCGCATCCTACCATTCCTTCCACTCCGTAAAAATAATTACCTTGATTTGCTAGACTATCCGCACAAGCATTGGACTCAAGATATATGTGGAAAACCTCCACATCATCAAAATATTTGATGATGGATTGACTCATAATTAATAAGACTCTTGATATTCCAAATGGGTTTGTAATTTCCTTAAATGGCCTTGATCACAAGGAGTGAATCACCTTTGAGAATAGTTTTATCAATGTTAATCTTCTTGGCTAATCTTAACCCCTTAAGAACTACCACAACTTTAGCATAATTATTTCAGTTATCTCTCGGGGCTCGAACATACACCAATATACAATTCCCAATATGCTTCCTAATCAATCCTCCTCCTCTATAGAATCTCTCCTAAGTTCTACTAACTCATCAAACTTTATTTTACACCACCCTATGGGTAGGGGTTTCCACTTAGAGTTATCCCTTTTTCCTTTTTTGATACACCTTGGTGATTTTTGTCAAGATAATCATGAGAGCTTGTAATATCTTGGCTTATTCATTCAAAAAACCCTTTCCACTTATGCTTATGAACAACTATATTGTCCTTTAGAATTTTTAAGATAGTGTTCAAAAATTTTCCCAGGTTTTGCTTCTCTGTTTCTCAAGACTCTATTATTTCTCTCCTTCCATATATTCAAAAGAGTATATGGGAGGGATCCTTTCCATAACTCCTTAAGCAATGTTCTTTATAGGGAATGTGTCATTGCTCCATTAAATTTTGAATATTTCCTGGTAATTCTCTTTGAATGTTGAAAATATTATTTCCATCAACACCTAAGAATAAAATTTTCATTCTATAAATAGATGTGTCAACTTTGGTTCAACTTCATCCTTGCACAAGTAGCATCGATTGGTGATGATCATCCCCTTTTTCCTTATATTATCAATTTTAAGGATCTTATTTTTAACAGTTTCCCAAAAGAAAAAAATCACTTTGGGGATAATATGTTTATTCCATACCTTGGAGCAGGTATTTTTTTCCTCATCATTCTCAAAAACCATGTTGTACCCAGAATTGACTTCATACTCCCCAAGTAGTTATGCTCCATATCATCTCATTTGGAGTTGATCTAATGGGGATTATTTGACTTTTTAGTTTAGCATTAAGATCATCAAATGGAGATTTTTTTCCATTGTATCCCAGGGGCATATAGTAATCCATCTTGGTTCCTAATTACTATGATTCCAATAATCATTGACCTTCTCCCCTACTCCCTATTTGTATAACTCCTTGAGTTCGTTCCATGGTTCTTTCACCTCCATTTGAATTTAATTATAACATATTCATATATTAACCATTAAACATATTATATTTAATCAATCAACTTTATATCATATTAATTAACATGGATTCATAATATTACATTAATCAATACATAACCTTTTCCTTAAAAAATTATTCATAACGATACATATTTAAATAATAAATACAATTGATTTATTTCCATCGCAGATAGTTACAAAATCAGTATAGGCTAATTTAGTATTTTTATTAATCAAACTCACGTTCACTTACAATCATAGTAATTAATACATTATGGCATTTAATCATATAATTTGAAATAGACAATCAATCAAGTTGTTCAACTTTCTTTTTCATATCTCGAAATTCCCTTTATTCCTGCAATCGAAAATGGTATTGCACAACAAATGTACATGGTCATTTCTACACAAAATGGAATGAAAATTCCTCTTTCTTGCTTAACATCTTCTGCCATTTAATATTTGATTAAATGAAATATTGAAATAATTAACCAAATATCATTATATGAGTACTAAAATCAGAATAGACTATTTAAAATACTATTCACTTTGCATCCTTAATTGATTTGTTCACTTCTTAACAATCGGGGTGCCTTAATGGAAAAATTACAAAGAATAATAATCATATCAGCATATAAATAATCCTATTTATTCTCAACACATTACCTCTCTCTCTCTCTCTCTCTCTCTATATATATATATATATATATATATATATATATATATATGCTATATAATTTAATAATTTAACTTATATAACTTGAATTATAGCATTAAACACCAATTATAAACATCAAAGTTATATAATTCATAACCATATTACATCCTTCCTACCATACTCAACATGCACAATCACAATAACGTAACTATTACCTTTACTTAAGACTGTGTAAGACTCTAGTTCGAGGTAATTCCTAAGCTTCCCTAATTTAACAGAGACATCAATCTATTTTCTCAAAAATAATCTATCAACATAACCTTTGAAGGTAAAAGAATAAGACTAACTTATCATTTCATATTTCAAAGTATTATTCCAAATCACATGCATATGGACCAATCAACATTAGAATATTCAAACCTTTACCAAACCCAATGAACATCATTAACCATGAGCGTATTGGAAATTTGACAACATTAAGGTAAAAATCATTACCTTAAATGTAACAAATACCATAAGGTTTGTCACTTATTTTCCCCAATCCTATTGAGGACCTAAAAAGTAACATGGATATAATCAAATATCAAATGATATGTTTTAGATACGAGACTTGCACGATCTCCGAAATACCCTTTTAAATTAAAAACTGAAACACATGATGCCATAACAGATTACGGTAAGGTCATTATCATTTCCAATTAAAAATGACACCTATAAGCATAAGTATTACCAACATTAAAATGAATATTTTTACAATTTGTTTGAATTCAAGTAAATTTCATTTACCTTAAACTTTTCAAAGACTACACTATCATCATCAATAAACCATAGTCGGAATGAACATACAACCAACAACACGAATCGTCACATATACCCACAGGGGAAAATACCCGATACAATTATTCAGAATACCCTCTACACCTAAAACTAAAATGGGTATTCATAAAATTGGCCTTATAAAAAAACCCTGATACTGATTTCTAAAAACACATAACCATGGGATACCGACATGTTTAAACAAGTTCTTGTAGTGCCCACATTTTTATAGCTCCAGTTATCTGTTGGTTCCTTTATTCCTAGACATGTTGTGATTGAGACTCTGATAGACTTTGGACATTTTACTATGATATTTTATCCTCATGGACATTATGGCATTTTGGGCGCGTAGCGCCAATTGGATTAGATTCGTATACTGATATATTTCTTATGATGTTGATGACACTAACAGGGTTATATGATAGACTTATTGGTTAGATGTTAGTCTCTTGTGGTTGATTTGATTAATGATATAGTGTTTTGGATTTAATGATGGTAATTTTCATGCTAACCTAAGTGTATGTCGTTGCAATTTTATTTGTGGATGATTCATGGAAAACTATGTGGATAATTATATGCATTGCACTATCAATTGTAAATTATGTTCAGACATTATAAGTTTGATTGAGATTGTGATGTATAGATGATGTTTATTATATTGGACAGATGCGGTTAATGTGTGCAATGAGTGTGTAGGTGACAGGTATAGGAGAGCATGGGTTTCAGGGACAGCTACGCAATTGTGCACAAGCGGCCCACGGATGAGTCCTAACCATGCTAAATGTTTGAGGCCTTAGATTAGATGTATTTAATTGGCCACCATGGGTGAACCCCTCAATTGTAATGTAATTATGTTTTGAAAAATTAATTAAGTTTAGGGTGTGTTTTATTAAGTAAACTAGCTTAGGGGTTTAATGATCTTATCTTAAGTTAAGTGTTGGTTTTGGGAAGTGTGTGTGTTGGTAGAAGGGATTGGGGACCACATGTGAACCTTGGGTGGACCCCACACCCTCTACCCTTGTGCCCAAGCATGCCAAACCCGAAATTGGGTTATTTTGGGTAATTTTAGGGACCCCTTTTGAGTTTGGGGGTTCCCTTAGCATGAAAATGGGCCCTTGGACCCTACCTAATAGGTAGGGGGGCCTATTTCCAAGGTTTGGAGGGAGTTTCCCTCCCATTTTTCCCTCTTTAGTCACCATCCATGTAAGATGGTTGGGTTGTGTGAAATTGTTAAAAGTTGCTCCACTTTGTTTTATTTTAGTTTTTAGTATTTTGGGTGATAAGGGCTAAAAGGTGAGTTTACTCTTACTTATTTGGTTTTTGGAATCTTTGACTCTTGAGAGGAGAGGAGGTGACACTTGTCACTTTCTCATTGGTGAGGAAACTTTTGGGTTCCTCTTTTTATTCTTCCTCATGTGGAAGGAATGGGTATTCTTGGTTCATTTTTTTGGGAGCACTTGGAGAATTTTGGGAGCTTGGAGGTGAACTTGGACAAGGGAAAAGATTAGAGTCTTGGAAAGCATTATAGAGGTAGGGTTCTTATCCCTTTTCTTTCTTAGTTGTGTTATCTTGTTAACTATGTTTGATCAATGAAATGATGTGTGAAATGATGTGTTGTGTAGTTATATGGTGAATGTAGTTGTTTCTTGTCTTGTTGTTTTCTTTGTTTTCTCTCCACCATCATTTTGTTGATGGTTTTGGAGAATGTAGGGGAAGAGAGAGGGATTTCCCTCTCAAACCTCATGGTTTTGGTCAAACCATGAAGGTCCCTTCTCCTCCCCTCATATGGTTTGAGGTGGGAGAAAGGTTCATATGGCTTGAACCTTTCCTCATTCTTGGGGAGGAAACGCTTTTGGGTTTGAAAATCCTCCCAAGAAGGATTTCTATAGCATAAAGGAGGAATAAAGAGGATGAATGATTAGGAGGTATAAGGATTTTTGTATATATGTATTTGTTGATGCTCCTATGGTTGGACACCTTGATTTGGGCATCCTACTTCCTCTCTTCCCCCTTGTGAGGTTGACCTTGTTCTCCTCATGATGTGGTTTTCATTGTATAGTAGGTCTAAGTGGTTGAATGGTCTTATGTTTTCTCTTGTTGTGTGTTTAATCCCCATTATACTTGTGCACATTGTGGAAGCTAGTTCCTCTCTCCCATGGGCTTGGGGGAGGCTAGCATGACTTCCAACCATGGAAAGGCATGTGATGATGCCTATTGGTTGGGTGGTAAACAAGCCATGTCTCTTGTTGCAGCATTCTTAGGAGCACATTCAATGTTGGAGACTCAAGGATGAAGTTTTGTTGAAGTGGTGACTTGTTCTTTTATACTCAAAAAAAAAATCATTGTAAAGATTACACTTTATTGTAACTATGTTATATGGAAGATTGTGGATAGTCTCTTCTTGTAAAATCATCCTATTGTGATTTGAAAGTCTTGTTATAATATGCATCTTTTGTCTTGTAACCTATCTCTATTAAAAAAAAAGAGATTACCACATAAGATCATGAGTTATTTATTTTACTTCTCTTCATTTGTAATGATTGTTTGGTTTGAAATCTGTAACATATAGCTATGAAATGTACATGCATTACATATTGAATCTTAAATTTTAGTGTGCTTGCATTAAAAAATAAAAAAAAATTAAGGCATCACATTTAGTATCGAGCCGTGGTTCAAACACCTGAGACTCTTTGGGTAATTTTGGTTTTATTTTATTCTTATTGTTTTGTTAAAAAAATTTAAAAAGTAATAAATGTTGTAGAAATTTAAAATACTATTTAGTCATTTCATTTGAAGGAATTTTAGTTGTTATATGGAGATTGATATTAGTATTGGAAGGAAATATTATTATTTTGAAATTTATCTCCTTTTTGTAAACTATTATAGATCAAGATATTAATTGAAATTAGATTTAAATGCATTCATATCTCTATATGATTTTTTTAGAAATCTGATTTATTGGAAAACCTAAAAGTTGTATCTTTCATAAGACTCACAAAAATAGATTTTTAATCCATTATTTTACAACTTGTAACTATTTTCTTTTCTTAATATGTGATTTTGAATATATTGAAAATATATCTAATATAATTGTACAAAAAGATATTCATTATTTATTATATATTGTTTTCAGTCATACATTTTCATTGTGATATTCTACAATTTATTATACCTAATATTAAACTAAATATATATATATATACATATATATATGTATATAATGTAATATTAAACATAAAATAAGGATAAATATAAATTAATATATTACTTGATTATAAGCATATATATAACAAAAGAATAAATATATTAAACAAAAAAAAAACAAAAAAATGCGAGTGGGAAGGGCCGAACCCCCTCCCCACCGCCCGTGCTTTTCCACCAGACCTCCACACGGCCACACACACCCCCGACCACATGTCCCCTATCCCTCGCAGCCCTAAACCCTAACCTACCCCCTCGCGCCCCGGATCCCTACCCCTCCCCGGATCCATGTCCCTCCCACGGCCTGCCCAAGCAGAGACCGTTACCTGCGCGCGCAGCCCCCCATGGACCCCAACCCTACCCTACCTATGACTCGCCCCGCCCCCTACGGTCGCGGATCTCCTCCCACTAGCGCAGCCACCTACCTGCGCATCCCCTCCAACCAAGGGCCTCTCAATGCCTCAAACAACAACAAATATATATATATATATATATATATATATATATATATATATACATATTAAATATTAAAGGAACAATATTGCTATGCTTCAAAACTCCATGAGGGTAACACTTTCAAGCTCCTCCTCAACCTGCACCTGTAGAGACAACAAAACAAAATGAGAAGAGGAGAAAGCAAGCAAAAGAAAACATAAGGATGATTAGGTTAGATTTAGGGCAAAACTAGATCTAGGTGAGATCAATTTGATCCTAGGGTCCACATGTAACCCTACATACCTTAAGTCATTAGATTTTAATGGGAATGAAAAATAAATTTGAGGGGGTGTGTGGGTAAAATAAATTAAAAGGGGGAAAACAAATTAAATTAAAAGAGGGGAAAACAAATTAAATTAAAAGGGGAAGACTAATTATTTACAAAAAGTTTAAATTTTTATTTATGACCCTAGGGAGCTTAATAGAGTAAAATAATTAAATTATTATTTGGCTAGTGCTTAATTGATTTTGGGTAAATTAATAATTAATATAAATTAATTATTAATGGGAAATGGTTAAGCAAAGCGTCAGTAATTATTGTTCACTTCAAAAAAAAATTATCCCAAAATTTTAGTAACTATTGGTCTATTTCCATGGTTCCGAGGTGGGGCATTACATTTAGTATTACATTATATAATAATAATAATAATAATAATAAAAATAATTAAAAATGCTTTTCACAACTTTTTAAAAAAGTTTATAAACCATTATTTTTATTTTTATTTTACACTGGCAGTGCAGGATGGCACCCAAGAGGGGATGATCAGCTCGAGGTTCGGGACGTAGTGCACCTACGCGAGAGCTGCATGGCCCTCGATTTTGGGCCTCAGATATTAGAGACCCTGCAGCAGCTGATAGGTGTCGTACAAGAGTGCCTTCCACCACCACAGGTGCCGAGAGAGGAGGACATTCAGTTAGGAGATGAGGAGTTGATTGGTGAGGATGCACATCCAGAGCCACCTGAGCACGACATTCTGAGATGAGAGAGGTCACGCAGCCCTTCCATCCTTGGCGAGAGGGTGGCCTCATTTCGTCACAGCCATTCACACAGCTTCAAGGGACCTTTTGGAGATATGTGACCCCTCTCACCTGTTAGACCACACCGTCAGGATCAAGACACAGGCAGTGTGATTCGAGACCTTCTTCACCGCAGCCGCCTACGTTTACTGGTTCGACAGACGGCTTTGGGGCGGAGTCCTAGCTCCTTAGCTTGGATAGCTTCTTTGGCTTGCACTCTCATGAGAGCAACGTCAAAGCCAAGTTCACCATACACCTCCTCTGAGATGCAGCAGGCATTTGGTGGAGGAATGAGGAGCGAAGCTCCATTTGACTCGGGATATAGTGACCTGGGAGTTGTTCGGAGCGATTCGGGGCACAGGTATATGTCAAAGCATTTTGTGTAGAAGAGGATCGATGAGTTTCACGAATTACGACAGGGTTCTGGCTCTGTGGCGTAGTATGAGAGCAGGTTCTTGGATCTCTTGCAGTATGTAGACTACCTGCAAGACGAGAAGTTGCAGGTAAATAGGTTCATTCGGGGCTTGAATGTAGATATAGCAGGAGCTGTTAGGATGTTATCTCCTCCCACGCTCGAGAAGGCCGTTGAGAAGGCCTACTTGGCTAAGGAGAATAGGACCAAGGCTCAGGAGCACAGAGATAGAAACAAGAGCAAGTTCCAGGACAGGATTCAGGTATTCCAGAGTCAGAGAGCATGGGGAGCAGTACCACCCCCTAGAGGAGGATTTTGGTCTTCTCCAGTAGCATCGAGAGCTCCTCCACACCCATCACAGTAGACACAGCATCAGGGACACCAGCATCAGAGGGGTAGATAGACTCAGAGTTTTCAGTGAGGTGGGTCTAGAGGTGGTTTTGGTGGGTCTAGAGACAGGAGGCCGGTACTCATCACTCACAGCTAGCCCTCTCGTAGCAGTCTGCTAGGGTTGGACCGGTAGGTTCAGTTCGCCAGAGCACATGAGGATGTTTTATTTATGGGGCTCCAGACCATTATGTGTGTATGTGTCCGCATAAGCCCACTACTACGGATATACGAGAGCTCCTAGATCCGAGCAGATGGTGGGTGACGTGGGACGCACCCATCGTGTGTATACAGCGGTTGACAACCACCGGTGAGCATCAAGCCACACGATCATTGAGGCAGCAGGTACTATCAGGGGTATTTCTGTCTCAGTACTTTTTGATTCAGGTGCTTATGATTATTTTATATCACCTTCTATAGTGGACCAATGTGGGCTAGTGGTGGCTAGGTAGCTAGATAGTTGGCAGGTTGAGTTGGCCTTTGGGGCTAAACTCGCCATGGACTCGTATGTGGAGAGTTGTGTACTCGATTTGGGAGTCTTCTCCACTACGCTTGACCTCCGAGTTATTCCTTTAGGATCCTATCAGGTAGTGTTGGGTATGGATTGGCTCGAGGCTCATTGAGCTAAGGTGGATTGTAGAGAGAAGGTCACCGAGTGTCGGGATGATTTGGGTAGTGCGGTTGTGATTTCGGGGATGCGAGACCCATTTCCTTGTGTATGATCTTGGCTAAGCAACTCAAGTGGAGCATGCATAAAGGTTGCCAGTTGTTTGCTATCACTATCGGTGATCGTTCGAGATAGTACTCGAGAGCATTCACCCCTTGATCATCACACGGGTTTGAGGAGTATGTAGATGTGTTTCGGAGAACTTCCGGGTTTACCACCTAATAGGGAGGTGGATTTCACCATTGACTTAGTGCTGGATCCACACCGAGTTTCTAGGGCACCCTATCGGATGATGAATTTAGAGCTTCATGAGCTCAAGATTCAGTTAGAGGAGTTGTTAGAGATGGGTCTCATTCATTCTAGTGTAACTCCTCGGGAGCACCTAGTCATATTTTTGAAGAAAAAGGATGGTTCTCTCAGACTTTGTGTAGATTTCAGACAACTCAACAAAGTCACAATAAAGAACCGTTATCCACTCCCTAGGATTGATGACTTGTTTGATCAGATGTGGGGAGCTAGAGTGTTCTCCAAAATCAATCTCAAGTTAGGGTATCATCAGTTGCGCATTTCAAATGCAGACATTCATAAGACATCATTTCACACATGTTACGGGCATTATGAGTTCACAATGGTTCCATTTGGTTTGACCAATGCCCCAACTATCTTCATGAGCCTCATGAATGGAGTATTCAGGACATTTCTGGATCACTTTGTTTTAGTGTTCCTTGATGACATATTTATTTATTCTCATTCCAAGGAGGAACATGAGGAGCATTTGAGGCAGGTACTTCAGGTTTTGAGAGAGAAGAAGTTATATGGGAACTCGGAAAAATGCAGCTTCTTTCAGACAGAGATTCAGTACTTGGGTCATATCATATTAGGTGAGGGTATCTCCATAGATCCCTCTAAGATTTAGGCTATCTTGGATTGGCCAGCACCCACATCAGTCACTGAGGTGAGGAGCTTCATGGGTTTAGCAGGGTATTACCGCAAGTTTGTGCAGGACTTTTCTAGGATTGCTCACCCTATTACTTCTCTTCAGAGGAAAGGGAAGAAGTTTGATTGGTCAGAAAAATGTGAGTAGGCCTTTCAGTTGCTTAAGGAAAGGCTAACCACGATGCCCATCTTAGTAGTTCCAGACCCAATAGAGGATTTTTTGTTTGCACCGATACATCACTATAGGGTTTGGGAGCGGTTCTTATGCGGGAGTGTCGGGTTATTGATTTTGAGTCTTGTAAGCTCAAGGACTATGAGATTAACTATCCTACTCACGAATTAGAGCTTGCAGCAGTTTTTCATGCACTTGTGCATTGGTGACATTTCCTTTTGGGTAGACCTTTCATCTTGAGGACGATCATCATTGTAGCTTATAGCACATCCTCTCAAGCTAAACCTCAATGCTTGTCAACGGTGTTGGATGGAGTTCCTTTGTGAGTATGACATGGAGGTGTAGTATATCGGGGGAAAGGAAAATATTGTTGCGGATGCACTTAGTAGACGATGACATATGCTTTCTTCTTTGACATTGCGTCGATTTGAGAGGTAGGATACCCGAGCATCTTCCAGAGGACGAGTTTTATGAGGGTGCTAGGTAGTTATTGAATTCTCGGGGTTCTTTTGAGGCGGTTATTCGGGATGCATGTTAGAGTCAGATGGGTTACTTCGGTTCCATAGGCACATTTATGTGCCTAAGGTAGGTGATCTGCATAGTTTCATCCTTACTGAGGCTCATCGAGCCCCATACGTAGCACATCCAAGAGTGAAGAAGATGCATGCCGATTTGAGAGAGTTATATTATTGGCCGGGTCTTCATCGAGACATAGCAAATTTTGTAGCACAGTGTCTTGAGTGTCAGAGAGTCAAGGTAGAGCATTCTCATCCCACAGGACTCTTATACCCTCATGATATTCCCGAGTGGAAATGGGATGTGATCTCCATGGATTTCATAGTAGGACTTCCTATGTCCTCTTATCGTCATGATGCCATTATGGTCACTATGGATAAGTTGACCAAGGTTGCGCATTTCTCACCAACCAAGGTTACCTATAATGGACATGCCATCGCCAAAGTGTTTATGGAGGATATTGCCAGATTACATGGGATTCTGAAGACAATCATCAATGACAGAGACACCATCTACACATCAGTTTTCTGGACTTCTTTTCAGGAGGCCTTGGGTACACAGATTAATTTCAGTTCGACATATCATCTAGAGACAGATGGGTAGAAAGAGAGGGTTAATCAGGTTCTTGAGGACATGTTGAGAATGTATGTCATGGATCAGCAGAGGAAATGGGAAAATTATTTGCATTTAGTTGAGTTTGCCTACAATAACAGTTATCATAGCTCCATTGGCATGGCTCCCTATCAGGCTTTGTATGGACGACCTTGCAGGACACCTTTGAGCTAGGATAGACTAGATGACAGGATTATTTTGGGGCTAGCTTATCTTTAGGATTTAGAGCAGTAGGTTGTTCGATTTGGCAAGCATCTTGAGCAGGCTAGAGCACGCCAGAAGGCGTATGTGGACACCAAGAGGATCGATCGTCACTTCTCAGTGGGTGACAAAGTCTTCTTGAGGGTTCGTCCTCATAAGAGTCTGATCCATTATGGAAAGGGTTCTAAGCTATCACCTTGTTTTGTGGGGCCTTTTGATATTCTTGAGGTCATCGGTCCAGTTGCCTATCACCTAGCTTTGCCACCACGCCTTGCACGGGCCCACGACATTTTTCATGTTTCTGTACTACGTAGATATGTACCAGATGTTTCTCATGTTTTGGATTGGTCGGCATTACAGGTAGAGGATGGAGGGCAGTGGAGATTGGAGCCCGTACGCATACTAGAGCACCGGAGGTTGGCCCTTCGAGGTCAAGATTTGGACCAGGTTAGAGTGCAGTGGGACCGATATGACAAGTCATCAGCTACCTGGGAGGATGCTACACCACTGAGGGCTAGATATCCCTATCTCTTCCAATGACTTCCAGGAGGAAGTCTAATTCTAGGAGAGGGGGATGTAGTGCCCACATTTTTATAGCTCCAGTTATATGTTGGTTCCTTTATTCCTAGACATGTTGTGATTGAGACTCTGATAGACTTTGGACATTTTACTATGATATTTTTATCCTCATGGACATTATGGCATTTTGGGCGCGTAGCGCCAATTGGATTAGATTTGTATACTGATATATTTATTATGATGTTGATGACACTAACAGGGTTATATGATAGACTTATTGGTTAGATGTTAGTCTCTTGTCGTTGATTTGATTAATGATATAGTGTTTTGGATTTAATGATGGTGATTTTCATGCTAACCTTAGTGTATGCCGTTAATTTTATTTGTGGAGGATTCATGGAAAACTATGTGATAATTGTATGCATTGCACTATCAATTGTAAATTATGTTTGGACATTATAATTTTGATTGAGATTGTGATGTATAGATGATGTTTATTATATTGACAGATGCGGTTAATGTGTACAATGAGTGTGTAGGTGACAGTATAGGAGAGCATGGTTTTCGGGACAGCTACGCACGCATTGTGCACAAGTGGCCCACGGTGAGTCCTAACCATGTTAAATGTTAGAGGCCTTAGATTAGATGTATTTAATTGGGCACCATGGGTGAACCCCTCAATTGTAATGTAATTATGTTTTGAAAAATTAATTAGGTTTAGGGTGTGTTTTATTAACTAAACTAGCTTAGGGGTTTAATGATCTTATCTTAAGTTAAGTGTTGGTTTTGGGAAGTGTGTGTGTGTGTTGGTAGAAGGGATTGGGGACCACATGTGAACCTTGGGTGGACTCCACACCCTCTACCCTTGTGCCCAAGCATGCCAAACCCGAAATTGGGTTATTTTGGGTAATTTTAGGGACCCCTTTTGAGTTTGGGGGTTCCCTTAGCATGAAAATGGGCCCTTGGACCCTACCTAATAGGTAGGGGGGCCTATTTCTAAGGTTTGGAGGGAGTTTCCCTCCCATTTTTCCCTCTTTAGTCACCATCCATGTAAGATGGTTGGGTTATGTGAAATTGTTAAACGTTGCTCCACTTTGTTTTATTTTAGTTTTTAGTATTTTGGGTGATAAGGGCTAAAAGGTAAGTTTACTCTTACTTATTTGGTTTTGGAATCTATGACTCTTGAGAGGAGAGGAGGTGACACTTGTCACTTTCTCATTGGTGAGGAAATCGTTATCCAAAATTCACCCCCAGGGTAATTTTGGTAACATGTATTAAATGCTCAAGTCCCAGGCAGATAAATTGATTCAGGGCAAAGAATCATGTTTCCAGGGTCCCCTCATATTTTTCCTAACTCTCCTGTCCCGGTTGAAAAGAGCAAGTTCTGAGAAAAGGTGAAAAAGTGGAAAAAACAAGCTTGGGCCAGAAAAAATCATGAAAAATGGCTAAGTCCTAGTCCTCGCAGCAGTTGGAGCAGTTGGGACATCGGGGCGCGAATCGGCCGAAAGGCCGCCAGGGGTCCATAGGGGCAAAGGGACATCCGGCCATTTGGGACACGAGGACGCGAAGGACGTGAACCACCCGGATCAGCCGAAATGGATAAATTTCACACCAAGTAGTTCGAGGACATAAGGGCCTTGAGGACACAAACCGGCCGAATCGAGCGAATCGGAAGTTTTTGTCCCAAACAGCACTGGGACAAGTGGGACAGAGGGACGCGGAAGACGCGGATAGCCGAAAAATCGAGAGCCAATCAGATCACGACACGTGTCACCGGTAGAAAAGGGACATGGAAGCCCATTTCGGTGGATTAGAAGTTTTTGTCCCAGACAACACTGGGACATTCGGGACAAATGGACGCGAAGGGCGCGAAAGAGCCGCAAACCAACCAAATCATGACACGTGTCACAAGGAGAAAAGTCCAAAAGTCAAAGGGCGAGGTTTCAAGCACTGACCCGAGCCAATAAAAAGAAGACACGTGTCCATGAAGCAGGGAAGGAGAAATAATTATGTGACCAATCAATGCATGCCACGTGTCATCCAGGTGGCAGCGCGGGAAGAAATTTAAAAATCCGTTTTCACCTGTTTTGTGCCCTAGATCTTCAGATCGACATATCTTTCGATCCAAAGCTCGGATTTGCATGTTCTTTATATCAACGGAAAGCTCATGAAATTCTCTACATGATTTCAGGGTTAATCTTGAATTTTGGTGTATTCTAGAGAGATAAAATTGAGAAACAGCTCTGACACGTGTTCATGGCCAGAAGTGACATTCCAACGACCAGATTTAATGCAGAATGGGTCGCATTCTCCTGTAATCCGGTCAAAATGACAGGGTATGGGTTTGTAAGGTCCCCCATGCCATTTTAATGCACCTATAGTCAAGAAGGGATGGGATCTCATGTTTTTGTATGTTTTCTGTCCCCTGGGCTCGACCCATGCAATGTAAAAGCCAGATTTGGCTCATTTTAAGATTTATTACAAGTGGTTCATTTTTTCTGCTCTACCCTCCTTCTTTTCTTCTCTAGGGTTGAAAATGGAGTTTGAACCTCCTCCCCTTCTCTGTAATGGCATTTTTTCCTTTTACTATTGAAATGATGTTCTGTGCAAACTTCTGGAGCAAAAAAATGTGTTTTGTGATGCATCTGTCCATCCTTGCTCGTTTTTGCTTGTTCTCTTCTTGCCTCTCTTCATTACAGGTATTTGTGCATGTTCTAACGTTCATTACAGGTCTGGAGCTGTGTTCATGGAGTTTTGGGACATTTTCTGTGTGAAATCTATCCTTGGGCCTGTGATGCATCTGTCCATCCTTCCCATTGCTCACCTCTCCTTGTTCCATGGCAGTTTTGATAGATGTTCAACATTCTCCTTCTCTGGTGTATCACCGTTTTAGTGTAGGATTTTTTTTTTCCCCTTTTCTCTCTCTCTGTGTCTCCTTGGCATGGTTATATTAGGTTTAGATTAGCTTTCCTGCACTGGAATAGCTTGTGGCAGGTAGTTTAGGAGTAGGAACCAGCCTTCTCTGGAGATTCCTCTCTCAGTTTCACAAGTCCCACGCTTGGAGAGAGGATTCAATGTTGTGCAATCACACTAGATGTGGAGTGATCAATCTAGAAATCTGATCAGCGTCTAGGGTGCTGTTATTTTCCATCAACAGCTTTTGGCACGCCCATTGGGACCTTAGATGTCTTCCACTTCATCTTTTACAGGTTAGTGTGTTCCTGTGAATATTTCAGCCTTTGGAGGCACTTGCAAACACATCTGGCGACTCCATCTGATCAGCAACCCATTTCTGAAGTTGCAGACCTGTTTTCCATCCATTTCCATCCATATTTCTTTCCATCCCTTTCATTATTTTCCATTCCATGAAGTTGTGCAATCATGACTTCATTTCCATCATGGAATTCACATCAACAACAACAGTATATTCCACCTCCAACATGTTTTACAAATCCTCCAAATGCTATTTTGAGATCAGTATGCATACCCATATGAGCAGCAGTGCCAAAGTTAGTTTGGATATGAAGCACATCAAGAGCAAGGGTATGCTGGTTATGAAGAAAATCAGATGCAAGATGCTGGTCTATTGGAGAAAATCCAAAAGATGGAGGTAAAGATGGTGCAGTCCAGAGCAACAGCTCAAATGAGAGCTTTCAAAATTGGTTGCAGGACTCCTTGTCCATGGGGAGGCCCTTTTCCAAGACACTTCAGCCCTCAAGAGAAGCTGGACTTCATGATGAAGATGTTGCCCCAACTTGCACAATGGACAGTAGAAATAGAGGCCTATACACTTGGTGTTGAACAACCTTGTCAATGGGTAAGTTCTACACCATCATCTGGTTTTTCTCTTCCCATTACTCAAGCAGCATCATCTCATTTGGACTTGCAAATTCTAAACTCTCCATCTGCTGTCCCAAGTGTTGAATCCATTTCTCCACCCCCTAGTCTTCCACCTCATCTCAATTCTTCTTTCCTTTTTCCTTCCAAATAGTCATCCCCTCCACAAGAGCTAAAATAAATACCCCTCCTCTAAAGAAACAAGAGGTTTCATCTCCTTTACCACCACAAAAATTTCCAAATCAATCAAGTTACAACCTATCCCTCCTCTTGCATTCCCAATTCCATGTGGGGAAGAAGAAAATTACAAAAATTAGTCATCAAGGACAACAAGAGGAAGAGCCAAGAAAAGAAGAAATGATTAAGAGCTTAGTAAGTTTGGCTCTTAAATTTGGGATGAAGAAGATCCCTTTGCTAATGAAACCTTCGATGAAGTTGGAGAACAAATGGTGGTCGGGACTAATTTTTTTGTAGCAAAAGAAGAAGTTCTTGCAGTCCCAACTTGTCCTCTATAGAGCAAGTAGATTGAATAGTTTGACTTGACAAACTTCATGCTGGAGGAAGAGTTCAATCAAGGGCAAGATTGTCTTCAAACATTGGAGGAAGGAGAAGCTGCTCCAGATCCAAAAGAAGAGGAGCACATTCTAGTTGTGGAAGGGAAAAGTGCAGATCCAAGAGCTTTGAGAACAAAGCAAAGCTACAGGAGAACCTTGAGTTCTTCTTTCCACTTCATCTCTCTAAAGTTCTAGTACGAAGAAGAGTTTGATCTCTCAAACTCAATGATGGAGGAGTGAAGGAAACCATGGTGATCAAGTTCGAGATCAAGAAGACACCATGGAGGAAGTGGAGCATTTACAACGGGACAAACATGAGGCGGTTTATCCAGATTTGGAGGATCTGTTTTGATGGAGAAGAACCGATTGAGTTTCCACCATTCTCTCTTTCATCATCCACTTCCCAAACACTTGAGTCTTCTATCACGAAGGAGAACATTCATTTGCAGCAGCCTGCATCCTATATCAGCTCTTTCGAACCAGTTGGAAGATTTTAATCTTTCATGTTCTTCATTAGAGGAAGAGAAAGGACAGAGGAATTTCACCATTTCTTCCACATCATCCACCCAATAAGGTCTACAAGAAGACTCCATTTTGGAGTTGAAAATAAGATCTATGGGCATATCAAACGGATCAGACCTTTCCCAATCAGGTATTTGGCTTCATTGGAGCCAAAGGAGAAGTCACAACCAGTCATGCTTGCTTCCGAGCATGAGGATGAGCTACAAAGTACCAAGGATCAGATGTCATACCTCTTCAATCCAAATGCAGAGCAACTAAAAGAGGTATTGAATTTGCCTTCACCGATACCTTGACGATTTGGGTGGAAGACCACTTCTTGTTGATTTTCCACTCATCCTAACACACCATGATCAGCTCCAAATCAATTACATGGCTGCCACTTTTGAGAAAGGGAAGCTATTTCTCACAACCAATTGCAGGGTTTGTTTAGCTTGCCTTTGCTTCCAGTTAGAGTAGAATAGGTAGGTTTGCTTTCAGTAGAAAAAGTGTTTGTGCACACTCTACATGTTCCATTTGGGGCATGTATGATTTTCAGTTTTGTACATAGTTGGTGTTGCTGGTTTTGCTCTTGCACAGTTCATTTCAGTGGCATTTTGGTGAGAACAACTCTAAGTTCAATGGATTCAAGTGGCTCAGAGAGGAGATTTTCAAAGTTTAGATCAGTTGCAGGTTACAACTCATGACTCCATGCCCAATGGATGCTTCAGGCAACTGGTAACTTCATCTAGCAGGCAGATGACCCCACTGAGTCACCAAATTGTTATCCAAAATTCACCCCCAGGGTAATTTTGGTAACATGTATTAAATGCTCAAGTCCCAGGCAGATAAATTGATTCAGGGCAAAGAATCATGTTTCGTGGTCCCCTCATATTTTTCCTAACTCTCTTGTCCGGTTGAAAAGAGCAAGTTCTGAGGAAAGGTGAAAAAATGGAAAAAAAGCTTGGGCTAGAAAAATCATGAAAAATGGCTAAGTCCTAGTCCTCGCAGCAGGCTGGAGTAGTTGGGACATCGGGCGCGAATCGGTCGAAAGGCCGTCGGGCGATCCGCGAGGCAAAGGGACATCCGGGCCATTTGGGACACGAGGACGTGAACCACCTGGATCAGCCAAAATGGAGAACTTTCATACCAAGAAGTTTGGGACATAAGGGCCTTGAGGACATGAACCGGCTGAATCGGGTGAATCGGAAGTTTTTGTCCCAAACAGCACTGGGACAAGTGGGACACAGGGACGCGGAAGACGTGGATAGCCGAAAAATCTGAGAGCCAATCAGATCACAACACGTGTCACCGGTAGAAAAGGGACATGGAAGCCCATTTTAGGTGGATTAGAAGTTTTTGTCCCGCACAACACTGGGACATTCGGGACAAATGGACGCGAAGGGCGCGAAGAGCCGGCAGACCCACTGGACCAACCAAATCATGACACGTGTCACAAGGAGAAAAGTCCAAAAGTCAAAGGGCAAGGTTTCAAGCACTGACCCAAGCCAATAAAAAGAAGACATGTGTCCATGAAGCAGGGAAGGAGAGAGAATTACGTGACCAATCAATGCATGCCACGTGTCATCCAGGTGGCAGAGCGCAGGAAGAAATTTAAAAATCCGTTTTCGCCTGTTTTGTGCCCTAGATCTTCAGATCGACATATCTTTCGATCCAGAGCTCAGATTTGCATGTTATTTATATCAACGGAAAGCTCATGAAATTATCTACATGATTTTGGGGTTAATACTGAATTTTGGTGTGCAGTCTAGAGAGAAAATTGAGAAACAGCTCTGACACATGTTCATGGCCAGAAGTGACATTCCAGCGACCAGATTTAATGTAAAATGGGTCGCATTCTCCTGTAATCCAGTAAAAATGACAGGGTATGGGTTTGTAAGGTCCCCCATGCCGTTTTAATGCACCTTCAGTCAAGAAGGGATGGGCTCTCATGTTTTTGTATGTTTTCTATCCCTAGGCTCGACCCATGCAATGTAAAAGCTAGATTTGGCTCATTTTAAGATTTATTACAAGTGGTTCATTTTTTCTACTCGCCCTCCCTTCTTTTCTTCTCTAGGGTTGAAAATTGAGTTTGAACCTCCTCCCTTCTCTGTAATGGCATTTTTTCCTTTTACTATTGAAATGATGTTCGTGCAACCCTCTGGAGCATTAAAAACGTGTTTTGTGATGCATTTGTCCATCCTTGCTTGTTTTTGCTTGTTCCCTTCTTGCCTCTCTTCATTACGGTATTTTGTGCATGTTCTAACATTCATTACAGTCCGGAGCTATGTTCATGGAGTTTTGGGACATTTTCGGTGTGAAATCTATCCTTGGGCCTCGTGATGCATCTCGTCCATCCTTCCCATTGCTCACCTCTCCTTGTTCCATGGCAGTTTTGATAGATGTTCAACATTCTCCTTCTCTGGTGTATCACCGTTTTAGTGTAGGCTTTTGTTGTTTTTCCCTTTTCTCTCTCTCTTTGTCTCCTTGGCATGGTTAGATTAGGTTTAGATTAGCTTTCCTACACTAGAATAGCTTGTGGCAGGTAGTTTAGGAGTAGGAACCAGCCTTCTCTAGAGATTCCTCTCTCGGTTTCACAAGTCCCACGCTTGGAGAGAGGATTCAATGTTGTGCAAATCACACTTTGGATGCGGAGTGATCAACCTAGAAATATTATCAGCGTCCGGGGTGCTGTGATTTTCCATCAACGAAACTTTTGGGTTCCTCTTTTTATTCTTCCTCATGTGGAAGGAATGGGTCTTCTTGGTTCATTTTTTTTTGAGCACTTGGAGAATTTTGGGAGCTTGGAGGTGAACTTGGACAAGGAAAAAGCTTAGAGTCTTGGAAAGCATTATAGAGGTAGGGTTCTTATCCCTTTTCTTTCTTAGTTGTGTTATCTTGTTAACTATGTTTGATCAATGAAATGATGTGTTGTGTAGTTGTATGGTGAATGTAGTTGTTTCTTGTCTTGTTGTTTTCTTTGTTTTCTCTCCACCATCATTTGGTTGATGGTTTTGGAGAATGTAGGGGAAGAGAGAGGGATTTCCTCTCAAACCTCATGGTTGTTGATCAAACCATGAAGGTTCCTTCTCATCCCCTAATATGGTTTGAGGTGTGAGAAGGTTCATATGGCTTGAACCTTTCCCCATTCTTGGTGAGGAAACCCTTTTGGGTTTGAAAATCCTCCCAAGAAGGATTTCTATAGCATAAAGGAGGAATAAGGAGTTTTATATATATGTATTTGTTGGTGCTCCTATGGTTGGACACCTTGATTTGGGCATCCTACTTCCTCTCTTCCCCCTTGTGAGGTTTACCTTTTTCTCCTCATGATGTGGTTTTCATTGTATAGTAGGTCTAAGTGGTTGAATCGTCTTATGTTTTCTCTTGTTGTGTGTTTAATCCCCATAATACTTTTTGCACATTGTGGAAGCTAGTTCCTCTCTCCCATGGGCTTGGGGGAGGCTAGCATGACTTCCAACCATGGAAAGGCATGTGATGATGCCTATTGGTTGGGTGGTAAACAAGCCATGTCTCTTGTTGCAACATTCTTAGGAGCACATTCAAGGTTGGAGACTCAAGGATGAAGTTTTGTTGAAGTGGTGACTTGTTCTTTTATCCTCAAAAAAAAAAAAATTCATTGTAAATATTACACTTTATTGTAACTATGTTATATGGAAGATTGTGGATAGCCTCTTCTTGTAAACTCATCCTATTGTGATTTGAAAGTCTTGTTATAATATGCATCTTTTGTCTTGTAACCTATCTCTATTAAAAAAGAGAGATTACCACATAAGATCATGAGTTCTTTATTTTACTTCTCTTCATTTGTAATGATCATTTGGTTTGAAATCTGTAACATATAGCTATGAAATGTACATGCATTACATATTGAATCTTAAATTTTAGTGTGCTTGCATTAAAATAAAAATAAAAATTAAGGCATCACAGCTTACAATGCATAATAATAAATGAAAACATCATAGTAATGGAAATATCACAAGCTTCTAGGTATGTCCCAGATTTGATAAAGTATTCATCATAAAATAATCACAACCAAGTAAAGGGGTTTTCATATACCCAAACACATCACACAACTTTTGCAGCTTATCATAGTAACTTTTGAAATCATACTCATGCCCAATTTTTAATATCGAACAACAACAACAACAACTAGTAGCATTATCACTAGGATCTCATAAATCAAACAAAAGGGAACTAATGCAGAGATTTTCTTTATGAAAATAGAAAATGGGACAAGATACAAAGGATGAGAGGGGATGATTCATGCATGTGTTTTTTTGAAACCTTTGTAATATTTCACTTCAAACTCCCTTAATTTTGGCTTTACAAATAACCAAACAAACCAGAAACTGACCCGGATGCCTTTAGGCTTATGATAACTAAATCATCCTCCATGTAAATTGATGAGTAGAGAAAAAGTGTCCCCCTTATACAATGAAAATTTCACCCAACTGTACTTGAAATTTTCATACAAACTAACAGAAATGAACTCAACTTTCACATGCTATAGAGCTCACACTAAACTCACCCAAACCACCCACAAAGCTCCAAATGGGGCAAGAAAAATGGTAAAGAAACAATGAAACCCTGAGGATCACGCATTTTCTTCACCTAGAATATTCTCGTTCTCTGAAGTCTGTGAAGTTCATTAAATTAATTAATAACCGTGCTATCATCCAATATATTTTTCATCACCCTCCAACTATACCTCCAAATTTGGAAAAGTGGAGTGTTGGATAACTCATTTAAATATTTAACAATTTTGTAAACATACATGCATTCAAAATTAATTCATCATTGCATGAATGGGTCGATTACCCAAAATAATCAATAATTAATAAATAATTAGTTAAGAGATGTGGTCAATGACCATAGAATTAGTTACATATTAACCATCAACCATAAACCTATGATATTCACTTCATCCCTTAATATCTTACCATCATGATATTAGGTTATGTCAAAGATTATGTGGTCGGTCGAAGACCAATAATTAAAATCACAATGAACCTTATTCACCTTCCTAGCTTTGGTCGATAAACGACCCATCAATCTTATCAAAGCATTAATATAACATAAGGTCGAAGACTATGATGTAAAACAATATCATAGAGGTGATCAACAACAATACTAACCACTTGTAAAGCATTCTACATATGCCCTGAAATCCATTAAATATCTCAACACAAATGGAGTAATGTTTCTTTTTAACCTTTTGATCAAAGATGAATTGTCCAATCCCCTTGTAAATCAGATGTCAGGGAGTGTAAACCAGTTTATGTTATAACATACTATCCTAGCATTGATCCCCTATACCATGGAGTCACGATCGGTCCAAGATGATGATCAAACAAGATGAGTTTCAATACTAAGCACAGTGATGAATTTATCCATTATCTATAGAATAACACGTATATATGCTCAGATCATACCTACTAGGTTGGTCATGTAATTAACTAGGATTTCAATAAACCACATTATCATTTTCTCATAGAACAATGATTTTCAGCAATGTATAAATTTAGTCCCTCTATGCAAGTCATTATTTCCATCAAGATAGGAAAATTGCAATCATCAAAGACAAGTACAATGATTATGAAAGCATCTAATTTACTAGATAATTTCAACAAGGTGAGTATCTCATTATAGAAAAGTGTACAATGATATTTAATACAACAAGTTTATACAAGCTAAAGTAATATCATAGAACATCAAGCACCAAAATCATCAATTGATGGCTTGTCCTTTCACAAACACAAACTAAATTTTTGGTGTGACACTTTGCAAAAGTACAACAAGGTAAGATTTTATTAATGGAATTCAATTATTTACTTGGCATAGTTTTAAAAATGTTGTAAATGGTTAAAAATAGTTATGATAATGTTTAATTGATGACCACGGCATGCTTTGGATTAAAAATTGGTTGGTCTTATATCGTCTTCGACTGATCGTAGCTCTTTGTTAAATAGATATTGTTATAAATGATTATTTTAGTCTTAGACCTTGAAGCATTAAATATTGTTGGTTTATTTAAATTCCATTTGTCATGTCATGGGCATATGGTATGATTTCTTGATTAACATTAAGTAGTTCATAGACCATATTATGAAAATTTGGAAATCGGTTATGAAGGTTCTTAGTCCAAGCTTGGATAAGGTTATTGATTGTTGATTTTAAATCATCAACATGCATATATAATTACATAAGATTAATTGTTTAATACACTTTATCCTTCAAATGACCATGATCCACCTTGTATTACCTGGAGATATTATTGGCAAGTGGGAATGCCATGCAAAAATGTTTAATTTCAAACATAAACTTTACCATTTTCCATGCAAAAGGAGGAAAATAGGAAAAGGTGGTGGCAATTAAATTAGGCCACTACATGGCATGGCAGTAAGTTAATGCATTTTCAGTTTTTATGAAATCCCTAAGCTTATTGGAGAAGCTAATGGAATATAGTTCATTCCAAAAAATATATTGTTCGGTTCAAGCTCTCTCTTGATATATACATGCATAGAAGTTATTTTTGGGTATTGCATGGATTTTTGTGATATATTACCAGAAAGGCTATTTTTAGTACTTATCTAATAATATTAGATTCTTTATTATGGCTTAAAAAGTGTAGTAAGTCTATATAAATATAAAGAGAAAGTTGGGGGTTTCTTTTTGTTCATATTTCTTGAGTTTTACTAGGTCAGTCTTGAAGAGATTTGTATAAGAAAGTTACAGAGATCTTCTTAATTGAAGACATGAATTAAATTTTCTCCTTCTAGTTATTTCATTTAGAAATAAAGGGATGATTTATGTGTGGTTATTTAGATGATTGTTGGAATTTGCAAATAGTTAGGGCTTGAACTATGTTTATACACTAATTTGGGAGCTCGAATAATTTCTAGTGAAGGTTATTTGAAGACTATGTTTAATGGGTTTTTAAGTGCATTCATATGTTTAAGTTGTTCTAGGTATGTTCTAATTTTCTTGATTGGTTGAGGCTAATATTTGTATATTTGATTAAGTTTTTAACCTTGTTGAAAAATCATATAGGTAGAGCATATGTTGAGGATATATATATACATTTGTGGTTTGATTACCTAGTTTTATGGGGGATGATCGTCTTGGGTCTAATAGGTTGAGATCTCAAGATTCTTTTCAATAATTTCATCTTGTTGGGTATAAGTGTAAGGGTTTTATATTATAGTTATTGATGCAAGTATGAAGCATCACACATAGACAAAATAGTTTAGTTGCATCTATTATGAGAACTCAGTCCCAAATGAATCATCAATTTATTGCAATCCTATACACAGGTGGTTGTTTTGAAGGGATATATTATTCATGTTTTAAATTCATATCAACCCTTCTGAATGTTTGACCATTACCTCCATGGGTACGGTTGGATGAGGATGATAGTGTGTTTCTTACTCATTTGAATTTATTTGTTTTAATTCGTTTTCTTAGGTTATTATGTTAAGGTAATTGGTGAGAAATAATGTTTGTTTCTTACATGAAATGTGTATTGAGTATTAAAATCATAGAAATGAACTTCCAATTGTTCCATAATAACTCGCTTGATGAAAAAAAGGATACTAACATCTAAATGGTTAGTTGGGAAAACATTTATCTTGTCAAATTTTTATGAAGGTAAAAGAGGATTGTTTTATCTTCACTTGAATGCTTTTAATTTGAATTTCACCACATTTTCCATGGAGAAATAACTTACTCTCTCTCTCTCTCTCTCTCTCTCTATTCTGATTATTAAGATATGTGCATGTTGAATTATGAAACATGTTTTGGGAATAATTACATTACTTAATTTGTCCGATATTTTTTGAAGAGACGTGTCTTGTATTTTAACGCATGATAATATGTAATGAATTGGAGAATGGTTGCAAGTTATAGATAAAAGTAACTTGTCTTTCATATTATTGCATTTCATTATCTTTACATGTCCACTTGGTATGATATTTGTTTATTTAAGATGTGTAGTAATAACACTTTAAATTTTTAATTATTTCATAATGAGATAACTTGATGGATAAGAAGATAGTCCATGCCATTTCTATTGAGCTGACCATGTATATATTATTATTTTTTAGCATGTAAGTTGAAAAGTATTATGAAATGGTTAAAGAATCAATATTATGAAATACCTTGACTTATCTCATACTTATTCATATGATTGTAATAAATTCATTGTATTTGATGTTAATATGGAAGAATAGATCTCAAGATGTATAAGGAAAATATTTCTGCTTTATTATATGATTATCTTCGATAATCACTTCTAAAAATGTATTATTGTATTGATTATGAAATTAAATATGTTTGTGTTTTAAGGAATTGTTTTATCGATGTTTAACATTACCGCATTCATTGGGAATTTATATTTAATAATACTACTATTTTGAGATGTCGTTATAATCTAATAATTGTATAATGAAATAGTAAGATAAAAAAGAAATATGAAAGGGTACTTAAAATAATTAAGTATATATGATATATTTGTTAATTATGGATAAGTATGGTGATATACATCATTTTATATGAATGAATCAATGAGAATCAAATGTTTTCTTTTAACAGCAACAACATACTCTTTCTAGTTAAAATATTGATGTTTTATGTAACTATTTGATCCCGTTGTAATTAAATGGGGAAATAGTATAATGATATGAAACAAAGTATGAAGGCACAATGTAATAACATGATCTAGTACAATTTAACATTAAACAAAAAGAATAATTGAACATGAATGATAATTAAATTAGTCTTGTACTTGACAAAACCTAATCAATGACCGTAGATCAATATAGTTTGATGATCACATGAAATAAGGTATATACATTATTCATTGAATTTTTGAGATCATTTTATATCTCTTTTGTTAGTAAGATAACACAATAAAAAAAATTTAACCTATTAAAGGAACGAAAGTATAATGATTTGTAAATAAAGGAAGACATCATGACATGACCTTCGTGTCATATGATTCATGCTTGCACCATCTCAAGATGATTACAAGGAGAGGAATGGATACACATTAAATTAGGTCATTACGTGAACGTATATTTTCTAATAGGGATTCCAAGGTGGTATTGTCCTAAACCACATGACCCAAATGCCTCGCAACTTCATAATTTGATCTTATTAATTGTGGGAAACGAATTAATTAAAAAAATTAAATATAAAATTAATTCTAATACAACAGAAAATAATATTGATACTATGTTGATACAATTGTAGGGTGAATGGAAGACAAGTTTGGAGTGGCTCATGTGCATTCATTAAACTATGCTTGCAAGTGCAGTTCCAAAACCATGCACATATTAGTGTAACTGATTGATTGCATTTTATGTTCACCATTTATTTTTTTAATTTTGTTTTAAGCTGGAGTGAATTAATTACATGCTTTACTAGCTCACACTAAGATGATGCATGGGATATATGTACCTACAAAAATTTCTAACCAAATATATACAATTTATATCAGCTCGTATCGACCATTGAAGGGGGTCTCAGGAAGGATCTAGAACCCATAATTTTTCACATGGTTATCATAAGTTTTCAATATGGATTCTAGAATATTAATGAATTTCAGATTACTTAGTGTTGATCTAGGTAATAATGTTAAAACATTACATCATATAAATGATTAAGGTATTTTGTAAACTAGGTAGTATGCTAGATTATATTTGTTGCATGTTGATAATCATTGAAGGCATCAAGTTAATTAATGGTTTATAAAAAAATCCCTTAGTTTTTGAAGCATAACATTGGGTGTTACATAAAAAAATGTTTCCAACTTCAAATTTTTCTCACTACAGTGTTGATTAGCTTGTTACTTCATGTATTTTTGTACCATTACCAAATTTTATTTAAGGCTAGACATCACCTCCTCTTGGTGTTTAATGTAATCTTCACTTAATATTACTTTAGGTTGGACCCTTAAGCTGGAGGTGAGGGATGGTGAATGGTAACCATATAATGCCAAGAAGGGGGAGATTTTAGATGAGGTATGAAATGAATTGTTATACCACCATTCTAAAAGTAGTAGGTATTGAACACATCTCCTCTTCTTATCTATAATAAAGTATGATAGGTAAACCTCCAAGAAAATTTTTACTACATCAATTCAGCCATCAAATTAGGGATGATATGATGAACTATGAGCCAATTGAGCACCCAACCATGAGAATAAATCAGTCTAAAATTTTCTAGTAAATATAGGATCATGATCACTTATAATAATCTTAGGTGTTCTATGTAGCTTTTGAATTGTATCCATAAAATATATAGAAACTATACTAATTGTAAAGAAATGTGAGAATATTTGGTGAGTCTATCCACAACCACCATAACTACACTTTTCCCTACAAATTTCTACAATATTTTGGTGAAATTCATGAAAACTCTTCACACTCCTTACTAAAAATATATAGAGGTTGTAAAAGGCCTTATGACTTAATAGTTTCTCCTTGTCACACTTTGCTCACCAAGCATTCTACCAAAAATTTATTGACATCCCCTTTTAACCCTTAACAAATTAAATCATTCTGAATTTTTTGGTAAATGTTTAGGAACCCACTAGAGAAACATAGGGCTCTAAGAGAATTTAAATTTTAAGGGTATATTTTTACATTAGTACAATTGATCCTTATACTGCAATGCAACCTCCTTTATACAAAGGTTATTTAAATGCTCAGATCCAGTTGGATATTTTGAATGAGAGTGTGGTTCTATGTTTTTTTTTCCATTTTGATCATTCTTGATCTACAAAATCTCCTTATAATATGTACATCACATATAACAATGTTTTTGTGGACTCATCTCTCTTATAAATTGCATAAGCTACCACATTTTCTTATCCATTATTGTAAATGATCTTGAGGTCATACCCCAACATTTTTATGACCAATTTTTTTGTTCTAATAATTATTTTAAGTTTTCATGGGTTGCCTTCACCTTAAAGTAGCAACCCATGAGATATGGTCTCAACTATTTGATTCCATAAGGAATAGCCATAATTTCCTTCGCATAAATTGGTTTGTATAGGTTCTTACCTTTGATTTTATGACTATAAAATGTGTTGAGGTGGCCCTATTACATAATTAATTCATCTATACCATGCCTTGAAGTATCACATTCAACATTGAAGGTTTTGGATAAATTAGGGGTAACTATAATTAGAGTGGTACACATGGCCTTCTTCATGACTCAAATGATTTTTTTCTTTCTCATTCCATTGAAAAGATTTTTTATTCAATAACAGATTAGTGGTGATGTAATTATACCTCGCTTCTTCACAAATATATGATAATAACCCATAATTCATAAGAATCCCTGTGAGGTTTTTGAGGTTTTATGAATTTTCTAGTCCTCCATGGTCGGGATATTATGAGGATCCACTTTTACACCTTCATGAGACAGAATATGACCCATGTATTCTATGTTCCTTACTCCAAAAGAAAAATTAGTGGACTTGGAATACGGGTTTTGTTCTACAAGAGTGTCCAAGACCTTATTAACATGATGTAAATATTTCTCCTAAGTCTTGTTGTGCATTAATAAATCATCAAAGAATAGCAAGAAAAACTTTCATAGAATTGGTAGAAATATTTAATTCATTAAAATTTGTAAAGTAGAGAGTGTGTTTGTAAGTCCCAAAGGCATTGCTATAAATTCATAGCAGCCCTCATGTGTCCTAAATATTTTTTATGAATATCTACATCACGAATTTTTATTTGATGATATCCTGGTCAAATATCTAATTTTGTAAAATAAACAACACTATGCAACTCATCTAAAAAAATCAATTATAGGAATAGGATACTTATCTTTCACTTTGTGTATTTTTTATCTCCTTGTAGTTTAGACACATGCACCAACGTTTATCCTTATTTCATACCATCACCATTAGAGATGAGTAAGCACTAGGATGCTAGCTCATTTATTGATAGGTTATTGATGGGGCATATAAGGCCAATATTTATTTATCATTGGTGTATATTGAGATGATGTCATGACTAGATTTGATTATGATCTCTTGTTGTCTATTGGATTCATCATGGATACATTTTCATAAACTTTCTTGCTACTTTGGATGATTGATTATACTATGATGTACTTGTTTACATAATTGTGATCATGTATGGATGATCACTATGATGCATATATATATATATATATATATATATATATATAATCGTATTTTTGTATTATTAGTTTTGGACATGTATGATGTTTTCTTGAGTGTGCAGGTGACATGTTTTAGCCATGTGATAAACTTGGGACTCAGGAGACATACTCTAACTAGCACGATAGGCCTTGAGGGGCCAAATTTTCCCCTTCCTTGATGATTGTGGTACTTTGTTCATCTTGTTTTAAACTTTGGCTTATATATGGAATTTCACCCATATGTTCTTGTATTTGTCCATCTCTTAACCATGTGAATTGTGTGCACCCCTTGTTATATTTTCTAATTGTTTAAACTCAACCCCTCTTGTTTTAATGGTTGATCTAGTTGTTTATGCTAACCCTTTTGTATTTTGATAATTTTGTCTTTGGGTTGTTTTGCTTAGGCTAAGGAGGGATTGGGGCACCTAATATTAGATTAGGTGAGCCTAATTTCCCCTCTTAAATGCCACCTATTTCCCAAACTCGGATTTGGGAAATATATGCCATTTAAGAGGTGTTTAAAGAAAGAAAATGAATTTATTTATCTTAAAAAGAGGCCCTAAGACCTATCCTTATGAGTACATGGGATATTTTCAAGGTAAATGAATCCCATTTGCCCATTTTTCCTCCTTTCACCCACATTCCCATGATGATTTTTGAATTGGTGTTATGTTTTGGAATTTCAGAGATCCTCATGAGTGCTTGGATTTTAAGTTTCATTTTTCCTCCTTTTGATTTTGGGGTGCAATTTTGGAGGTTTATGGTTGGATGAATATTTAGTGGAGGGTGACACTTTTCACCCTCCCATTGGATTGTTTTGTGGCCTATTTCTCTTTTTAATCCCTCATGTTGAAGGGAATGGGGTTATTTTTTCATTTTTGGGATAGTGTTTTGAAGAGCTTGGAGATAAGGGGGAGACTTTAGTGGAAAAGCTTAGAATTTTGGAATTTGATTCTTACTTGTAAGTTGTTCCTATTTTGATCTTTATTTGTTTATGAAATTGAATCCTTGCATGGTAGAAATGTTGTTTGAAAGCAATGAAATTATTGTGTTTGAACTTATGTTTTCTTTTACTCTATCCACCCTTGAGGGGAGTGGATTTGGGAGAGTGTTTGGGAAGAGGGAGGAATCCCTTTCATCCTCACCTTCAATGTTTGTTGGTCAAGCTTGAGAGGTTTATGTTTCACCCCTTATATTTGGTTTGTAGTAGGGGTTGATTTCCATTTGGTTTGGAAATCACTCCTATCTTCATCCAAGGAAACTTGATGTTTGACAATATTTAACGAAGATGGGTGTGGATTGATAAGGGGTGAATAATAGAGAGATAAGGGGAGGAAATACATGAAGAGATAAGTATATTTTTAGTTCTATTTTGGAGAATTTTTTGTTATAGTATGGGATATCTTCATCCCCTCCTCCCATGGAAATAATCTTGGAGCTTCTCAAAGTTATTTATGTTATTTTTGTTTTGTCTTGTGTGAGATTGTAAGATTTATATGTTTTAATGATTTCTTCACCCTAGTGTTTGTTAGCGACATGTCTACCTATTTCCCATGGGCTTGGTGGGAGGCTAGCATGGTATATTTGTTCTCTTGGGCATGTAATGATTTTATTCAGTTGGGTAATCAACCAAGTTAATTCCTTGTGATTGTTTAAAAGTTTCTGAGTTAATTAGAGCATGGAGAAAGCTAGATTTTGGAGCAATTTGGAGGTTTTTCTTGTTGTTTGGAAGTTACATATTTTGGAAAAAAAAATCCATGTTGTGTCCACTTTGTGGAGGGATTATAAAATTGAAATTTAAGATTATTTCTCTTCCTTATGTTTAAGATTTTTGGTAAGAATTGGAACTTCAAATATGCATAGTTGTAAAGTTAGAAAGAGTGTTTTAATCCTTATGAAATATTTACATTGTGTTGTTTTAGGTTGAGTAAAATTTTGATGTTGTAAGAAAGCCTTCACCTTGTTTCAAATAATAAAACTATTGTAATACATTCTTAATCTATAAAAATAAGGAATTTAGATTAATGAAAGAAAACTAATCTAGTATGGTTATATAGTAAATATGGAATGAGTTAGTTTTCTTCCTCTTTTAACTGAATCATAAATTGTTCCACTTAAGCTTCTTTCAAACAAAATTGAGAAAAGTGCATACTTGTATTTTTTGATCTCGTCTATGAATAAATGAGTTGTAATGATGTTGTTTTATGTTTAGAAAATTTTGGAAAGTGATTCACTTGTATTCTATTTGCATCTTGATTTCTCTCAAAAGAGAAATTGTTTCTTTTCAAAAAATGTTGTTTAAATTTTGTTCGATTTGAATAATTCTTGTTGTTTCATACTTAAATCATTTAATGTATTATTTTCCCAATTGGTATGAGAATTCCTTATAAATGTCTATGTATACTTTCGTTTATATAAAAAAATCTTAATATTTAACATTACAGAAATATAAATTTTACACTTATCTCGAAAACCGTAAAACTATACTTTACTTATCCTTCTATGTTTTGAAATACACATTATATATATATGCTTATATAGTTATTTCCATATTAAAAATACATTGATAATTTCTCATGTGTTAGCTTTTATATTCTTAGTTTTCCTATAACTTGTTGAAATCAAACTGTTGATTAAGATATTAGAAAAATACACTTGTAAATATAACCATCGTTATATATATAAACGTTTATTTTATTATTCACGTTTCATTTTTAAAAAAAGTGAAATAATATCTGAAGGTAAATTCAATTAGATTTGGGAAGGGTGGGAAATTCTTCCTAACCCATCCCCTTCCCACTCTTAGTGACAGGGGTTGCGGCATATGCCACACTCATGTCTATGGCATAGGCCACAACCCCTCTCCCCTTCCATGTCCCCAAACCGACCATGGAAGAGTTGTAGCCCTCCCCAATCTCCACACGGATGTGGATTGAAGCCAAAACCCTCTCATTTTGGATAGCCTAATCAGCCCTAGACATAATGCCCTTTTTTTTAGCCCATTTTGGGCTCTTCACAATCTGAACCTGCTTAAAACTATGCTTATGTGTAGATGTAGATCTACATATAATGTTTATTTTAGTAAATATTAACATATTCCAATCAAAGAATTTAAAAATATAGCTCTCATTAGAATCCAATATTACTGATTTTGGAGTCCAAAACATTAAATATTGGTATTTTCTATACTCCAAAATTACGATATTAGAATCCGAAAATTGAAATATTGGAATCCAAAAATTGAAATATTGGAATCTAAAAATTGAAATATTGTAATCCAATAATAGCCTTTTGTAACTTAACAACCGCTATCCTTATGTAACTTAGTTGTCGTTATCCTTATGTAACTTATCGGTCGTTAGCCTTATGTAACTTTGTGAAATTGGAATCCAATAATAGAAAAATTAGAATATTGGAATCCAAAAATTAAAATATAAGAACCCGTTATAGATAAATCTGGGTGAAATCATTTAAAATGCCCACCTTTTCAATAATAAAATGCCTTAATGGTCGTTAGCCTTATGTAACTTAGCAGTCGTTAGCCTTATGTAGCTTAGCAACCGCTAGCCTTATGTAACTTAGTGAAAATGGAATCCAATAATAGCAAAATTAGAATTAAAAAATATCAAAATTGGAATCCAAAAATAGTGAAATTGGAACTCCATTGCATCTAATAACAACAATATTGGAACTCCATTACATCCAATAAAAAAAAATTGGAATCCAATAATAGTAATAATGGAATCCAATATTAACAAAAATGGAATCCATTATACACAAAAGAAAAGTGATAAATTTCTACCAAAATTGAAAGATTGGAGTCTAGATTCACTGGAATATGTCCAGATTTACTGAAATAATCATTATATAAGAAAAACAATAATACTTAACCCTTCTTAGAAGAAGAGCTTGAATAATAAAATGAAATCTGAAACACGTTGATCATTATATTGATAAAAACAAAGGATATGATGGATATTTCATCCAAAAATAACTTACGACCAAACCATAACGTGATTTAAATGAATAGAGTAAATAATAATGTGAAATCATCCTTTATCCCATTGGCTTTATCTCCATGAGATATCCTTCTTCTTTCCTCTAACTCCGCAACCAAAAATGTAAATGAATGAAAAGAGAAAGTGAAATATGATTTAAAATGATAAAGTCAATAAGGAAATTAGGGCATTGCTAGATGCCCTAATATCCTATGGTGGAGAGCCCTTTTAATCCAAGGGCTCTCCTTCATTCAAATTTGAGCTTAAAGTAATTTTAATTTTGAAATATATTTAATTAATTAATATGAACATGTAATCTTTGGTGTTTTAATTTTTTATAAGGTATGGGTCTATTTAGGGAGCTAAATTGGACCCATGACCATCTTGGTAACAAGTGGAGTTTCCTTCTCCACTCTTATCATTTTTGAAATGTTTAAAATACTCTAGATTAAATAAAACAACATAAATGCCTCCATCGTAATTATTTTCTTTTGTTAATTAAAATAATTAGTTAAACTCACGTAAGTGGCTTAAAGCTAATTTTCACCTTAAAATGTCATAATTATGATGTGGTCACATTGATGCAATTTAACCATACTTAAACATTTAAATTAGTCCACTTAAGTGGTTTGGTGTTGCTTCATCATAATATCATAACCATAACTCAGTCACATATGGTGTTGTCTTCATAATGTTAATTAACCATACTAGTTTAAAAAATTCTATTTATTATTATTTTAATATTATTTAGGTTATGTTTGGTATCTTTTTACTTATTATGGACCCACATGGAATGGTGTGTGACAAATTCTCTCGTGAATAACACCTTATTTTAGCATCTCTTGTATCATGTTTTCAATCTCACTCTTCTATAGATAAAAGTATCAATAGGTCTAACATTGGGTGGTTAGATTCCCAAAGTGCTAATTAAATTACATGATCAGATCTCTTTTGCGAGTAAATCCTTTCTGGTATATCCCCAAAAATGAAAATGCTTATTGATAATTACTTGTAGACCTGATGGCATAGGACCTTATTGGAAAAATATTTTATCAAGGACAAAATGGGGATTCCATCGTCACACTGCGATACTAAGTACCTCTACTTCAAGATGGGGTGAGTCTCATTTATAGAAATATGGAAGAATAATACACTAAATTATTTATCGTGGTGGTCATAGACTATATAATGTTCAAAAATTCACTTTTTCATAACTACAACAATATCTAAGAGAGAGAGGGAAAATATAGGTAAGTGGAGAAGAATGAGGAGGGGAATTGTATTCGAGTTGAACCCAAAATTCAATAATTACAATCTAAAGATCTTTGCAATTAAATTAGAATTCACATGCAAACACAAGTAATTCGTATAAATAACATGAAACAAAAATAGTGTTTTACAAAAAGTTCAAATGTTGATTTTCATTCCATTTTCAATAAGTACAAAGTCCTTTTATCTTTACAAAATTATTATACATCCAACTAAGTGAAATAAGGAGAATGGAGTAAAATTACCGGCTAGGAATGGAAGATTTACAAGATGCTATAGAGAGAGAAAAAAATTGATCCTTTACAATAGATAAGAGGCTCTAATGTATAGCCCAAGATAGGTTACCTTTCATTTCCTAAATGAATATCCATATTCCTTTCCAAAATAGGAAAGTTTTTCTTATTTTAAGAAAAGTGCTTTTTCAAAAGTGGAATATGAAGTCACTTAAGTTACTTTTTGAAAATGTGTGTTCCCAACAAAGAATTATAAATCACTTAAGTTATTTTTTTGGAAAAATTAATTTCTACATGAGAGAATGGGGAGAGGAATAGAGAAGAAGGGAGAAAATATCAGTTTATATATGGATCACATGAAGATGATGATCGTTTGATGTGCCACATTGGAAATATTCGTTGACCTTCCATCGCTGAGTTGAATATGAAAATTTCTTTTGGAAATTTTATTCGTAAGGAATGATGATGTTTTTAATAATATGAAGATAGTGATTGTCTTCCCCTTGAATTATTTTGCAATGTTTGAGCCATTTTGGGATCTTTTGAGTTGTTTCATAAATGGATCCTTGTATGTGAGATAAAGTTTCCATGAGATGATCACAAGAGGACTGCGGGTCATATAATTATCATTTCACAATTTTCCGAGAAATTCTCTCGAATTTCATCCAAAAATGTGGACTTAGAGTAAAATGGATCGCATACCATAGTGATAAAGTGATCGTTAACCTATTTTTGATATCTTAACCTTAGTCCAGGTGATACAGAAATATTCATTGGCCTCGCTTAGAGATCTCATTTTTCACTTGATTATTCTCGATCCTTTGGAAGCAAAGTGGACTGAGAGGGGGAGAATCAGTCCTTACAAACTTTAATTTCAATTTCAGATTACCACTTAAACCATTAAATAATTAACCAACAATTGATGTGTTCACAACATCATATAACATTGTTAGTTGGATATTTTTCAAAGACAAAATATAAATTTCCACTACATTATACAAGAAAAGGTACCTCCTAGAATAAAGGGAGATGCCCTATTTATTACTAATCTAAAACACACCAAAATATATGTACAATATTTACACTATTCTAACCATTGGGGTTGGGATCTCATCCCAGTAGATTTATTCCTTTTAGAAGAGAATAAAAGTAAGTAGAAAGAGAGAAGAGAAGGAGGAAGTTTATTAGAATGAGAAAATAATAGATAAATAATGTGCTTTCTCTTAAGAAAATGTAGATCAAAAGATAATCACATGTGATTAAATTGTAATAACTTGCTGAAGATTCAATGAACTAGATATTAAAGAAAAGAACAATTTAACGCATTGAACATAAGAACAATACCTCAAATGTAAAAGATATTCCCACAACACAAATTTTGTAATATATATCTTTAATATTCTTTGATGATAAAAAAAAAACACAAATTCTTTCTCTTTTTCCAACTCTAAGCTCTATGACATTAAAAAATCTCCAACCCTTTGCAATGCCGCAAAATTTTACATTTATAGAGAAGGGGAAGAGAAAAATAAAGAAACTGTTGGATCAAAATACTAAAAATAGTGAAAATGAATTAAGATTTCCTTTGACTTTTCTTGTAAAAATACCAAGTCAAACTTGCATATTAAGAGTATGTCAAAACAATTTTGAAAAAGACATGTCAAATGAAAAATAAAAATGACATGATAAGTCCATCATTTGGACTCGTCTTTTCTTCCTCCTGTTCAGCTTGTCTGGATCGGAATTCTTGAAACTTCTGGATCATCTCTTGGGATTCCTTCTCATTTAGTCCGTAGGAGTAATGATTTAGTACCTCGCAGGTTTCATATGTATTGTCGATACTCCCTGGAAGCTTATGATATTTCTTGATATACTTAGCCAAGTTACTAAGAACACTTTCACAGAGAATCATCTTGTAAATAACTTATAAATCAAATCCTTCTTCCACTATTGATTCCTTCTCAACTAGCTCCTAGAAGGCCTTGAATAATTCATTCATAGGAAAAATATTCAAACCATCATCCATAACTTTCACAATGATTCTTGAAAATTCATCATTGATATCATTAGTGACATCAACCACTTATTCTCTAGATTTTTGGAGTTTTCTACAATCCTCTTGAAGGGTCTTGATCCAGAATTCAATGGATTTACAAAAATTGAATTTTTTTTTGCCATCATCCATAACTCCTTCCTTAATCAAGATTTCTGAATGAACCTTTTTAATCTCACTGAGAGCTTCCAAAGTTAGATATAAATTATCATTTTCTTCCAAAAGCTCATCTTTTAGTTTATCAAGCTCCTTTCTATCCTTTTCCAATCCATAAAATGTGTTTTTTGTATCATTAATTACCTTTTTTCCTTCCACAATAATAAATTGAATCCAATCATCCTCTTCTCTACCCCTCTGGTTGATTTTATCCATTTTAGGAATGGAAGAGAAATCAAAACAGATTGCAGTGGGAGTGGGAGATGAGATCTAAATCTACTTAGGCTTAGATAGCTTGAGCAGAACATCCTTTAATTGTTCTACCCTTTCTTTCAGTTCATCCTTGGAGGCCTTAGTCTCCCTAATTTTTTTGTAAAGGTTATCCATAGAAACCTACACATCTTGTTGAGCACCTTTAGTAGTGACTTTCCCAATATCAATATTTGTAATTTGATAGTCTGCAGTTGTAATGTCTTCTTTGGTTTTATCTATGAAAAGTATGAAAATATCAAAAAAATTACCGGATGCATCAACAGAGTTATGTGAGATGGTCTTGGGTTTATTGGTTGATCTTGAAGGTGTTGGCTTTAAAGAACTGAAATTGAAAGCCTCGGGAGGAACAATAATTTTCCTTTTCTTTGGTGTCTGAATAATTAACCAAGAGGGAACTGAAGAGGTAGGTGTCCTGGAGGAGGAGCTGAAATCATCAGTGTAGAACCTAGAGGAGTGAGAAAAGTAGTAACTAGAGATGGAGGAGTGGAAAGAATGGTGGTAATGATGGCAAAAAAAATTAGAGGAGGAAGGGGAATGGAAAATAGAATTCTAGAAGTGACTGGTGGAAATCCCAAAGTCAATCCTATTCCACTCAAAAGAGGGGACAAGGATGAGAAGATTCTTTTCATAAAAGATATAGGTGGTGATGAAGGAGAATAAGGAGGAGAAAGAGAAAAAAAATTGGATGTTGTTGGGATCTGCAAATGTAGAATGCGGAGGAGAAGAAGGGATGTGAGGAGGAGAGGAAATAGAAGAGGGTAATTAGGGTTGTTAAGTTACAATAGGAACTCGAGGAAGTGACAAGAGAAGAAGAGGTGTTATCCCCATAATAGTGACTAAGTACAAGAAGTTGTGTGGGCACGTGGGACTTATTTAAATAAGGGCACATGGGGAAAAGGCACACAGGAAGGGTTGTAGTAGGGTTTTTCATAACACATGGTGCGTGTACAAGGAAAAATGAAGGTTTTGGGACTTAGCCATATTTGGCATTCCAGGAAGCACATGAGAAAAGTGTGAACCATATAGCATGTAGAGTGGATAAGGTGCCACCTATCAGCTTGATGGTGATAGAAGGAATATTCCATGCATGCAATGGAAGGATCCGAGAAAGAAATAATCACAAAGAGTGGAGATATTAGATCAAAAGAAGCATGCTCCATTGGAGGACCACTTGGACACTTGGAAACTAATCATTACCTCGGGAGGCATGGTGATGAAGGAGGAAAGATATATATAGAGATGCTCGGGTAGGAGAAAGAGATAAAGAGAAGAAGACAACGTGAGGTGAAAGAGAGGTGAAGCTCCGCATAAATATAATAGATGATTCTATGGGTTGGGATTAGGAGAACTATAGGAGTGATGGCCTATTTAGGGTAATTTTTAGTGATTATCTTTGAAATGTGAAGGATATAGTCCAGTTATGATGCATGACTCTGATTTTCATTTATATGATGGCATGTTATGTTCTATAAGGATGTAATGTTGTTATTGAGCCTATTAACATGAATATATGTGGTTATGGGTTTATAAGTATGAAAGTGCATGGATCTGTTCTATGTATATCATGTGAATAAATGTAATCCTTTTTGCATTTCCTTTTTCTCTTGTTCGATCTATATTTTTTGGTGTTTCTCGTTACTTAGCTATATGAATACATTAGTCTAATAACTCATCCTAATCTCTCGGTTTGAATGCATGGTTCTTTTCTATTTTTTTGCACTTAAGTATCTTGTTGGTACCCAAATTTTTCTCCTTTTCATCTGAGTAGCATCGGTGATATGGCATTAATCTTGAAGTCAGATAGATCATGATGTGTGTCATTTTGTAGCCAAGGAGGTGATCTAACTGACACTTAGATTTGTGGAGATATGGATAGCACTTTGAAAGGATTTGATCTGACCCTCACTATTTTAGGTTGTGCCTTTTCAACCAAGGTAAGAGAACCTACATTGTAACTCAAAAATGGTGAAGGAGATGAAGATATCCCTCAATTTATAAAAATATTATGAAAAGGCCTTGGGAAAATATGATCAACACTCCAAATCTGACTTTCACAAGTTGTCACTCCTAGATCATGGAGATATTTTCAATGCAAGGCAAGGGTTACTGAAGACATTGTATAATCCTGATTTGCCTTGTGCATTTTTGTAGATGGGTTAGATTATTTTGTTGACACACAATGCAATGCAGGGGTAGTATGGGTAGGATTAGTTTGTTTGAATGAATTTTTTGGTGGGGTGTTAACAATACAAACTGGGATATATTAGATCTTTGACAACCTCTACAATACTTGAACAACTATTAGATAAAATGCTTCAAATAATTAGGATATTCTTTCAACCAGAAGAGGCATAAATGGAAGCCTAGGTTGCACTCTTCACACAATATTTGAGAATTCACCACAAAATATTGAAGTAAATAACTCAATTAAACACAAAAATCCATGATCAAACCATTCCTAAGGTACCCCAAAGGCTTACAAGCAATCTATGAAGTTAAGGAAGGTAAAGTGATTTTAAATTTGTTTATCTCTTTATCGATGAAGGCTCTTCGGACATGAGATTGCAAATGCCACTAAACTATAAAAAAGAAATGTAGATTTTGTGTGATTCCTAAATACTTTCAATGGAATATTGCAACAAGAACAATGAAAACTATTTAGAGCACTTAAAAATGATAACAGACATCATATTGCCTATAAAAACATAGATTAACTCAAAATCTTGTTAGATTCATTAGCAAGGAGAGTTTTATGAACAATCTCATAGATGTGTGATAGCTATACACTTGTAACCAAACCACATACATGAAGATCCAACACAGAAGAAATTATTCTGGTTCTTTGGTGTTTCTCAGAATAATGAGATTTTTATGAATTTGCTCGTGATTTTCAAATTTTTCCGACCCCTTTGCATTTCTCCAAAATTCATTATATATCTCTTTCCACATTTTATCCTTCTTTCCTAAGAAAATAATATGCCAAGGGATCAATTTTGTTACAAAATTCTTCATGATTCACCGAAAATGAAATTTAACAAATTTGCAACAAGAGTTTCCAGGTGTTTCTAAAATGGCAAATCATTGTAAATATTCGGATCATTATCCTTCCTAGAGGCACGTTTTTCATCATTAAGGCATGAAAACACCTTTCCTCTCATCATTTCACCTTTTAAAACTACCTCTGCAACTTTCAATTTGACATTCCACGTGCTTTCTCGGGCTGAGTAAAAATTTATTACAAAAACACCTCAAATCAAAGAATTAAGCCATGAAAGTGATGCCAATGATCCTGGAAGGCCAAGATGACACAAAATCACTATAAATTTGATGAATTTTGATGCAAAAATCATGATTCCAAGCTTCCTAGAGCTCCCATGGTGGTCAAAACAAATGGATGCACAACAACCATCGATCTTATCCATCTTTTAATCCTAGCCCTCCATGTGGAAGATGCAGACTTAGAAATAAGCTTGAGTTACCTTTTTAATTTTTTGGATAAGGTTGGACATGTCGCAAAAAATGATTGGAAATCAATTTGGGCTTACTTTTGACTTTTCCACATTTTTGAAAAAATGGAAAATTTTGACTTTTTCTTCACCCCTCCACCTTTGAATTTTGGAGATGACATGTGGTAAATGGTGGGTCCCATTGGGATCACACTTCAATTCTGCACATTTTGATCTTTTTTGGAAAATTGGAAATTTTTCACCTTTTGCCCCATCGACCCGCACCTCCGATTTCTCCCTTGCCACGTGTCTCATTGTGATTCGTTGCGGGTCAATGCTCTAAATTTTTATTTTAGGTCTTTTTTACAAAAGGGATAAAATTATCTCCTACCTCCGTCAACCCGCTGACTTGCCTTGTCATCTACCACGTGTCATTTGATGATTCACTAGCGGCCTAGCGCTTCAAATTTTGATTTTAAGCCTTTTGTGAAAAAGGGAAAAAATCCCCTTTTACTTCCGTGGCCCGCACTTCCCTCTAACCCTATTAGACACATTTCCACCTATGATTGGCCACGGGCCACGCTCCAAACTTTTAATTTTACCCTTCTTTTCACAAAAGGGAAACAATTCCCTTTTTCCTCCACCGACCCACCTAAAATTGATGCCACGTGTCCTCCTCTGATTAGAGTGGGGGAAAACTAATTTTGAAACTTTAGAAAAATAGAGCTAAAAAACTCTAAGTCCCCCATTGGCCCACTCCTCCCTTTTTGGTCTTTTAGGACATGTGTCACCTTATGGTTGGCTGTGGGAATTTGGGCCATTTTGTGACTTTAACATTTTTGCAAAATAAGGTCTAAAAACCTTAAGGGAATCTGACCACCCGCCATCCCCCTACCAATCAGAACATGCCACGTAGGAAAATTTGGAAAACCGGGTCCCCGGGCCTAAAATGCCCCATTTGTCAAAAAAGGAAAAAAATGAAAAATTACAACACTTCCCCGCTTTTCCTCAGCCAATGAAAACCTGCCACGTTGCTAATACCTTATGTGGATGAATTTGACGGGAAAATGAAACCCATCTGACCATCAAGAACGTAAAAAATTCTAGGGATTCCCTAGAATTCAATTTTTTCACCAAGGATGGCAGATTTTTCGATTCTGAATCAACTGAAGCATGATTTTTAAACATTTTTGACCTTGGGATAGGATTTTCAATTGCAAACAAGTATGATTTGATCAATTTTGATTTTTCCATGATCTGAAAATGAAAAAATGACATAGCCCACAAAATTGGAAAAAACTAGGGCACAGAAAAGGGAAAACTTGGATTATTCTTTCAAATTAGGGCAAAACAACAAGTTTGTGAGCATTTTAAAGCATTCAACTAGAGGGGAAGAATTTCAGACCATCAATTCAAAGGGTAAAACATTTTTGAGCAAATACAGATTTGGAAAATTAGGGCAACATGGTGTAAGCTCAAAAATGGCACCAACATCAACTCTTGCTTGGGGATGGGCACTCCCAGTGAGTGCCACAAGGACAAAACGTAGACCAAGTGCCAAAATAATCCATTGGGAAAAGGAGTCATGAGCCAAAATCACTAAAAACCAGTGAGAACCCGACAAAAATGGCTTCCACACAGCAAGGCAAACCACAAACCGATAAAACACCAAAAACAGAGTGAAAAACCAAACACTATACACTATACAAGTTGGTGCATACCTCAAATTTGGGGTTTAATCCAAGAAATTATTCAAATGCCTACCATTAACAAGAAATTCAAGAAATTCCCCATCTAATTCCTTGAGAAAGAAGGTATGTTCACCAATTTTGATATCAATGGCATAAGGGCCCATCCATAATGCATCAAATTTTCCATGCTTGCCCTTGTCTTCATGCCTACTATCCCACAACAAAACTAGATCTCCAATATTAAATTTCCTAGGAGTGACCTTCTTGTCAAACAATCTTTTCAAATTCTCTCTGAATCTAACATGCCTCTAGTGGGATGCTCTTCTCTCTTTAACTAGCTCCACAATCTGATTGATCCTTTCTTCATAGGACCGACCTCTTGATTTTCAAGTTGTTGAACAAACTCAAGTGAAGATAACTACGTAGATGTAAGGGCGAAAGAGCTTGAGTTCGATATACCAACTCAAAGGGGATCTTTCCAAGAACTCTTTTGGCAAAGTGATTCTATCAGCCCAAACTACAAATTTCAATTATTCACCCCACTTTTTCTTATTCAACTCCAAGGTTCTCCTAATGATCTTCAAAAAGTTCTTATTGCTGGACTCAACTTGCCCATTCCCTTGGGGGTTATAATTTGAAGAATAAGTCAGATTGGTTCCATATTCCTTACACATTGCCATCAAAGTTTTAGCTCTAAAACACATGGCATTATCAGCCATAATCTTGACTAGCACACCAAATCTGCATATGATATTATTCAACAAGAAGTCCATAATAACTTGGTGTGTTGCTTTCTTGGTGGGGATTGCCTCTACCCACTTGGTAAAATAATCAGTGGCTACAAGAATCCACTTATGGCCAGCACTAGAAGGATCTGAAATCTCACCAATGAAGTCCATCCCCCATTTCTTGAAAGGATTTTCAATTGATACAGGATGCAAAGGAAGGGAGCCTGAAGCTTGCAGTCTTCCAAAGAAACGTTGGCAACTATCACATTTTCTAACCAGTTGGGTTGCATCTTTGAAGAGAGTAGGCCACCAATAACCAGCTCTCAAAATCTTATGTGTTGTTACTCTTCCATCAAAGTGTCCTCCACAAACTCCCCACGGAAATCAGCAACTATCTTGGGAGCTTCATCTTTAGTTATGCATTTCAAGAGGACACCTTCAGGGTTCTTCCAAGCCAGCCCAAGGTCTGTTGTGATATATTTTTGAGAAGCTAGCTTGAGGGATCTTTTATGATTTTTATTTAAATGATCAAGACAACAAAGGTGTCTGAGGTAAAATATTATATCCTTGTACCACTCAGAACTTACCAATTTCCCAAGAACATCTACCCTTTCTTCTTCTACTTCATTCACTTCTACAATCTACTAGTTTCTCTCATCCATGAGCTTAGCAAGACCCAAAAATCTTACCAAATTTGTGGTTTGGATGTCCATATCATACTCCTATAGTTTTTTCACCCATATACACCTTTTACTTGAGATCTCCATCTCTGATAAGATGTATTTTACCATGGTGTGGGGAACATAACCAACAACTTTTGAACTCAATATATAAGGTCTGAAAACCTTTGTTTCTTTCACCAAGGCAAATGATTGTATACTTCAGCTCAGCTACTTGTAAATCCTTGCTAAAGAAGGAAATCAGCCTCTCAGCCCCTTTCTCATCCTTTTGCAGCAAAATAGAAGCAATGGTATACTCATAGGCAAAGGAAAAGTTTTGGAAAGGCCTCTCATAGTTTGGGGCTACTAAAATAGGTACATGTTTAAGTGCATCCTTAATTCCTTCAAAATATGGAATGGCAGTCTCCTCCCACCTGATAACTTGGTCCTTCTTTAGCATGTTTGTGATTAGAAGAGTTAACTCAACAAAGTTGGAAACAAACCTTCTAATAAAATTAATTTGACCAAAGAAAGATTGGATGCCTTTCTTGGTTCTTGGGATAGGTACTTTGGTGATTGCTTCCACTCTCTTAGGGTCTATCATAACACCATATTTTGACACAATGTGACCAAGCATCTTGGCATTTTGCATGCTAAAATGACACTTCTTTGGATTAAGATAAATGCCATACTCCCTACATCTGATCATCATCTTCTCCAAGTGCTGCAAACGATCACCTCTTTTCCTTGAAAACACAATTACATAATCTTGGTAAACTAATGAACTCATTGATGTAACCAACAAAAGCAACATCCATTTCTCTTTGAAAAATTGAACCAACATTCATCAAACCAAATGGCATCCTAACAAAAACATATGTTCCCAAGGAGTAGTGAATGTTATCTTAAGTCTTTCTATTCTTTGACAACCACTTGATTATATCTAGAGAAACCATCCAATGTAGAAAGAAACTCGACCTTGTCACAAGCTGTAACATATTTTCCATATTTGGCAAGGGATAGTTGTCTTTTAATGAAGCTCTATTCAGGTTTCTGATGTCTACACAAAGTTTGATAGCTCCATTCTTCTTTCTTACTCGGGCACAAGGTTTGAACCCAAGATGAATACCTTGTGGGCTGAATGATCCCTCCCTCCTTCAGTTTCTTCAATTCATCTTGCATTTTCATGGAGAGGAGTGGATTAATTGGCATTTTATTTTTATGAATGGTTTGGCATTTGTTTCAATAGGGATATCATGCTGAAATAAATCTTCTCTATATGCTTTCAGCTCAATATGACCATACAAGACAATCTTGATATTTTTGTAACAACCGAACATAAGACTATTTGTCCTCTTTGTTTAGACTGCTTCCCAACAAGACTTTTCTTGGTTTTCCCTTTGTTCCCAATTCATTCTCTTCAATTTCTCTTGAGGCATACATGTTTCTATTTATGATGCAATCAGCATTGTTAAAATTTGACTCAAGTGCAACAAGACCTCTAGGAATGGTGTTTGTTTTCAATTGGATGATGTCTTTCTCAAACAAAGTTTCTCTTCCTTTAGTCATGCATACCATTGGCTCCCAATCAATATTTTGATTTGCAAACTCACCTTGGTTTTGTAAGAACCTTAGCACTTGAGCATCATCATTAAAAACTTGCCAATGTTTCACATTATCAGGGATAGTTGGCCTAGTTAGCACTTCAATGTTGTATTCACAATAAGGTGAAATGGTGCAATTTCCAAATCTAGAACCCAACACTGCCAAATTTTCAGCAGTAGCATTGAGACCTCTGTCATGATACACAATGTTAAAGGAATCAAACATTTCAATTAGATCCCAAACTGCATGCTTATACTGTTTCATATGCTGATTTTTTGTAGCATACAATTTTCTTATTTGTTTGAAAACTAGTTATGAGTCCCCTTTTGCAACAATATCTTTCACTCCATAATTCCATGAAATTATTAACCCAAAAACAATTCCTCATACTCGAAACATTGTTAGTGCATTCAAAATTAAGTTTTAAGGAAAAAGAAAACTCTTCCAAACTAGGAGAAAGCATAACGATACCAGCACCACTCCCAAATTTGGAGCAAGATCCATCAAATAGCAATGTCCATGGAGAACCTACCATATCAAGGCACTTTTATTTGTCCATATTATTTTCTTTTCCATCAGCAAAACCAATTAAATTCTCAGCATCAACATCAGCAAATAATACTTCATAGGAATCATTGTTGGGATCTTCAATTAGGTGTAACATCTTCTTCTCACCATAAAGTTTGACTAGGCTGCCCTCAATTGGAATGGTGGAAAAAGACATATCCATTTGGAAACTCCCTCCAACACTTGCATCCCACTTTCTTGACAAAAGCATACCCCATTTAGCAAGGCAATAAACAATCACAACATCCAATTTTAAATTCCTCCTGGGATAAGATGCAAGTTGTACAACCAAACCTTTTACACAACCAACTATCGACACTTCTCTTGAGTCCACGGTAGTAAATTTTCCATAGGATATTATTACTTTGATATCCAACTCATTCATGACTTCTAGAGGCATGACATTACATGATGCACTGGAATCAAACATACAATTGTGAAGTAGCCTATCCTTTATAATCAAAGTTGTGAAAAATGGATCAACATTCAATTGGGAATCAACCAAAGATGTCCCCAAATATACCTCAGGTGTCTCTCCAAAATCCTCTATTGCTGGTGGTGTTCTAAGGTCTACAATGATCTAAGGAGGATTTTCAACAACATTTACATTTCTACCTGGAATATTCTTCTCTTCTTTCAACCCCAAGTACTCAAATGCTCTCTTCTTATGCTCAGGAATTCTAAGAAACTCAATGATTGGAACACTCACTTTGATTTGGCTCAATACTTGGGCTATGTCATATGGAATACTCTTTGGAAAAACAACATTGGAAGGGAGACAAGAAGATTCATTTGATGGCAAAGGATTCTTGGTAGCTTGGGCATGAGGAGGGCTGCAATTTTTGCTTGGGGCAGTAGAGCTTTTGGAAAGTTTTTCTTTCCTAGGAGCTTCTTTGGGAATGCTTGTGAGAAAGGGTGTTTTAGGTTTGGCTTGAGGCCCACTTCCTTTAACAAATTTTCTTCTAGTGTTATAATTTTTCTCTTGAGCTACAACAATATTCATCAACAATTGTTTATCTTCCTCTGAAGGGATACCACCATCATATTTCTTAATCATCAAAGATATTAAGTATTCAAAGTCATTGTTAGGAATTTCAAAAGCTTGCACTACATCATTTTCAAGAGCACAGGGGGAAGAAATACTTGTACCGTTTGATGCAATCCCAAAATTTGTAGTTGTCCTAGCACTTATTACTTCAGAGATGTTGCTCCTCCTTGTGAGCTTGAAGAACAACCCATCATGCAAATATATTCATCAATACCATCATCATTATTAACTTCACCTTCTTTCTGGTCTGCTTCACATGGAGGATGGGGTAGAAAACACCTATCACACCAATCAATATTAGTAAATTCTTCAACAAAGAACAACCCTAGCAATTAAGGGATTAGGTAACGCTCATCCTTCATGTGCTTGAGGATGTCTATTTTCAGATCCAATAGGCCCTTTACCTTTTTCATCAAACCTCTACTCATTCCTATGGTGATTTCCAAATATATTTTGTGTTTGCTGCCCAGTCCGACCTTGTGAAGTCTTCCCAATTCCCTTCTCAACTCTTTCCAACTTATATGAGATTTCTTTGATAGCCCCTACCAAAGTTTTCACAACCTCTTCTAAATCAGAAACTTTTCTAGCTTGACATTTTTCAGGGTTTATCAATTTTACACCATCTCTCTTGAGAGGTTTCCCAACATCCTTGATATTGTTTTCAATTTGAAGTGCCATGGTGTAAGCTTGTCTTATATTGGTAGGGTTCTTGTCTCTTAGGTAATAGGATGCCTTTTTATCAAATGCATTTGCATATTTGATTAAAAAAGATTCATCACAAGGCCTCAAACCAACAGGAAACCTTCTCAAAGTTTTGTTAAACCTTGTGTTGAATTCATGGACTGATTCATTAGGGTTATTCTTGATATTCTCAAACTCAAACAAAATAAATATAGGATCAGTCTTGTCATCATATTGCAACCTAAATGCATTTTTCATTTCAGTCCATGAATCAATAGAATTATCAGGAAGATCCTTGTACCAATCCCTAGCATCCTCTTCTAGTGTATGAATAAACAATTTGACATACACATCCTCAAACTCTATCTCAAAATATTCCATCATATTATCAAAAAGTTTGAGATGCTGATCTCCAGTCATAGCATTGTTACCTTGAAACTTTGGTAACCTATTTCTCACATCTTGTGGGACAACATTTGGATACCCAACCATTCCTCTGAAATTGATGGGACCAAAGGTGTTAACAACAAATGGGGGTCTAGGTGGAGGATGAGCCATGCTATTTTGTGGTGGTGATCTTGGAGGAGAAACAAAATGATGAGGAGTGAGAGGTATTTGGGGAATGGGAATGAAATCTTCAAAATAGATCTCTCTTAAGGGCTCTCCTTCTTGATGATCTCTAGAAAATTTAGAAAATACAGGAGCAGATTTAGGAGCAAGCCTTTCAAATGCACAAGAAGGTCCCTCACCTAATGGGGAATTCAAATCAGCAATAGGATTGTCTAAATCAGATCCACTTGAAGAAGAATTGTAGTCCTCAATAACAGGTTGCTCACTTTCAAACTCAACAATAGGGATCTCCTTTCTTGCAGTCAAGTCTCCAACAACCTTCCACACCTTTCTCCCCTCTAGCTCTAAGTTTCTTGAATTTGTAAACAACTTCTTAGCAGAGTCCTTGATGAAGAGAGATATTCTTCCTTCCAGTTTTGCAGATTTGAGCAACAAATTATAAATGACAGAAAGGTAAGACAATTGGTATTTTCAAGATCAAATCAGTATGGAGTCACCACTTAGGAATTTCACCTTAGTTATGGAAGAATGCACTAAAATAATATGTCACATGTTTGCTAGTACTGAAACCTTTGCAAGGATTTATAAATCAGACCTTCTTCTTCTTAAATCAATTAATCAAAATGCACCCAAAGTGTATGAACTGCTAGGAAATGGAAAAAGGGTAGACAAAACTTGAAACCCTTGTTTAAAACTTGTAGATCTGAAGCATAGAATTATATTTTAACAATGTAATAGCTCAAATACTTGAATAAAAAAATTCTCAAACTCATCAAACACTCCACAAACACCAAGAAATTCAAAGAAGTCCCCAACAGTGGCACCAGAAAGTGTTAGTACCCAAATTTTTTCTCCTTTTCAGTCTGAGCAGCATCAGAGATATGGCATAAAGCTTGAAGTTAGATAGATCATGATGTGTGTTGTTTTGTAGCCGGGAGGTGATCTAACTGGCACTCAGTTTTGTGGAGAGATGGATAGCACTTTGAAATGATTTGATCTGACCCTCACTATTTTAAGTTGTGTCTTTTCAACCAAGGTAAGAGAACCTACATTGTAACCCCAAAATGGTGAAGGAGATGAAGATATCCCTCAATTTATGTAAATAGTATGAAAAGGCCTTGCAAAAGATGACTAACACTCCAAATCTAAATTTCACAAGTTGTCACTCCTAGATCATGGAGATATTTTCAAAGCAAGGCAAGGGTTATCAGACATTGTATAATCTGATTTGCCTTATGCATTTTTATAGATGGGTTAGATTCTTTTGTTGACACACAATGCAATGAAAGGGTAGTATGGGTATGATTAGTTTGTTTGAATGAATTTTTTTGGTGGGGTGTTAACAAGAAAAACTGGGATATATTAGATCTTTGACAACCTCTACAATACTTGAACAACTATCGACAAAATTCTTCAAATAATTAGGATATTCTTCTAACCAAAAGAGGCTTAAATGGAATCCCAGTTGCACTCTTCACACAATATTTGAGAATTCACCACAAAATATTGAAGTAAAGATCTCAATTAAAAACAAAATCCATAATCAAACCATGGTTAAGGTACCCCAAAGGCTTACAAGCATATCTGCAGTAAAGGAATGTAAAGTGATTTTAAATTTATTTATCCCTTTATCGATGAAGGCTCTTCTCGGACATGAGATTGCAAATGCCACTAAAATATCAAAAAGAAATGAAGATTATATGTGATTTCTAAATACTTTCAATGCAATATTGCAACAAGAACAATGGAAACTATTTGCAGGCACTTAACAATTATTACGGACATAATATTGCCCAAAAAAACATAGATTAACTCGAAGCTTGTTAGATTCATCAACAGGGGAGAGTTTCATGAACAATCTCAAAGCTGTTTGATGGCTATACACTTGTAACCAACTCACATACATGAAGATCCAACACAGAAGAAATTATTCTAGTTCTTTGGTGGGTTTCTCGAAAACTGAGCTTTCTCATAATTTGCTCGTGATTTTCAACTTTTCTCACCCCTTTGCATTTCTCCAAAATGAATTATATATCTCTTGCCACATTTGATCCTTCTTTCCCAAGAAAATAATATGCCAAGGGATCAATTTTGTTACAACAATTCTTCATGATTCATTGAAAATGACATTTAACAAATTTGCAACGAGAGTTGCTAGGTGTTTCTAAAATGGAAAATCATTGCAAATATTCGAATCATTATCCTTCCTGAGGCACGTTTTTCATCATTAAGGCATGCAAACACCTTTCCTCTCATCATTTCACCTTTTGAAACTACCTCTGTAACTTTCAATTTGACATTCCACATGCTTGCTCGGGCCGAGTAATAATTTGTTACAAAAACACCTCAAATCAAAGAATTAAGCCATGAAAGTGATGCCAATGATCCTGGAAGGCCAAGACAACACAAAATCACTATAAATTTGATAAATCACTATAATTTTTTATATAAGGCTACACACATGGCAAAAAATGATTGGAAATCAATTTGGGCTTACTTTTGACTTTTCCACATTTTTTGAAAAAATGGAAATTTTTGAATTTTTCCGCCGCCCCTCTCACCTTTGAATTTTGGAGCTAACACGTGGCACATGGTGGGTCCTATTGAGATCACACTTTAATTCTACGCATTTTGACATTTTTGGAAAATTGGAAAATTTTCACCTTTTTCCCTATGGGCCCACACCTCTATTTCTCCTCGCCACATGTCTCATTATGATTCATTGTGGGTCAGTTCTCCAAATTTTGATTTTAGGTATTTTTACTAAAGGGAAAAATTCTCTCCTACCTCCTCCGACCCGACAACCTACCTTATCCTCTACCACGTGTCGCTCGATGATTCACTAGTAGGCCAGTGCTTCAAATTTTGATTTTAAGTCTTTTGTGAAAAAGGGAAAAAGATCCCCTTTTACTTCCACGGTCCACACTTCCCTCTGACCTGTTGGACACGTGTCCACCTATGATTGGCCACGGGGCCATGCTCCAAAATTTTAATTTTACACTTCTTTTCACAAAAGGGAAACAATTCCCTTTTTCCTCCACCGACCTACCTAAAATTGATTCCATGTGTCCTCCTCTAATTAGAGCGGGGAAAACTGATTTTGAAACTTTAGAAAAATAGAGCTAAAAAACTCTAAGTCACCCATTGGCCTGCTCCTCCCTTTTTGGTCTTTTAAGACGCGTGTCCTCTTCTAGTTGGCTATAGGATTCAGGCCATTTTTGAATTTAACATTTTTGTAAAATAAGGTCTAAAAACCTTAAGGGAATCCGACCACCTGCCATCCCCCTACCAATCAGAACATGCCACGTAGGTAAATTTGGAAAAAACGGTTCCCTGAGCTTGAAAATGCCCCATTTTTCAAAAAGGTGAAAAATGAAAAGTTATAACACTTCCCCTCTTTTCCCAAGCCAATGAAAACTCACCACATTGCCAATAACTTATGAGGATGAATTTTGCGGGCAAATGACGCCCGTCGACCACCATCAAATGTAAAAATTCCAGGATTCCCTAGAATTCAATTTTTCACCAAGGATGGCAGATTTTTTGATTTTGAATCAACTGAAGCATGATTTCTGAACATTTTCGACCTTGGGATAGGATTTTCAATTGCACACAAGTATGATTTGATCAATTTTGATTTTTCCATGATTTGGAAAAGGAAAAAATGACATAGCCTAAAAATTGGAAAAACTAGGGCACAAAAAGGGCAAACTTGGATTATTCTTTCAAATTAGGGAAAAACAACAATTTTGTGAGCATTTTAAAGCATTCAACTGGAGGGGAAGAATTTCATACCATCAATTCAAAGGGTAAAACATTTTTGAGCAAATACAAATTTATAAAATTAGGGCAACATGGTGCAAGCTCAAAAATGGCACTAATATATCTGTCATAGATGATACATTCTCACACAACTCATACAAAGGAGGGGATCGGCACTCGCGCATGCCTCAAGTTAGCACCCAGCACCCATTTGGTGATAGGCTAGTGTACATGGGATTTTACTATTATTCTAATGGAATAAAAATGACTACATCCTTGTTCCATTGACGGACCTCTTTTCAAAGTTGTTGTGAGAAATGAGATACATCTTGGTTCCTTTGATGTGTGATGACAAAAATCTTGACCTTAGAGAGTGTCAAGCATGGTTTAAGAGCACGAAGGATGAGTTTTCTTAAATATTTAGTACCAGACCTAAGTTTGATGCATGTAGATTGGTAGAAGAGCATCTATTTCATGAGTTGTATGAGAATTTAATTTTTTGTTTTCCAAAGAGTTATATGAATGGCTCTCATCACATGCATCCAAATCAATCTAGTATTATAGATCACACATATGGACCCGGGATGACTATCAAAGGCTGCGGGATGCGAGATATGACTTGGACACTTGTTGTTGATCACTAGTGGAAAATAGAGTTGACTAGTTATACTCTAGAATATGTCATTTATACGTATTCTTGTCCATAGGTTTCTAAATTTGAGTTCATATAGGAGCCTAGAGGATTGTTTTTGCAAGTTATCCTATTGGCTATGAAAATCTTGATCATTACACTAAATTTTGAGGCATTCCCTATGGCCAACTAAATTTCTCTTACCATTGGGTGAGGAATCTAGGGTGGATGAAGATGACAGACATTCTGGAAGAAAAAGATAGGGAAGAAAGATGACTCAAGTATGGTGAAGCATGTGAAATGGATATTTCTATACAACATGAGGTTACAAGTGTGATGGATCTATGGAAGTAGACATTGCGAGAAGGAATTGAGGTTCATGCAGAGGATGTGGAACTTGAGCGGATGTGCTTTACCCCATCTTGGAAAATTTGAGAGAGAGACCCTTTGGCTTCGATGAGAGTTCGTCACATGGAGAAAGAAGATCTATCAACGTGCATCCGAACTCACCTAGTGACCAAACCACGGTGCTTGGTTTTCCAAATCAAAAAAATTATTACTAACCCATTTGGTATCGAAGTGGAAATAACCGATCCGTGCCCGGAGATATAATTTCTCATTTAGAACATCTATGGATGCATAGACCATTCTGTGTTTGGAGGAATTTTTGGGAAAAGTGTAAGGACACAAAGTTTGGGTATCAAGTTTGGAAGTGGCATGGGATACATGATTGGTAATGAACAATATCACAAACCATTGGTGTGTAGTTCAATAGGACCTTGGGGACACTTTTCACGAACACTTTAGGTCCGTTGTTAGCTATAGGAGGAATCGGTGGATCATGATCAGGTGGATCATGAGGCACAAGACCTGGTGGATCTAGTGGATCTAGTGGATCTAGTGGTAGAGGAAACACCGAGGAAATCAAAATTATTGATCGAGTGGACAATGGCCTTAGCCACTACTTTAAGTATTTTTGAGATGTCTCTACATCTTCTAGATTACATAGGTATTGAGGATTCTCCGAGCATGTGCATAAGTTTGAATTACTATGGTGTGTGAAAGGGATCACTACCTCGAGTGAAAGACAAGTTAGTTTACAATAACGTTACAAGGGTACGTGCATAGTTCGTATCGGAAGTATGACCCCCATCAAATGGTGGTAGAATACACTACATTGAAGAATTCATTCCTAGTAGAGTTCCATATCCTTGAGTTTGAGAAAAAGAGCATCAATTCTTTGAAAGAAATCCAACAAGGAATGACAGAGAGTGTGCGGGAGTAGGACACATGGTTTAAAAATCTCTTTTCAAAACTGTCATATGACATTAACCCCTCTCAGCATGCTGAGTGGTTTGTTTGGGGATTAATAACACCATTTACAAGGGAAATTTCACATAAGACATTCATAGACCCGCGTGAGGCCTCAGAGGCTACCTTGCATGCTGAGGCCATTGGAAGCATTGATACTAGTTTAAGCCCTTTTATAGAGGCTCAAATTACTATAATGGCCAAGCAATGGAGAAGTTAACTTTGAACTCAGCACATGAGACTCGCAATGGTCTATGGTGCATAGATTGTGAGATAGAGGGTCATGCCAAGGATAGTTGCCCCCATAAATTGGTATGCACCATGACATTAGATTGTGAAATTCTCCACGGGGATCATGATGTAAGCGGTGTCCTCTACTACAGTTGCGCGATCCATAATAATGTGTCTTGTTATTGCAATAATTTTACCTCTACAACCCATGATACCAAATATTGTAGGCTGATTGATCAGATTCATGACGCCATTGATCTTGGTGTATACTAGACCAGCCTTGCAAGTAGTTCCGAGGATGATGATCGGTGTTATGAAGGGTATGCATATGGAGGGTGGGTGGATGAGGTTTTCGCAGAGGATTTCTTGGTCGAAGTAACCGCAAATGGCGGAGGAATAAGAGAGTTACCACAAGGACATGTTATAACTATGGATCTACATAGCATTACAAGTGTGAGTGTCCTAATTTTTTTTAATGCTCCTGGTGTGGGAAGAAACATAAGTATGAAGAGTATCCATAGCTTTATGAGCATATGAACCAACAACACTTTGGAAGGAAAAAGGCGTTAGGATGGCAAGCATTAAGAAGGTAGATTCACATTGGATGCCACGAGTGGCGCGTGATTTAGGTTTAAAAATGTATTGGTGACAATGCGAGTAGAGTTCAAGTGTGCCAAGGAGATACCAATACAAAGGACGCTGGTTTCAAGAGAGTAATTGGTGCATGGAAAGTATCTGGACCCTTCTAATCACAAGGAGGTGTATCGAAGAGACTATGGATGTGATTCATAGTTTACAAGGAGAGATCAAGTGTCCGAAGGAGAAGTCAAGGTAGTTAGAGAAAATAAATAATGTTGAGACTCATTTTAGTGCAAATTCATAGCACCCCTAAAATAACCTATGGATTTGCTTTTCTAAGGAAAAATCATTTGGTGTGAATGCACAACATTGAGCTTTCCCAAAGTGTGGGACCTTTGCAAATGGGGGAAATCTCTCCAGAGAAGGTTGGTTCCTCTTCCTAAACTACCTTCCATAAGCTATTCCAGTTTAGGAAAGCTAATATAATCCTAATCTAACTTCAAAGGAGATGGGGAGAGAAAGAAAACAAGGAAAAATAGAGCCTACACTAAAACAATGAAACACCAAAGAAGGAAAATGTTAATAATCTATCAAAACTGCCATGGAACAAGAAGAGGTGAGAAATGGAAAGGATGGACAAGTGCATCGCAGACCAAAGATAGATTTCACAAAAAAATGTTCCAAAACTCCATGAACATAGCTCTAAAACCTGCAATGAACATCCAAACATGCACAAATACCTGTAATGAACAGAGGCAAGAAGGAAACAACCAAAAAATGAGCAAGGATGGACAAATGCATCACAAAAGAATTTTTTATTGCTCCAAAAGTTTGCACAAAACATCATTTCATGGGTAAGAGGCAAAATTCTATTACAGAGCGGGGAGGAGGTTCAAAATCCATTTTTGACCCCAGGGAAGAAAAGAAGGGAGAGGCAGAGAAGAAGGATGAACAACTTTTTACAAATGAGCCAAAACTAGCTTTTATCGCTCGAACAGAATGAAAGAAATGAGAAAAATGGGTAAATTGATTTGAAACTTCAAACACTGAAAATATCCATTTAATTGGTCTTCAAAATGATGGGTTTCCATGAAAAATCCCATACTTTGAAGTATATTGTTTCGCATGACAAGAAAGAGGCCCATACTTCATTAATATTGGTGGTTGGGGTCATTCCTATAATTTTTCCATGCTAGAGACGTTTTCCCATTTTTCTCTCGTAAAACACAATGTAAATTTAAAATTGAAGTATCCATCATTTATAGTATTTCAACAGCTTTCTAATGATATAAGAATCGTGAAAATTTGAGCTTTGGATAGAAAGATATGGCCCTCTGAAGATTTAGGGCAAAAACGGTAAAAATAGAGTCAAAATTGGGGTCGGCGGGGTCAAACTTTAAATTTTTCCCTTTCGGAAAAATTTCCCAAAAATCTATGGCCCCTCAGGTCCACATGACTCGTGGCACCTTTTGGATGATCTGCGCAGCCTCGGAGAATATTCTTCCCAATTTTCCCACCAAGGTAAAATTTTCCCAAGGTCCCCCGCCAACTCTCTCTTTGAGGTGCACACGTGGCACCATCCTATTGGTCGATGGGACAATGGGTTCATTTTATGCCTTTGAGTTTTTAGCCAAAAAGGCTAAGTGTCAACAATTTCTCCCTGGCCCCGCAAGTCCGCTTCCTTCCTTCATCGGGCCCACAGGCCAAAATTTTCCTTTGTGCCTTTTTTTTTTCCCCAAAAAGGGATAAGTGCCAAATTTATCTCTCAGGCTCTGCTAAACCACCAATTTTCCTTGGAAAATTTTCTTTCCCCACTCCACTGGCCCAAGACTCTTTGGAAAAATTTCCTCCTTAACTCTACGGCTCCGCCCAGGAAAATTTCCCGCCAAACTCCGTCGAGCCATAACTAAAAAAATACAATGAGCTATGAGGACTTCTTTACCTTTCTGGAAAGGGGAATAAAAATCCTATATGATGAATCCATTTCTAGAATATTTTGAGTGCCTAAAATGTGTAAAAAAATTATGAGGCACAAAAGGAAGCTAGTTAACCCAAAATAAGAGGGAGCTTATTTTGGTTAAGAATTTGGTGACTCTCAGGGGTCATCTACCTGCTAGATGAAATATCAGTGGCCTTTGTTGCATCCATTGGGCATGGAGTCAAGCCTAATAACCAACTCTAATCTAAACTATGAAAATCTGACCTCTGAGCCACTTGGAAACCCACTGAAACTTGGAGTTGATCTTCACCAAAATGCCACTGAAATGGACTGTGCAAGAGCAACCAAAACAACACCAAACAACTATGTACAAAATTGGAAATCATACATACCCCAAGTGGGATATGCAGAGTGTGCACAAGCACTTCTTCTACTAAAAGAAAACCTACCTACTCTACTCTAACCAAGAGCAAAGGGAGCTCAAACAAATCCTACAACTGGTAGGGAGAAATAACTTCCCTTCCTCAAAAATGGCAGCCATGCAACTGATTTGGCACTGAACATGGCTGGTCGGATGAGTGGAAAATCAACAAGAAGCTAGTCTTCTACCCAAATTAGCAAGGTGTCAGCTAAAAACAAATCAAATACCTCTTATAGTTGCTCTACATTTGGATTGAAGAGGTATGGCAGCTGATCCTTGGTACTTTGTAGCTCATCCTCATGCTCGGGAGTAAGCATGATTGGTTTTGCTTCCCCTTGGCTCCAATGAACCCAAGTACCTTATTGGGAAAGGTATGGTCCTTTAAATTTTCTCATTGCTTTGAATTTTAACTCCAAAAATGGAGTCTTCTTGTAGACCTTCTTGAGTGGGTGGTGTGGAAGAGGTGATGGAGTCCTCGTGCTCTTTTCATTCCTTCATGGTAGTATGGAACTCTTCTATAATATGCAGCTCATCATTATTGATTGCAACATCCAATGAAGTTTCTTTTGCATTATTGTAACCTACTGCAATACATTGTTGGCTCTAGAGTTCCTCCATTATAGCTTTTGAAAGATCAAATTCTTCCAACTTTGATTCAAGAGGCATGTTGCAAACTACAGGTGGTGCTTGCATGTTCTCTTCCATGGAAGCAGGTTCTTGTGGTTGAAGAATGAATGATGAAGAAGGAAAAGTTACAATTTCTACAGGATCCTTCTCATCAAAACATTCTTCTAAGTCTGATGGCAAATCAAACTCTTCAATGTCCTACTACAGCAAGGTCAATCCCTTTTGTATGGTGACCTTCAAATCTGCATTTTTTCACCATGTGGAGCTTCATCTTCAAACATGAAGCTTGTCAGCTCGAACTCATCCAAAAAATCAGATTTTTGGAGAGATGAAGTGGGAGAGAAATTTGTAACTTCTTGTGCCCCTTGTTCATAATTCACTACCTTTGGACCTATCTTGTTTACCTTCATAATTGATTCATCAATCAAATCAGCCCCTTCAAATGAAAGAAATAAATATTCAATAATGCTTCCTTCATCTAGTTCCAATTCTGATTTGATTTCTTCCAGTTGCTCCTCTTCAATGGGACTTGGAGCTGATTGTTCTTCCTCCTTGTTGACTAGTTTTGTAGCTTGGATTAGATCATCATTTTCTTAAAATAAAGTTCCAACATGGACACCACACTCGAACAAAAAGATTGATGGTCTTCTTTCCCGCTGCTGTTATAAAATCAGCCTTGGCCACCACTTGTTCAACTTTAATCTCCTCTGAAGGCTTAACCATCAAGGGGATATTTGTTATCCCAAATTTGAGAGTGAAGCTTACCAAACTTCTGATTTTTTCTTCTTTGTTTGGCTCTTCTTTTTCTGCAAACCCAGCCTCAACCATCACTGGTTCTTCAACCTTGACCTCATCTATAGGCTTAACCAACAAGGGGATCTTTGTAAACCCAAATTTGGCAGCCCAACTCTTTAGATTGTCTGTCATTTCTTTTCTATTGGGCTCCTCTTTTTGCTGTCCTTGATTGGATTCTTGAGTATCTTCCTAACATGGATTTGGGAATGCAAGAGGAGGGGTGGGTTATGACTCAACTAGTTTTGTAATTTTTTGTGGTGGTGGAGGATGTGGAACTTCTTGTTTCTTTAGAGGGGATGGCTGTTTGGAAGGGAAAAGGACAAAAGAATTGAGATGAGGTGGAAGACTAGGGGATGGAGAAATGAAATCAACACTTGGGGTAGAATTCAATGGGAAGCTTGGAAATTGAAGCCCAAATTGAGATGGTGCTTGCTTGAGGAGTGGAAAGAGAAAAACCAGATGATGGTGTAGAACTTACCCATTGATAAGGTTGCTCGGCAAAGACCAAATTTATAGGCCTCTATCTCCACTGTCCATTGTGTAAGTTGGGGCAGCATCTCAATCATGAAGTCCAGCTTCTCCTGAGGGTTGTAGTGTCTTGGAAAAGGGCCAACCCATGGACAAGGTGCCTTGCAACCAATTCTAAAAGCCTCCATTTGAGCTGTAGCTCTTTCTTCGCACCATTTTTGCCTCCATATTTTGGATCTTCTCCAAAAGATATGAATTTTATTCTTGATCGCCTCATCATATGCATATTCTTGTGCTTGATATGCTTCATAGCCAAACTAATTTTGGCATTGCTCATATGGATATGCATACTAGTTTTGAATTTGACCAAAATGTTGATATGGAGGATTTGAAAAACATGTTGGAGGTGGGAAACATTATTGCTATTGTGAATGTGAATTCCATGATGGAAATGAAGTCATGATTGCAAAACTTCATGGAATGGAAAGAATGAAAGAATATGGAAAGAGGAATGAATGGAAGTGAATGGAAAATAGGTCTACAACTTTAGAGATGGGTTGTTGACCAAATGGAGTTTCCAGATGTGCTTGAGAATGCCTCCAAAGGCTGAAATCTTCACAAGAACACACTAACCTACAAAATATGAATTGGAAGACCTCTAAGGTCCCACCAGGCATGCCAAAACTATTAGTGGTGCATGGTGGTGTTATATTTGTTGTTTTTTGCACGAGACACTAAGAGAAGATGAAATACCTAACCCCAGTGTCCCACCAATCGTGCCAAAACTGTTAGTGTAAATTCACAGCACCCCCAAAATGACCTATGGATCTGATTTTCTAAGGTAAATTCATTTGGTGTGAATGCACAACATTGAGCTTTCCCAAAATTTGGGACCTTTGCAAATGGGGAAAGCTCTCCAGAGAAGGTTGGTTCCTCTTCCTAAACTACCTACCACAAGCTATTCCAGTGTAGGAAAGCTAATCTAATCCTAATATAACTTCCAAGGAGACATAGAGAGAAATAAAAAAAGGAAAATTAGAGCCTACGCTAAAAGGTGACACACTAGAGAAGGAAAATGTTGGTCATCTATCAAAACTTCCATGGAACAAGAAGAGGTGAGCAATGAAAAGGATGGACAAGTGCATCAAAGACCAAAGATAGATTTCACACAAAAATATGTTCCAAAAATCCATGAACATAGCTCCAAAACCTGAAAATAACATCCAAACATGAACAAATACATGTAATGAAGATAGGCAAGAAGAAAACAACCAAACAATGAGCAAGGATGGACAAATGCATCACAAAACATGTTTTTATTGCTCTAGAAGTTTGCACAAAACATCATTTCACGGGTAAGTTGAAAAAATGACAATACAGAGTAGGGGAGGAGGTTCAAACTCCATTTTTGACCCCGGGAAGAAAATAAGGGGGAGGTAGAGAAGAAGGATGAACAAATTTTTAGAAATGAGCCAAAACTAGCTTTTATCGCTCAAACAGAATGAAAAAAATGAGAAAATGCGGGTAAATCAATTTGAAACTTCAACCACCATCAAGATCCATTTAATTGGCCTAAAAAAATGATGGTTTTCCATGAAAAATACCATACTTTGAAGTACATTTCTTCGCAAATCAAGAAAGAGGCCCATACTTCATTAATTTTGGTGGTTGGGGTTGTTCCTATAATTTTTCCATTCTAGAGATGTTTTCCCATTTTCTCCCACAAAACACCATCAAAATTTAAAATTGAATTTTCCATCATGTATATTATTTCAACATATTTCCAATGATATAAGGATCATGAAAATCCAAGATCTGGATCGAAAGATATGGCCCTTTGAAGATTTAGGGCAAAAACTGGTAAAAATAGAGTCAAAAATGGGGTCGGTGGGGTCAAACTTTAAATTTTTCCCTTTTGGAAAAATTTCCCAAAGATCTCCATCACCCCTTTAGTCCATATGACATGTGGTACCTTTTGGATGATCCACGAGCCTTAGGAGAACATTCTGCGCAATTTTCTGCTGCTAAGGGAAAATTTTCCCAAGGTCCCCCGCCGTCCCGACCTCCACTGCTGATGTGGACACATGGCACCATCCTATTGGTTGATGGCACCATTGGTTCATTTCATGGCTTTGATTTTTTAATCCAAAAAGGATAAGTTTCAATAATTTATCCCCGGCCTTGCGAGTCCGCTTCCCGCCTTCATCGGGCCCGCGAGCCAAAATGTTCCTTTGTGCCTTTTTCCCAAAAAAGTGCTAAGCACTGAAATTTATCTCCGCACCTCTCGCCAAACCTCTTAAATTTTCCTTAGAAAATTTCTTTCCCTGCTCCACCGGCCTGAGACTCCCTAGAAAAAATTTCCTCCTTACCTCCACGGGCCCACCCAGGGAAAATTTCCCCTCCAAACTTCACCAAGCCATAACTCAAAAATACAAGGACTTAGGAGGACTTATTTACCTTTCGGAAAGGGGAAGAAAAATCCTATCTGATGAAGCCATTTCTAGAATATTTTGAGTTCATGAAATGTGTAAAAATTTGACTAAGTCACAAAGGAAGCTAGTTAACCCAAAATAAGAGGGATCTTATTTTGGTTAACAACTCCATAGAAGGATCTAGATGAGGTCAGAGAAGTATGAAAAATGTTAAGGCAAGAGAATATTATTCCCTTACTAGGAGAATGATTATGAGAGAAGGTACCACACACTATAAATGAGCATGAAAGGTAGGTTCTACATTCTAACCTCCCTCCTCATAGCCTTGACTATGACAAGGAAATCACCTTAAATCCAATTGTGGATGGTTGGCTTCTGAGTAACATCTTGATTGACACAGGTGCAGAGGTCAATGTTCTCACTCTAGATGTTTGGCATCAAATGGGAATGCCCACATTACATTCATCTTTGAATGTGTTGTATATGACAAACAAGACCTTAGGAAATGCCTATTGCATTTTTGAAGGATGCGGTTATCACCATTCAAGGGGCCAAGTTCGGTGGAGACTTGAAGTCTTGGCACTCACCAAGGTAGACAAATTTCTAGTGTTTCTTGGGTGCCCATGGTGTTACAAGAATAATGCTGACCTACGAGTTTAACAAGGGATATAATAGTTTTGAAAAAAGAAACAACAAGTCATCATTATCCCCTTAACGATGGGAAGTCATCATCTTATATTGAGCCCCTGGGAGAAGAATTCCTTGAAAGGATATATGTGTGCTCTATTAGAGACCTTGAGATAATTCATCCCATGGAGGGAGTTATCTAGTTTGAAGATGCCCAGTCCTTGAGTGATACCACTAGCATGACATGTGACAATTGGGTGCATGGGACTTATGAGTTGATTGGGTGACATTTGAGAGGATATCTAACAAGGGTAACAAGTTACTCTGGAGGCACCATTTACCAAGTTACTCTGGAGGCACCAATATTGAATATTTATTACAAGAAATGGAGGATCAATGGAAAAATGAGAAAGAGAGAAGAGAAATGTTAAACTATAACCTACTCGAGACTACATATTGGGAGATCCTTCTAGAATGGTGCAAGGTAAGGTTCACATTCTCTGTTAGGTTCTCCATGAGAAAATTGCCCACTGTCATCCAAAACTACCATGGTAAAGAAACTACATCATTTCATGTCCAAGAGTGTGAGAAAGTATGGATAAAAGGTGTAGAAGCTTTACCACCTTCATTATGGGTGCATAAGTTATATTCCACCTTACAAGGTTATGCACGCACATGGTATATTCATTTGGAGATTCATCATCAAATAGGTAATTGGAAGGAGTTGGCGGATGACCCCATTCAATCTTTCTAGTATAGAAGTACAAAGCCATCAGTGGATAAGGTATTATAAGCTGTCAAGCACCTTACAATGGGAGAAAGTACTATGGCGGAAGATAGAATACGAAACTACTAGGAAATTCTAGTTTAGAGACGTGCTTTGATGAAGAATAATAAGAGAAGGTACAACTTGAGTGCGTGTGTATGGAAAAGGAAAAAGGAAATCTAGTCTATGTGATAGATGGTGAAGAAGTGGAGAGTCTAGATGTTTACCATTCCATAGCTACATGTGAGGTCATAGATAGTGTTGATGAAGGATTTCACACCTACGATGAGCCTTTGAAGACAAAGAAGGTTAACATTGGTTCATAGGAAGAACCTAAGGAACCTATCATTGGGTATTATTGGTCAAAGAATGAAGTTTCTAAGATCATTGATCTATTACACGAGTTTCAAGATTTTTTTCCCTCGCAGGTACCATGAGCTCAAAGGTGTTCACCATTCCTTAGGGGAGATGAGGATTAAGTTAAAGGAAGGTGTGTGCCGATTCGGAAGAGGCCTTATCGAATGAATCCTAAGTTGTGCATAAAGGTTGAGGAAGAGATAGATGAAATGATAGCATCGGGCATTATTGAGGTCATTAAAGAATCAGAATCAAGATGGATGGAAGGATAAGGATCCGTATAGATTATAGGGAGTTGAATGCAGTTTTTGTCAATTACCCTTTTCCAACCCCCTTCAACTCAAGAAATTTTGGAAGGAGTGGTGGGAGAAAATTATATTCTTTTATGGATGGATTCTTAGGGTACCACCAAGTTAGGATTGCAAATGAAGACTAGGAAAAGACAACTTTTTCCACTGAGTGGGGAAGTTTTTCCTACACGGTTATGCCTTTTGGATTGAAAAATGCACCTACTTTGTTTTTACACATTATGGTATAAGCATTTCAGGACTTCATCCACAAGTTTCTTCAAGTTTACCTAGATGACTAGACTGTGTATGGGCTATTACAATACCATTGTGATAACTTGAGGTAGATGTTTGAGAGATGTCGGCAGTTGAGGATATCCCTCAACATTAAGAAATGTGTCTTTACTACTCCCTTTGGTTGGGGCATATTATATGTAAGGAAGGCTTACAGGTGGATACCACTAAGGTTGCAGTTATTGTGGGATTAGGAGAGCCTACTAGTCAAAGCATTGTGTGTGGATTCCTTGGGCATATGTGGTACTACAAAAAATTCTTTAAGGGTTATGCCAAGATCTCTACACCCTTGGAGGAATTACTTAAGCACAAAGGTGTCTTTCACTTTGGGAGAGGCACAACAAAAAGTGTTTGACACTTTGAAGGATAGGCTTGTCACAATGCCCATACTACATTTTCCTTCTTGGGATAATACTTTTCATGTGCATGTTGATGCCTCAGGGACATCCATGGGAGCATTACTAGCACAACCTGGTGAGGGGATTATTGATCACCCCTTGTGTTTTTCTAGTAGAAAGTTGACACCAGCAGAACAAAATTACACAACTACTGAGAGCGAGGCACTATCTATTATCTATGTGCCACATAAGTTTAGGAAGTATCTATTGGAAACACCATTTACATTCTACATAGACCACGTGGAATTGAAGTACTTAGATAACAAGCTCGTTCTGTAAGAGTGCATATTTTGTTGGGTCATGTTATTTCAATAATTTGATTTTTTCGGTTATTCTAAAACTAGGGAAGAGTAATTCTAGACCTGATCACTTGTCTAGGATTGACTCAAGAGAGGACATGTAAATAATTGAGGATACTATGTCAAACGTGCAAATGTTTAGGTTACAACGCATGCCCTCAAACTTGGAAGACATCATAGGTTTTCTCAAAACAAGTGTGGCACCAAATGGAATGAAGGATTTGGAGAGAAAATAGTTGGCTATATACGTTATGCCTTACATGATGATTAGTGGAAATTGTACAAGTTAGGCCATGATGAGGTTCTATGTTGATGCATGCTAGAACATGAGTGCATTACAATTATGGAAGAAGTGCATGGTGGGATTGCAGGAGGACACTATGTAGGAAATGCAATTTTGCACGAAAATTATACTCACGGGGGATTTGGTGGGAAAGAATATACCAAGATCAGTATTGATATTTACAAGGCCCATGACCATCGCCAATGCCTTTAAAAACCTGGAAGAAGGGATAAAATTCCCGCAACCAATATCTAGCCCTGAACCATTTGAAAAATGGGAATTGAATTTTAGGACCTATTTCACCTCTCTTGCGTGAAGGACTGGTTCACGTTACATCACCACTTTGTAACACCTTGGACAAACTATTATATTTCTCTTTTTCATTACAAGTGTTGGCATGTGATTTTCTTGAATAAGGTGTGTTCCCTTGATTGTTGAAAATCATGCTTGTTATGGATAAATTATTTCTGCTCTGGGATTCTTTAGAATGAAATGATATGGCTTGCAAGAATCCACTTTCACTTCTTATAGATAAGTTTCAATCTAGTTTTGAGAGTTATAAACTTATCTCATGAACTGATTCATCCTTGGATCAATTTCAGTGATCCAAGGAATGTTTTAAATATTCTTAACAGACTGAATGGTAAATTTACATTCATTGGTTGAGAGACATAGCAGACTGAACCTTGTATGTTACAAGTTCTTTGGACTTGAGTGATCATGTCTTCATTCGGTTGTATGTTTATGCTTGGGTCTTTGGGATTGACCTCTGTAGGACATTATTGGTGTAAACAAAAATAGTCTGCTTCATGACTATGAGGGGGTCGGAGTCCTAAACCTGGACTACCTTAATGACATCCTAAATTAGGTAAGGGAGCTTACTCCCTAGCTATGTCTATTCAATTGAGTTATAATCTAACCTAAGCTTCTTATTCTATTGTGTTGGGGGTGACCTAACCTAAGATCTTATGCTAAATGAATATGGGAAGGGGAGATTACTATAGTAATACTAGACTATATTAACCTAATGCCTAATACTAATTGTTGTGAATTTAATCTAACCTAAGGTGGAAACTACCTAAGGAAATGTGTTAAGACCTAAGGTGATTTATTTCTAGACTAACCTAAGTTTTGGGGACATCTATCCTAAACTATTTAAAAGGGACCTAGGGTTGCATGGCACTATGGTGATGGTTCCAATGGATTTTATTTGATTTGATTGGTTTTAAATGCATGGAGGTACTACCAGTTTGGCAAGGATAGTTAAAATTTAGTGGGGCTTACGTGGAGGCTTCACTAAGTATGGAATTGCATGTTGATTTGGAATTGGTACTCACCAGTTTGGGAGGTGGTGGCAAGGAGAGATAAGTGGGAGAATTAGGAGTAATGGCATTTATGTACCTCAATTTTTGTGTGCAAACCATCTTGGAAACATGGGAGGTGGGTTTGTGAGAGTTTGTTTGGTTTTGCATGCCTTGTGAATTTTTCTCTACATGGAGCTATCTGGTTCTTTGAACCAACAATTCGACTTCTTCTTCTTGGCTATTTTTGGTTTCTCTGGTCTATTTTCGATCAAGGGAATGTATAAGAGGCATTGGAAGAAAAAATAAAAAAATTGATCTATCGTGGAGAAGAAAAAGAGTTGGAAGCTCATCTGGAAGTCTCCTTTGAATTGGTAGAGGCACTATCAGGCATGATAGGCTCTACCCATTAAGATTTATTTCTTTCTTCTAAATGATTCATTAAAACAATTCTGCTCTCTTGAGATAAATATTTACATGATTTGTCTGGTTAATTACTTGCATGTTTTCATGAAATCTCTGTGGTTTTTGGAATGTAAATCCATTACTGGTAATGGTAGTTTTTGGGAAACTTTCTTTGTGCTAGTTTAATGGTGATATTCATGCAAACTTGTATTTGAAGCTCTATAACTTGTATTCAAGGCTAGTGTTGACTGAACGGCATTCATTGCCTTATGTTTCATTATGAACTATTATTTAGAGCTTGTGTTTCATTGAATTTGTAGTAGAGCTTCTTGGTTGTTCTGAACTGGCATTTGTTGCTTGTATGGTTCTGAATCTCTATTGTAGTCTTGTGTTTTGTTTGAGCTAGTAATGGAATTTGTATTGTACTATACTTTTTTTGAAGATATATGATTGACACTTTGTACTTATTTTTCGGTAATTACGTGATTTGAACTTGTAGTCGAATCAATGAGTTTTGTTCTATACATGTACTCTGAGCTAGAAGTTTTATTCTTATTTAAGGATTTAAAATGCTTGAACTTGTATTAGAGCATTGGTGTTTTGTTTTGAGCTTTTATTTAGGGCTTCGTGTTTCATTATAGGATTGTATTTGAACTTCATGTTTGTCTGAGCCAATATTAGAGCCTTATGAAGTTCTGAACTTTTGTTTTGTTGGCATCCAAATTTAATCTCCTTCACAACTTGAACATCATCATGAACTTGCACAAGACACTCAAGGATAGATATATGGTTTGTATGTCATTTGTATCTAGGAGCACACCTATCTGCTTGTTTTAATTCAATATTTGAGGGAGTGGATAGCACCTTCAAAAGGGTTTTGATCTAACCCTCACTGTTTTAAGTTTTGCCTATCAACCAAGGCAAGATAACCTATATTGCAGCCTTTATATGGTAAAGAAGATGGAGATATCCTTGTGTTTTTCATATGGTATGGAAGAGGCCTTGTGAAAACATGATCAAGCATCCATTATCCAAAATCAAAGGAGTTGTCACTACTAAATGATGGAAATGTTCTCAAAATAAAGCTAGGGCTGCTAAAGACATTATAAAACCCTTATATGCTTTATGCATTTTTGTGAAAGGATTGAGTTATTTTGTGGACACACAATGCAAACGCAGGGGTAGTATAGGTAGGATGAGTTAGTTTGAATGAAATTTTGTGGGGAGATGTTTTAGACAAGACTCACTGGGAATTACCAACTTCTTTGAGAAAATTTACAAGAAATTTGTAACACCTACACAACAAGAATACTTCCAGAGGATTTTTTTAAATGCTCCTTCAACTAGGATATGTGCACAAATAGAGGCCCGATATGCACTCTTCCACACAACCTTTGATAACCTGCCACAAAATCTTGAAGCAAAATACCAAAAATTATCTAGGAATCCTAATTAATCATGACTGAGGTGCACCCAAAGGTTTACAAATAGTCTCATTATTCAAGAGACAGTAAAATGATTTTAAATATGTTTATCTTCTATCGGATGAAATCTCTTCTAAATATAAGATTGTGAATTCTATTAAACCATCAACAATAAATGAAACCTTGTATGATCAAAGAGATCCTAAACACAAGGTTGCAACATGAGCAAGAAACATAAACTAAAAACATTACTCAAACATAAGTATATGAAAACTTTTCCAAGAGAATGAACCAAATAATCCATAAAATGTTCGAGATACATCAGCGGTGAAAGTCTTGAGAACAATATCAAAGCTTTTTGATGGCTTTACAATTGAAACCAAATCAACATGATGAAATCGACACAAAAATGGAATAGTAAATAGCTCTCGAGTGCTTTTGTCTAGAGAAATGGATTTCTTCCAACCTTTTTGCTTGAAAATTCGAGTCTCTTTTCTCTTATATCTCCTCCTTTTACAAATGCTTCAAAAATACATTTTATACCTCATGCAAGCTTGGATCCTTTCCTCCCAAGAAAATAATATGCTTAGGGATCAAATCATTAAAAGAAACCTTATCCATTTCATGAAAATGACCTTAAATTATAAAACAGCTCGTAAAATGCCGAGGATGCACAAATTTTTTAAAGTATTGCATGAATTCAGATCCATATATATCCTAGGGTCACATTTTTGGCATTCAGACATGCCAAGTGTGCTTTTGCAATCATTTTCACCTTTCTACCTCATCATTTTTTACCTTTGCAACTTTAATTTTCACCTTTCACATTTTTTACATCGGGCCCAAGCCAAAATGCATTAAAAACATCATATATCATCAAATTAGCTCATGAAAATGGTTCCATTGTTCTCAGAAGGCTGAGGGGACTCAAAATCATATAAGGTTCGATGAATTTTAATGAAGAAACTCGATTTCCAAGTTCCTTGGAGTTCCCATGGCTCCTAAAAAATGAATTTGTCTGATGGCAAGTCGATTTCGGTCAAATTTAAATCTCCACTATCCACGTGTCCAAGATATTCCCTTTTTGCCTTTGGATAAGGTGGACACATGTCTCGAAAACCATTGGTGTGGGCCCCTTCCCTTTAAAATTTGCATTTGTAACCTTTTTATGCCTTTGGAAAATTTTGACAATTTTCCCCACTTGCCCTTTAACCCACCACGTGTCCACATGTGGGCCTCACCAAAAGCGTGGACCAATTTGATGAATTTTTCCACTTTTTTGAGAAAAGGATTTTTTTCTCAAAATTCCCTGTGGGCCCGAACACCCGCTCACTTCCTTGCCACATGGCGGTCTCCCATTCACTACGGAGCCGATCCTTTAATTTTACCTTCAACCCTCCGCAAACACAAAAACCTCTTGTGGGCCCACGTTCCCCTTTTCTCCTTTTGTAAAATACCACGTGTTGCCAAATTTTCTATTTGCTATTTGGTATTTTCCTTTGTAACTTTGAGCCCAAAAAAAAAAAAAAATTCTAAGTTACCTCTTCTCAATTTGACCTTCCCGGACACGTGTCCACTTTTCATTGGGGTGGGCCCTTGGGTCAAAAGTTTCCCATGACATCTCGAGCCAAAAAAATTCTCAAACTCTCCCCGCCATCCATGTGATCTTCCGCCATGTGTCACCTTCTAATTCGTTACGGTCCTTCGGAAAAAATTGATTTTGACAAATTTGCAAAAATGAAGGCAAAATTTCTAGGTGACCTTCGCCACCTACTGATCCTCCAGCCAATCAAATTGTGCCACGTAAGCACATCACTGTAGCAATGTGGGGCCATGGAAAAAAATTTCCTTGAGCCAAAAATCAAAAAGTGATAAGTTATAACATTTTACCGATTGCCCCCGGCTAATAGAGACCTGCCACGTTAGCAATAACATGCGAAGATGAATATGACGGGCAAATGACACCCGTATGCCCGTCAAAAAGTAAATAATGTAGAGGATGCCCTAGAAATGGAATTTTTTCACAAGGAAGGTAGATTTCTTAGTTTTAAATCAAATGAAACATGATTCCACATTGTTTTCAACTTGGGGAGTAGGATTTTAACCTCAAATAACTTGGATTTAATTCATTTCAAGTTTTTTCATGATTTGGTAATGGAAAAAATGACACACACCATATAAATGAAAAAATTAGGGAAAAATGGGGAAACTTGGATTTTGTTTCAATTTAGGGTAGAATGAGAAGATTGTGAGTACTTTGAAAGAATTAAACTGGAAAAAATGAGTTGCGAGATCACCCACTCGAGTAAATAAAACATCTTTTGAGCAAAAATGGATATAGAAAATTAGGGAAAAGTGTCCAAACTCGAATTTGCAAAAACATTGGCTCCTTCTTGGGGATGGGCACTCCCATTTAGTTCCACAAGATCATAACATAGACCAAGTGCTAAAAATCCATTGGGCAAGGAGTCAAAAATACGAGAGCACCCAAAACTAGAATTTTCACCAAAACAAGCCAAGAAAACTCGACCAAAAAGGTTGCCAAGGAAAAAGGGAAAACCACAAGCCAACAACAACAAAAACAAAGCAAAAAAATAGGCTATACAAAATTTACAAATTGTGTATACCTCACACGAGGATTTAATCCAAGAAATGTTTGAAATGTCATCCATTCACAGGAAGCTCTAACAAATCCCCATCTAAATCCTTGAGACAAAATGTATTTTCTCCAATCCGGATATCAATGGCATAAGGGCCCATCCATAGAGCATCGAACTTTTCATGATTTCCCTTGTCTTTATGCCTACTATCCCACAGCAAAACCAGATCTCCAACACTGAAGGATCTAGGAGTGACCTTCTTATCAAACAACCTCTTCAATTTCTCTCTAAATCTGATATGCCTTTGATGAGAATCTCTTCATTCTTCATCAAACTCAATGATATGATTGATTCTTGATTCATATGGGCCATGTTCTTGATCTTCCAACTGTTGGGAAAACTAAAAAGTGTATAATTGTAGGTGTAAGGGCAGCAAATCCACGAGTTCCATACTACAAATTTCAATTACTCTCCCCACTTCTTCTTGTTTATTTCCAAATTCCTTCTAATGTTCTTGAGCAAGTTCTTGTTACTTGACTTAGCTTGTCCATTCCCTTGTGGATTGTAGTTTGAAGCATAAGTTAGATCTATCCCATATTCATTGCACATTGCCATCAAAGGTTTGGATCTAAAACACATGGAATTATCAGATACAATCTTAATTGGGACTCCAAATCTACATATGATATGATTCAACAAGAAATCCATTACCACTTGGTGTGTTTCCTTTCTAGATGGAATTGCTTCAACCCACTTTGTGAAGTAGTCAGTAGCTACAAGGATCCATTTATGACCAGCACTAGAAGGATCTAAAATCTCACCAATGAAGTCCATTCCCCATTGTTTGAAAGGAGCTTCAATTGATACAGGCTGCAAAGGAAGGGAGCCTGAAGCTTTCAGTCTTCCAGAGAAACGTTGGCAACTATCACACTTTCTAACTAGTTGGGTTGCATCTTTAAAAAGAGTAGGTCACCAATAACCAGCTCTTAAAATATTATTTGTTATCACTTTCCTAGCAAAATTTCCTCCAAAAATTCCCCCATGGAATTCATCAATCAACTTGGGAGATTCATCTTCAATTATGCATTTCAAGAGGATACCTTCAGGGTTCTTCCAAGCCAGCCCAAGGTCTGTTATGATATATTTTTGAGAAGCCAACTTGAGGGCTCTTTTTTTATTTTTATTTAAATGACTAGGATAGCATAGGTGTTTGAGGTAGAATATTACATCCTTGTACCATTCAGAATTCATCTGCAAATTGCTCTCACCATGAGCTTGGCAAGACCCAAACCTCTTACTAGCTTTGTTGTTTGGATATCCATATCATATGTTTATATTTTTTTGACCCATCTACATATCTTTCTTGATATCTCCATGTCTAATAATATGTCTTTAACCATGGTGTGGGGAACATAAGCAACAACCTTTGAACTCAAAATTTAGGGCCTGAAAATCTTTGTTGCTTTTACCAATGCAAACACTTGTTTTTCCATGATTGTATACTTCAACTCAGCTACTTGTAAAGCCTTTCTAAAGAATTCAATAGGCCTCTCAGCTCCATTCTCATCCTTTTGCAACAAAATTTAAGCAATAGTAAATTCAGAGGCAAAATAAAATATTTGGAAAGGCCTCTTATAGTTTGGAGCTGCTAAAGCAGTGCATGCTTAAGTGCACACTTTATTCCTTCAAAATCTTGAATGGAAGCCTCCTCCCACTTGATAACTTGATCCTTTCTTAGCATTCTTGTGATTGGAAGAGTTAGCTCAGCAAAATTAGAAACAAACCTTCTAATGAAATTGATTTGGCCAAAGAAAGATTGGATACCTTTCTTGGTTCTTGGAATAGGCACCTTGTTGATTGCTTCTACTCTCTCAGGGTCTATCATAACACCTTCTTTGGACACAATATGTCCCAGAAACTTGGCCTTTTACATGCCAAAATGACACTTCTTTGGATTAAGGGAAATGCCATACTCTCTACATCTGATTAGCATCTTCTCTAGGTGTTGCAAATGGTCTCCTCGCTGCCTTGAAAAAATAGTCACATCATCTTGGTAAACTGTAATAAATTCATTGATATAACCAGAAAAGGCAACATCCATTGCCCTTTGAAAATTAGCACCAGCATTCATCAATCCAAAAGGCATCCTTACAAAAACATAAGTCCCCCAAGGAGTAGTGAAGGTTGTCTTAAGTCTTTCTGATTCTTTGACAACTACTTGATTGTATCCAGAGAAACCATCCAAAGTAGAAAGCATCTCTGACCTTGTTACAAGCTGCAACATATTTTCCATGTTTGGAAAAGGGTATTTGTCCTTCATAGATGCTTTTTTAGATTCCTAAAATCCACACAAAGCCTGATATCACCATTCTTCTTTCTAACTGGCACAAGGTTTGCAACCCAAGATGAATATCTAGTAGGCTAAATGATACCACCATCTCTCAATTTCTTCAACTCTTCTTGCATTTTCATGGAGATAAGTGGATTGATAGGCCTTTTTATTTGTCTAAATGTCTTAGTTTTTTCCTCGAGAGGGATCTCATGTTGGAACAAGTCTTCCCTATATGCCTTTAGCTCTGAATAAGACCAAGCAAGGCAGTCTTGATATTTCTTTAAAAGTTGGGCATAAGATTGTTTTTCTTCTTTTTTGAGATTACTACCCAACCAAATCTTCCTTGGCTTATCCTTGGTTCCCATGTTGTGCTCTTCCACATCCCTTGAAGCAAACATGTTTCTATTAATGATGCAATCAGCATTGCTAAAATTGGATTCAAGTGCAACAAGACCTTATGGAATGGTGTTTGTCTTCAATTATATAATATCCTTGTCAAACAAGGTTTCTATACCTTCATTCATGCATACCTTTAGTTCCCAATCAATGTTATGACCAGAAAACTCACCTTTGCATTATAATAATCTCAACACTTGTGCATCATCATCAAAAATCTGCCAATGTTTCACATTATCCGAGACAACTGGCCTTGTTAGCACTTCAATGTCATATTCTGAAAAGGTGAAATGGTACAATTTTCAAATCTAGAACCAAGGACAGCCAACTTATCAGCAACAACATTAAGACTTCTATCATGGTAAACAATGTTAAAGGAATCAAACATTTCAATCAAGTCTCGAACAACATGCTTATATTGTTTCATACGCTGATTTTTTGTATAAAAACTTTCTTACTTGCTTGACAACCAGCTATGAATTCCCCTTGGAAACAATATCCTTCACTCCATACTTCCATGCAATCCTTAATCCCAAAAACAATGCCTCATACTCAGAAATATTATTAGTTCATTCAAAACTAAGTTTGAAGGAAAAAGGAAATTCTTCCAAACTAGGAGAAAGCAAAACTATACCAGCACCATTTCCAAATTTGGAGCAAGCTCCATCAAATAGAAAATTCCAAGGAGAACCTATCATATCAAGGCATTCTGATTTATCCATCTTGTTCTCTTTTCCATCAGAAAAACAAATGAAGTTATCAACATCTACATCAGCAAACAACACTTCATAAGAAGCATTGTTGGGATCTTCAATCAAGTGCAACATCTTCTTCTCACCATAGAGTTTGAAAAGGCTTCCCTCAATGGAAATGGTGGAAAAGACATGTCCATTTGAACACTACCACCAACACTTGCAACCCACTTTCTTGACAAAAGCATACCCCATTTGGTAGGGCAATCAACAATTACAACATCAAGTTTTAAATTCTTACCCAGATATGTTGCAAGTTGAGCTACTAAACCCTTCACACAACCATAAACCGAAACTTCCCTTGAATCCATGGCTGTACATTTCCCATATGCTGCTGTCACTTTGATATACAACTCATTCATGACTTCTAGAGGCATGACATTACATGATGCACCCGAATCAAACATGCAATTGTGAAGTAACCTATCTTTTATGAGTAAAGTTGTGAAAAATGGATCAACATTCACTTGGGAATCAACCAAGGATGTCCCCAAATATACTTAAGGGTGCCTCTCCAAGATTATTCCATATGTGGTGGTGTTTCAAGGTCAAAAATGTTTTGAAGAGGAGTCTCAACAACATTTACATTTCTGTTTGGGGTAATCTTTTCTTCTTTCAATCCCAAGTACCCAAATGCTCTCTTCTTATGCTCAGGAATTCTAAGCAATTCAATAATTGGAACACTCACTTTAATTTGGCTCAAAACCTGGGCTATATCATATGGAACATTCTTTTGTAAGAAAACATTGGAAGGGAAATAATAAGGTTCATCGATGGAGAAGTATTCTTGGCATCTTGGGTATGAAGAGGACTGATATTTTTGCATGGAATAGTAGGGTTCTTGGCAATAGTTTCTTTTCTAGGATCATCTTTTGGAATGCTTGTGAGCAAGGGTGTCTTTGGCTTGGCTTGAGGACCAGATCCTCCAACAACTTTACTTCTAGTATTGTATTATTTCTCTTGACCAAACACAACATTCATTAATAATTGTCTATCTTCCTCTCGAAGGAATACCACTATTGGTGTCGAACGCAGCACCCCAGGACTCCACAACGTGATCGTTTGAGACTCCCAGTGCGATTGCACAACATGGAGCTTTTCCAAAGTGTGGGACCTTACGAAATCGGAAAATCTCTCCGGATAAAGGTCGGCTCCTATTCCTTTGTTCAGATGCACCAATGAAATGCAGAGGTTTACCCAAAAACCTAATCTAACTACCAAGGAGACAGGGAGAGAGAAATGCATAAAAATAAACCTAAGCTAAGGAGGTGATGCACCGAGGAATGAAGAACATATGTCTTGCCAATAAACACAAACCAATAAAATGTAATGCAAAAGATATGCACAGATGGCTAGATTCACAGTGAAGATCGGAAGGACGCAAATAAACACGTAGAGGGTTGAGAAAACATCCACAGATATGCATTAATTTGCTCCAGGGGGATACAACACTGCAAAATGCCAAGAGGCAAGGTTGCATTACAATTTCAAATGGGAAGGTCCTTTGCTCCACAAATCCACCTGCCAGGGAGAAGAAGGGAGGAGGCACAAAACAAAAATGTCCAACCTTTAAAAACAGCCTCTCCTTACATTTTATATAAGAAAAGAGAAAGAGGAGTGAGAAAATTGAAATTTCTTCCAACCACCTCCACATCCGCACCTAACTCATCTCATTATGGTAGACTGTATTTCGAATCGGGTTTGGAAGAAGCCCCGGCATGTGTTCGATGCTTGCGTTTTCCCGAAACCCGCTTCCCACGTGATTCCGAGCTTTCCTTTGTGTCGGGGCGGAAGATGAACCCGCATGCGCATCGGGTCCGGAGGGGTGCTCGACATGCTTTTGCCCCGTGCATCCCCGACGTGTATTCCCGACTTCGAAACCCGCATGTCTTTTGCGTCGGGTTTTGGAGACCCCCCGACACATTTTCTTTGCTGTCGGGTTTTGGAGACCACCCGACATGTTATTCCACCATGCTTCTCCGCCCCGAAAACCCGATTCCATTCGCGTTTGCTCTGTGTGTCGGGTTTTGCGGCCCTTCCGGCATATCCCGCGCCATGCTCTTCCCCCCTGTCTTCCCGACTCCTCCGCCCGATCCTCCGGCTTCCGCGATTTTCCCTGGCATCGGGCCGGAGAGGAAAAAATATACAACAATTTGGCGACTCAACGGGATTACCTGCCTGCTAGGTAGAAGATCAGTGGCCTTTCAGCAATCCATTGGGCATGGAGTCATAAGCGAGCCTGAAAACTGATTTGAAATTTGAAACTTCCTCTGAACCGCTTGAAACCCATTGAACTTAGAGTTGTTCTCACCAAAATGCCACCGAAATGAACCGTGCCAGAGCAAAACCAGCAACACCAAAAACTATGTACAAAACTGAAAATCATACATGTCCCAAATGGAACATGCAGAGTGTGCACAAGCACTTCTTCTGCTGAAAGCAAACCTACCTACTCTACTCTTACTGGAAGCAAAGGCAAGCTAAACAAACCCTGCAACTGGTTGTGCAAAATAGCTTCCTTTCTTCAAAATGGGCAGCCATGCAATCGATTTGGCACTGATCACGGCTGTTTGGATGAGTGGGAAATCAACGAGAAGCTGGTCTTCCACCCAAATCATCAAGGTGTCAGCTGAAAACAAATCCAATACCTCTTTTAGTTGCTCTGCATTTGGATTGAAAAGGTATGGCAGCTGATCCTTGGTACTCTGTAACTCACCCTCATGCTCAGAAGCAAGCATGACCGGTTGTGGCTTCTCCTTTGGCTCGAATGAAGCCAAATACCTGATTGGGCAAGGTCTGATCCATTTGATATGCCCATAGCTCTGATTTTCTACTCCAAAAATGGAGTTTTCTTGTAGACCCTCTTGAATGGATGATGTGGAAGAAATGGTGGAATCCTTCTGTCCTTTCTCTTCCTCCAATGAAGAACATGGAAGATTAAAATCTTCCAATTTTGATTCCAAAGAGCTGCTGCAAGATGCAGGCTGCTGCAAATGAACGTTCTCCTCCATGACAGCAGGCTCTGGTGTTTGGAATGTGGATGATGAAAGAGAGAATGGTGAAAACTCAACCGGTTCTTCTCCATCAAAACAGTCCTCCAAATCTGACAGGTAAACTGCCTCATTGTTGTCCTGTTGTTTGTGTTCAACTTCTCCCATGGTGTTCGCTTGATCTGCAACTTGACCACCATGGTTTCCTTCACTCCCTAATATTGAGTTTGAGAGATCAAACTCCTCTTCAGTACTAGAACTTGGGAGAGGTGAAGTAGAAAGAAGAACCGAAGGTTCTCCTGTAGCCTGCTTTGTGCTCAAAGCCCTTGGATCTGTACTTTTCTCCTCCACAACTGGGATGTGCTCCTCTTCTTTTTCCTTTGGAGCGGATTCTCCCTCCTCTATTACTCGAAGGCAATCTTGCTCTTGATATAACTCTTCCTCCAGCATGAAGTTTTTTAAGTCAAACTCTTCAATCTGCTGCTCTAGAGGACAAGTAGGGGCTGCAAGATCTTCTTCAGAGCTTTCTTCCTTTTGCTCTTCTTCTGCTGCCACAAAATCAGTCCTGACCACCATTTGTTCAACCTTAGCCTCTTCTGTAGGTTTGACCAACAAAGGGATCTTTTCAATTCCAAATTTGGCAGCCCAAACCCTCAAGTTGTCTGTCATTTCTTTTCTGTTGGGCTCCTTTTCTTGCTGTCCTTCATGGCCGATTTTTGCAATTTCTTCTTCCCCACATGGAATTGGGAATGCAAGAGGAGGGATGGGTTGTGACTCAACTGATTTGACAATTTTTTGTGGTGGTGGAGGCAGTGAAACCTCTTGTTTCTTTGGAGGAGGGGGTATTTCCGTTAGCTCTTGTGGAGGGGATGACTGTTTAGAAGGGAAAAGGAAAGAAGAATCGAGATGAGATGGAAGGCTGAGAGGTGGAGACATGGATTCAACATTTGGGACAGCAGATGGAGAGTTTGAAACTTGACACTGCTGAAATGGAACAGATTGGGAAAGAGGAAACAGAAAGGCATGAGATGGTGTGCTTACCCATTGACAAGGTTGCTGAATACTCCTCTCATACACCTCGATTCCTCCGATCCACTTTGCAAGCAAAGGCAGCATTGCAATCATGAAGTCAAGTTTCTCCTGAGGGCTGTAATGCCTTGGAAAAGGTCCCACCCATGGACAGGGTGCTCCACAACCGATTCCAAAAGCTTTCATTTGTGCTTGAGCCCTGGACTGCACCATCCCCTCCTCCATTTTTTGGATTTTCTCCAACAGACCAGCATCTTGCATCTGATGGTCTTCGTTATATGCATACTCCTGCTCTTGGAAGGCTCTATTGCCAAACTGACTTTGGCACTGCTGTTCATATGAGTATGCATGCTGATCTGGAGGATTTGTAAAATGTGTTGGAGGTGGGAAACATTGCTGTTGTTGGAAATGTGAGTCCCATGATGGAAATGAAGTCATGGTTGCACAACTTCATGGGATGGAAAAGAATGAAGAGATGGAAAGAAAGATGGGTGGAAATGAATGGAAACGGGTCTGCAACTCAGAGAAACGGGTTGCTGATCAGATGGAGTCGCCAGATGTGTTTTTGAATATGCCTCTAAAAGGCTGGATGTTGCCAAGTTACACATCAAACCTGGCAATATTGAAAATGAGATTAAAAATTTGAAGGACCCGGAGGATGTAGTCTTCAATTCGGAACTCATGTCATGTTGTGCAGCTGCGGATCCCCGAAAGGTATAGGCGGAACTCAGGTCATGCAATGCAACTCACAAAACCCGAATTGCCATGTGTCGGAACTTGGAACATGTCCGACATCTCGAAAACCTGAAAAGACTACTGTCGGGAATAGGACCATGCAATGCATCCCCCAAAACCCGAAATGACTGTTGGGTCTGCTTTGATGTTCTCGGACCCCGAAAACCCGAAATCCAAAACACATGAAATTTTGAAAATCAAAATCTCAAAAAACCAAAGATACCCTTTTGAAGATTACCCTCAGATCTGCCAACTGGCGAAAATTCGGCCTGTTTTGAGCAATTTAAGCCCTTGAAAAATGATTTCGGAGTTCAGTCCGGACGGAGCAAAATCAAATTTTAAAACTTGCAATTTCTTTTGCCAAATTTCATGAAAACTCCTTCAAATTTGGGTGGAATGACCTCTTGGTCCCACCAGGCGTGCCAAAACTATTGGTGTCAAACGCAGCACCCCCGGGAATCCGCAACGCGATCGTTTGAGACTCCCAAGGTGCGATTGCACAACATGGAGCTTTTCCCAAGTGTGGGACCTTGCGAAATCGGAAAAGCTCTCCGGATGAAGGCCGGCTCCTATTCCTCTGTTCAGATGCACCAATGAAATGCAGAGGTTTACCCAAAAACCTAATCTAACTACCAAGGAGACAGGGAGAGAGAAATGCATAAAAATAAACCTAAGCTAAGGAGGTGATGCACCGAGGAATGAAGAACATATGTCTTGCCAATAAACACAAACCAATAAAATGTAATGCAAAAGATATGCACAGATGGCCAGATTCACAGTGAAGATCGGAAGGATGCAAATAAACACGTAGAGGGTTGAGAAAACATCCACAAATATGCATTAATTTGCTCCAGGGGGATACAACACTGAAAAATGCCAAGAGGCAAGGTTGCATTACAATTTCAAATGGGAAGGTCCTTTGCTCCACAAATCCACCTGCCAGGGAGAAGAAGGGAGGAGGCACAAAACAAAAATGTCCAACCTTTAAAAACAGCCTCTCCTTACATTTTATATAAGAAAAGAGAAAGAGGAGTGAGAAAATCAAAATTTCTTCCAACCACCTCCACATCCGCACCTAACTCATCTCATTATGGCGGATTGTATTTCGAATCGGGTTTGGAAGAAGCCCCGGCATGTGTTCGATGCTTGCGTTTTCCCGAAACCCGCTTCCCACGTGATTCCGAGCTTTCCTTTGTGTCGGGGCGGAAGATGAACCCGCATGCGCATCGGGTCCGGAGGGGTGCTCGACATGCTTTTGCCCCGTGCATCCCCGACGTGTATTCCCGACTTGAAACCCGCATGTCTTTTGCGTCGATTTTTGGAGACCCCCCGACACATTTTCTTTGCTGTCGGGTTTTGGAGACCACCCGACATGTTATTCCACCATGCTTCTCCACCCCGAAAACCCGATTCCATTCGTGTTTGCTCTGTGTGTCGGGTTTTACGGCCCTTCCGGCATATCCCGCGCCATGCTCTTCCCCCTGTCTTCCCGAACTCCTCCGCCCGATCAAGCTTCCACGATTTGCCACGGCATCGGGCCGGAGAGGAAAAAAATATACAACAACCACCATCATACTTCTTGATCATTAAAGCCCATAGATATTCAAATTCATTATTAGGAATTTCAAAGGGCTAAACTAAATCTACATAATGATCTTGAGGAAGAGAAATAAATGGTACCCTCTTTATTCAATCCCAAAGGGTTGTAGCAGTCCTTGCACCTATCACATATGTTGATGTTGTTGCTTTTTGTGAGCCTGGAAAGCCACCCATCATACAAATGTCATGATCCATTTCATCTTCAATAGCATCTTTAATAACTTTCTGGTCCATTTCACGTGGAGGATGAGGAAGAAAACATCTATCACACCAATCCATATCAGCAATTTCTTGAACAATAACAACCCTTCTAGTTAGAGGGTCAGGCACCACTCTATTTTCACATTCTTGGGGTTGTCTATTTTCAAATCCAACAGGCCCTTTACCTCTATCATCTTGTCTTTGATCACCCCTAGGATGATTTCCAAAACTATCATGGTTTTGAGTTCTTTTCTGTTCTTGTGAACTTTTCCCTATTCCTTTCTCACCTCGGGCTAATTTGTAAGAAATTTATTTGATAGCCCCTACCAAAGTCTTGACAACATCTTCTAAATCAGCACCCTTTCTAGCTTGAGACTTCTCAGGGTTTATCAGCTTCACACCATCCCTCTTAAGTGGTTTACTAATAGCTTTAATATTATTTTCAATTTGAAGTGCCATGGTGAAAGCTTGCCTCAAGTTTGTAGGATTTTTGTCTCTCAAGTAATAGGCTGCCTTTTTATCAAATGCATCTACATATTTGATCAAGCAAGATTCATCACAAGGCCTCAAAATGATAGGAAACCTTCTCAATGTTTTATTAAATCTTGTATTAAATTCATGGACTGTCTCATTTAGGTTCTTCTTGATATTTTCAAATTCAGACAAAAGAAATCTAGGATCATTCCTATCACCATATTGCAACCTAAATGCATTTTTCATCTTAGTCCATGAATCAATAGAGTTATCAGGTAGAGAATTGTACCAATCCCTAGCATCTTATTCAAGTGTATGGATAAACAACTTGATATACACATCCTCAAATTCTATCTCAAAATATTCCATCATATCATAAAAAAAGTTTGAGATGTTGATCACCGGTAATGGCATTGTTACCTTGTAATTTGGGTAACCTACTTCTCACATCTTGTGGGACATCATTTGGGTAACCATCCATTCCTCCAAAATTTATACGACCAAAGGTGTTAACAACAAATGGAGGTCTAAGTTGAGACATATTGTTTGGTGGGGGTGATCTTGGAGGTGAAACAAGCTGGTGAGGAGTAATAAAGGTTATGATTGGAATAGATGAGTGATGTTTAAAATGACAACCCCCAAAGGCTCTTTCTCTTGATAAACTTTAGCAAACTTAGAAACCACAAGAGCAGATTTAGGAGAAAGTTTTTAAATACACAAGAAGGTCCCTCACCTTTGATGGAGAATGCAAATCAACAAGAAAATTGTCAATCAGATCTACTTGAAAAATTTATAATCTTCAATAACAATATGCTCTCCTTCAAATTCTATAGGGATCTCTTTTCTTCCAAATCACAAACCACTTTCCACACTCTTCTTCCTTCTAGTTCTGAGCTTCTTGATTTGGTGAGCAACTTCTTAGAAGATTCCTTGATGAAGAGGGATCTCCTTCCCTCCCAGCTTGGTAGATTTAAACAAAAAGTTTCAAATGACATAGATGTATAAGACAATCCTGGTATTTCAAGATCCCAACAAAGCATGGATTCGCCACTAAGGATTTCCACCTTTGTTTTGTAAGAAAGCACTAAAATTTTCTGTCAAATGTATATTATGACTGAAAACTTTGCAAGGGTATACAAATCAGATCTTCTTCTTCTTAATTCAACCAAAAACAATGCATCCAAATTATATAAACTGTTGGTAAAGGAGAATAGCAGGCTAAGCTTTGAAACTTTTACCCAAAACATGTAGGCCTTAAGTATAAAATGATATATCAAGAATGTAACTACTCAAATACCTTATCACACAAATGCTCACACCCTTCAAACACTTCAAAACCACCAAGAAATTACAATAAGTTCCTAGCAGCGGTGCACTCACATGTTGGTATCAAGATTTAATCTCCTTCACAACTTGAATAGCATCATGAACTTGCACAAAACACTCAAGGATAGATAGATGGTTTGTATGTAGTTTGTATCTAGGGAGCACACCTATCTACTTGTTTGCATTCAATATTTGAGGGAGTGGATAGCACCTTCAAAAGGGTTTTGATCTAACCCTCACTGTTTTAGGTTGTGCTTATCAACCAAGGCAAGAGAACCTATATTGTAGCCCTTATATGGTAAAGGATATGGAGATATCCTTGTGTTTTGCATATGGTATGGAAGAGGCCTTGTGAAAACATGATCAAGCATCCATTATCCAAACTCAAAGGAGTTGTCACTACTAAATGATGGAAATGTTCTCAAAACAAAGCTAGGGCTGCTAAAGACATGATAAAACCCTGATATGCTTTGTGCATTTTTGTGAAAGGATTGAGTTCTTTTGTGGACACACAATGCAAATGCAGGGGTAGTATAGGTAGGATGAGTTAGTTTGAATGAAATTTTGTGGGGAGATGTTTTAGACAAGACTAGCTAGGAATTACCAACTTCTTTGAGAACCTTTGCAAGAAATTTGTAACACCTACACAACAAGAATACTTCCAGAGGTTTTAAATGCTCCTTCAACTAGGATATGTGCACAAATGGAGGCCCAAATCTGCACTCTTCCACAAAATCTTGAAGCAAAATACCAAAAAAGTATCTAGGAATCCCTATTTAATCATGACCTGAGGTGCACCCAAAGGTTTACAAATAGTCTCATTATTCAAGGACAGTAAAATGATTTTAAATCTGTTTATCTTCTATCAGATGAAAGCTCTTCTAAATATAAGATTGCAAATGCCATTAAACCATCAACAAGAAATGAGACCCTGTATGATCAAAGAGATCCTAAACACAAGATTGCAACATGAGCAAGAAACATAAACTAAAAACATTCTGAAACATAAGTATATGCAAACTTTGCCAAGAGAATGAACCAGATAATCTAGAAAATGATCAGATACATCAGCAAGGGAAAGTCATGAGAACAATCTTAGAGCCTGTTGATGGCTTTACAAACTGAAACCAACTCAACATGATGAAATATGACACAAAAATGGAATTGAAAATGGCTCTCAGGCGGTTTTCTAGAGAAATGGATTTCTTCCAGGCCTTTTTGCTTGAAAATCTCGAGTCCTTTTCTCTTTTGTCTCCTCTTTTTAAAAATGCTTCAAAAATACATTTTATACCTCATTCTAGCTTGGATCCTTGCCTCCCAAGTAAAGAATATGCTTAGGGATCAAATTTGTTACAAGAAACCTTATCCATTTCATGAAAATGACATTAAACTATAAAACAACTCGTAAAATGCTAGGGATGCACAAATTTTTTAAAGTATTGCATGAATTCAGATCCTTATCCATCCCAGGGTCATGTTTTTGGCATTCATACATGCCAACATGCTTTTACAATCATTTTCACCTTTCTACCTCATCATTTTTTACCTCTGCAACTTTAATTTTCACCTTTCACATTTTTTACATCGGGCCTAAGCCAAAATTCATTAAAAACATCATATATCATCAAATTAGCTCATGAAAATGGTGCCATTGTTCTCAGAAGGCTGAGGGGATTCAAAATCATATAAGGTTTGATGATTTTTAATGAAGAAACTTGATTTCCAAGTTCCTTGGAGTTCTTATGGCACCCAAAAAATGAATTTGCATAGTAACCATCGATTTCGGTCAACTTTAAATCTTCACTATCCATGTGTCCAAGATATTCCCTTTTTTCCTTTTGATAAGGTGGACACATGTCCAAAAACCATTAGTGTGGCCCCTTCCCTTTAAAACTTGCATTTGTAACCTTTTTATGCCTTTGGAAAATTTTGACAATTTTCCCCGCTTGCCCCCTAGACCCGCCATGTGTCCACATGTGGGCCTCACCAAAACTACAGGCCAATTTTATGAATTTTGCCACTTTTTTGAGAAAAGGAATTTTTCTCAAAATTCCCCATGGGCCCGAACACCCGGTCACTCCCTTGCCACATGGCGGTCTCCCATTCGCTGTGGAGCCGACCCTTCAAGTTTGCCTTCAACCCTCTGCGAGCACAAAAACCTCTTGCGGGCCCGCATTCCCCTTTTCTCCTTTTGTAAAATGCCACATGTCACCCCTTGATTGGCTATGGGGGACACCTCCAAATTTTCCATGGGTCAATTTTTTACTTTGAGATTTTTGCCAAAATTTGTAAATTTTTCCATTTTCTCTCCGCGCTCCAAACCTTCGCCAAATTTTGGACACATGTCCTCCTACAATTGGACATGGCCCTTCTAAAAATAAATTTCCTTTGTAACTTTGAGCCAAAAAAACAACAAATTTTTCTAAGTTCCTGCTTCTCGTTTGACCTTCCTCGACACATGTCCACTTTTCATTGGGGATGGGCTATCGGGTCAAAATTTTCCCATGACATCTTGAGAAAAAAATTTCTCCAACTCCCCCGCCATCTGCGTGCTCTTCTGCCACGTGTCACCTTCCAATTCATTGTGGGCCTTTGGGAAAAAATTTATTTTGACAAATTTGCAAAAATGAAGGTAAAATTTCTAGTGACCTCCACCACTCGCCTATCCTCCAGCCCAATCAAATTGTGCCATGTAAGTACATCATTGTAGAAATGCGGAGCTGCGAGACAAAAATTTTCCTTGTGCCAAAAATCAAAAAAGTTACAAGTTATAACATTTTCCCAAACGCCTATGGCCAATAGAGACCTGCCACGTTAGCAATAAATTGCGAAGATGAATATGACTGGCAAATGACACCCGTATGCCCTTCAAAATGTAAAAAATGTAGAGGATTCCCTAGAAATGGAATTTTTTCACAAGGAAGGTAGATTTCTCAGTTTTAAATCAAATGAAACATGATTTTACATTGTTTTAGACCTGGGGAGTAGGATTTTAATGTCAAATAACTTGGATTCGATTCATTTCAAGTTTTTTCATGATTTGGCAATGGAAAAAATGACACAACTCGTATAAATGAAAAAATTAGGGCACTAATGGGGGGAAACTTGGATTTTGTTTCAATTTAGGGTAGAATGAAAATATTGTGAGTACTTTCAAAGCATTTAACTAGAAAAAATGAGTTGCAGATCACCCACTCGAGCAAATAAAACATTTTTGAGCAAAATATGGATATAGAAAATTAGGGAAAAGTGTCCAAACTCAAAATTTGCACCAACATTGGCTCCTCCTTGGGGATGGGAACTCCCAGTGAGTGCCACAAGATCATAACGTAGACCAAGTGCTAAAAATACATTGGGCAAGGAGTCAAAAATACAGAGCAGCCCAAAAACCAGAATTTTCACAAAAAATAGGCCAAGAAAACTCAACCAAAAAAGGTTGCCAAGGACAAAAGGGAAAACCACAAGCCAACAAAAACAAAAACAAATTAAAAAAAATGCTATACAAAATTTACAAATTGTGTATACCTCACATGGGGATTTAATCCAAGAAATGTTTCAAATGTCGCCATTAACAAGTAGCTCCAAAATCCCCATCTAAATCCTTGAGAGAAAATGTATTTTCTCCAATCTTGATATCAATGGCATAAGGGCCCATCCATAGAGCATCAAACTTGTCATGCTTTCCCTTTTCTTCATGCCTACTATCCCATAGCAAAACTAGATCTCCAACACTGAAGGATCTAGGATTGACCTTCTTATCAAACAACCTCTTCAATTTCTCTCTAAATCCAATATGCCTTTGATGAGAAGCTCTTCTTTCTTCATCAACCTCAATGATATGATTGATTCTTGATTCATATGGGCCATGTTCTTGATCTTCCAACTGTTGGGAAAACTGAAAAGTGTATAATTGCAGGTGTAAGGGCAGCAAATCCTGAGTTCCATACACCAATTCAAATGGGCTCTTACCAGTTGCTCTTTTAGGAGTTATTCTATCAGCCCACACTGCAAATTTCAATTACTCTCCCCACTTCTTCTTGTTTATTTCCAAAGTCTTTCTAATCATATTTAGCAAGTTCTTGTTACTTGACTCAGCTTGTCCATTCCCTTGTGGATTGTAGTTTGAAGCATAAGTTAGACTTATCCCATATTCATTGCACATTGCCATCAAAGGCTTGGCTCTAAAACACATGACATTATTAGTTACAATCTTAACTGGGACTCCAAATCTTCATATGATATGACTCAACAAGAAATACATTACCACTTGGTGTGTTTCCTTTCTAGATGGAATTGCTTCAACCCACTTTGTGAAGTAGTCGATTGCTCTGAGGATCCATTTATGACCAGCACTAGAAGGATCTAAAATCTCACCAATGAATTCCATTCCCCATTGTTTGAAAGGAGCTTCAATTGATATAGGTTACTGAAAGGAAGGGAGCCTAAAGCTTTCGGTCTTCCCGGAGAAATGTTGGCACCTATCACACTTTCTAACCAGGTGGGTTGAATCTTTAAAAATATTAGGCCACTAATAAAAAGCACTTAAAATCTTATGTGTTGTCACTTTCCTAGCAAAATGTCCTCCAAAAACTCCCCATGGAAGTCAGCAATCAACTTGGGAGCTTCATCTTCAGTTATGCATTTCAAGAGGACACCTTTAGGGTTCTTCCAAGCTAGCCCAAGGTTTGTTGTGATATATTTTGAGAAGAGAGCTTGAGGGCTCTTTTCTGATTTTTTATTTAAATGACTAGGACAACATAGGTGTTTTAGGTAGAATATTACATCCTTGTACTATTCAAAACTCATCAATATCTCAAGAATATCTTCCCTTTCTTCCTTTAGCTAATTCACTTCTACATTTTACAAATTGCTCTCAGCCATGAGCTTGGCAAGACCCAAACCTCTTACTAGCTTTGTTGTTTGGATATCCATATCATATTCTTGTAATTTGTTGACCCATCTACATCTCTTTCTTGATATCTCCATGTCTAATAAGATGTCTTTAACCATGGTGTGGGGAACATAAGCAACAACCTTTGAACTCAAAATGTAGGGCCTGAAAATCTTTGTTGCTTTTACCAATGCAAACACTTGTTTTTCCATGATTGTATACTTCAACTCAGCTACTTGTAAAGCCTTGCTTAAGAAGGCAATAGTCCTCTCAGCTCCATTCTCATCATTTTGCAACAAAATTGAAGCAATAGTAAATTCATAGGCAAAATAAAAGATTTGGAAAGGCCTCTTATAGTTTGGAGTTGCTAAAAGCAGTGCATGCTTAAGTGCATCCTTTATTCCTTCAAAATCTTGAATGGAAGCCTCCTCCCACTTGATAACTTGATCCTTTCTTAGCATGCTTGTGATTGGAAGAGTTATCTCAGCAAAATTAGAAACAAACCTTCTAATGAAATTGATTTGGCCAAAGAAAGATTGGATACCTTTCTTGGTTCTTGGAATAGGCACCTTGTTGATTGCTTCTACTCTCTCAGGGTCTATCATAACACCTTCTTTGGACACAATATGTCCCAAAACTTGGCCTTTTGCACACCAAAATGAAACTTCTTTGGATTAAGGAAATTCCATACTCTCTACATCTGATTAGCATCTTCTCTAGGTGTTGCAAATGGTCTCCTCACTGCCTTGAAAAATAGTCACATCATCTTGGTAAACTGCAATAAATTCATTGATATAACCAGAAAAGGCAACATCCATTTCCCTTTGAAAAGTAGCACCAGCATTCATCAATCCAAAGGCATCCTTACAAAAACATAATTCCCCCAGGAGTAGTGAAGGTTGTATTAAGTCTTTTTATTATTTGAAAACTACTTGATTGTATCCGGAGAAACCATCCAAAGTAGAAAGCATCTGACCTTGTTACAAGCTGAAACATATTTTCCATGTTTGTAAAAGGGTAGTTGTCCTTCATAGATGCTTTTTTAGATTCCTAAAATCCACACAAAGTCTGATATCACCATTCTTCTTCTAAGCGGCACAAGGTTTGCAACCCAACATGAATATTTAGTAGGCTTGAATGATACCACCATCTCTCAATTTCTTCAAATCTTCTTGCATTTTCATGGATATAAGTGGATTGATAGGCCTTTTATTTGTCTAAATGGCTTATTTTTTTCCTCAAGAGGGATCTCATGTTGAACAAGTCTTCCCTATATGCCTTTAGCTCGAATAATACCAAGCAAGGCGATCTTGATATTTCTTTAAAATTTAGGCATAAGATTATTTTTCCTCTTTGTTGAGATTACTAGCCAACCAAATCTTTCTTGGCTTATCCTGGTTCCCATGTTGTTCTCTTCCACATCCCTTGAATAAAACATGTTTCTATTAATGATGCAATCAACATTGCTAAAATTGGATTCAAGTGCAACAAGACCTTTGGGAATGGTGTTTGTCTTCAATTGTATAATATCCTTATCAAACAAGGTTTATCTACCTTCATTCATGCATACCATTGGTTCCCAAACAATGTTATGACCAATAAAATCACCTTGGCATTGTAAGAATCTCAACACTTGTGCATCATCATCAAAAATCTGCCAATGTTTCACATTATCCGGGACAGCTGGCCTTGTTAGCACTTCAATGTCATATTCACAAAAAGGTGAAACGGTGTAATTGTCAAATCTAGAACCAACAACAGCCATCTTATCAGCAGCAGCATTAAGATTACTATCATGGTAAACAATGTTAAAGGAATCAAACATTTCAATCAAGTCTCAAACAACATGCTTATATTGTTTCATATGCTGATTTTAAGTAGCATACAACTTTCTTACTTGATTGACAACCAGCTTTGAATCCCCCTTGGCAAAAATATCCTTCACTCCATGCTTGCATGCAATCCTTAATCCTTACAATAATGCCTCATACTCAGCAATATTGTTAGTGCATTCAAAATTAAGTTTGAAGGAAAAAGTAAATTCTTCCAAACTAGGAGAAAGCAAAACTATACCAGCACCATTTCCAAATTTTGAGAAAGTTCCATCGAACAACAAAGTCCAAGGAGAACCTATCATATCAAGGCATTCTGATTTATCCATCTTGTTATCTTTTCCATCAGCAAAACCAATGAATTTTTCAACATCTACATCAGCAAACAACACTTCATAATAAGCATTGTTGGGATCTTCAATCGAAGTGCAACATCTTCTTATCACCATAGAGTTTGACAATGCTGCCCTTAATGGGAATGGTGGCAAAAGAAATGTCCATTTGAACAATACCATCAAAACTTGTAGCCCACTTTCTTGACAAAAATAATACCCCATTTGGCGGGGCAATCAACAATTACAAAATCAATTTTTAAATTCTTACCCGGATATGTTGCAAGTTGCACTACTAAACCCTTCACACAACCAACAATAAGCACTTCCCTTGAATCCATGGCTATACATTTCCCATATGCTGCTGTCACTTTGATGTCAAACTCATTCATGACTTCTAGAGGCATGACATTACATGATGCACTGGAATCAAACATGCAATTGTGAAGCAACCTATATTTTATGAGAAAATTTGTGAAAAATGGATCAACATTCAATTGGGAATCAACCAAGGATGTCCCCAAATATACTTCAGGTGCCTCTCCAAGATCTTCCATTGGTGGTGGTGTTTCAAGGCCAACAATGTTTTGAAGAGGAGTCTCAACAACATTTACATTTCTACTTGGGGTAATCTTTTCTTCTTTCAATCCCAAGTACTCAAATGCTCTCTTCTTATGCTCAGGAATTCTAAGCAATTCAATAATTGGAACACTCACTTTAATTTGGCTCAAAACCTGGGCTATATCATATGGAACATTCTTTGGTAAGATAGCATTGGAAGGGAAACAAGAAGGTTTATCGATGGAGAAGTATTATTGCAGCCTTTGGGTATGAAGAGGACTGATATTTTTGCATGGGACAGTAGGGTTTTGGCAATAATTTCTTTTCTAGGATTTTCTTTGGGAATGCTTGTGAGCAAGGGTGTCTTTGGCTTGGCTTGAGGACCAGATCCTCTAACAACTTTAATTCTAGTATTGTACTCTTTCTCTTGACCAACCACAACATTCATTAACAATTGTCTATCTTCCTCTGAAGGAATACCACCATCATAATTCTTGATCATTAAAGCCCATAGATATTCAAATTCATTATTAGGAATTTTAAAGGCTTGAACTACATCTACATCATGATCTTGAGGAAGAGAAAGAAATGGTACCATCTTTATGCAATCCCAAAGGGTTGCGGTAGTCCTTTCACCTATCACATCTGTTGATGTTGATGCTTGTTGTGAGCCTGAGAGCCACCCATCATACAAATTTCATCATCCATTTCATCTTCATAACATCTTCAATAACTTGCTGGTCCATTTCACATGGAGGATGAGGAAGAAAAATTCTAAAACACCAATCCATATCAACAATTTCTTGAACAAAAAAACCCCTTTCGTAGTTAGAGGTTAGGCACCACTCTATTTTCATGTGCTTGGGGTTGTCTATTTGTAGATCCAACAGGCCCTTTACCTCTATCATCTTGTCTTTGATCACCCCTAGGATGATTTCCAAACCTATCATGGTTTTGAGTTATTTTCTGTCCTTGTGAACTTTTCCCAATTCCTTTCTTAGCCCGGGCTAATTTGTAAGAAATTTCTTTGACAACCCCTACCAAAGTCTTAACAACATCTTCTAAATCAACACCCTTGCTAGCTTGAGGCTTCTCAGGGTTTATCAGCTTCACACCATCCCTCTTAAGTTGTTTACCAATAGATTTAATATTATTTTCAATTTGAAGTGCCATGGTGAAAGCTTGCCTCAAGTTTGTAGGATTTTTGTCTCTCAAGTAATAGGTTGCCTTTTTCTCAAATGCATCTACATATATGATCAAGCAAGATTCATCACAAGGCCTCAAAATGATAGGAAACATTCTCAATGTTTTATTAAATCTTTTATTGAAGTCATGGACTGTATCATTCGGGTTCTTCTTGATATTCTCAAATTCAGACAAAAGAAATCTAGGATCAGTCTTGTCACCATATTGCAACCTAAATGCATTTTTCATCTCATTCCATGAATCAATAGAGTTATTAGGTAGAGCCTTATACCAATCCCTAGCATCTTCTTCAAGTGTATGGATAAATAACTTGATATACACATCCTCAAATTCTATCTCAAAATATTCCATCATATTATCAAATAGTTTGAGATGCTGATCACTAGTAATGGCATTGTTACCTTGGAATTTTGGTAACCTACTTCTCACATCTTGTGGGACAGCATTTGGGTAACCATCCATTCCTCCAAAATTTATACGACCAAAGGTGTTAACAACAAATGGAGGTCTAAGGTTGAGCCATATTGTTTAGTGGGGGTGATCTTGGAGGTGAAACAAGCTGGTGAGGAGTAATAATGGGTCTGATTGGAATAGATGAGTGATCTTTAAAATGACAACCCCCCAAAGGCTCTTTCTCTTGATAAACTTTAGCAAACTTAGAAACCATAGGAGCATATTTAGGAGCAAGTTTTTTAAATACACAAGAAGGTCCCTCACCTGATGGAGAATGCAAATCAGCAAGAAAATTGTCTGAATCATATCTACTTGAAAAAGAATTATAATCTTCAATAATAGGCTGCTCTCCTTCAAATTCGACTATGGGGATCTCTTTTCTTGCAACCAAATCACCAACCACTTTCCACACTCTTATTCCTTCTAGTTCTGAGATTCTTTATTCGGTGAGCAACTTCTTAGAAGATTCCTTGATGAAGAGGATATCCTTCCCTTCATCTTGATAGATTTAAACAAAAAGTTTCAAATGATAGAGATGTATAAGACAACTGGTATTTCAAGATCCCAACAACATGGAGTTGCCACTAAGGATTTCCACCTTAGTTGTGCAAGAAAGCACTAAAATATTATGTCAAATGTATGTTATGACTGAAAACTTTGCAAGGGTATACAAATCATATCTTCTTCTTCTTAATTCAACCAAAAACAATGCATCCAAATTATATAAACTACTGGTAAATGAGAAGAGCAGGTTGAGATTTGAAAATTTTACCCAAAACATGCAGACTAAAGTATAAAATGATATCTCAAGTATGTAACAGCTCAAATACTTGATGAAAAAATTTCTCACACCCTTCAAACACTTCAAAACCACCAAGAAATTCCAAGAAGTCCCCGACAACGGCACCACTCGAGTGTTGGTATCCAGATTTAATCTCCTTCACAACTTGAACAACATCATGAACTTGCACAAGACACTCAAGGATAGATAGATGGTTTGTATGTCATTTGTAGCTGGGAGCACACCTATCTACTTGTTTGCATTCAATATTTGAGGGAGTGGATAGCACCTTCAAAAGGGTTTTGATCTAACCCTCACTGTTTTAGGTTGTGCCTATCAACCAAGGCAAGAGAACCTATATTGCAGCCCTTATATGGTAAAGGAGATGGAGATATCCTTGTGTTTTGCATATGGTATGGAAGAGGCCTTGTGAAAACATGATCAAGCATCCATTATCCAAACTCAAAGGATTTTTCACTACTAAATGATGGAAATGTTCTCAAAACAAAGCTAGGGCTGCTAAAGACATGATAAAACCCTAATATGATTTGTGCATTTTTGTGAAAGGATTGAGTTATTTTGTGGAAACACAATGCAAACGCAAGGTTAGTATAGGTAGGATGAGTTAGTTTGAATTAAATTTTGTGGGGAGATGTTTTAGACAAGACTAGCTGGGAATTACCAACTTCTTTGAGAACCTTTGCAATAAATTTATAACACCTACACAACAAGAATACTTTAGGAGTTTTTAAAATGCTCCTTTAACCAGGATATGTGCACAAGTGTTTGCATTGGTAAAAGAAACAAAGATTTACAGACAATCATGACTTGAGGTGCACCATAAGGTTTACAAACAATCTCATTATTCAAGGACAGTAAAACGATTTTAAATCTGTTTATCTTCTATCAGATGAAATCTCTTCTGAATATAAGATTGTAAATGCCATTAAACCATCAACAAGAAATGAGACCCTATATGATCAAAGAGATCCTAAACACAAGGTTGTAACATGAGCAAGAAACATAAACTGAAAACATTTTGAAACATAAGTATATGCAAACTTTTCCAAGAGAATGAACCAAATAATCTAGAAAATGATCAGATACATCAACGGGGAAAGTCATGAGAACAATATCAGATCCTGTTGATGGATTTACAACTGAAACCAACTCAACATGATGAAATCTGATACAAAAATGGAATTGAAAATGGCTCTCAGGTGGTTTTCTCTAGAGAAATGGATTTCTTCCAGCCTTTTTGCTTGAAAATTCTAAGTCTCTTTTCTCTTTTGTCTCCTCCTTTTACAAATTCTTCAAAAATACATTTTATACCTCATGCCAGCTTGGATCCTTGCCTCCCAAGCAAAGAATATGCTTAGGGATCAAATTTGTTAAAAGAAACCTTATCCATTTCATGAAAATGACATTAAAATATAAAATAGCTTGTGAAATGCCACGGATGCACATATTTTTTAAAGTATTGCATGAATTCGGATCCTTCTCCATCCCAGGGTCATATTTTTGGCATTCAAACATTCCAGTGTGCTTTTGTAATCATTTTCACCTTTCTACCTCATCACTTTTTACCTCTGCAACTTTAATTTTCCACTTTCACCTTTTTTACATCGGGCCTAGCCAAAATGCATTAAAAACATCGTATATCATCAAATTAGCTCATGAAAATGGTGCTATTATTCTCAGAAGGTCGAAGGGATTCAAAATCTTATAAGGTTTGATGAATTTTAATGAAGAAACTCGATTTCCAAGTTCCTTGGAGTTCCCATGGCACCCAAAAAATGAATTTACACAGTAACCATCGATTTCGGTCAACTTTAAATCTCCGTTATCCACGTGTCCAAGATATTCCCCTTTTTACCTTTGGATAAGGTGGACATGTGTCCAAAAACCATTGGCGTGGGCCCCTTCCCTTTAAAATTTACATTTGTAACCTTTTTATGCCTTTGGAAAATTTTGACAATTTTCCCGCTTGCCCCCTGTACCCAACGCCACGTATCCACATGTGGGCCTCACCAAAACCTGCAGGGGCCAATTTGATGAATTTTTCCACTTTTTTGAGAAAAGGAAATTTTTCTCAAAATTCCCATGGACCCAAACACCCACTCACTCCCTTGCCACGTGGTGGTCTCCCATTCGCTGTAGAGTGACCCTTCAAGTTTGCCTTCAACCCTCCACGAGCACAAAAACCTCTTGCGGGCCCATGTTCCCCTTTTTGCCTTTTGTAAAATGCCACGTGTTGCCCCCTGATTTTCTATGGAAGGACACCTCCAAATTTTCCATGGGTCAATTTTTTACTTTGAGATTTTTCACCAAATTGTAAATTTTTCCAATTTCTCTCTCACGCTCCAAACCTCTGCCAAATTTTGGTCACGTGTCCTCCAATTAGACATGGCCCTTCGAGTAAAATTTTTCCTTTGTAACTTTGAGCCCAAAAAAACAAATTTTTCTAAGTTCCCGCTTCTCCGTTTGACCTTCCTGGACACGTGTCCACTTTTCATTGGGGGCGGGCCCTCAGGTCAAAAGTTTCCCATGACATCTTGAGCCAAAAAAATTCTCCAACTCCCCGCCATCCACATGCTCTTCCTACCACGTGTCACCTTCCAATTTGTTGTGGGCCTTTGGGAAAAATTGATTTTGAGAAATTTTCAAAAATGAAGGAAAATTTTCTAGGTGACCTCTGCCACCTGCCAATCCTCCAGGAGTAATCAAATTGTGCCACGTAGGCACATCACTGTAGAAATGCGGGGCCACAGGACCCAAAATTTTCCTTGTGCCAAAAATAAAAAAGTGACAAGTTATAACATTTTCCCAATTGCCCCCGGCCAATAGAGACTTATCACATTAACAATAACATGCAAAGATGAATATGATGGGAAAATGACACCCGTATGCCCGTCAAAACATAAAAAATGTAGAGGATGCCCTAGAAATGGAATTTTTTCATGAGGAAGGTAGATTTCTCAATTTTAAATCAAATGAAACATGATTTTACATTGTTTTCAACCTAGGGAGTAGGATTTTAACCTCAAATAACTTGGATTCAATTCATTTCAAGTTTTTTCATGATTTGGCAATGGAAAAAATGACACAACCCATATAAATGAAAAAATTAGGGCACAAATGGGGGAAACTTGGATTTTGTTTCAATTTAGGGAAGAATGAAAAGATTGTGATTATTTTCAAAGCATTCAACTAAAAAAAATGAGTTGCAGATCACCCACTTGAGCAAATAAAATGTTTTTGAGCAAAAATGGATATAGAAAATTAGGGCAAAGTGTGTAAACTAAGAATTTGCACCAACATGTTCGAAGCTCGTGTTCGACACTGTATTTGTATTCCATTCATGCGTGTTCAAAATTGTGTTGGTATTGACGTGTGTTATTCTATACTTGTATTCTAAGCTAGATTTTTGTTGGTATTAAGGATTTGAAAAGCTTTAATCTCATTTAAGGACTATCTGTTCAAAAGGGTCTTGAGAGATTTGTTTTGTTTAGAAGTAGATCTGGTAATCTCTTTGAGATCTTCTCCTTGTAGCTTCTTGTTGGAATGATTGTGGCACTTATTTTTGGAGACTGTACCACCTTCTTTGAACTGGATAGGGTGAGTGAATGTGAAGTATATCTTTCCTTCTCTTGCCCTAAGTGAACCTGTGTCTTGTTGAAGCTTGATTGTTTTGTTCATAGGATTAATGGACTGGAACTATGTCTTGTTGTGGGTTTGGTTGATTTTTGTGGTTTGTTTGGAACATTTGTAACAGTTTTAGAGACTTCTAGAAGTGCAGTATTTACTCTCCTTCTTGAAACAAATACTTTCCTTGTCTTAATCTTTTAAACTGGAACTTGAGAGTCCTGGTTGTGATTCTATTTCAGTTGAGTTGGAAGTAAGATTGGAACATCTCTTGACTTAAACATCATTGGGTTTTCTTTACTCTCTTCTGATATTTTATTTGATTCTTGGGTTTTAATAGAATGTTGAATATAAAACCTAGTATACTGAGTTTTGCATGAAAGGATATAGTATCACTATTCAGAATGTTGTGTATTATTGTTTGATCATAAACTACTTACTCCTTTGCATTAAGTTGTTGAAGCCTTGTAATAGGATGTAAGTCTTTTGAGTTTGTGAGTTGTATTGACCCTTGTATATCTTACACTGTTTGTGGATTTATATTCCTTGTTGGATTCATTGAACGAATCTCTAGGTTTTAAAAGGAGAAATGAATATGATCTCTTGGGGATAGTATACTATTTTAGGGACTGTACTATGTACTTCATTCTAAGGTTTGAATTCAAACTTGTTCTTGATGAAGGGAAAGAGGTAAACTAGTTTGTAAGATTTGTAAAGGAAAATTAGAAGTGTGATTTCTTTAACTATGTGTTTGGTTCTGTGTTCTCTTTTGGGAACTAGTTAAGGAATTCTAAGTTTGAAATAGAAATGAGAATTCATTTCATAGTATAAATGAAATGAATTATAGATTGGGTCCTTTTCTATTTGAGATCCTTTTTCTGTTGTTAGGATAAGTTCATTTGATTGAATTTTTCTGTTTTCGATCTTCTTCTGAGATGGAAAATTCATTGTGGAACGTTTGGTTTCAGATCTTGAATTATATCCTCTAACATATGGGAGTTAGTTTTGACTTGCAGGGGGACTGTTTTGACTCTCTACCCTACTTGGATTGATTTGGGATTCTTGATAGATGCTTTTCCTTAATGTTGAATCCTTATATTGTTATCTTTGAAGTGAGGCAGATTCATGTGTTCTAAACCTGTATTTGTCTTTTTGATGATTAGTGTTTGGGGAATAACATGTATTGATTCTTCTTCCTTTGTTATATGGAATGATGAAGCATTCTAATATGAGCTATGTTGTAATTAACTTATTTTACTACTTAGTAAAGATAAATGAGTAATTCTATTCTTATAGAACTATGAAACAATTGGATGACAAGACCTGTTGATTGTTTTAAAGTAATTGATAGGATCAATTAAACCTTGTGATATAATTCAGATGTTTTAGATTATATTAAGTTATTTCTTAAAAGTAAATTCAGACTCTTTAATTGTACTTCTTTTCTAGATGTTATTACTTATGATTATTTGTATGATATATTAATTGTTTCATTAAAGCAGAGTTGTTTTAATGGAACAATTAGTGGAATGCACTTTACTTTAATGCTTAGTGCTTATCATGCTCAATTCATTGAACTGACCCGTGCTAGCAATTTTTGCAGATGGACATCGTAAGTGATAAAAGAAGACAAATTTTTTTATAATGCATTGGTTTATTTAATTATGGATCTTCGTAAAGAGTTTCGAATCATTCTTGAGTTGTATTGGAAAAGAAAAGTGATGTCCTTTTAAGATCTTAATTATGATTGACATACAAAATGTCTAAAATGCATAGTCTTGTAAATGTATATTTAAAATCATGAATTGAAAGGTTTTGTGTTGGACTCCAATTTGTGAAGTGAAATCTTTTGTACTTGTATGCCGAAAATAATAGTGATATCTTGGCGGTATTCTTTATATCTATTTGTATACTATTGTTGTTATCAAATAATGAGTTGGATTAAGGAGATAATATAATCTCCCTTATTATAATGAACTTGTTAAATTGCAAAATATGTCATTCTCTAACTACACAACTATAGTTTAATAATGAAATATGCTTGGGACATATAATTAAACTATATGAGTAATGAATGATAAAAAGGTTATGTTAAACCTAACATTTAACCATGTAGAGGAAGAATCTTCCTCTCCCAAAGAACGAAAGATAAAATGAATAGTGGTTATGATCCTTAATCTTTATAACTTTGTTTATAAAGTAAACACTAGCTGAATCTAGGTGGATGTCACACTTGATTTGGACAACTAAGTTGCATTAGGAATTAAATGTTGATGTTTGCTTGTCCTATTTTTGGGATAACTGCTTGTTATGCCATGTTAATAAACAACAATGCAAACTTGAATTAATGAATTTCTCCATATCTAATTAGGATAATTATGGGTAAAGAACTTAATGAATGTTGGAATTAGGGTTAGGCATGGTTGTTGTAATCTGAATCTTAATCCAATTTAATTATGATTAATGACCACTAAGGGGGTATGTACATCTTGATGAATCAGTTCTAACGGATGTTGGCACATGCCAACTATAGGAATGTACCCTCAAGAAGTCTTGGGACTTCTTGAGGATATAGTGTTGCAGTTGACATGTGGCAACACCCTTCCATATTTGTTCATCTAGATTTATGCACATCTAGACTTGAACTTAGTTTCTCTCTAGGTCAAGTTAGTAGCATGTTTAGGATAGGTAGTAGCTTTCAATGACTTAGGGTACCTCGGCACATCCGGTTGACTTAGGTCAACCAAGTATGCCCATATACCCTAAGTCATCGTGAGTGTCTTCCTATAATAAATTATGTTGCTAACCTAGGCTAGGGTCAAACCTTGGGCAAGTGGTTGACTGACGAGAGTCGAGTAAGACCATTATAGATACTAGAAGAGTGAGGTGAAGGAGGTATTCGGAATGACGAGTATGCCATCTAGGAATAAGTAACATGAGCAGTATGTTGGAAATCTTTGCCAAATTATCTCAAGTGCTAGTTGCATTGTCCTATGTCACCTAGTTTAAAGCAACGTGATGTCAGATGAATATTGGTAACAAATATTTAGATAGGTTTTTTAAATAGATCACTCATTACCTAGAATAGGGTAGGAGAATCAAGTATATGTATTATACATAAAGTATTCTATATTTTAAGTTAACATGAGAGATCGGTTGTAACCGAGTCATGGAATGAGAGATCGGTAGTATATCGAGTCATTACAGCTGCATGTGGTTATCTATTATGAGATTGATTGGCATGGAATGTGTGTTCTAAATGATGTTTTATTTAGAACAGGGAACATTATGTTTCAAAAAAATATTCCCTTGTTTCTAAAGTGTTAAAATGGGAATGTTACAACTTGCATAGATTACTTGACAAGATGGGAAAAGGTAGCATCTACAAAGGATTTCACCACATCAACAACTACCATATTTTTATGGGATAACATAATTATTAGGCATGGACATCCTTTGAGTTGAACAAGTGATAAGGGTACATGCTTTTTAAATGAAACAATTAGGATTTTGTTATCGAGTTTATGGTGGCTCATCAAAAGACCACCCCCTATCATCCACAAGAAAATGGAACTGCTTTGAAGCATTTAAAAAATACTAAGTCACACGTTGACCAAGATCTATGACGTTAGAAGATAAGATTGGGATGAAAAGGTATAAGCCATTCGATGCGAATATACAACAACCTACAAGAGGTTGAACAAGGCCACACCGTTTCAATTAGTGTTTGGCACAAAAAAATTTCCGAGCCTGATTCATGATACCATCGCCACATATAGAGCACGCGCAGAGGATTAATTAATGAAAAAGCACTGGAAGAGAGGATTGATAAGTTGATGCAGTTATATGAGAGGTGATCACTTGCTAGATGGAGTCAAAAGACAAAGAAAGTAAGAAAAAATAATGACATGATCTTCATATCAAGAAAAATAGTTTAAGGTTGGGAAAATGGTCTTATTATATGATTCCAAGTTTTCTTACCATCATGGGAAGTTGAAATTCCATTCATTGGGCCCTTACATCATCTCATACATCCTTGATTTAGGATATTTCTAGTTACAAGCACTGGATGGGACGAGATTACCAAGTCATTTCAATGGGAGTAGGTTGAAGCCCTATTATGAATAAGTCTTCTTGGTATTTGTAAATAAGGTAGTTGTTCTATTTGGTATAAGATTTCTTTAATGATTTTCCTTTCTTGTGTTTCCTTTATTGTTGTTTGTTCCTTTCCGTTTGTGTTGTTTTGTGCCTTATGCGTTGGTAACCACATTAGTTTTCCTAAGGATGTGTATGTGCAGAGGACTGTGCATCTGTTTAGGGTGCGGTGGAAAGTGTGACGAAGTGAAAAGTGAAGAATAAGTTAGAAGTAGTGTTAAATGGCCCGAGTGGAAGGAAGCGCATAAGCTTGAGAAAGCATGTGAGGAAAATAGTGGATAATGAATTATGGTGTCAAGAAGGTTGTAATAAAGATCACGTATAAGGGATGAAGATTACAAGAAATAAATGAGGTAGGTGAGGGAAAACATCGGGTAAAGGGCGAGTAAGTTCTTTCAAGCTCAGCAGATGCACACGTAAGAGTCTTGATTAGTTTATATTTTTACACGCTTGAAGGTTGTAGAAAGGTTTTTGCATAGGATTGGGTGTGTAGGTAAGGGCACTTAAGGTTGGCTTAGTGGAAAAAGCCACATTTAATGTTAAGTACATTGGTAGGTGGTATAGCATTTATTGCTAGAGAAGGAGAAAAAACAATAAATATGAAATCGGGCATGTTATTGTTTACCTTTCCATTACGAAGTTAGAGCTCTTGCAAACTAGGGAATCAAAAAGCTTTTGTGAAGAATAATCTTAAAAATCTAAGTACATGACCATATTGGATCTATAGACTAGAGTGGAAGGAGTACATGGGCATGGAGAGAATTATTTGTTAGCATATTATCTTGTGGAAGGTTTTCCTAGTTAGGGTTTGGCAACTAGGGCATGGAGATAGAAGGATTTATTCTAAGAGTTGAGTTTGGAGTTGAGAAAATTAGTAGAGCAGAGTGAGAAGGAGTTTAAGTTTTATCCCAATAAAAAGCATGGCACCGAAGAAGGAGACCATTTCACCAAAGAAACAAAAGGTCAAGGGTAAGGGAAAATAGATCGCTACCATTGTGAGCTCCAATGAGGAATGGTATGTAGAAATGTAATACCTAGATGGAGTATTGCTAGGAAATGAGTGGGTTTCGTGCACCTAATATAAATGGTCGGAAGTGATAATAACCATCACATGAGCATAACTGAGAAGGAAATGGAATTGGAACTAGTTCTTCCAACTAATAAAAGGACACTAGAAGGAATGCATCTATACAATGACAAGGTCAAAGTCAAGTTGGAAAAGTAAGGGCTATTGCATCGTATGTATGAGAATCTCCTTATTTTGGAAAACCCGAGTGACTATATCAATGGTTGATGTCACATGTTTATGAAGATCACTTCTATTTTACAAGGTGCAAGATGCCCATAACACCGCAGTTGATATCCAATTTCACTAGTTTTATTTATAAAGGAGAATGTATAGAAGATGATTTAGAGGACAATGAAGCTATCGAGAAGACAGTAGTAAGTAGCATATGACTACAAGAGTGGTTCACGGTACTTTAACATCATAGAAATTCTAGACCTCGTTATGAGGATGGCCATGCACTTGGTCACCAAGCTTGATGACAAAGAAATATAGATGCAAGCGAACAAGGCGTGGATAAATGTATGCCGAAGATATCGAGGGGACCATCTATAACTTGTACACCTTCATTACGAGATAAAATCATAAGCGGTGCACATGAAAGAGAGAAAATATTATTCGAAACATCCTCTTCACCATTATAGTCTCGTAGAGATTGGAGTACCATATGGACCAAAAAAATTATTTTGGGTGTATCCAAGAGGATCCCTCACCCGTAATTTTTTTAAAAAATACACTTGTGAAACCATGATGGCCACTCATAAGTCGCGCTAGAGAAGTGGTACAAATGAATGTGACACATTTAGGGAAGAGTGGAGGATCCCAGAGTATTTTCTTGCACTTGTGGATGGAGATGTAGAATTTGTAGTATACCAACATTTCTACATGGGCATATTTAAATTAATAGATAGTATTAAGAGTCCATTTTGTAAGCTACCCTTCTCCTTCACTGTGTAGTACTTCCAAGTTGGAGTCAACCGGTTCAACAAAGCCAAATGACTAAGGTTAAACCTTAGTGAGGTGGACCAAGACCACCAATAGCTATGCTAAAAGCTCATGTATACTAAAAAGTGCATATACGTGGAGAAGTATGTCTCCCATGAAGTACAAATGATGAAGCCAATAACACTACCAATCATCGGAAGGACCAAAGTGAGAGTATATTTACACATAATACCTAAGTTTGAAAAAGGCACATATCTAGAGAGTGATGTCTCCCTTCTAGAAGACCCCATAGGGATAAAGAAGGCCACACCCAAGAAGATAGAATGAGAAGAGGGGTAGGAGAATAAGGCACCAAGTGTGAAAACAATGTAATCTGTGTGCTTTCCGGAAGAAAGCACTAATTCTAGAACTTACACGTGCGGGAAGAAGTCCCTGTGAAGGAAAAGATCCTAGAAGAAGAGGTGCCGAGCATGAAGAGCCCCTCACCCATGAGAAATCACCAAGAAACACATTGCATATTGAGGAGAAAGAGAAGGAAGAATCTCTTGTCTTTGGAATCCCGAGTAAGGAAGAAGCGAAAGTGACAAAAGGTAGATTTGGAGGATACCAAAAGCCTAGAATCCTACATTGGTGAAAGAGATGATGAAGAGCTAGAGGGATCTCAAGATCATCTATTATGCGAGGTGCATGACTCGAGGAGGAGGGAGACAAAGAGAATAATGAAAATTAAAGAATGAAGAAGAAGGATCGATGATCAAGGAAAGGGGGTAAGTGAAGAAGTAAACACCAAGAACCGAGAACCCCAAGCCTCACTAAGGAAAAATTAGTAGAAAAGCATTAGAGAGAGAGGTAGCGGGAATTATCAAGGAATTGGTGGAATAGGAGTTAGAGCAGAGTGCAAATGAGTTTTGAAGGAAGTATAAGAAGAAAGCATTGGGAAAGAGTATGGCGGTATATATGGGAAATCTCAATTTGGCGTAAGTTTCCCAAGGGATACGTGCACATGTGGGAAGGGCATAGTGGCAGCACAAGGGCCAAGAATGGGCTACATAAATGATCCAAGAAAGGTGTTATGTGTGCACTTCCGGAGTAGCATGCCAATGGAACAACTCCCGGCTATGAATTGATTTGATGAAGGAGCTGCATATCCATGAACTAGGAAGATGGTATCTTCGGCGTTCGATTCCACATGGATGAACTAGAGTTTTAGGTAAGTCGAGAGTGCTAATGAAAATTCCAGAGAAGAAAGGAGAGAATCCACTTGTAAACACTCGGTAGTTATCGATGAAAAGGTCTACAACATCCTCAACAAGGTTTGAGTCGAAGTTGAGGCCGGGTTGTTTAGGAGGAATGATAGAGTGAGATTCTGGAGGAGTTCAACAAGAAAAAGGAGGATCTCGTGGAAAATAGAAAGGACTTAAAGAAAGAGGATATGATAAGTTCTTATTTGAGATGTGAACTAAAAGAATAAAAAGAAAAGGTGTATGAAGTCTCTAATAAGGTAGAGATGATTACGGATGCCATTTTCCTGAAGCATCCTAACTTAGCGCCACCCTATCAAAAATATGAAACTGACCTTAAATTTTTGGAGGATTAGACTCAAATTATCATGTTGGAAAGGTGACCAATTGCATTAGATTCTATAGAGGAGGTGCTGGTTTGCCGAGGAGGAAAGAAGAAAAGTTGAAGTTTGTCAAGATTGTTGCTTGATACACTAAACTCCTTGCAGAGGTGAAGGATTCTACACAAGTCATCAAGCTTCTTATGACAACTATGCTGACAGGGGATACGGTGGAAATCATTTTAATTTCAACCCATGAAATGGAACTCAAAGAGTTCCAAGAGAAAATAAGGGGAATAGATTAGAAAAAAACAAAATCTTGACCGAGGTGGAAAATAAATCAGAGGCAATCGAGACCTTATGGGGATCGATCAAAAGCCAACTAAAGGAATTGTACCCCCAGATAACCCATGGGGTGGATGTGCTTGATGATTTGAGCAAGTAGTTATAGATCATTTTGAAACGATGAGTACCAAAGGGGAGGAGATGAGTTTTGAGGAAGTGAGCACCCTGGTGGGTGACCTCTATCAGCAAACACAGAATGAGGTCGACGCTTGGGAGAAGCTAGAGGAAAAATAGGGAAGGATTTCCCTCTCCTCCTTCAACAATAAATAAGCTACCCGTTATTTCATTATTTCTCCCAATTCTTCATTCCTTTATTTATTTCCCACCTATTTGGAGCCTGCCATTCTTTATTTATTGAGAAAAAGTGTTTCGAGGATAGATAAAGAGTGTAGTGTGGGGTGATGTTGGGCCCCATAATATTGGATAATTACAAAAAGGTGCGTGGGCACACGGGAACTATTTGAAGAAGGGAACATAGGGTAAAGGAATGCGGGGAAGGGTTCTATCATGGTTTTGTAGAATAGATGGCATGCACGTAAGGAAAAATGGAGGTTTTGGGACTTATCCATATTCAGCATTCTAGGCAGCACATGAGAAAAGCGTGACCCATCTAACATGTGGAGTGGATAAGGTGCCAACCTAGTAGCTTGATGGTGATGGAAGGAATATTCCATGCATGTGATGGAAGAAACCAGAAATACATCATCACAAAGAGTGGAGAGCTCAAATCAAAGGAAGTATGCTCCATTAGAGGACCACTTAGACACTTGGCAACCGATCTGTTACCTCGGGAGGCATGGAAATGAAGGATAAAAGATATATATATAGATTTTTGGGTAGGAGAAAGAGATAGAGAGAAGAAGATAGATTATAGTAAAAGAGAGGCAAATCTCTGTACAAATATAATAGAGGATTCTAAGGGTTAGGATTACGGGAACTATAGGAGTGATGGCCTATTTAGGGGAATGGGTCTATGATTATCTTTGTAATGTGAAGTATATAGTCCAGTTATGATGCATTACTTTTATTTGCATTTATATGATGGCTGTTATGGTCTAAAAGGATGTAATGTGGTTATTGAGCCTATTAACATGAATATATGTGGTTATGGGTTTATAACTATTCAAGTGCATGGATCTGTTCTATGTATATCATGTGAATAAATGTAATACTTTGTGCATTTATTTTATAATATTTTTCATATCTCGTATTATGTTGGTGTTTCACGTTTCTTAGTTGGATGAACACATTAGTCTAATAACTCATCCTAAGCTCTCAGTATGAATGCATGGTTATTTTCTATTCGTTTACACTTAAGTATCTGTCATAGATGATATATTCTCACACAAATCACACAAAGGAGGGGCTTGGCACCTACACATGCCTTGGGTGAGTGTCCAACACCCACTAGATGATAGGCTAGTGCATGGGATTTTACAGGTTATTCTAAGGGCATAAAAATGACTACATCTTGGTTTTATTTCCGAGACCTATTTTCAAAGTTGTTGTGAAAAATCCGATACATCTTGGTTCCTTTGATGTGTGATGACAGACAACTTTACCTTGGAGAGTGTTGAAGCATGGTTTAAGAGCATGGAGGATGCATTTTCTCAAATATTTGGTATCGGACCTAAGTTTGATACAGGAAAGATAGGTAGAAGAGCATTTGTATCATGAGTTATATGAGACTTTCTTTTGTTGTTTTCCAAGTAGAGGTGTATGAATGGCTCTCAAAATATGCATCTAGATCAAGCTGGTACTATAGATCACGTGTATGGACCCAGATGACTATCGGAGGCTGCATGATGCAGATCTGACTTGGACAAGTGTTATTGATCACCGGTGGAGAAGAGTGTTGACCATTTATACTTTGGAATACACCATTTATATGTATTCTTGTCCATATGTTATTGAACTTGAGTTCCTATGGGATCCTAGAGGATCATTTTTGCATGTTATCCCATTGGATAGGAAGATCTTGATCCTTACAATAAGTCTAGGGGCATTTCATATGGTTGGCTAAACTTATCTCGAGTGTTGGGTGAGGAAGCTAGGGTGGACGAAGATGATAGAAATTTAAGTAGAAAAAGAGAGGGAAGAAATACAACTCAAGTATGTGAAGTGTGTGAAAGGGAGATTTCTAGACAACACGAGGTTGCAAGTGTGATGAATCTATAGAGGCAAACGTTACGAGAAGGAATTGAGGTTCATGTAGAAGATGTGGAACTGAGCGATCTGTCTACCCCATCTTCGGCGTGGGAGAGAGACCCGTTAAACTTCCGGTGATATTTTGTTGCATGGAGAAATAAGAGTTGTCGATGCACATCTAAACCCACCTAGTGACCAAACCCTGACACTTGGTTTTCCAAATCAAGAAACAAGTATTGCTAACCTAGTTGGTATCGGTGGAAGTAAGTGATTTTTTCCCAGGAGATATAATTTCTCATTAGGAACATCTATGGCTACACAAACCATTCCTATGTTTGGAGTATTTTTTGTGAAAAGTAAAAGAACAAAAAGATTGGATATCATGTCTAGAAGTGGAGCGGGATACGGGACTGGCAGCAGAACAATATCACAAACCATTGACACGTATTTCAGTGGGATGTTGGAGACACTTGGCAAGACCACTTCAGGTTCATTGCTAGCTATAGGAGGAACTGGTGGATCTAGAGGATTTAGAGGAGGATCAATTAGATTAGGAGGCATAGGACCTAGTGGATCCAAAGGACTCGATGGTGGAGGAAATCAAAATTCTGAATTTGGTGGAAGAGGGCCTCAACCACCACCGTAAGTATTTTTTGAGATGTCTCTACATCTTCCATATTATAGATTTATTAAGGATATTGCGAGAGCATCTACACAAGTGTGAATTAATATGGCATGTAAAAGGGATCACTACACTAGAGAAAAGGAAATTTAGTTTACAATGATGTTGCAAGAGCATGCACATAGTTGGTATTAGAAGTATGACTCCCATCAAATGGTGGTAGAGTACACTTTGCATTGAAGAAAAACTTCCTAAAGCATAGTTCCATATCCATGAGTTTGAGAAAAGAGCATTAACACTTTGAAAGAGATCCAACAAGGAATGGAAAAGATTGTGTGGGAGTTTGATGCCTTGCTTTACAACTCTCTTTTCAAAACTTTCATATGACATTCACCCCTCTCAAAGCATTCTTAATGGTTTTTTGGGGGATTGATAACATTGTTTAGAAGGGTGCTTTCACACAAGACATTCATGGACCTACGTGAGGCTTTGGAGGCTACCCCGCACATTGAGGCCATTGGAAGCATTGATATACTGGTGTAAGCCCTTTTCTTGGGAATTGGTCTATGATTATCTTTGTAATGTGAATGATATAGTCCAGGTTCTAATGCATGACTCTAATCTGCATTTATATGATGGCTTGTTATGGTCTAGAAGGATGTAATGCAACTCTTGGAAATTGATGGAAGAGATTAAAGTACCTATGACCAAATGATGGAGGATAGAACTTAACTCCTGTAGACCCAAATTTGGGTCTCACACCCATGACTCAACCTAATCCTACCTCACCACATAAACCTTACACACACTAATGATTTATTAATTACCTTATAATTAATAAATCCTAATACCTCATGACTTGTGACCAAACCCCTAATTAAGACCTATGACTTGGTCCGACCCACTAACCCCTCCTAATAATGGGAGAAACAACTAACCCCTCGGAGGAAAGAAAGTTGGCTATTTTACTAAAAATAGCCAACTTTGACCTAACGACATCGGTTCTACGCGGCACCATCGGTTAGGCAACGCAACCGCCATCGGTTCCTGTAAATGACCTCCCCCAACCAAAAACAAGGGATCCGAATTCATTTGGTAGGAGAGAGAGAAGTGAAACAAGTAGAAGAGGTTGCAGAGAAGAGGATCGAGCCCAAGACTATAACTGAGCAACTAGATCACTGTCACACTCTTCCAAGCATTGGGAAAGATAGAGGATAGCTTCATCAGCTCACTTTCCAATACTGGATCATCCCAACTAAGCCTTACTGTCGCCACCACATTCCTTGGACCTGTATCTTCATCAGGAACTAGTAAGTAGTATCTTGTATGTTTCTAAACACCATTTCTTGAACTTTTAATTCATAATAATTATAAGCTCACTCCTAGATCTACCACCCGTGACAAAGCACTCTGCACCTAACTTTCATTCATCAACCCCGATATTGCCCCAAAGATAGTTTTCTCACTCTCTGAGTTTTCTCCATCACCCTACTACCCCCAATCATTTATTAACCCTATAAACACCATAACCACCTTACAACTGACTTCCATTTGAAACCCCTAAATCACTGCCCCTACCGATATCGGTTATCTTCTACCGGTATCGGTGTTATAACCGCAGTCGGTTATCCAGTGACCGACATCGGTCACTGTGACTTATACCAAAACCAACCTTTCCCTTATTTACCCCCAAACAATCTCATATCCAGCTGGGTCTATCCTTGTAACTTGATCTGAATGCATCAATAACCGGTGACCAAACAAACATCATGACATTTTATTATTGGTAGTTTAGTCTCTATTGCTTTTTAACAAGGTACCTAAATCGTGATTTTGCAATAGCTTCTTTATTATCATTTGCATTAATTTGTATTAAAAGGGGAACTGACCACCTTCGAAAGGAAGTCTAATATTTCTTGGGCCCAAGGCAGTTCCCTCACTTATTGTCTAACTAAGATCTGGTGGTCTTGTATTCTTACTTACAGGTAGTCCTTCCCAGGACAAAAAGGAGTTCTTCACAATCGATCGATCTCTCTCTACGGTACGTGCGCACACCTTCCCACACTCAACAGGTATTCTCTCTAGCCCTAACCCTTATCTTTTCTCAAGAGAATGAAAGGATAGAAGCAACTCTATTCCGGAAAGAAATTCTGTGTGCGAAACATTTTGGCATGCCCGGTGGGACCCTTTTCGGGTTTCTTTCTTTCTTGCTTGCTTTCATATAGGGAGCACACTTGTTGTTTCTTTCTTCTAAATATTCACAAAATATTTTGTCATTTTGGTAAAAGAATTTGTCTTTCTTTCACATCTTTGCATTAGTGAAAGTCATCTTCTTTGCTTCATCGAATATCATTTTCGATTTGGGTTTAAAACACGTGCATCACATTCTTGCTTGCTGTTTTTAATTCTAGTGAACGTAGATTAAGTAACAGGTCATACACATGGGGGTGATATCCATGGTATTGACGAGAAATTAATCTTACTCTCACTGCACAACACATACCAAATCACATCATAATCAACACAACATCTCAAACATCCCCCCTTCCCGCGGTATTCCTCCACCCGATTGAGGTAGCCTTATGAGCCAAAACAAACTTGACATCTCCCTTAGGTCTTTTGTTTAGGATTGACATCATCTGGCATCTAAGGCATAAGCCCAAAGTGATTAAAACTAATCCTAGGGTTAGTCTCTTGATTTGCTTGTGCATCTTGCTTGTTTTTTTAGTTCTGTTTCTCTGTCATACACTGTTTCAGTGATCACTTCAAGACAGTTTGGTAGGTATATTAAGCATTGTTATCCCCAAACCAGTAGCTTCTTACATCCTCTCTTTGCTTTCACAGTGACCGACACCGGTCCTATACTACCGACATCGGTTAACGGCCAACGCTTGCTACATTTCGGCGACATCGGTTATCGGCCGATATCGGTTACTGTGTTTAACAGTTCTTGACAAACCAACAACCTATCAATTCCAACATTTTGTTGTTGTTTCATTCAGATTGATTAAATCCCTACTGTGTCCTCTTGTCCATGGTTGTTATCACCCGAAACAAGCTGCAGCCATGGTTTCACATGCCTATTCCGTGCCTTTTCCTGAGTCACCCCCTTCACATCCTATGGGGAATCCTACGGATACCAGTAATTTTCCCAAGATCCCTGTAGGAGATAAGGAATTTGCCAAATTTTTGGATGCTAATCCTAGCACCGTACAATATTATTTGTCTCATACCCCTGACCGTACACCCGACGGTCAGCTCCTCGTTGGTATGCCTATTAGTATCACCGCTCACTTAGCCCCTTCCCCACCTAATAACTCTACCTCACCGTCTTCATCCTTAGCCCCGTCTCCCAGCTCAGTGGCTTCGGTGGTTCATACTGCACCAATTGGCTTTCCTTTCGTTAATCTGGGGCCCCACATATCACTACCATCCACTGACCCTACCTCATCTCTCTCACAGACTGTCTCTTTTATAACTTGCTCTCTGCCACCTATACACACGAGCTTTCCCTCACAAGCTCCGCCCACCTTTTCATTTCCACAAATTCATCCGGTGGCCTCAACCTCTTATATAGGACACCCTTATTCGGCTGCCCCAACACATTCATCACCATTATCTTATCAACATTCAATCCCACCATTGTCTAGTAGCGGCTCTTGGACCAATCCTCCTCTGTTTACAATGACAGCACCATCATCTAACCCAACCAATGATTTAATCAAACAGATGATGGACAAGATGCAAAATCTTGAGGCTTCTATTTTAGGAAGTCGTAACACCCTGACATACGAGCAAGTTTTTGGGAGCCTATTCATCCTTCTGTCCCCCTTCATACATATCCTCCTCAATGGGAATTACCAAAATTTACTCACTTTAATAGTAAGGAGGACCCTCAACAACACTTGCGATCGTTCAGACATGCTTGCTATCTGATTGCTCATGACGATGCCTTACTACTCCATACCTTTCCCATGTCCTTATCAGGACCTACCTTGGAGTGGTAGTACGGTGCTTTAGCCCGGCACTCAATCTTCTCCTTTAACTTGATTAGCCCAATCTTTCTTGGATCACTTCTCCATCAATATTGCCAAAAGTATCCATTACCACCTCTATGCCATCCGACAATTTGAAGATGAGTCTATCATGCATTTTCGTTGGACGATGGCGGGGCCTCATCAACCAACTTACTTACGCCTTACCTCGGGCGAGCTCATCGAACTCTTTACGCGGGCTGTCTAAACACATTTCTCCCACCCTCCAAATTCAAACTTTCCACACCTTTGATGAGGCCTTTACTATGGCTCGGAAACTAGAGATTCGAGCCTTAGAGGAGGAGAAATTGAGGTTACGCAACAAAAAAGCTCAAATTTCCGGACCCAAGACTCTACCACCAAACCCAACACCACCACTCTCATGCATCATCGGGCTGCTTGAAATCAAAGGGTGCCGTAGTACACGCGGTGAGGTCAAATCTCAAGCACTATCTAATACCCAGCTGAAAGCCACCTATAAGTATAAAGCCGAGCCCATCAACTACACTCCCTTGGGAGAAACTTATGGTGTGATCTTAGACAAATTGCTTAAAGCAGGAGCTATCACCTTGCCTCCTGTTAAACCTCACTCCGGGTTTGATTCCACCCATGCTATACCTTCTTGGTATAAAGAAAATGACTTATGTAACTTCCATCGCGTGAAGGGACACAGTCACAAAAACTGCAAGATGTTGAAAAACATAGTGCAGGAAATGGTTGATGCAGGGGATATAACTCTCGATAATCCTAATGCCCCCACTAATCAAAATTTAAAAATCTTCAACAAACCATTTCCAAACCATGCATCTAACAGTAACACAAATCAAGACACCTCAGCCGAGGAGAAGAGTGTGCATGAGATCCATGCGATTTTCAACTCCCAACCCAGGGCTTCCATTGAGGAAATTCTGAATCAAGCTTCTTCACCAACGTAGGGATTCTCACCCCCTTCTCCTTCATCAGGACAAGAGGACAGTCCCACTATTCCTTTACCCATAAAGGAATTAACCACCCAGAGTTCTCTTCTCACAAATGAACCTTCTTACACCACATCCCTGCAAGATTGTGAGTGGATGTTATCTAACTTATCTATTTCCCAAACATCTCCTTCCACCACTCTTGCTGCAAAAGAAGAAGGCTTGCCACTTTTTCATCATCCTTAGAGGAGAAACCCCTTGAGCCTACATCACCAAACTCCTTAATCATGATGGATCCCCTCGAACATGCCCTCCTACCTATTAGTTCTTCATCACCTAAATCTTTCCAGTGACCGGTTGACCTCTTAACACCCATTGATACAGCGCCTCATTTACCCCCTGTATCACACCCACAGTGGACCGGAATCACAACCCACCTCTCTTCCATACCAAAGTTCCTGTTCACACGTGAAGATTGTCATCCCCCAGAAGATAGATGAGTCTTATGGGAGCGTTTGAGTACACCATGCTCTACTCAAATGCAGATGACTAATCCAGACACCTCTACCATATACCCGAGGTGTTTACAAAAGCTCAAAATGCCTATGTCCTCACCTTCACCCCCCTCATCTCTATCGAATCCCTCAGCCACCTCTATCAACCTAACCAAACCTTCCCTTACACTTGGGACTTCACCAATTCCCAGCCTGACACACCCACCTAAATGGTTAGATTTATCCAAAAATAATGTCGTCAATCCATCTAGGAGACAGACCCAATCTCCTCGAGTCAATCTATGCCTCTGCCACAACTAAAACCCTCACCCCGATCACACCGATATAGCAGGCATGGCTTCAGCCTTCACCATCACACCTACCTTCTATATTAGGGCCTCACCCCTCCACCTTGCCTCAATACACCATGCCTCCCACATCTTCTTTAACACGACCTATACCTTTTGCACCCCTACAGACACTCACGGGCGTCTCAACACCATCGCCCCAAGTATCTCACCTACCTGCCAACCTAAGCAAAACTCGATCATCGAAGGACTTGTTTTGTCACTCCTCTCTCCCCGTGGTTGTTTCCTTACCACCACGTCAGCTGGGGCCTCATCATCTAACCAGCTAAACATAACTTCTGCGCAGAAGAAACCACGCCTAGTTAAAACCAATCATCAAAATCCCTTGCCTAAATCACCACCCGTATGAACCACTCATACCCAACCATTACCAAAACAATCAAAAATCTCACCCACTCAATCAACAACCTCATCTTCATCTGAATTTGACCCGCTCAAAGGATCTTACTCCAAGATCCTTGATATGTTGGTAGGGGATGCGACCATTTCCCTACCCCCGCTCAGACTCTATGATCCATCTAAACCTCGACCTATAGGTTATGATGAATCTAAAATATGTGCTTACCATCACACACCAGGACACGATGTAGAAGGATGCAAAGCTTTGAAAGCCATCCTTCGCCAGTCACCTATCTCGGATAGACAGCCTAAGAAAGACAATTTACGGAGAGAGAAGCCCTTAGCTTTGATCCCTTCTCTATACCACTGTCCCCACCTCACCAAAATCTATCATCATTATAACCCCCCTCCTCTCGAGAACAATGACTTATCCCTGCCATCTTCCTCCTCTCGTATTCACGAGATCAACATGATTAACATTGCTACTCGAGGTCAGAAAAACAATGGAAAAGCTAAAGAAAGCACACCTGCGGCCTCTCTTTCTCCTTCTACCATCCCGATCACACCACCACCTAAAGTGGTCATTCGTGGACCTACCTATCCCATCTCTGATGGAGTTTCCCATCGCACCATGATCAAACAACTTCACCAATCTCCTGTCAAAATGACACTCTATGATCTCATTCAAACATCTGAATCGCATCGACAAGCTTAATTGAGATCCTTGAGGATAGAGGTCTACCTAATGAAACCTTTCCCGTCGCCTCCATTTTAACACCCAACCATGTCGCTTCTCTCACCAAACAACCTACCTCCACCCACTTCTTGTCCACTGTCATGACAAGCAAGCCGTTCTTGTCGGTTTTCGAAGAAGAAATTGTCGTCTTTGGTGCAGAAGATCCTGATCCAACTCTTTTCATCTCGGCTTACGTCCGGGACATCCGGGTACGTCGTGTTATGATCGAATCGAGGGGGCTTAGCCTAAACATCATCTCTTCCAAAGCCTTCCAACAGATGAATATCCCTCCTAGCTGCATGTGTGCCAACCCCACCATGTTGCGTTCATTCAACGATGCTATTACTTCTACCTTAGGCACCGTGATCCTTAACATTCGTGTAGGGCCACGTACCTTACCCAAACTCTTCTATGTCCTTGAGGGAGAATTCCAATACAACATATTGTTAGGCCACCCTTGGATCCGGGCTATGGGATGTGTTCCCTCCACCTTACATAGATGCATCAAATTCGAGTATGAGGGGAAGTCATACACCGTCAAAGCTGACGCTTCCCCCTTTAAAACCTGCAATATGTTATATCACCCTAATGATGTGCTTGTACCAGTCAAGGCACCCATTGATCCAGCCCACCATCTGCTTGACCACACCTCCACCATCCACCTTAACCACACTCACACCTTCGACCAATGAACCCACCGCCGCGAATACCACTTCCTTCCCGCGGACAACATCCCAACTTCAGATCCCTTGGTAGATGTTTTTCAATGCCTTACGCTAGGGGAATACCACCTATACAACGTTAGCACCTTTCATACCCCACAGGAGTACGGACAGTTACATGCACATCCTACCTACGACCGTCGTGTGGGGGAGGTGATCTCCTACGGACCACCTAATTGCCACACCAACCTAACGTATGGGGGTGTCGACACATCCTCTGTCACCCTGAACCTCCCCTTGGTGTGGTTCCCTTCCAATCTGATTTTTGATATCTAACCAACCGTCGTTTCACCCTCACCTTCCTGACGCGTTGTGCTTGGAAGGGTTTTGGTTTCGGTCTTTATGAACAAGGCCGACATACGATCATTCCCATAACTACCCATAAACACAAAGATCATCGTGGTCTTGGATTTTTTGAACCACCTACACCGAAGAAACCTCATGTCAATTGTATCCAGGAAAACAATGAAGTCACCCCTTCTGAACCATCATCGCCCATTTTTCCATCTTCACCCACAGAGTCGATAGACCCGGAATCTATCCCTCCTAACTTTTTTTTTTTTTGAATGCTATCTTCCTGGGTCCTCTCACTTATCAACGCGATAGTGAAGACCCATCTTCTCTCCCCCTTTTGTATCCAGACATGATCGAAGAAGATTCACCTTCAATTAATGTTGTGGAGTGCCAGGATGATGACTCCATCCTCACCTACCTTGGTGCGGATGACTCTTATATTCAACGTGCCTTACCATCTGACACCCAAACTATGTTGAATGAATCGACTATAGAAATCAACATCCACACGGAGGATGATCCTCACATTTTAAAGATCGGACAATCTCTCGATGCATTAGAACAAGCCGCCTTCACTACCTTCCTCCATGCCCATAATCAAGCTTTTGCTTGGTCCTACGCCGACATGCCAGGAATCGATCCTGACATTGCTGTCCATAACATCACTCTGAAACCAGACTCTAAACCAGTTAAATAGAAACTAAGAAAAATGCATCCACGCATTGCCCTCTTGGTGAAAGAAGAGCTTCACGCCTCCTTTCTGTTTCTTTCATCTTACCTATTGACTATCCATAATGGATTTCTAATGTCGTACCTATCACTAAAGCGACGGGGGGACTTCGGATATGCATGGATTTTGGGACCTTAACCTCACTTGCCCAAAGGATGACTTCCCCTTACCTAGCATTGATCAACTTGTTGATCTCACTGCGGGCCATGAGATGCTTTCTCTCATGGATGGCTTCTCGGGATCTGATCAAATTTTGGTAGCCCCGGCCGATCAACATAAAACCACCTTCATTACCCCTCGGGGACCTTCTGCTATCGTGTCATGCCATTCGGCCTTAAGAATGCTGGTGTGACCTATCAGCGAGCTATGACTTATATTTTCCATGACATTATGCACACTATCCTCGAGGATTATGTCGATGATCTTCTTGGAAAATCCAAACATCGCAATGAACATCTCGATGTTTTAACCATTATTTTCGATCTTTGTTACAATATCTTGTGTTCATCTTGACCAAAGAAATGTGTCTTTGGCATCCTTTCGGAAAACTCCTTGGCTTTATCATCTCTTTGCGTGGCATTGAGGTCGACCCAGCTAAAGTCAAAGCTATCCTAGAAATGCCCCCACCCACTAACCTCAAACAATTACGTAGTTTGCAGGGAAAACTCCAATCTATCCGGCGTTTCATTTCACAACTCTCGGATCGATGTCAACCTTTCCATCATCTCCTTAAAAAGGACATTGTCTTTCAATGGAGCGAGGAGTGCCACCAAGCCTTTGAGGCTCTTAAAGCTTATCTCTTGCAGCCACCCGTGCTTGTCCCACCTCAGGACGATCACCCTTTCTACCTTTACCTTTACCACCGACCATGCTGTAGGAGCCATGCTCACACATCGTGACTCTGAGCATCGAGAACAAGCGTTTTTATTACATAAGCCGTACTCTTGTGGATTACGAGACTAGGTATACACACGTAGAAAAGTTTGTGCCTAGCCCTATCATTTGTGGCCACCAAACTCTGACATTACCTCCTGAATCACAAAACTTTTGTCATCACCAATGCTGACCCCATACATTATATGTATGCCAAACCTCATCTAAACCAACACATCACCCGATGGCTTATGCTCCTCACCGACCTCGACCTTGAGTTTGTACACCAGAAATCAGTCAAAGGACAAACTATCGCAGACCAACTCGCGGAAGCCCCTTTACATGGGGAACAATTTACCAATTTTACTTTCCTCTGATGAACTCATCATGACTCTTTCACTCGGTGATGTGTCGTATCCATGACCCTCTTCTTGATGGATCTAAATGCCAGTGCGGTGGAGGGGCGGGCGTTGTTCTCATTCCTCTTGAAGGTGAACCTATGCCTCTTTCATTCAAGCTCGATTTCCCCTGCACTAACAATACGGCGGAATACGAGGCCCTTGTTTTGGGTCTCCACGTTGCGTTACACTTAGGTGTGAAGTCTATTAATATTTTTGGTGACTCTCAATTGGTAGTAAATCAAGTTACTGGCATCTACCAATGTAAAAATGAGGAACTTCAAAAGTACAAACATTACGTGGATTCACTTTTGACCTTATTTTCTCATTATTCTATCCAAACCATTCCCCACTCAACTAATAAATTTGCAGATACTATGGCTTGCTTGGCCTCACAAATTCCGGCCTCACCAACTGACTCGGACATATTTGTCTTGGTCCAACAACTCTTTGCCCCATCTTACTTAGTTCGGATGTTTGTATGGTAAATAATGTATCTGCTTGATTCGCGGGGATACAGTATCACCAATTTCACGACTACCTTACAACCTCTGTTCTACCACCTGACCTTACTAGTAATGGAAAACGTGCTTTTCTTAAAAGTGTTTCTCGTTATGTCATCATGGGGGGACTCCTCTATAAACGTGGCTTCGATGGTATCCTCCTTCTTGTCTAACCGAGTGGCGTTGAAGTCACTCATACCACCCAAAAAATCCATGATGGACTTTGTGGCGGGCACTTTAGTGGCCTCGCCATGGCCAAGCGGATCCTTCACCTAGGATATTATTGGCCTACTCTCAATAAAGACTGCTGCGAATATGTTAAGCGTTGTGTTATGTGTCAACAACATGCCAACCTTCAACATACTCCTAGCCACCCATTACAGGTCACACGAGATCTTTGGCCTTTCTCACAATGGGGTTTAGACCTTATTGGCGAGATTCACCCACCTTCTTCATAGCATCACCATTGGATCATCACGGCAACCAAATATTACACTAAATGGGTGGAGGCCATTCCACTCATTTCAACCAAAAAAGAAAAAATCGTTGAGTTCATCAATCATCACATTATCTGTCGTTTTGGTGTTCCTCATCGCTTGATAACAGATAATGGAAAATCTTTCAAAAATAAGTTGTTACAAGACCTTTGTGACAACTTTGGTATCAAACTTAGCTTCTCGTCACCCTACTATCCACAAGCAAATGGACAAGCCGAATCTTCTAACAAAACCTTAATCAAAATTCTCATGAAAGTCGTTAACATTTTGGAAAAAATGGCATGATCACATCCCCTTTTCCCTTTGGGCTTATCGTACCAGCATTCATACTTCCACTAATGCCACACCATTCTCTCTGGTGTATGGTACCGAGGTTGTCTTGCCTCTCGAAATACAAATCCCTTCTCTCAGAATATCTCTTCAGGATATTCTCACCAATGATGACTTCCGCCAAGAGCGGTTAGCCCAATTAGAGCTTCTTGATGAGCGTCGTCTTACAACTCTTGACCACCTTCAAATTTATCAAAAGCGCATTAAGCGTGCTTATGATAAGTGAATTCATGAGCGTACCTTTAAGATTGGTGATCTTGTCCTCAAAGAGAATCAACATGTAACCAAACTAGAAAAGAGCAAACGTGGAAAATTTGCTCCTAATTGGATTGGGCCTTACATTATCACTCACACCTATGGATCAGGTACTTATCGTTTAGCTTCACTTAATGGTAAACCTGAGCCTGAACCCCTTAATGCCTTGCATCTCGACCATTCTACTTGTTGAATTTAGTGTTACATCACTTCTTATCTACCTTGCGCTCGTCCCTTGAGCTCATTTACCACCTCATACACCTTGTTTCGTGCATCTCAAAATAGAATCAAGCTCACATGGTTTGATCATCACCTCCTCTTAAAGATGCCTTCCCCTTTTTAGTCTGGTCCATGACTTAAAAGTATCAAAATAACAAGTTCTCAATTATACGATTATGGGATATTCTTGAGTCAAACTTCCTGCAAAACTAGATACTTCATGCCAAATGGACATCTAGACCTCTAAGCTCTAAACTAGACTGCTCCCTCGAAGGACAGCTATGTGCAAAGCCACATCTGTTATTATAAACTAGACTGCTCCCTCGAAGGACAGCTATGTGCAAAGCCGCATCATCTTTCTATAAGTAGACTTGCTCCCTTGAAGGACAACTATCTGAAGTCAGCCTCTATCAGAAGCTTCTCGCATTGATCAGCTTCGTGAAGACCTCAAGAAACAACAAAATGCATATCCCATATAGACTTCCCACATCGATCAGTCTATATCCAGAAAAATAAAAGTAGTATTCAAAAGCACTTTTGAGTCATGGACTCATCTATTTAGGTTTGGATCTATTTCGTCAGAATAATCACCTTATAACAAGTCCTCTACGCCCCAGCTATACCATCCACCTCACCTCACCATTTTTCAAAACAACAAAACTCAAGGGACGTGACGTATAACTGATATATTGTGATTATACAACTCTTTCCACCTATTGACTTCTCGCATATGCAAGGTACCTAGAGATTCAAGCTCATCCTATGATAATACGTGGTTTGTTTAGCTCTTTCCAACTATGGGACATTTTTGCCTCTTTTACCCGAATCTAGGATTATGTGTTGACCTTAATCAGGACACGGTTCCCTAATGCTTGGGTAAGCTAACCCTCGCTTCACCTATACCTTACCAACTCCAACAACCTTACCCTACCAATATCAAAATTTTTACCAACCAACAAATTGCCTAACCACAACCAAATTGCACTGAATTCACCTCTCCACAGTCTGAGGAGAACTACATCGATCTGAGGCCCCTCCTTGCTTTGTGCAATGGGCTATGTAGGCAGCACTTAGGAGACATGGGGTCTCCCAAGGTTAGCTCGACCATCCCCTACCATAACCTATCATGTGTTGTGTTTTGCTTAAAAATATAAATGTTTTCACATATTTATATTGATAACACTCACCTTTGTCCTTTATCAATCCAAACATTCAAAACACAAACATTTCTTATTATTATCATAAACTCAAAATCAACATACATATTCAGTTTTATTTAGATGTTAAACAAATACATCTTCTCTATCATCGATGCACAGGTCGGCATCCTTATTTATTCTTCTACCCCTATGAAATTCACGTAGGCCCCGCGCCCTCATCCCGAACCAGGTAGTGATGGTGATCGTCGACGCCGCTCACCTGGCCTCTCCATCCTCAAAGGGGCCCTTCTTATTGGTTCCTCCCACTGATCCACCAATCTCTCCTGTAACATACGAATACGCCCTCTCGCGTGGAGGAATCTTGCCTCTAGTCTCTCCACTCGTGACTGCGAAACCTCTAACAATCCCATTGTCTCATTCACCTGTGTTTGAAGCTGGTGAACTAAACCCTGCAGGTGGTCTCTCTCCGCTGTAATCACAGCTATGTCAGGATGATCGGCCCTCTCACGTGTACCTCGCAGCTCTGCTACCCACCATAATCTATAAGACTCTGTCACTCCTGCATCCATTACCCTGCGATCGGCTGTTGTCTCTTCTGGTCCTTCTGGAAGTGTCGGTCGTGGAGGTGAGAAGGGTGCCTCGGCGTCGATCCTCCTGTATGGTCTATGAGCCATGGGTATATCCTGAACAAATCCAAATTGTCACCACACGTGATCTAGAGGAATCCTCTCGTACTCACGGCTTGTGTCCCATGATCCACCTCAATCACTCTACACCCCTCAAATCCTCGGCTATGTTCACCATCACCATGTAGTTCCCATAAGGCCTCCAATGGATATCCATAATCATCACCATCTCCCACATCTACCTATAATACTCGGCGTCATCTATCACGGTTTCGGCTCTTGCCTCTTGCTCTGTCTGGACCCATCGTCTGAATCCCAACCTCTGCACTCCTGTCTCTCCTCCTGGATTGGTCGGCCTATTGGTCACACACACACAATGTGCTCATAGGCCCAACAATGTAATAAGTATGCACAATCCAGTGTAGTCCTGTGATTTCACCTGCATGCCCATAAACCCCTGTATAGCTCATGAGATATGCAGGTGCCCATGCGAAAGTAACGCTACCTTCTATCATCTCACGAATAATACACATCAATGATTTGAAATCTTCCCCCGTCCACTCTAGGTAATGCATAATACCCCACCTATCATTAATACCACTGCCAACCTTGTTGCCTCAGGGTGTGCCGTGAACATTATACCATAAGTGAATGTCGAACCTCGTTGTGTCAAATCTCGTGCGGTTGGACCAAATCTTATGTTATCGCTGCCCGCGCCGCGTTAGGCCCTGCCTGATACACTGGTCTTCCTGTAATTGGGAGTCTCAAAATTTGGAACACATCTTCTAACGTCACTGTCATCTCCCCTGTTGGCAGATAAAAGGTATTCTTTTCAGGATTCCATCTCTCAATCAGCGCCTGCAACATAGCATGATTGCGTGTGATCCGTGAATAATAGCGGATTCCGCTTAACCCCACACGGTTTATTAATGCCCACTCAGTTGGTGTTACATCCGCTCGGACCCATGACAACAAAGCTGGCACCCTATCATTCATCCTCAACCCTACCTGTGCCTGCACACATTAAACCAACAAACAACAAATCAACAAATAACTTCCCACGTGTTTTTTATCACAATCCGCAACTTTACCATGATGTAACGATATCGGTTATAGACAACCCGATACAGTTACCTAACGATACCGTTATTCCTAAATGATATCGGTCACTGTCAATTCCAACCACCCCGCTCAAAAACACCACCTATGATAACTTCTGCTCGTTTTCCCCTCTCTGTACCTACGCACATATCTCCAACACCTGATTACCTACCCTACAACACTCACCCCATCCCAAACCTTTTGCCTATCACCTTTCTTTTCCCATCTCTACCCACTTACCTTCCCATTCCTATTCATATGCCATGCAAAATTTAATTCCACCAAAAAAATATATACCTCTGGGATGCAGCCGTTTGAGGTGGAACCTGTCTTCCTTCTCCTCTCTGCCCGCTGGATGCTTCTCTTTGTTCAGCCATGTTCACCACCCTCTTCACTATAACTTGCCTTTACGCCTTCTTAATCCAAGCCCACGATCACTTTACCTGTCTCTTCCTCCTTCTTACTCAATTCTCCCATGCAATTACCCTGTATGGATGACAAACAACCTCGCATCTTCATATTTAACATGTTGCATGACTCTAAAAATAAGAACTTTAGTTGCCTCCCAAGCTTTTCTATATTTAGAAAAGCTCGTTTTAGCATAACCGATGTCGGTTACATAACCGATATCGGTCATATGTGACCGACATCGGTTAAATAACCGATATCGGTCACATATCTCATTTGGCTTATAGGTCCTTTCTTTGTTTTTTTACAAAATTCTTGGCGGCGCCCGCCTCTTTTCCTGCATAACGACATAGTTATCAACAATCATCATCATAATAAACATCAATATTTCAAAACATATGCATATCATCAAACATCATCAAAATATACATCATTCTAATACCATTCCAATACCATCGAAAAAAACATGAAACATTATAATATATGCATCAAATCCACAATTATACACACCATATGGATCAACCTCATCATCTATATATATCATCAAAACAATGTTACAATATACAACTTGCCTTGCATGGGGCCTCTGTAATCCAAAATACAAAGTCGGCACATGCAGAGCCTTCTCTCATCAAAAATCTCGACTCGGCTCATAGGCCGGCCTCTCATGTCAAAAATATACTCGGCTCGCAGGCCGGTATCAACTATACAACATGTACTCGGCTCGCAGGCCGGTATATATAACAAAAATGAATACATAAATCCTATGAGGGCACACAGGCCTCTATATACACACTCGGTTCGCAGACCGGTGTCTCTATCAACAAATCCTCTATCAAATCAAAAAACCCATCTCTGCTCTTGGGGTGACTCAGCTCTCTCCCCCTCCCTCGGCTCATCTCTCAGCTGGCCCCTGTGCTGGATCTCACCTCCTACCCATCACTGACCCACCAGCTGTGGCTGCGGCCCCCTGTGACCTGTGACTCAGGATGTCTCGGCTCTGTGAGCTGCATATGGCTGATAGTCGGCCCCGGTACCATCTAGTACATCCTGATAATATCGGGCCTCCGCTCTCGCCTCCATATATCGGGCCCGTGCCACCATGGTGGTGGGGGTTGGTCCCCCGGCTCCTAATAGAAGTGGACCTACTGCTGACTGCCACCTGTGTGCACCACACATGCTGTGGTGCGGTGGGCATGCTAGCTATGCTGAGGGACTGCACATGCACATGCTATGCACAGGCTGCTACTACATGCTGTGTGTGCAGTGCTAGGTGTGTGCACTTGTGCTGTGCTGTGCACACATGCTGTGCTTGGGCCAACTACCCCTGTAGCACCCCAATCATGCACATGTATGCAGCAGTGAAAGCTGCCCTGTAATAACTACTGCCTGAGAGACGGTCCCTCTCCTGCTTTATAACAGCCCAAATCTGGTTGTGCGGGCTGTGCTCTCATGGCTGCCCTCTGCCCTGCCCACCAAACCAAAAATGCACCTGTAACACCGGCGTCATCCACCATATCATCAGCCGGTCTCTCTGACCCAGACTAGGTCCAATGGCTGCGGAAGGCAGTGGTGCCTCTACATCCTCCCTCTGATATTGTGGGAAGGGAGGTGGCTCATCTGTCGTAGGCCCAGTTTCATCGTACCCTCTCTAGGGGAATCCTCTCATGCTCCCGGGTCTCGTCCATTTATCCAGGAAGATGTCTTGGATCCATCGTAGGCTGTGCTGCTCGGGCTCCTCCACGGGGCTGATGGCCTCTGTATGGCCTCCATATAATATCTAGTGCGGTCAGGCCCTCTAACATATGCCTATAATACGTGACATCTCACCCTGCGATAACCACTCGTGGCTGGCCCACGACCCCCAACCACCTCTGAAACCCATACCTATACACTTCCTGTGGCCCTAGCTGTTGGGGCAACCCTACTGGTCGTAAACACATGATATGCTCGTAGGCCCAGCAGTGTAGCAAGAATGTCGAGCATATCCCAAATCACCTCATACGGCGATAGCCCCAGAGCTCTCTGTATAGCTGCACCAAATACACCGGTGCCCATGCATAGCAGGTGTGCTCCTCCACCATCTCATGTAATACTCCCATCAGAGCCCATGGGAAGCGGCCTCCCTCTGAGTCAGGAGGGTGAAGCAGGTGATACCAATCATCATCAGCATGGCAAGCCATGTCTCCTGTCGATGTGCGTGATACATATCGCCGTAGCAGATGCTCGCACTATGATACGTAATCAATGGGGCTGCATCCCTGAATACCTGCAGGATGTTATCCATCGTTGTCTCGGCATCCACCTGGAACACCACCTCACCTATGATCGGTAGTCTCAGGATGCGATACACATCCTCTAGTGTGACTGTCATCTCTCCAGTCGGGAGATGGAAGACATTGGTTGCGGATCCCATCTCTCGATGAGGGCAACCATCAGGCTGTGGTCCCTATCCATAGCCCTATATCTCTGGACTCCACCAAGTCCAACCTCCCATGACTGCCCACTTGCTTTGCAGTCACATGTGGCCACATCCGCCCCAGTAGAGGCGGCATCCGATCCACATCGTCATTTCTTTGGCGTGCTGTGCAAAAAAACAACCCACTCCATCGAAACAACTACCTACCCTTTACAAAACAACTACCCATAACCCCATATCACTAACCCCACCCAACAAACACCTACAATATCCCTTTACCTATCCCATGACCTACCACCTACCCCACTCATACACCACCCCCCCATTACCCCCACCCCCCATAACCTTTCCTACCACCACTCTACCTTTCCCCCTTCACCCCACACTCTATCCTGCCCTTTCTGACAAACCAACACAACAAATTTCACACCCTTTCCTCCTACCCATGGTGGCCACCTACCGGTCACCCTCGACCACCATCGGTCCCCCACTCCTTGTCTATACCCGACTTTTATGCACCGACGTCGGTCGACACATGACCGACGCCGGTCTCTATAACCACTACTCTATACAACTTTGGCTGTGACCGATGTTGGTCGCCTAGTGACCAACATCGGTCACTTGGGGATTTCGGGCCGGATCGAAAATGGCCCCCAAATCCCCTTTTTTCTATTTTTACCCATCTACCCAGCCCAATTGCCTAAAAACTTACCCACCCTACCATTTTGACTTACCTAACATATCTACCCACTCCATTTTATGATTTACCTTCATTTATTCATTATTTTCTCAAATTTTAGATTCCTACCCCAAAACCCACATCCTAGCTAAATTCATCAACTTCACACAAATAGGGATTTAGAGCCTACCGGTATGACTACACGTCGTCGTGGTGGGATAGGTGGTGGTGGTCCAGCTCCTCCAGCACCTCCTGCTCCTCCAGGCTGTGCCATAGCTCCAAATCTCCTCAGCAGGGTCCTCAACCAATCAAACTCTGCCTCCTGATCTCTGGGGCCTACCAATAACTCACTCCCCCACTCAACTAGTGCCAACTCAGCCCAAATACTCCAACCCAATCAATTCAAAACTCAGACAAGAAAAGGTTGGCACTCAAATTCACAATGTGAAAATGACACGCCGTATTTTTTCTTTTTATAGGTTTTGACCTCTAACCGATATCGGTTATGGCGCGCCCTAGAAAACTGATATCGGTCTTCTAACCGATACTGGTCATAACTAACCGATATCGGTTACCTGCCTAGTTTACCCTAACTCCTGCTCTTCTCCACCAAACTCTATTTTTCACCACATCGCCTACCCCCGGCCTTTCTTTAAATATACCTTATTTTGAATTCATTGGCCTTGGCCCGACCCAGGCCGACCAACCAATCGGCCACGACCCGACCCCGCCAACCAATCGGCCCGACCCAAGGCCCAACGACCAATCGGCCCACCCACCAGCCACAACCAATCGGGCGACCCCAGGCCCAACCCGACCGGCCACCCAGAGCCACCATTCGGCCCGACCCAAGGCCGCAACCACCACTCGGCCCGACCCAAGGCGCGACCAACCAATCGCCCGACCCAGAGGCCCGACCAACCAATCGGCGACCCAGGCCGAGGCCACCAACCAACCAATCGGACCGACCAAGGCCAGCCAACCAATCGGCCCGACCCGACCAACCAATCGGCCCGACGAGGCAGACCCGGGCGCCAATCAGGCCCGACCCAAGGCCGCACCCAACCAATCGGCCCGACCCAGGCCGCCACGACCACTCGGCCCGACCCGAGGCCGAACAAACCAATTGGCCCGACCCAAGGCCCGCGACCATTCGGCCCAGGCCCGACCCCACCCCAATCGGCCCGACCCATGGCGCACCATTAAGTACCTCAACCAAAGCCCACAAATTACGATTCTATCCACCCATAATGTAGTTGTTTGTTCAATCGAGCTCACTGTTTCGTGTTTTAGCATGCCTAGGATACTTGAATTGATCGACCACCAGCTTTGCTAGGCCGAGACCGTGACGTTTATCTCAACCAAACCAACCATTTGAGTCTTTGCCGAACATGCCTAAACATTCGGTACCTTACCCATTATATCCCCTGAGCTACTTCCTATGCCTTGGATACGAGGATTATATCAACCTTGTTTGGATAAACTATCGACCTTTGCTATGAATTGCTTTTTTTCTCTCTTGACTCATGTACCAAGTCACACTACTACATTTTAACATTTGTGTCGTCTGCTTCCTTGAACTTACCCCACCATCTTACCATCATCTCATCATCATTCACCCTTTATCAACCCTATCCACGATTTCATGTCCCTCAATCTATGATAGATTTGAGGGGATTACCTATACCCTTAAGCTAGGGCAACCACTTCTTATTATTGTCGGTGCGGCTTTACACGACAAGCTACATGACAACAAGGGGCAAATGTAGACACCAAATTTGGGTCTTACGACACCTGTACCCGTATCTCGTCCCATGACCTAACCCTACCTCACCACCTAAACCTTACACACTAATGATTTATTAATTACCTTATAATTAATAAATCCACATCTCAAACCCACCACCTCATCTCGCCACCTCACCGTGACCTAGCCCTAACCCTAAACCAACCTAATTAAGACCTATGACTTGGTCCAGACCCACACCCATGACTCATCACCCCTCACCCACACCAAAATAAGCCTAATAATGACTTGACCAAGCCCACAACTAACCCCTCGGGAGAAAAAGAGGGAAAGTTGGCTATTTTACTAAAAATAGCCAACTTTGACCTAACCGACATCGGTCCCTACTGGCCACCGTCGGTTAGGCAACCACCATCGGTTCCCTGTAAATGACCTCCCCCAACCAAAAACAAGGGATCCGGAATTCATTTGGCAGGAGAGAGAAGTGAAACAAGTAGAAGAGGTTGCGAGAGAGAGATCGAGCCCAAGGCATGGCGAGCAACTAGATCATTGTCACACTCATCCAAGCATTGGGAAAGACTGAGGATAGCTTCATCAGCTCACTTTCCAATACTGGATCATCCCAACTAAGCCTTACTGTCACCACCACATTCCTTGGACCTGTATCTTCATCAGGAACTAGTAAGTAGTATCTTGTATGTTTCTAAACACCATTTCTTGAACTTTTAATTCATAATAATTATAAGCTCACTCCTAGATCTACCACCCGGCAGCACTCTGCACCTAACTTTCATTCATCAACCTCGATATTGCCCCAAAGACAGTTTTCTCACTCTCTGAGTTTTCTCCATCACCCTACTACCCCCTAATCATTTATTAACCTTATAAACACCATAACCACCTTACAACTGACTTCCATTCAAACCCCTAAATCACTGCCCCTACCGATATCGGTTATCTTCTACCGGTATCGGTGTTATAACTGCAGTCGGTTATCCAGTGACCGGCATCGGTCACTGTGACTTATACCAAAACCAACCTTTCCCTTATTTACCCCCAAACAATCTCATATCCAGCTTGGTCTATCCTTGTAACTTGATCTGAATGCATCAATAACCGGTGACCAAACAAACATCATGACATTTTATTATTGGTAGTTTAGTCTCTATTGCTTTTTAACAAGGTACCTAAATCATGATTTCGCAATAGCTTCTTTATTATCATTTGCATTAATTTTATTAAAAGGGAAGTCTAATATTTCCAGGGCCCAACCACCTTGAAAGGAAGTCTGGGCCCAAGGAAGTTCCCTCCTTATTGTCTAACTAAGATCTAGGTGGTCTTGTATTCTTACAGGTAGTCCTTCCCGGACACTCAACCCTTATTCCTCCTAGCCCTAACCCTTATCTCATTTCTCAAGAGAATGAAAGGATAGAAGCAACTCTATTCCAAAACAAAATTCTATGCGAAATAACTCCACCGATAAAAAAACTTAAAATTTGCCTTTTTAGGTGGTATTCCACCTTTATCCTTTTCCTCATCAGAGGGACCTGAATTTGATGCAGATGTGAAAGGAAATTTGTGGAAGCTGGAATCTTTGGGTTAAAGGCCCCATAAATATAACAATGCATTAGTGTGAATGAGGGTTTGAGTGGCCCTATCTTGGATAGATGTTGATTATTTGATGGACCAATCAATCGGAGGGAATCTTGCATTATCTCTGTCCATTTTTTTATACATAGGTTCTACAACATTATCATTGTCAACCACATCCTCAAAAACATTAGAAAGATCCAACATCCTTCTTTTATCCAGGTTCAACCTATTATTATCATTTCTACTTATTACTACCTCATCTTTGCAATCAATCCAAATGTCCTTAAGGTCTAGAATGTGAAATTTTAGGGTCCCATGCACCTTAATAACACCTCGATAATAAAAACTTGGTATTGGCGGCATGTTCTTCTTGAGCTTATCTTACATTTCAAAGGACACATTTTTGGATTTGATAACGAGGAACAAGTGTATTTTCCATTAGATATAGGAAAGGAAATGAAATTTTATGTTTTTTCTATTGGAACTTGTGGAAATCCAAGAGTTGTCGAACCAATTCCATGAGGATCCACTTATCTCTTATATACCTAAGAAGATGCATTTGTGATCCCTAAAACATTATAACCCACAAATAGGCAAATTTCCTTAATTGTAAAAAGATACAACCCCATTTTAATACCAAACTCCATGCAACATCTAAGACACTTTTATTTGAAAGATTGGGTTCTAACCTATAGATGTTCTCATAGAAGAAAGCATCATTGACCCTTCTAAAATTTTCTCGACACCCCTTCATGGAAAATTAGGATAAAACTTGTGAATGTGATCGAGAGGACCTATTTACCATTGGATCCATACCATGATAATTCCTCATTCCTACTATAGCATAAGTAACATATGACATCATGTAAAATTTACATGTAGATAATAGTTTTTTCATTTAGGTGTTAATAGTGTCACCGATAAACGTTCCCCCGAATAAAATAATTGTTTGTTCTTTTTTATGGTGGAGATAAACTGATACATCCACCCATGAAATTCCTTGGCATCAGGGAGCCCAATTTTTTTCATAAGTGTGATGATGTCACTGATATCCAAGATAAAGTCACTCCTAGGGACTATTTTTTGGAACCTAGATACGGAAGGATTAGGCTTAATCAGGTACTTTTTGTTGACATATTTGACGTAATTATCCAAGTCATTATTTCAGGCCAGCTAGGTCATGTGAGGGTTTATCTCAACATATTTATCAAAGTTGGGAATCTTTAGAATTTCATCGAAGTAATAAGTATCTAGATTTATGACTACTTCCCCTACTTGATTTTGGAATGATCTTGAATCTGAGTCATAATGGATAGCACATGAAATAATAAACTCGGAAACTAAGTAGAAATGGGAAATCCATAGCCAAAGGTAGCCCACTTATGTAGAGGGACTACATCCATGAATTATGTGAAGAACTTTGCACTCTACTCCAAAATTCATTCATTTCCACGTTCCCTAACTTTGTATCTCTGATATCAAAATTAGTGTCGATACTTAGGAGGCACTCCCTAATATTTGTAATTCATTTCTTTATAAAATTACTTCTTCCCATTTCCCTTTCTTGGATAAAACATTAGGAACTAAAGAATAAGAACTAAAAGCTTCCTAGAACCATTGAAAGAGATTCAAGTTTTTCCCCTGTAATGCAGCTCTAAAATTCTAACAAACTAGACAGAGAATTAGCCCTATTGAGCATGCTAAAAACCCTAAAACATTGGTCAGAACCTAACCCCTATTTGACACCTTAAGAAACCCTATAAATGCAAAAATTTGGTCATTCTTGGAAATTCGAAAAACCTGACACAAAGGTAGAAGATATGGATTTTCTAACAAGTGAAAAATTTGAAACACTACTGCACTCTAAACTTTCTTAGTAAGAGCAAAAATCGAAACATGGTGGAGAGATAACCTACTTCGACACGTGTAAAACCTAAAAATGTAATTTTAGGTGCAAATCCACTAAGTGATTATTTTTCATTTTTTAAAGCTTTATGCCTTTATCAAAAATGACCAAACAAGGAACCTAAACAGACTCCTACTTCCCTTTGATGAATAAAAACAAAAAAATTGAGAGAGAAGTGAAAAGTATTTGAAAAAATGTAAAAAAATCCCTTCCACTAAATGTAAACCAAGGCAAGACCTAAAAATAACCGAAAATAATATCTAGAGGAAAGTGTACTTACTATAAGATGAAAACACCCTTTAAATCTGATAAAAATTAATGAAAAAACCAAGAAAATGCAAATTAGGATTTAGAAGTGTAATGGTAGGAGATAAATTCAAATGGAAAAGGTAGTAAAAGTTCAAATGATGTGGAAATACCCTCCTATTTATAACTAACTTGACATTACTTATATGTAGGCCAACACGTGTGGATCACCAACTTCCACTGGGATTAATGATGTTGACTTTGGGGGTGGAAGGTATTTTACATCTATAATTTCAAGTGATTATGTAATTAGGTTTCAAAACCCAAAACAAAGGAGTCCATCAATGAGTCAGAGTTTGGGTTCGTAAAACACAAAACACTTGGAATGTAAAACAACCTCCCGACCCGATGTAAGAAAACACGAAAACCCAAAGTGCGATAGTGTGTCAGGTTTCAAGTTTAGGAAACACCTTGCATATGAAAAATTTTGTGGGGGTGAAATTTTTGATGCAATCGTAACCCGAATCCTCGATAAATATGATTCAAGATGGGTTTTAGGGGTAGAAAACACCTTGCATATGACATGCAATGTGCTAAGGGAACCTTGAAGTATGATTTGAAGAGCAAACAAGGAATTTTAAAAAGAAAATTTATATGAGAAAAGACTCAAAAGAGGCTCATCAAGAAAATTTTTGATTGGTTATCTCTATTTTCTTAATAAACTCAAAAATGAGATAACAAGCATGTATTTAATCAACTAGGACCAAGAGAAGTAACATCATAACACAAGATATAAGTGGTAAATCCTCAAGGGAATAAAAACCACTAAATTTTTGATTATATTACTCAAATCAAAATTATTTAGTGAATCGCCAAATTAACATGGAGAACCAACCCCTAGTTTATTATAGCACCAACCCTAAAAGGAGCACCAACCCTAGTTTTGCGAAGCACCAACTCCACAAGGATACTACAACACAAAAATATGATAAATTACCCACTCAAACACATTTTAATAATATATTTGATGTATTTTTTCTTCCACAACTGTTATAGATCACCAATTCAGCTTGTTCACCTTAAAACCCGTGTTCAAAACCTAGCTTCTCAATATTTCACAATCTTTCAGTTTCTTAGCTTCTCAATGCTTCAAAATGTTGCACAAACTCATGAAAAATTCTTCAACCTCTCATAAACTATCTCATCTCTCAACACATTCCTTTTTACCTAAAATTTACTCACACATAGGTCACACATTTCACACATGCACTCATCAAAAGCCAAGCGCACTCAAAACATCACTCTTATACCTTCCTCTTGATTTAAATTAAAACCAGGTAAGTTTCCCTCATTTTATTGACAAATAAAAATTAAAAAATCCCAAATTAATCATCAAAAAATTCACATATGACCCATATAGGTTTGTCATGCCCAAAACCATCCAACTTACACTAAAAATGATCAAAACCCCATCAACAAATCTAGGATGAGCTAAAAATAAAATAACAAAAACATACTTATTCAATACTCTAAAATAATCATACATGTGTAATATAACATATAATAATCATACATTGTCACACATTTATTTCTACTAATCAAATAAATCATTAAATGGGCGCACTAGCTCATATCCTTCACCAAACATGTGTTTCCAACACCCTAATTTTACCTTTGGGCCTCAATAACCCTTAATATGAACTCAAATATGGAATGTGGCATATATATATAATTCCCATGACCTGTAAATAACTTATATGAAAGTTATAACTCATTAAAAATCCACATTCTCAAACCACAACTTTCCTCTTTACCAAAACAAGCTTCCCAAAACTAGTTTTGTAAAATTAACAAGTTTACACCATTACTGCCACTTCAAAGACCTCTAAATTTCTTCAATATGAAATAAATTAATCCATATTCAATTCATATGTAGTATCAAGCTTCAAATCAATCATCTCATGCTTCATTCACTTCATTATTTCAGCCCGAGAAATCCTATCCGAAAACCAAGAAACCTTACTCCTCAATAATTTACCTAAAAGAGCCATCAAATAAATTCATCATGATAAAAAACATATACCACTAGAAAAAAAAATTAATCCTCTTTCTATAACATATTATAACTCCTCCAAATCCAATTGGAAGGCCTTCAACCAAGATCATCTCTGCAAACATCCTAAAACAACCACAAACATGCCGTTTGACTAGTCTTCACAAATCGGAAAAAAATTCCATTTTTATACATCACCATGACCTAAAACCACCATTAAAATCAATAAAAACTCCTAGGATAAAAATAATGTCCATTTATTTTGTAACTCCTTTGCATAACCTTTTCTCGAAACTGAACTTCTTCATAAAATGGCCTATTTGAGTAGGGTCCACTCATCATCAAAAACTCTAACATACCTTTCTCGGAAACCTAGAGGAGTACTATACATCATTCAATAGTCATCCATGCACTATAAATCAAATATTTCCATCTTGGATCAATTTATTTCCTACCTCTTTTGAGCTAGAGTTTCAAAGACACAAAAAGTTGTTTACCTTCTTAACATTTATTCATGAAAACCTGAGGATGAAATGACCTCATTATTTTTGTGAAACCTTCTAGAAACAATGTATAAACATCACTAAAATCCAAAAATTATCAAGAAAAGCATAAAATTTAGGATGAGCATCACAAGGTGCAATTCGAGCTAGAAATGACCTTCTTCTTGACCCCCTTTCACCAAAACTGACATAACATGAAAAATACACTTCATGGAAACCTAAAATTTTTCCCACACTAGAATGAAACACCCTAAAAACATCTTGAATCATCTCTATGTCACAAATAGGTTATCACATTTTTAGACCATCTCATTTGTATGGCTATCCCTTAGGGTTTTGCATTGTCAAGGCTAGGGTCAATTGAAACAACATCATAACTCATCATAAAAACTATCCAAAAGGTCCTCAAATACACTGGTACTTCAGGAAAAAAATTTCCTATATTCATCAATGAGCTCACATAGCTCTACATCTCATCCTTATACCTTCTAGCACATAGACCTAGTCTAAATGATCACCTAACACATGGTCTCCAACTTGTATCTACACCTTGAAACTCATGTGACTAATCAATCAATCCCAAAACACACTCTCCATGCTGCTAAATATATTCTCAAGCCACCAAGAATATCTAGATATAGTTTATGTTTACCCCTAACTTCTCTTTAAATCCTAATCACGTCGAAGATATCACCCATCCTAACGGGAGCTCACCTAAGGTGCGTACGGTGCTAAGCCCCCTCCTTTATATGAGCTTTATGAGAATGTTATCCATTAATGAAAAGGTTTTTGCACATATAGAAACTAGTTACATTCATTCTTACAATTCAGATCAAGAACTAGATCTAGGTTCGGGCACACCACATATGGAAGTAAACATGATCACATTACAACAATATCATAGATAAACCCTAAACAATATCAAGAACACAAAGGTTTGAATTCATAGACAATAAATAAAACACATACATCAAGACCCATAACATAGATGTTCAAAACCACTCCATTGTATTAATTCATCAACATACAGTAGCCAAAATACATTAAGGTATCCATGAATAGAGATAATACAACAACATATTCTTAGCATGCTCTCTACAGTAACTTCATTACAGGGCTTACAATCACCTCCTACACTCTCCACTCATCCTTTTCTCATTCGAAATTATCCTCTATATCTTTCTCTACTCACACGCCCTTATGATTTTCTCATCCATAATTGTAAGGTAAGGGCCCGTAGGAATCCTCCATAACTGAATAAACATCATTAATCATGAACATTCCATATGTCATATTTCCTTTCCCCAATCGAGTATCCTTAGCATGCAGGTGTCATATATATGTAAATAACTCAACCTTTTCATCTCTTGATCCTTTCATGATAACCGAAATGATACCTAGGAATATTCATTCCTTGAGCTGCAAGGCTTCATAACTTAACCTTATCCAAACCGAATGTGGTTTCATTTCCACGTACTCTCCAAACATGACTTTGATTGAGGCTCAAAAGTGACTAAGTCTTGAACCTTTCCTGACTAGGCACGATCCTTCACACATCACCAAAAGTTACATGTGTGTGTTCCCTCACACCCTATTCCTACGTACCAAAACCCTTTGCACCTTGGGTACTTGGTCATTTTAGGGGCTCAACATCACCCCACACTAATTCTATTGCCACCCTGCAATCCTTCTTCCTTCTCAAACAAAACTTTAATGACCCAAAAATTTGCTAAGGAAAAAATGTTGCATGGTTCAACCATTAAGCGACTAATTAGAGGAGTTTAGGGAACTCCACATCTATTTCATCCTTTAGCTTCCCTCATGCCTTCAATTCTACTAAATCCTTTCTGACGCCTCTCCTATAATGTTGGGAACTTGGTCTGATTTACTTCCTCCACTTTACCCTTGAGCTCATTTATGGCTACTAAAAGCTTTTTGCACATACTTTCAAACTTGTCCATCTACTTAGTGATGGATTCCCAAAGTTCACCAATCCTAACATCCATTTTCTCCTACTTTGTTTTTATCTTATCCTTCTATGCGCTAGTGTCAATAATTAACTACACCCACTCAGACTTGTTGGTAAGGATTTTCTCATCTAATTCCTTGAGAGTAGCCTCTTCCTCAGCTACCCATGAATCAATTATGGGCTCACACTTTTTACATATTTTGAAACCCATGTCTGCTAATATGTTTGCATCCTTGAGTTGATTAAGTAAATCATCCAACTCAGTGATCCGGGATTCAATAATGACTTTATTCTCTTCTCTTTCCTTGGCAAGCTCTATAGCTATCAGCCCCACACCATCCTTGATGTTTTTAATTAACATCCCTACAAGGTCCTCAAGATACTCCATCTCATCCCCATAATTTGTCCTAGCTTCACTCACCAGTGCACTAGGAATTGTCCCAAAATGCCTTTAATGAAGGTGTCAAACTTGATCATAGGCCTCCTTGGTTTGTGCATGCTCGCCCTTTAGTCCTTGGTGTAATCTCTCTATATCCTTTTCTTTTTCCTTCTTCTCCATAACTAAGGTTCAAACAGTGGCCCCTACATCCAAGCTACATCACACCACCTCTAAGGACATCTTCTATAGAGTGTTGCAAGATTTCTCATATGTGAGGTGGCTAGGATCCACCACTTGGTATGTATCTCCTCCCTTATTCTTCAGGTGAATGGTCTCGATCATGTGATCGCTGACCTCAAATTTTGGCTCTTCTACATGGTAGTGTAGGTTCCAACTTATCATCTTCCTCATCCTAGGTACACCCCCTTTTGTACCCAAGATATCCTATGCATGTAGTTTCTCCAAAGTGGAAGGGTTTCCTAAACCTCATACACATTACCTTCATGTGGTCTTCCAAAAATTACTTATGGGGGACACATATGTTCACTTTTCCTTGTTTCCTTATGCTTTGAATGCTGCTTCTTCAATCTAGGAGTGAACCCCTTATCCTCCTTTATGAAAAAAGAGTCCATTACTTTCTTCCTCTATATTGGTGGGCCGTGTAGGATAAGACTCTTGTACTAGGCTCTTCTAAGTTTCTTCCAAAAATGATCCTTCTCCTTGCACGTGCATCAAATTCCACCTTGGTGTCTACCTCATCTCTTCTCTTCTCTTATACTTTGAGCTCAACCTCAAGTTCCTCCTTGAAGGTCACGTTATCTTCCTCCAGCCTATTTCTATTTCCAAACTAGAAACCTCATGCACCTTGTGTTTATTTTGTTTTGGCTCTTGTCCCTTAGGTAACTCTCTTCCCTCGCACCCTACTTTAGTGTCCTTAGTGTTACCTAGATGTGAAGAACTTGTGCCCACACCACTACCTTGGTGCGTATAGTATTTTTGCTTTCGGGAGGTGTCTAACTTCTCCTCACTTTCTTCTTCTCCCACTACTACCTCTTTGTCTACTTGAACCACTTTCATAGGTGGGATCAACACTTCTCATGGCTTGGGGAAGGGGCATCTCTAACATCCATCTCAATTCCTCCTCGTGCTTGGGGTGCAGCTACACGAACACCCTGTGGATGTATCCCTTGATGGTAACATTGATCTATGGGTGTAGATCTAAGAATTCAGGCTCCAGGGTCTCCACATATTTTGGTATTAAGTTGTATATGTAGGTTACACATATGGATCGAACATTTGTGTCCACCTTATCTGTGTCAAAGGTCAACACATGTGCATCCTTCAACCAGTTGATAGCACACTTCGGTACTTAGTGGTGAATGCAAATGGGATTTTGCACCATGTCCCCTTCTCTCACATGATGAAGACTTACAACATATGGATCCATAACTAATACATCATTATACAATGCATGACAGATCTAGATCTAGGAAAGAATAGGTTTAAACAATAATCATGATAGAAATAAGAACATGCACTACCCAATTACACATAGGAATAACACTTAGGTTCAGTCAATATCTTCCATCTCTTAATTATCACAATAACATAGAAGCTTCTTACAATACTGAAATCTATGCCGATGCACGCATGGATCTGATACGGTAATCCAAAACATATACACTATGTTATCTATCTTTCTATATCCATCCATCTCTCTACCAGGTAATTCACTACATATATATAGGGTGGGGACTTTCCCTTCACCGCTTATCTATTCCAAAAATAGGTCGCATGCTATTAATAGCCACGCACCATTTTCATGCATAGCCACACATGCAAGTGTGTTATCTATAGACTACTTGATAGTTAACTGAGGTGAAAATCCTATTCTTAGACTATCTCCATGCAAAAGTGCTCTGAATCCAATCCTCCAGAAATAGACAATGTGTGGCACGCACATCTCTGCATCGTTGGTGTGTTCTGCACGCCATCTTCTAAAAATAGATCTTCATGCCCAAAAATGGCTAAGTCCTAAAATCTTGAACTTTTGTTCCATGCATGTGTGTTCTTCCTATCCATTCGCGCCTTTACATATGACTTGCTTTCCCACATGGACTTCTTGTGTGCTTTCTCTGTCAAGTGTTCTTTGATCAACATTACCCCACACTAATTTCATTGTCACCCTGACAATGGGTATCTCCAAAAATTGAAGTAAAGAATAGAAGAATGGAAAGAATGGAAAGAATGAATGAATGTATGAAAGAATGTTTTACCCTGTAGTCTCTTCTTCAACCTGAACAACTAATTCAGGATATTCTATTTTATTTCAGCCTCCAAGGTCTTCCATTCAACGAGTGCTTGTTCTACTTTTTTTGGAATGTCCACAACAATGGACTCCAATTCATCCCTCACAATCTCCCCTTTTTCATTTTGCAAGACTAACACAATGTTGGACATTGAGGTCATTCTTCCCTCTAGAAAATCCATCTTCTGCAATGAGCTTCCCAAGCTCTTCCAGTTGAGTCTTGTGTGGCTCTTGTGTTGCTGCCAGGGCCTCACGCTTCTACTTAACCATTGACAATATTTCTATGTGGCCCAATGTTTCATCCTTCATTGCTCTCTCTGACCTCATTGTTTTCTTCTAGGGTCTTTATGTTGATAAGCACCTCTAGAGCTGTGCAGATGTTTAAAGCCTGGTCTACTTTCTTCAATTCTTCTTATAGCACTTGCAGCAACCCTTCATAGATGCAATCTTTCACATCACTAAGCTTTCTCTCATTCTACCTCTTGTTTCTGGATCCCTTGGCGCTGGCATGCAGAGGTTCATCTTCAAGTACCAGGTCCACCAACTTTCCTACATAATGTATCACTGAGGGAAACGTCTATGGTACCTTGGTCTCCAAGTGTGGCCTAGCTCTTATGACATTGTCACCAATCTCCTCTATGATGTTGATAAATACAACATTCTTCTTCTGCTACTAAGTCCCTCTCTTGTGTTAGGTGCACTATTTTTCTCCATCCTTAGTTTTAATCTCCTCTCTGAGTGCACCCTAATTGTGGTAGCCTTGTCCATATTTCTTCTTACCACCTTTGTTGAGACTTTGACCAATGCATTACTCACTTGTTCATCCGACATGACAATAGGCTTTACTATCATGTGTCTTAGCTTGAGGTGTCTTCTTCAACCTCCTTGACACATGACTCCTCACATACATCAAAATTTGGCTCATCCATGTGTGTGTGCATGGACCATGATAACTGCTTCCTCATGCGCACTGTGGCCATATCTTCATCCATGAGCTCCCAACCATATAAGTCTTTCTATGTGTAGCATGCTTTGGAAATGGGCATGGACAATTTTACCTACGTCCTCTGCATAGCCCATAGCTGGTGGAATGTGCTCTCCACTCATTCTTCTAGACCATTGCTGCTTAGGAACTTTAGCTTCCAAATTTGGGACTTGTGTCTCCATGTCCTGAGTAGTCTCTGTAGTTGTCTCCTCTGTTCCCTTTTCTTCCTCTCCTCTTTCCTTCGATTCCTCATCCTTTTGTTCTTCTATGTTCTCTGGAAGTGTAGGAGAATTAGGCATGCTTTCCTCTAACTCTTCCACCTCCTCATTCAACTTCAGTTTCCTCCTTCTTTACATGGTTTCCTCCTTCTATGGAGAGAGTCTGGGTGATCTACACACTATTTTTGGAGTAGCACCTTGGGTCCTTGTTCTCCTAAACACCCTCTTAAATTTGTGCTCCCTTGACTGCATTCAAGTCCTCATCATCCCCCTCTTGTGGCTGAGGTGGTGTAGTGGCACGCTCAACTTCATCCTTATTCATAGGATGTCTTCTACCTCTATGCTCCAAACCACCACTATCTTCATGCTCATCCTCCTCATCCTCCACTTCAATTGGCTCTGTGGGCTTAGGTGCTGGGATGTTCTCCATTGTATGCTTTCCCTTTGGTGGTGCTGGAAGTGCGAACTCACCTTCCACATACTTGTTATTCTCCATCTTTGGCTTTAGTTGGAGATACACCAACACTGCTCCAATATCTCCCACCACCAAACTTATTGGTTTAATGCTCAATACATCTGAAATGAGTCTTTCAACATATGCACCCCACCCTAGATACACATATTTCTTCCTTAGTGTGTGGTAGTCACAATCTACCTTATCCGCATTGAATGTCAGTCACCACGCATCTATAAACCTATGTACTAATGCCTAGAAGTACCTTGCTATGAATGCATATGGAAACTTACACCAAGGGCTCCATGCTCCATCTTTCATGGAAAACCACGCTATATAAAAATGTTGGTATACAAAACTAAACTACCTTTCCAACCACCGAAGGCAAGTCCTTGGGGATGCGCCATTCTTCCTCAAAAGCTACACAGAGCCTATCATACCACTTCTCATCCATTGCTTAACCTACTCTATCATGGATCCCTCACACAAGTACTTCTTGAAGCATTCTATAGGTGATTTGTGTTCCATTGGATACTCCCATACCTTCTCCTTTGGTCCATCAGGTACTCCGATCTCCATGAACACCAGTGATAATAGAACAGCTCCAAAGCTGATCTTTCCTCCCGTGCATGCACTTCCTCAATGATTGTCTCTACAATATAACATGAAATGTTGTAGACTACTCCTTCAAACATCTTTTTGGCAAATGTGTAGCCACATGGTGTTCACTTGTGACCACCTTTCCTAGTCATTTAGCTTTGTAACAAGATGTGTGACCACTTGCACAACTAGATACTTCTTTAGTTTGTCGATGTCCATACCACGCGGACCCTTTGTATACCCCAACTCCTTTCTAGTCTCCAATATTGCAGTTTTTCTATCAGATCATCTCACAAATCATCTCATGTGCCTTTCAACCCCATTACCATGGAGATGAGCACGGCTGAAATTATGACTCTATGACCTGCAAAGTAGAAAAATTCCTCATGCACTCTGCTCATGAGCCATTGGTACAAGGGCTCATATTTCCCATAGTAAGGGAGCTCATATAGTTGGTAAAATCCTATCCTCTATAAGATCTTCTCACCAACATCATCATACACCATGTCTTCCACCATGCATTTATTTGTCTTTGTGTTCAACAACGCATCAAGCTCCTTCTTATTCTCTATGGTACGGTGATTGTACTCACTCACTTTTCTTTTCCTTATGTGTGAATCCCACTCCCAGCTGATGATAAACTATGATGCCCTCTAGATATTACATTTCAAAAAAATTGCTTTCTGGAGCCATCTCTTCTTCTTCTTCTACCACCTTCTTCTTTCCCTTCACTCCTATTGCAACTACTTTCTTGGGTGCCATTTCTACCTTGCAATCCTTTATAGATCCTTTCCACTCAAATTTTGTAAGGTGTGAAGCAAACCCTAGTTTGATTCAACATGCCCTAGGTGAAATTACGTGCCCTAGCTCATCTTTGTCACCTCTGCTTCACTCAAACCCTTCACCACCAGGGACACAAGCTCTTTTATGCACATATCTCTTCTCACATCATGACTGGTTACACACCTCTCACACCTTAAAATGATCACTCGGCTCTTCACACTTGGCTTCTTTCAAATACTCTTAATCGCAATGGTAAAAATGAACTCACATCCCATCCTTATATAGATTTTCAAATTTTTGATACATTCATTACTCCTTCACCTACCAAATATCCTCTCATTAATTGACCAATTCCATCCTTTCCACGTGTGTTACATCCTCGCCCCCAACTATAACCTTCTAGCACCTTCCTACCCTCTGGTCACAGACTTCTCTTCAAGTGCACATCCTTACACCCAAGTACCTCATCACTATACCTTATCCTGGTAGTTATCATGGCCTCTACTTACCTCACGTTATATTGTTCCTTCATTCATCTCCATCCTTGGTCACTTTTGAGAAGCAATGTTTTTACTTTGACAAACACCCATAGTAGCATTTATTCTTTTCATCTTTCAATTCCCACAATCTTGTACCTAGATATCAACAACCACCCCACACTAAAAGGATGTGTAGTCCTCTCGCATAAACATGCTTCATGTAGTAATTAGCTTCATGCACACAAGCACTTATTTCACAACAACAAAAACTAAAGTGACAAAGCATAATGACAATGAAGGAAATACATTAAGGAAATACATAATGGAAACCTAATCTAAATGGAAATACTACCTTATTACAAACACCAAGAAGACTTATTTATAGTAGGGCTTCATCCTACTCCCATTGAAGTAACTAGGTAGTCATGTTTCCATCTAGTGCTTCTAACTAGAAAGTGCATGTTTCAAGGATGTAAGTAATAACATATACGCCCTAACCTAACCAATGTACCTTAAGTTTTCTTGATGGTGCAAGAACTTAGAGTCATAGAGAAGTACCATTTTTCCAATCTCAAACTTCTTATCCCTTATGTTTCTATCATGCCATGCTTTCTACCTGGCCTTTTCCTACTTTTGACTCCATCATGTTATGGCTCATCACTCATCTAGTTGAATCATCTTCTCAATACACTCTTCTAAATCCTTCTCATCAGCTAGACCTCTAGCATGCAAATGCACAAAGAAGGTAACATAAATTCTATAGGGAGAATGGATTCTGCACCAAACACCAACTGAAATGGTGTGGCTTTGTTCAATCTCTTATAAGTTGTTCTATATGCCCAAAGAACATGACACTTTATCATCCCAATCCTTTCTTCCAACATCACAATTTTTTTCAATGTCTGCTCAAAATCTTGTTGAAAGCCTCAACAGTTCCATTTTCCTGAGGATGATAGGGTGTAGTTTTATGGTGTGCAACCATAAACTCATCTAATAGGATCTTGATTGTCTCATTCAAAAAGTGTGTACCCCTATCACTTGTCAAGCTTAAAGGACATCCATATCTTGTAAGAACATTCTCCCATAGAAACCTAGCTGTTGTAGCCATTGTATAGTCCTTCGTAGGTGTTGCTTCTACCCACCTTGTGAGATAATCTATACAAGTAATGATATAGCGTGACCTAGTCCTACACGCGCGGTGGAAAAATAGGTCCTACAAAGTCGATGGCCCATTTCTCAAATGGTTCGCACTAGTAATTGGTCTCAAAGGCATCTCATCTCTTTTCCTAGTTTACCTAGATGCTGAAAATGGTCACACACTTTGCAATATGCTTTACAATCTTTATACAATGTCTCCCACCATAATCCAACAAGTAGGATCTTTTTCAAGTAGCAGATCACCTACATAGTGGCCTCCTGCAATACCACCATGGGCTTCTTCCATAATATCCTTGCACTCATGCTCTAATACACAATGACATAATACTTCATCTCTTCCTAACTTGTAGAGGTCACCACTAATTAACATAAATGGTGCATGCACGTGTATAGCAAGTTGTTTCTTTTCTAATGCCTTCATTCCTTCTAGTGCCACACCAGTCCGTAGAAAGACAAAAATGTCTTCTAATTTTGATGGCATGCATTGTAACCTATATAACTATGCATCTGGCATGGTTTCTTCAATTTTTGTGCTTCTTCTCCTGAGTGAATTCTAGACAAGTGGTCTGGTCCAGAGTTACTTTTCCCGGCTTCACCACAACTGTGAAGTCAAACTCTTGAAATAGGAGTACCCATCTACATATGTGCCCTTGTAAGATGGGTTTGTTCACCAAATACTTCAATGCCATGTGATCTATATAAAACACAAATGGGGTTGCTAACAAGTACTATCAAAACTTGCAATGCATAGATCATTGACAAAGCTTCATGCTCTGTAGTTGTATAATTTTGTTTAAGCAGAGTCAACTTCCTACTAGCAAAACAAATTGGATGATCTATAATACCTTCACCAGGTTGAGCTAACACAATGCCAATGGCCATGCCAGAGGCATCCACATGCACATGAAATGGTTTATCCCATGAGGGAAAGCATAAAATGGGTGCGGTAGTAAGTTTCTCCTTTAATATCTCAAATGCGCGCTTGTTGCGGTTCTCCCCAATAAAATGTACCTTTCCCTTTTAGTAATTCTTCCAAGGGTGCAAAACTTTGGCATACCCTTTGATGAACTTCTGATAATATCCTATGTGACCCAAAAATCCATGCACCTCACTTTGACTGGTAGGTGCTTCCAGGCCTAGAATGACTACAACCTTAGTTGGATCAACCAACAAACCTTCCTTGCAGATTATATGTCCTAACAATATTCCAAAAGGTGTAGCAAATATGCACTTCTTGATGTTCAAAGAGATACTCAATTGTCTACACCATTCAAACATTAAGCACATATTGTCACAATGATCTTTCACAAGCCCATATACTATCCAATCATCTAGATAAACCTATAAAAAGTTGTGAATAAAATATTTGAATGCCTAAACAACTATCCACGAATACAACAGTGTGCATTTTTTTCAGTCCAAAAGGCATGACAATATAGGCAAAGCTACCCCATTCAGTAGTAAATGTAGTCTTTTCTTGATCCTCCTAAGTAATCCTAACTTGATGATACCTGAAAAACCCATCTGTGAAGGAATATATTTCACACCTACAACTCCTTCTAGTATTTCCTCAGTAAATGGTGTAGGGAATGGATCTATTACACATGCAACATTCAGCTCCCTGTAGTCCACACATATTCTAATTCATCCATCCTTCTTGATACTGATCACCATTGGACTAACCCATTCTGACTCATCAAGGGGCTTGATAATTCCAGATTTCAACATGTTATCAATCTCTTCTTTGACCTTTTCACACAAATTGGGGTTCATTCTATAAGGCCTCTTTCTAACTGGGCATGCACCATCCTTAAGCTTTATCTTCATTTCCCCAAGTGATTCATGCATGCCTTTAAGTTCATGATACCCTCGAGGGAATAAGTCCTTGATAATCCCTGAGTAACTCAATGATCTTTCCACTTCCGATTCTAACCAATAGTCTCCAATTATGACCTCCTTTGGCTCAGCCTCCAAACCTATATTCACCTTCTTTTTCTTCATGGGTTCATGATAGGCATGTGTATCCTTTTCTACACTTGTCCAAGACCTCACACACCCCTTGTGAATGTTCAATATCTAGGTTCTCAACTTCCTCATCATCCACGATGTAAACCATCTTTCCTTTCTCTTTCTCAAGGAAAGCACATTCAAGTAGTATGGAGTCCATTTCTTCTTCCTTTTCAAAATGTGCTCTGACTCTGTCTCACCAAATAATTCCTAAATATGCTCTTCTACCTTTGCACTATCTCCCATAGTTAAGCACTTGAAAATTTTAATGCTTCTTCTACTAGAGGTTTAGTCAAGAAGTAGTCAAAGGTCTGGAGCATTCTGCAGTCAAATTCTACCAATTCCTAGTCTCTCGATGTAGTTCTACGTATACATACTAGGTGCGTGTGCATCCTTATAGAGTAGAGTACAATCTATGCACCCAGAGTGAAGGTGGTAATGCTTCCTATCCCATTATCTAGAGTCTCTCACACTTGTAATGAATGTGATGTTGAATAGTTGATCACCATTATAAGTGTAGATCTACGTAGGTGCATTGCTCCTTAAAAACCTAGTAGATAGGGTGATTCCAATCTCCTCCCATTCTATAAGATTATCTCTGTGGACTACCCACCAATGCCGCGCTGTTGTCCCCATGTAAGGTATACACTAACATATCTCTTCTCTTAATTTGATCTATCCACTTGTGCTTCCATGGATTTCAAAAATACAGGAAGATCTTCTTCCCCTATATACCAAGGTATTGCACTACCTATCCATCAAACAAAATGAAGTCCATTCTTTTGCATAACCATGCTTTTTACCTCACGCCCTACTAGTTCATATGTACCATGAGCCCAATTGTCACAAGCAATACTCATAGTATCACTAATAGAATGAGAATCTTCCCACTATAGGATGCCTTCCTTTGATGGCTCATTGACCTCTGGGTCCTGAATAACGCATACATAGATTTTGTTTAAGTCCTCCTCACTTAGAGGCTCAACATATGGTGTAGACTTCCCATCTATCAAAGGTATCACAACCCTTTCCTCCTTGTTCTCAAAGCTGATATACCCCTTATTGAATCTCAAGTCAAGCATTATTCGTATAACACCAAGGGTGTCCAAGCAAGGCTGGAAAACTATCTACTTTTGCAAGTGCTAATACCTCAAAATCCCCAGTGAACTTGGCCCCTTATATGGTTATAGATGCATCCTTCAAAACTCCTATGGGAGTGGCCTTAGTCCATTTTCCATAAAAACACATTAGATGATGGCTGCAATGGAGGCCTCCCCATTTGTACCCATGCATCTAATGTAAGCACATTTACTTCCACACTGTATCAATCAATATGTTTCTCAATAGCCATCCATCCACAACAACATTCAAAGTAATTTCCTTTTCATAGTCAATGCTATTAGGGGGAAGATTTACATGCAGATCTTCCATCCGGTCTCAATACTTGTGCACATGGAGTGTTCCCTTTTAACCAACTTCCTAATAGTGGAATGATGTTCTCTTGGTGCAACATTTTACACACTTCTCTCAGATCATCGATATCAGTTTGGACTGTCTCTGATGCTTTCTTCTACTCCTTTAAGTATTGTATCTCACCCTAAGATTCCTTAGCACTTCCATGGTATCCTGATAAACCTCCTTCTAATGAGTAGGATCTGGGTACCTTGCATGAAAACCTCCTCCTTAGTGTGATGGTAGGTTTCTGGTGTAATGCCTCTCTTGTGCGCACACCACTTCAGCTCATGTAGTAATCTTCACTATTAATGCCTCAAGTCCTGGTGCTATCTTGGGCATCCACTGATCTTCTACCACACGTGCTGGATTCTAACCATCCCGACACCTTTGTTTTTTTTTTTACTTATGTTACTTACTCAGATGCTCATATAAGTCCTGGGCACTCTTCATAGCTATGGTTCTTTCCACAAAAAGAACATGCAATATTTTGAGGACATTCACACCTATAGTGGTCAGGAGATCCACACGTATAACATGTTCCATGAGGGAACTCACCTCTTCCTCCACCACGGCCTCATCCTCCATATCCACCATGATATCCACATCCTCTTCCATGACCTCCTTCAAAACCCCTCATTCCTATCATAGCAGCACGTTTGATTATGATCCCAATCCTGGTGCTCATTCTTACCCTTAGAATTATCCATTACACTTGTTTATCATACCCCAATGTCTATAACATCCTAGATCTGACCAATCAACCAAAATCTTCAATATCATGGGTCGTGGACCGAAAATTTTATAGTAACAAGATACATTCTTCCTTATCACACGTTGTAACAAAGGACAATGTGACTAGCATCATGATTCAAATGATAGATCTCATAGTCCAACAATGAATGAGCGTATATATATCTGTGAGGGAAACTATCCTTAGTGTGACCTTCCACTTCACAATCTATACACCAAATCCTGAGCACGTTTTCATGGGCTGAATTTGTTGATAGCTTCTCTAACTATTTTTCCATAGCTGCAATTTGTGCCTCTAAGAATGGACTAACGCCAATGTCAATGCTCCCAACTACCTCAGCACACAAATACTTCCAGTGCTTCACGTGGATCAGTGTATGTCTTATGTGATAATGCTCTTCTAAATGGTGTAATCAATCCACCAACAAACCATTGTGCATGTTGGCTTGCATGAATATCATAAGAAATATTAGATAGGAGTGTTTTAAAATGGGCATCATACTCACGTACACTCTCAATAGTGCCTTGTTTGATATCCTTGAGCACACTTATACTCTTCTACTCAAATTCTGGGATATAGAACTCTTTCAAGAAAGCATCCTTCAACACTTTGCATAATCCACACAAGTTTGATCAGGGTCAAACTTCCTATACCAACTGTGTGCACATCCCTGTAATGTAGTAGCAAAATTGACTTGCCTTGTGCTCAAAAGCCATGATCCCTTTCACATGCCACAATATTTCACACATGTGCACATGCTCAACAGCATCCTCTATGCCTCTATACTCTAGAAGATGAAGAGACATCTCCATATAAATATTCTGGGGTTGGTGCGGACCTTTCCCACCTGATCCAGAACCTCCTATGTTTCCCCTACCTCCAAAACCACTAGATCCACCAGAACTAGAACCACCTATACCTCCTGATCCTCCACCTATAGCTGGAATAGGACTTGTAGATGTACTCCCCTATGCTGCTTTGACAAGTAGTACTATACTGAACCCCTATAGTTTGTGTGGTAGTTCCACTTCCAGAGGTGAATCCAACATTTAGCATGCTTACATTCTATGTAGATGATGCACCTAAAAATGTTCCTCCAAATAACATTGAAGTCATTTTGTCCTACCATTGATGTACTTGTTTTCGACTTACTCTGGTTCTCCTGTTTCCCAAATTCACTTGCTGATTACTTTTTGTACTAGATACTAGAAAACCAAGCACAAGGGCTAGGTCACCAGTGGATTAAGATGCACGCCCCATGGCCCAGTAGTCTCTCTGTTGCACACACTTTTGTGTGAGGCCAAGGGGGATCTCTATCATGCTTTCCAAGATGGGGAGTTCCTGATGCTCTGCTCCACATCTTCTATGTGAGCTTCAAATCCTTCACAAGCCATCTCTCTCCTCAATGCCATACTTTCTACAACTGGAACACGTTGCTTCTCTATCTCCCTCTCACGTGCCTCATTATACTTAAGTCACCTTTCCTCTCTCTACCTTTCTACCACTAGGTCTACCATCTTTCACCAAGCTTGTTCCTTCCCTCACACATGGTGAGGTTTAGTTAGCCATCGGTTTACTCTCTCAGGTTCAAAGTTACCATCAAGATCTTGATCACCAATGGAATACCTTTGTAGATATGCTCCTCTAAGATACCACAAAACTAGAATTCAGCTACCTCCGGAAAGAATACATCAAAATTGAATATTCCAGAATATAACTATTTAGAACACCACAAACCACGTATCCACAACGCATGAGTCCAAATCAGATCAACATCATAAAGGGCCTAAAATTCTTCCTATGTCTAGACAAGTGTGTGATACCTCCAATTCCACTTAGATGCATAAGCAATCAGCCACTCATATAATTCTACTGGAAAGATGGCAAAAATCTCTCATATAAGTTGTCATATAAATTTTGTTCTACCCAAGTGTGTGCATTAAACTTAGATCCAATGCTGAACCACTATGCATATTCTTCCTCCAGATCATGTATCCACTCCTCAATACTTGTTAGAGTTAACCGGTACATCTTCATCATGAAACCATCCTAAAACAACTAAAAAAGAGGTCCCAGCAATAGAACCAATGATGCAGCCTAGAATTCACTAGATAATACCCTAGACATGCTGCACATCACTCATCCTAGACTAAGTGCTCACCTAAAGTGCACAAAAAGTACTAGGTCCCTCTTTAGGGTTGTTGTATCAGAATGCTAACATGATGAAGACTTACAGCATATGGATCCATAACTAATACATCATTATACAATGCATGATAGATCTAGATCTAGGAAAGAATAGGTTTAAACAATAATCATGATAGAAATAAGAACATGCACTACCCAATTACACACAGAATAACACTTAGGTTCAATCAATATCTTCCATCTCTTAATTATCACAATAACACATAAAAGCTTCTTACAATACTATCAAATCTATGTCGATGCACACATGGATCTGATACGGTAATCCAGAAACATGTACACTATGTTATCTATCTTTTCATATCCATCATCTCCTACTAGGTAATTCACTACATATATATAGGGTGGGGACTTTCCCTTCACCTCTTATCTATTCCAAAAATAGGCCACATGTTATTAATAGCCACGTGCCATTTTCATGCATAGCCACACATGTAAGTGTGTTATCTATAGACTACTAATAGTTAACTGAGGTGACAATCCTATTCTTAGATTGTCTCCATGCAAAAGTGCTCTATGAATCCGATCCTCCAAAATAGACAATGTGTGGTGCACACGTCTCTGCATCATTGGTGTGTTTTGCATGCCATCTTCTAAAAATAGATCTTCATGCCCAAAAATGGCTAAGTCCTAAAACTAAACTTTTGCTCCGTGCATGCATTCTTCCTATCCAACCTCTTATTTATGTCTGTCCACCTCTCAGAGGAGCCCAACTTGTAACTAATGAGTTGGGAAGTGAATCTCAATGTTGGGTCCAGTAGATCCGTAATAATGTGTGCCATTCCCCCCTTATCATATTTTAATTGCTTGGCTAGCTCTTATACCTTTGCAATGGCACTTAAATCGAGGGCCATGTCTTCAACAATTTTTATAGGATCGTTACCCTATGTATTAAATTTCCTATGAGTCTCATCCTTCTCCCTGCAAGTAGAAAAATTATTCATGTACTCATGACATCAACCATCTGAATAGTGATGCGGGTTTAGCAAAAAATGACACCTCCCAAAGCTATAAGACACCTCTTTTTTACAACTCCCTCTTCACTGAATCATCTACCCTAGGGTTTCCTTGTTCGTCCAACCCTGGTAGCTCCTTGTAGATATCCGCTCGCATTAAATTGTCATAGTTTGTGGTTATGTGGTTGAATTCACCGAGTTTACATCTGTAAAAATTTTAGCTCCATTATCTACCTCAATAACTTGAGGGGATACTAATTTTCCTAATAGACTTCCATGGGTTCTTTCTTTTCCACCATCGGTCTCTTTGTATGAGATTTATTAGGTGTCATCTCCTTTTTCTATCATTATTTTGTTCCCTAACTGCTTTCTAACTTTTCCTTCATCTACCCTAACCTTACAACTCCATACTTCTCTCTCACCCAACCCCCTTTTGCTATGTTGTCTTCTTTTGTGCTTGTTATACTACAAGATCAAGTCATAGCTTATACAATTTCTTGGTTCATGACAAGTACCTTTCTCTTCTTCGTAAAACCCTCATCGCACTTCAAGTTAGGAGCACAAAAATTCATTAAGGCAAAGTAGTCGAAATGACTACCTTTACCCTCTATTTATACTTTTTCAACACCTTAAAGTTCCTTTGACCACATGTCTTAATGTCTCTTTTTAATAAAGCACTTTATTTCACTTAAATAAACTTTTGTGACTCCCCTTCACGTATCATAGTTATAATCTTCGACACTCTAATATTACTTCATTACCATAGATCTCATTCACACACATCATCGTGTCAAAGTACATAACCTCTACATTGTTCACCAAGTAGTTCCACATGGTGTCGCCTTCCTCTTGTTATACTATGCGATCATTTTTTCTCTTCTACGTGGTCTTTAAAATTTTCTCAACACACCTTAACAAATGCACAAATTCAAACACCTTATACATTGTAACACTCATTTTTGTACCTTTGCGCTAATAGTCCATCTTCTCAAATAATTTTTCAACCATATCCAAACATTTCTACCAATTCATCCACCCCACACTAAATGTATGCATGGTCCTCTGCGCATGGAATCACTTCCAATTTAATTAGCTACTGGCACATCAACACACAACACAACACCGAATAGAGAAGAAAAATAAAAAATGACAAAAGGAAACACAAAAAGGGAAATGCATTAAGGAAAACCTAATCTAATTGGAAATATTGCCTTATTTATAGTAATTCTTCAACCTACTCCCATTGAAATAACCTAGCAATTGTGTCCCATCCAAAGGTGCTTGTAATTGTCACGTGCTGAATTCAGATATTAAGAATATAATATATGGTCCCAACCAATGGACTTTAAGCTTCCCAGGATGGCGCAGAAACTTAGAATCATAAAGTAAAACCATCTTCCCAACCTCAAATTGCTTATTCTTAATGTGATGATTGTGTCATGCCTTCTCATTCCTCTAACTCCATCTAGTAAGGGATCATATTTCATCCAACTGCATTAACTTATCAATGTGCTCTTGCAATGCCTTTTTGTTGACCAATCCTCCTACACATGCAATACGTAGAGAGGGTAGCATGAAATCTACCGAAAAATAGCTTATGCACCAAACACCAATTGAAATGGTGTGGCTTTGTTCAATATTTTATAATTTATTATATATTTCCATAGCATGGCCGAGAATTTTCATCCCAATCCTATCTCCCAACGTCACAAATATTTTTCAACATGTGATTCAAACAAAAATTTAAGGCTTCTGATGTCCCATTAGCTTGTGGGTGGTAAGGGGTAGTCTTATGATGGGCCACCATGAATTCTACCAACAGAATCCTGATAGTTTCATTTAGGAAATGTATACCCCTATCACTCATTAAACTCAATGGGCACCCATATCTACTAATGATGTTTTCCCATAAAAATCTAGTTGTCTTCATTGTCATACAATCGTTAGTAAGAACTACTTCTTCCCACTTTGTGTAAGATAATCAGTGCAAGTAATGATGTACCGTGAACTCATCTTTTACGTAGCAGGTGAAATAGAGCCTACAAATTCAATTTCCCATTTCTCGAATGGTTCATCACTAGTTATTTGTGTTAAAGGAATTTCATCAATTTTTCTTGGTGACCAAGGTCTGGAAATGATCACAGACCTTGAAATACTCAATATAATCCTAGTAAATGGTTTCCCACAAAAGAACTATCAATAAAATCTTCCACACAGTGGCATTTCTTACATCATGCATTCCTGTAATTCCACCATGTGCTTCCTCCATGATTACAGCGTGCTCATGTTTCAGTACCTGCTGGCGCAAGAGTTCATCCTAGCCTAACTTGTATAGGTCTCCACGAATTAACATGTAGGGAGCGATGTGTGTAGCTAACTATTTTCTCTCCAAGGCCTTTATCCCCTCTAGATCCACACCCGTTCTTAAGAAAATAATGATATCTTCTAAACCATAGGGTGTGCACTTTGAAATCTAAATAGTTATGCATCGACATTGTATCCTTAATGTTCTACACGTACTCTCTCTGAGTCAATCCTTGATAAATGGTCGGCCCCAAATTACTCTTACCTGGTTTAACAACAATGTAAACTCAAACTTTTGAAATAATAGGACCCACCTACATATGTGCCCTTGTAATATAGGATTTTTCACCAAGTATTTTAATGCCATATGAGTCCGTATAAAAGGTAAATGGCATCGCTAGCAAATATTTCCTAAATTTATGCGAAAGGTGTAGATCATCGATAATGACTCGTGCTACATGGTAGTATAATTTTATTCTATTGGGGTTATCTTATGTAGTCATTTTTATGCCCTTAGAATAACCTTATAATCCCATGTGCATCATCCTATCACCCAGTGGGTGCTTTAGGCACTCACCCGAGGAACACACGGACATCAAGACCCTCCTTTATATGAGCATTTTGAGATGTTTTCATTGATAAAATATTAAATGAAGGAAGTTAAATGATCATACATGCATTTTGAAATCACAGGATGAGTTATTATATCAACATACTCATTCGGATAACAAGGAAACATCATACGAGAGCAGATCTAATCCATAACATAAAGAAAAAGGCACTAGGGTTTACACCCATGAACAATATATTTAGAATAGAACCATGTATTGAGATTGATCATAAATCTAGTAACCATTTTACATCTAAGGGGGCATATTAGACTAATATATCAAGACAAAATGACTCATCTATTAGAAGTTCTACTTAATTTTCCTTATTACAAAAATTTAGCGAGACCCATTCCCCAGACATGATATCATTCCTACAATATCCCAATGGTAACCCCAGCCCCTAGAACCTCCTATTATTTCTATAGATCTTCTCCTTTCATCCTCTCTATGAATCTTCCCCTCATCGACCTATATGGTGATGCTCTCTCTAGAATTATTATCTTTATATCCCCTCACTCTCTCGATGATGTTTCCTCCGAATGGTGATCCTCTTCTTCTATCTGAGCATCTCTATAAATAGGTTTAGCACCCGCCTCCATGCCTTCCTAAAGTATCATATCGGTTTCTAAGTGTCAAGGTGGTCATCCAATGGAGAATTCTTCTTCCGATCCAAGCTCTCCACTTTACTGTAATGATGTCTTTTAGGAATGTTCCATACGTGGAATATTCTTTCCTTGACCACCAAGTCACCAAGCTGGCACCTTATCCACTCAGCACGCCTAGTCAGGTCACATTTTTCCTCAAGTGCCTCTTGGAAAGATGAAATGTCGAGATGATGTGCGCGTACCGTAGAGAAAGATCAGGCTGACTGCGAAGAACTCCTTTTTGTCTGGGAAGGACTACCTGCAAATAAGAACACAAGACCACAAGATTTTGATTAGATAATAAATGAGGAAACTGCCTTGGGCCCAGGAAATGTAAAACTTCCTTTCGAAGGTGGTCAGTTTCCCTGCTAACATGAGTTAACACAAAATATTGTAAAATATCAATCAAATTGCTTGGCTGAACTGGGTAGGGGAAAGGCTGTTTTTCCTGGTTTTGATCAAAGGAACCGATGCCGGTTACCTATAACCGATGGCGGTTACTGATAACCGATACCGGTGGGTTCTAGGATCTTCTGGGCTGGTTGTGGAGTTTGTAATGGCTGATTTTTGGATGGTATTGGGAAATGGGATGGTTAGAAGCTAAGGAATGATAGTTAGAGGCAATGGTACGTTGGATAATGGATTCAGGAACGGATTTGGGAGGACTGTAATTCCAAAAGCATAAGAAATGTTATAATGGAGGACATGCAAGATGTAACTTACTGGTTTTTGACGAAGATGCCAGTTGATCTCCTTGGCTGCCAACTCTTCTGGTTTCTTCACTCGTCTCTGCTTGGTCAAGTGAAGTTCTGGACTCTGCTAATCGCTTTGGACTCTCCTTTGATTCAAAAATCCTTCGACTGATCTCCAAAATGAAATTCCGATCCGTTGTTTTGGTTTGGGAAGCCCATTTACAGGGAACCGATGGCGGTTGCGTAACCGACGGCGGTCGAGTAGGAACCGGCATCGGTTAGGAAAAAGTAGGCTATTTTTAGTAAAATAGCCCACCTTCCCTGCTTTTCTCCCGAGAGATCAGCCATGGGCTTGGTCAAGTGGCTAGAAGGTCGGCTTTGGGTGCGAGTAAGGAGGCATTAGTTATGGATGTGAGTCTAGACCAAGTCATGGGTCCTAATTAGGTTAGTTTAGGGTTAGGGCTAGGTCATGGTGAGGTGGCCAAGTGAGGTGGTAGGTAAGGTGATGTGGATTTATCAATTACAAGGTAATTAATAAATAATTGTGTGAAGTTTAGGTAATGAGGTTAGGTTGCGAAATGGGATGCGGGTCACAAGGGGTCGTGAGACACGAATTTGGTGTCTACATTAGCCCCTTATTGTCGTGTAGCTTGTTCTGTAAAGCTGCGCGGACAATAATATGAAGTGGTTTCTCATGTTAAAGATATAGGTAATCCCCCTCAAATCTATCACAGATTGAGTGAACGGGAAATCAGGGATAGGGTTGATAAAGGGTATATGTGGTAGAGAGGATGGTAAGGTGATGGTGTAGGTCCAAGGAAGCAGACGCATGTTGAAATGCAATAGTACGACTAGGGTACATGATTTGACGAGCAAACCAGCAATGTATAGGCAAAGGTCGATAGTTTATCCAAACAAGGGTGATATAATCCTGGTATCCAAGGCATAGGAAGTAGCTCCAGGGTATATAACAGGTAAGGTACAGGAACGTTTAGGCATGTTCGGCAGTACCAAATGGTTGGTTTGGTTGAGATAAACGTCACGGTCTAGGTCTAGGCAAAGTTGGTCGACAGATCAAGTCAAGGACCCTAATCATGCTAAAACACGAACAAGTGAGCTCGATGGAACACAAGGTACAGGATGGATGGATAAAATAAAACGTTGATTGTGGGTATAGTATGGAAGTGATGCGGCCTTGGGTCGGGCCAAGTTGTTGGGTGGTGGCCATGGGTCAGCCCAAATAAGTGGGTTGAGGCCTTGGGTCGGGCCAATTGGTAGGGCGAGGCCTTGGGTCGGGCCAATTAGGTAGGTTGAGGCCTTGGGTCGGGCCAATTGGTAGGGCGAGGCCTTGGGTCGGGCCAATTAGGTAGGTTGAGGCCTTGGGTCGGGCCAATTGGTAGGGCGAGGCCTTGGGTCGGGCCAAATAAGTGGGGCGAGGCCTTGGGTCGGGCCAACAAGGTAGCGAGGCCTTCGGGCCAAATAGGTAGGTTGAGGCCTTGGGTCGGGCCAAGGCGAGGCCTTGGGTCGGGCCAAATAAGTAGGTCCTGGGTCGGGCCAACAGTAGGGGCGAGGCCTTGGGTCGGGCCAATAAGTAGGGGCGAGGCCTGGGTCGGCCAGGGGTCGGGCCAAATAGGTAGGTTGAGGCCTTGGGTCGGGCCAATAGGTAGGGCGAGGCCTCGGGTCGGGCAAATAAGTAGGTTGAGGCCTTGGGTCGGGCCAACAGGGCAGGCCTGGGTCGGGCCAAATAAGTGGGCGAGGCCTGGGTCGGGCCAAATAGGGGGCGAGGCCTTGGGTCGGGCCAAATAGGTAGGTTGAGGCCTTGGGTCGGGCCAATTGGTAGGGGCGAGGCCTTGGGTCGGGCCAAATAAGTAGGCGAGGCCTTGGGTCGGGCCAAATAGTGGGTCGGGCCAAATAAGTGGGGCGAGGCCTGGGTCGGGCCAAATAAGTGGGGCGAGGCCTTGGGTCAAATAAAATAGGTAGGTTGAGGCCTTGGGTCGGGCCAATTGGTAGGGCGAGGCCTTGGGTCGGGCCAAATAGGGGCGAGGCCTTGGGTCGGGCCAAATAGGTAGGTTGAGGCCTTGGGTCGGGCCAATTGGTAGGGCGAGGCCTTGGGTCGGGCCAAATAAGTGGGGCGAGGCCTTGGGTCGGGCCAAATAAGTGGGGCGAGGCCTTGGGTCGGGCCAAATAGGTAGGTTGAGGCCTTGGGTCGGGCCAATTGGTAGGGCGAGGCCTTGGGTCGGGCCAAATAAGTGGGGCGAGGCCTTGGGTCGGGCCAAATAGGTAGGGCGAGGCCTTGGGTCGGGCCAATTGGTAGGGCGAGGCCTTGGGTTGGGCCGGACCAGGGAACAAATGTTGTGCAACAAAGGTGGACAGAGGCGATATTGGTGAAAAAGAGGCAAGGAGTAAGGAACGGCAAAGAATGGGGTAAAAGGGGTATCAAACCGACGTCGATTCATCATGACCGATATCGGTTAAGGGACCGATACCGGTTTCCTAGGGCAAAAGGAAACCGACATCGGTTTAAGTCGAAAAACCTATAAAAAGAAATATACGGCTGTCATTGTCACTGTTGTTATTTGTAATCCAAATTGACTTGTCTGACGTGGAGAGTTGATTTGGAGGGGTATTGAATGAGGTGGAGCTATTTGATTGGCGGAGAGAGTTGATAGTGGGCCCGAATAGTTGAGGAGGCAGCAGGTGATTGGCCGGGGACCCAGCAGATCAGGATTGGAGCCATGGCACAGGCAGGAGGAGCCGGAGGAGCTGGACCAGCTGGACCGCCACCACCCATCCCACCACGACGGCGTGTCGTCGTACCGGTAGGTTCTAAACTCTTTAATTTGGTGATTTGGTTGAGTTATGTGGTTTTTGGGATTTGGGTAGGAATTGGTATTTTGTAGGAAATAATGGGTAAATGGAGGTAATTTGAGAAAGGGAGAGGGTAGATAGGTTAGATAGGCTAAGGCGGCTAGGTGTGTAAAATTTTAGGGTTTTTGGGTGGGTGGATGGGTAGAAATAGGTAAAAAATGAGTTTTGGGGGCCGTGCGCGGGTTCGGCTCGGGTAGTGGACAGTGACCGATGTCGGTCACTAGGCGACCGGCATCGGTCGAAAAAAATAGAGTAAGGTTAGAATGGGGGACCGGCATCGGTCTCAGATCGGCCGGACGGGGGGGGGAGGGATGGGTTGAGGGTGGTATTGAGGGTGTATGGCTTTGGGGTGTTGGGTTGGGTTGGGAGTGGGGAATGGGATTGGGTTAGGGGTTTAGGGTTTAGGGTTTAGGTTTTGAAGGTGGGTCAGGGGTCTCGGGGTGGGTGTGGGTTGTGTTGGGTTGGGTTGAGTTGGAGTAGGGATTGGGGTAGGGGTTTAGGGTTTAGGGTTTAGGTTTTAAAGTGGGTCAGGGGGTCTTGGTGGGGTGGGTTGTGGGGTCTGGGGTTGGGTTGGGGGAGTAGGGATTGGGTTAGGGGTTTAGGGTTTAGGGTTTAGGTTTTAAGGTGGGTTGGGGGCTTGGTGGGGTGGGTTGGTGGGTCAATGGTTGAGTTGGGGTAGGGATTGGGTTAGGGGTTTAGGGTTTAGGGTTTAGGTTTTAAGGTGGGTTGGGGGCTTGGTGGGGTGAGTTGTGTTGGGTTGGAGAAAGGTGAGGTGTGGGGTTAGATTTTGGGTGTTACAAAAGGGGGTTTAGATGGTAAAGTAGGTGTTATAATAAAGAGTGGGTCTAAGAATGTGGGTTGGTTTTGCAGCACGCGCCAGCTGACGATGCGTGATAGGATGCCTCCACTATTGAGTCGGATGAGGCCACACATATCTGCGGCGCATTGGGCCATCATGCGCGAGGTGGGGCTCGGCGGGGTCCAGAGGTACAGAGCGATCGACAGATCACACCTGATGGTCGCCTCATCGAGAGATGGGATCCGGCGGCCAATGTGTTCCATCTCGCCGACCGGGAGATGACGGTCACATTAGAGGATGTGTATCGCATCCTGCGGCTACCGATCGAGGGAGAGGCCGTTTTTCAGGTAGATTCAGAGACTGCCATGGATAGCATACTGCAGGTTTTTGGGGATGCAGCCGCGCTTCTGACATATCATAAATAGAGCATTGATATGGTGACATGTACCGCGCACAGACATGAGACACGGCTTGCCGTGTTGATGATGATAGGATCACCGCTTCGCCCTCCCGGATTCAGAGGGAGGCCGCTTCCCACGGGCATTGATGGGGGTGCTACTGGAGATGGTGGAGGAGCACACCTGTTTCGCATGGGCACCAGTGTATCTGGTGCAATTATACAGGGAGTTATGGGGCTATCGCCGGAGGAGGCGATTTGGTATTTGTTCTACATTTTTGTTGCACTGTTGGGCATACGAGCACATCGTATGCATCAGGCCGGTAGGGCTACCCCAGCAGCCAGGGCCACAGGTCGTGTACCGATATGGATTTCAGAGGTGGTTGGGGATCGTGGGCCAGCCACGAGCAGTTGTTGCAGGTCGAGATGTGGCCTACTATAGACATATGCTAGAGGGCCTTACAGCAGTAGACATTATATGGAGACCCTACAGAGGTCACCAGCCTGGCAGAGGAGCCCGCATACAGCTGCGCCTGATCCAGTATACATTCTGGATAGCAGGACGTAGGCCGGGAGAGTACGAGCGGATACCCTTAGAGAGGGTACGCAGGCAGATGGGGCTGCCACAGGACGAGCCACCTCCCTTCCCTCAGTACAGGAGGGATGATGTAGAGGCCCCACTGCCAGCACCACAGCCTTGGGATCCAGACTGGGTAGCGGAGAGACCAGCAGGTGAGGGTGTGGATGATGCCGGGTGCACGGCAGCATACAGGGTCTGGTGGGCTGGGCAGAGAGCAGCGAGGATAGTACCGCCTGCGCAGCCAGACTTGGCTGCAGTTACTGCAGAGAGAGATCAGCTCCGGGGCAAAAAGTGCTTATTACAGGACAAATGGCTGCCACACAGCACGTGCACGGGGGGTCCTACACAGGCAGCTAGCCTGTGCTCAGCTCAGTAAACAGCACAAAGACTACACCACCACCAAGAAGACAACACAGTGCAGTATGTGTACAGTAAAGCAAATGCATTTCAAAGAAGAAGAAAATGACACCACAGCCCCCATACCACCACGGCCACACAAAAGGTGTACAGCACAGCAAAGACTCTCCACCAAAGACCACAAACACAAAGTGCAGTACAGTGCTCAGGGATATTGGTGTTAGGTGCCAGGGACCAGCCCTGCCCTTCAAAGGGCGAGAGATCGTTATATGGAGGTTAGAGCAGAGGCCCGTTATTATCGTGGATATTCTTGATAGTAGCGGAGTCGAGTATCGTGCATGCAACAAGATAGGGCGGAGACCTCGCACAGCCAGAGATCTCAGGGAGGGGCAGCTACAGCTGGCGTGTCCGTGACGGGCAGGAGGCGAGAGGCACCACAGGGACCAGCGGGGAGAGGTGCCGAGGGCGGTGGGGAGAGCTGATAGATCCCCGACATGGTTTTGTATAGGGACATGGGCACCGGTCTGCGAACCGGTTGTATTGATAGAGGCCTGCGTGCCTACACTTATTCATTGTTTTGATTTATTTATTTATTATATACCGGCCTGCGAGCCGAGTACGGGTTGTACATTTGATACCGCTCATGAGCCGAGTATATTTTTGATATGAGAGACCGGCCTGCGAGCCGAGTCGATATTTTTGGTAGGTATTGCGGCCTGCGTGCCGGCTTTGGTATATTATGAGATCACAGAGGCCCCGATGTAGGGCACATTGTATTTTTGAAAACTGGGATATATATATATATAGATGATGTTTTGATCCACATGCTGTGTTTAAAATGTGTTGAAATAAATGGTTGGTAATATATAGAATGTGTGATGAGTTTAATTGACATGTTGATAGATAGATGATGCTGATGTTTTTGTTTATTTGTGCGTATATATGAATGTCAGGTTATGTGATAAATTGGTGGTTTTGTGGCAGTGTAATATATGTAACTGATGAGTTGGATCTAAATGATGTATAGATTGATAGTTTCTTGATATTCGTAGTTGATGGTTGTGTATTGGTAGAAATGATGTTTAATGAAATTATAATGCTATGTGTGGTGGATAAACAAATGTGGTAAATTCTGTTGTTTATGCAGGCAAAGAGGCGGGCGCGACAAAAATTTAGATGAGAAATGAAGAAAAGAACCCTGTTTCAAAAAGGCAGGTGCATAACCGGTATCGGTTTGCTAACCGATGTCGGTAGAGATATGACCGATATCGGTTCTATGACCGATACCGGTTATTTAGGTATGAGCTTTTCTAAAAATAGAAAAGCTAGGGTGGCAACTTAAGTTTTAATTTTAGAGCCATGCAAGAGGTTAAATACGCGAACGCGACGCTTTTTGACGACTGAGACAGGTATTTGCATGAGAGATTTGGGTGAGAAGAAGGAAAGAGACAAGGAAAGTGAATGTGATCCGAGATTTAGAAGGCAGACAGACAAAGTTAAAAAGGGTGGTGATCATGGCAGAACGAGGAGAAGCATCCAGCAGGCAAGGACAGGAGGGCAGACAAGGGCCACCGCAAGCTGCTGCAACTCAAGAGGTATTGTTTTGTTTGTGATTTGATTACTGCATGTTTCGTGAGTAAGATGGGGGAGAGTAGGTGGGTAGATATGAGAGAGAAAACATGATAACAAGGGTCAGCAGTGAGCTAAGTGTTACAGGTAGGCAATCGTGGGTTCCGTATGTTTATATGTATAAAAACGAAGAAACGAAAAATTATTGTCGTAGGTGGTTGTTTTTAGGAAGGTGAATATAATTGACAAGGACCGTAAATGCGTTAGGAGAACCGGTATCGGTTACTTAACCGATATCGGTTATGTATAACCGCACCGCTAAGCCATCGGAGAAATTTCCGTATGTTTGAAAAAGACTCTAATGGATTGAATGGTTGTTTGTCGCTTTTGGCGATGCAGCAGAGAGTGGTTGAGGATGAATGATAGCGTGCGCAAGTCACCGTTGTCGCGAATCCGAGCGGATGTAACACCAGCGGAATGGACATTGATAAATCGTTTGGGGTTAAGTGGAATCCGTTATTATTCACGAATCGCACGTAACCATGGTATGTTACAGGCGCTGATTGAGAGATGGAATCCCGAGACAAATACCTTCTATCTGCCAACAGGTGAAATGACAGTAACATTGGAAGATGTGTTTCGGATTTTGAGACTCCTATTACAGAGAGAACCAAGATATCGTGCACTACCTAGCGCACGCACGGGCAGCGATAATAACAGTGTTTGGTCCATATGCACGAGACTTAACACAACGGGTTTATCGTCATTCACATATGGGGTAATGTATGCAGACACCCCGAGGAGACAAGGTTAGCAAGAGTGATATTAATGATAGCAGAGGGTATTATGCATTACCGAGGGCTGGAAGGGGGAAGATTTCCAAAGGCATTGATGTGTGTTATTCGGGGAGATGATAGAAAGGAATGTGACTTTTGCATGGGCACTGCGTATTTGGCGGAGCTATACAGGGGTTTATGGGCTTGTAGGCGAAATCACGTAATAGACAACCGGATAGTTCATACTTATTACACTGTTGGGCCTATGAGCACATTGTTTGTGTGCGACAATAGGCCGATCCATCCAGCAGGAGAGACCCGGAGTACAGGGTGGGATTCGACGATGGGTCCGATGCAACAAGAGGCAGATCTCAAGCCGTGACGGTGACATTGAGTATTACAGCAGTGTATGGGAGAGAGTGACGGTTATGGATATCTCATTGAGGCCATACGGAACTATATGGTAACCGAGAACATAGCTGAGGAGTTGAGAGGTGTAGAGCGATTGAGGTGGATCGCGGGGCACAGGCCAGGTGAATATGAGAGGATTCCTATAGATCGCGTGCGGCGACAATTTGGATTTGTGCAGGACATACCACAGGCTTATAGACCATATATGAGGATCGATGCCGAGGCAGCATTCTCACCACCCCGGCCAACACCTCCAGAAGGGCCTGAGGAGATAGCAGCCGATCGCAGGGTAATGGATGCAGGAATGACAGAGGCCTATAGATTATGGTGGGTAGCAGAACTGCGAGGTGTACGTGAGCGCCCTGACATAGCGGTGATTACAGCAGAGAGGGATCGTCTGCAGCGTTTGGTTCAGCAGCTCCAAACGCAGGTGAATGAGACAAGAGGATTGTTAGTGGTTGCGGAGTCACGGGCGGCGAGACTAGAGGCTGGAGTTCTCCATGCGAGAGGGCGTATTCATATGTTACAGGAGAGATTGGCAGATCAGTGGGCGGTACCAATAGCCGTGGTACCTTTGAGGACAGAGAGGCCCGGTGAGAGGGGTCGACGATCACGATCATCACCTAGTTCGGGATGAGTTGTGATGGTCTGAGTATATGTTAGCGAGGTATAAGAATAAATAAGGATGCCGACCTGCGTGTCGATGATAGAGAAGATGTATTTGTTTAACATCTAAATAAAATTGAGTATGTATGTTGATTTGAGTTATGATAATAATAAGATTGTCGGTGTTTTGATTTTCGGTGTTTCGAAAAAGGATAAAGAGAAATGTGATAAAAATAAAAATACACAAAAATATTTATATTCACCACACAAGATAGGTTATGGTAGGGGATGGTCGAGCTAACCTTGGGAGACCCCATGTCTCCGAAGTGCTGCCTACATAGCCCATTGCACAAAGCAAGGAAGGGCCTCAGACCGATGTAGTTCTCCCTTAGGATCAGGGAGGGGTGAATTTAGGCAATTTGGTATGGTTTAGGCAATTTGTCGTTTGGTAAAAAAATTTGATGTTGGTAGGGTAATGGTGTTGGTGCTGGTAGGATAATGTTGTTGGTGTAGGTATAGGTAAAGCAAAGGTTAGCATACCAAAGTAGTAGGGAATAGTGTCCTGATTAAGATCAACACACAATTCTAGATGCGAGGCAAAGCGGAAAGAGTGCTCCATAGGTGAAAAGAGCTAAACAAACCACACAACGTAGAACGAGCCTGAAGCCCTAAGTGCCGTGTATAGACGAGAAGTCCATAGTTGAAAAGAGTTGTATGATCACAATATATCAGGTGTACGTTACGTCCCTTGAGTTGAAACAAATGGTGAGGTGATGTGGATGATATAGCTGAGGTACAAAGAACTTGTTACAACGAAAGAGAACCTACCCTAAATAGACAAGTCCATGACCCAAAAAGTTCTTTTGCATGAGGCTTTTATTTTACTGAAGATAGACTGATCAATGCGGGAAGTCTATAAGGGATATTGATTGTATTATTCTTGAGGTCTTCACGAAGCTGATCAATGCGAGAAGCTTCTGATAAAGGCTGACTGTGTATAGCTGTCCTTCGGGGAACAATTATTTATAGTAGCAGAGATGATTTTAGTGCATAGCTGTCCTTCAGGGGAGCAGTCTATTTATAGTAGCAGCAATAGTTTGGCATATAGCTGTCCTTCGAGGGAGCAGTCTATATTTAATTTTAGATAACTAGATGTTCTTTTGGCGTGAAGCATCTAGTTTAGTAGGAAGTTTGACTCAAGAAAATCCCATAAGAATACGGCTTATTTTAATACTTTGAAGTCATGGACTAGACTAAGAAGGGGAAGGCATCGTAAGGGGAGGTGAGGGGTGAGCTTGATTTTATTTCGAGATGTAAGAGACAAGTGTATGTGGTGGTATGTGAGCTCAAGGGACGAGCAGTAGGCGGATAAGAAGTGATATAACCCTAATTTCAACAGTAGAATGGTCGAAGATGCAAGGCATTAAGGGGTTCAGGCTCAGGTTTACCATTAAGCGAAGCTAAACGATAAGTGCCTGATCCATAGGTGTGAGTGATTATATAAGGCCCAATCCAATTGGGAGCAAATTTTCCGCGTTTGCTCTTTTCCAGTTTGGTTACATGTTGATTCTCTTTGAGGACGAGATCACCAACCTTAAAGGTACGCTCATGAAGTCGCTTATCATAAGCACGCTTGATGCGTTTTTGATAGATTTGAAGATGATCAAGAGCTGTAAGACGACGTTCGTCAAGAAGCTCCAATTGGGCTAACCGCTCTTGGCGGAAATCATCGTTAGTGAGAATATCCCGAAGAGATATTCTAAGGAGGGTATTTGTATTTCGAGAGGCAAAACAGCCTCTGTACCGTATACCAAAGAAAAGGTGTGGCATTAGTAGAAGTACGAATGCTATACGATATAGCCCAAAGGGCAAAGGGAATGTGATCGTGCCAATTTCTTCCAGATTCATTGACAACTTTCATGAGGATTTTGGTTAGTGTTTTATTAGAAGACTCGGCTTGCCCATTGGCTTGTGGATAGTAAGGTGACGAGAAACTAAGTTTGATACCAAAGTTGTCACAAAGGTCTCGCAACAACTTGTTTTTGAAAGATTTTCCATTATCTGTTATCAGGCGGTGAGGAACACCAAAACGACAGATAATGTGGTGGTTAATGAACTCGACAATTTTTTCTTTTTTGATTGAAATGAGTGGAATAGCCTCCACCCATTTTGTGTAATATTCGGTCGCTGTGAGTATCCAACGGTGACGTTGTGAAGAGGTTGGGTGAATCTCACCAATAAGGTCTAAACCCCATTGTGAGAAAGGCCAAAGATCTCGAGCGATCTGGAGCGGGTGGCTAGGAGTATGTTGAAGGTTGGCATGTTGCTGACACATAACACAACGCTTAACATATTCGTAGCAGTCGTTATTGAGAGTAGGCCAATAATAACCAAGGCGAAGGATTCGTTTGGCCACGGCAAGGCCGCTAAAATGTCCACCACAAATACCGTCATGGACCTGTTGGATGGTATGAGTGGCCTCCATGCTAGTTAGACAGCGAAGGAGGATACCATCAAAGCCACGTTTATAGAGGAGTCCCCCCATGACAACATAACGCGAAACACTTTTAAGAAAAGCACGTTTGCCGTTACTAGTAAGATCAGGTGGGAGGACAGAGATTGTAAGGTAGTCATGAAATTGGTGGTACCAGGTATCCTGTGAATTAGTAGACACAGTATTTATCATACAAACTACCGGGGTTGAATAGGATGGGGCAAAAAGTTGTTGGACCACGACGAATAATTCAGAGTCAATATACAAGGAATTTGCGAGGCTAAGCAAGCCATAGTATCCGCAAATTTGTTAGTGGAGCGGGGAATGGTTTGTATAGAATAGTGGGTAAATAAAGCTAGAAGTGAATCCACATAGTGTTTGTATTTTTGAAGTTCCTCGTTTTTGCATTGGTAGACGCCCATAACTTGATTGACTACCAATTGAGAGTCGCCAAAAATGTTGATAGATTTGATACCTAAGTGTAACGCAACTTGGAGACCTAGAACAAGGGCCTCGTATTCCGCTGTATTATTAGTGCAAGGGAAATCAAGTCGGAATGAAAGAGGCATAGGTTCAGCGTTGAGAGGAATGAGAACAACGCCGGCTCCTCCGCCGCGCTGGCATTTAGATCCATCGAAGAAGAGGGTCATTGGGTACGACTCCTCCGTGAGGGAAAGAGTAGCGATGAGTTCGTCGGGAAATGTGAAATTGGTAAATTGTTCCCCCGGTACAGGAGCGTCCGCTAGTTGGTCTGCGATGGTTTGTCCTTTGATTGATTTCTGGTGGATAAACTCAAGATCGAGGTCGGCGAGAAGCATGAGCCATCTAGCAATGCGTTGGTTCAGATGAGGTTTGGCGTACATGTAATGGATGGGGTCTGTATTGGTGATGACGAAAGTCTTGTGATTTAGAAGGTAGTGTCGGAGTTTGGTGGCAACGAATGATAGGGCAAGGCACAATTTTTCTACATGTGTGTACCTAGTCTCATAGTCCACCAAAGTACGACTTATATAATAAACGGCTTGTTCGTGATTCTCAGAGTCACGATGTGCAAGCATGGCTCCTACAAATGGTGGTCGGTGGGAAAGGTAAAGGTAGAAAGGGCGGTTGTCTTGGGGTGGGATAAGCACGGGTGGTCAAGAGATAAGATTTGAGAGCTTCGAAGGCTTGGTGACATTCTTCGCTCCATTGGAATGCAATATCCTTTTTAAGGAGGTGGTGGAAAGGTTGACACCGATCCGAGAGTTGGGAGATGAAACGTCGGATAGATTGGAGCTTACCTTGTAAACTACGCAATTGTTTGAGATTTTTGGGTGGGGGCATTTCTAGGATAGCTTTGACTTTCGATGGGTCGACCTCAATGCCACGCAAAGAGACGATAAAGCCAAGAAGTTTTCCCGAAAGAACACCAAAAACACATTTCTTCGGTTGAAGGCGACATAATATTGTAACAAAGCATCAAAATAATGGTTAAAACATCGAGATGTTCACTACGATGTTTGACTTGCCGAGAAGATCGTCGACATAGTCTTCAAGGATAGTGTGCATAATGTCATGAAAAATGTAGGTCATAGCCCGCCGATAGGTAGCACCAAGGCATTCTTAAGGCCAAATGGCATGACACGATAACAAAAGGTTCCCCAAGGAGTTATGAAGGCAGTCTTGTGTTGATCGGCAGGGGCAACCAAAATTTGGTTGTATCCTGAAAAGCCATCCATGAGAGAAAGCATTTCATGACCCGCAGTGAGATCAACAAGTTGATCAATACTTGGGAGGGGGAAGTCATCCTTAGGGCAAGCGAGGTTAAGATCCCGGAAATCCGTGCATATCCGAAGTCCCCCCGTCGCTTTCGTGACAGGTACGATGTTGGAAATCCATTGAGGATAGTCAATAGGCAGAATGAAGGAAACAGAAAGGAGTCGTTGGAGTTCCTCTTTGACCAAGAGAGCAATGCGTGGATGCATTTTTCTCAATTTCTGTTTGACTGGTTTGGAATCGGGGTTTAGGGTGATGTTATGGACGGCAATGGTAGGATCAATTCCTGGCATGTCAGCGTAAGACCATGCGAAAGCTTGGTTGCGAGCACGGAGAAAGGTAGTAAAGGCGGCTTGTTCTGATGTGTTAAGGGATTGTCCAATCTTCACTATGTGAGGATCTTCCTCCGTGTGGATGTTGATTTCTATAGTAGATTCGTTCAGCATAGTTTGGGTTTCAGATGGTAAGGCACGTTGAATATAAGAATCATCCGCGCCCAGGTAAGTGAGGATGGAGTCGTCATCCTGGCATTCAACAACATTAATCAAAGGCGAATCCTCTTCGATCATGTCTGGATACAGAAGGGGAAGAGAAGATGGGTCCTCATTATCGCGTTGATAAGTGAGAGGACCTATGAAGATAGCATTTATGAAAAAAAAAAGTTAGGAGGGATAAATTCAGGGTCCATCGATTCTGTGGGAGATGATGGCAAAGTGGGTGATGATGTTTCGGTAGGGGCAACGTCTTCCTCTTCCAGGATACAGCTGACAGGAGGTGTCTCTTGTGTAGGTGTTTCGGAAAAACCGAGACCACTGCGATCATTATGTTTGCGTGTGGTCACGGGAATAAGTGTATGTCGGCCTTGTTCGTAAAGGCCAAAACCAAAGCCTTTCCACGCACAGCGAGTCAAGAAGGTGAGGGCGAAACGACGATTTGTCAAGTATTGAAAATCGGATTGGAAGGGAACCACACCAAGAGGAGGTTCAGGGGTAATGGAGGATGCGTCAACACCCCCATACGTTAGGTTAGTGCGACAATGGGGTGGTCCGTAAGAGATTACCTCCCCCACGCGACGGTCGTAGGTGGGATGCGCATGTAATTGTCCGTACTCCTGCGGGGTAGGGAAAGAACTAACGCATATAGGCGGTACTCCCAAATATGAGGCGATGAAAACATCTACTAAGGGGTCGGAGGTTGGGATGTTAGTCATGGGAAGAGAAGTGGTTTGTGCGACGGTGGTTTCATCACCAAGGCGTAGGTGCAGTTGAGGTGGATGGTTGAGGTACATTTGAAGAGGATGGTTGGGTTGAATGTATGGGTGTCTTAATTGGTATAAGCACATCGTTTGGGCGGTATAACATATTGCAAGTTTTGAAGGGGGGAGGATCAGCTTTTACAGTGTAGGACTTCCCCTCGTACTCAAATTTTATACATCGATGTAATGTTGAGGGAACGCATCCCATGGCCCGGATCCAAGGACGACCCAGCAATATATTATATTGGAACTCTCCTTCAAGGACATAGAAGAGTTCGGGCAAAGTACGTGGGCCTACGCGAATGTTGAGGATCACGGTGCCTAAGGTAGAAGTAATAGCGTCATTGAATGATCGCAACATGATGGGGTTGGCACACATGCAACTAGAAGGGATGTTCATTTGTTGGAAGGCTTTTGAAGAGATGATGTTTAGGCTAGCGCCCCCGTCAATCATAACCCGACGTACTCGAATGTCTCGGACGTAAGCGGAAATGAAAAGGGCAGGGTCAGGGTCTTCTGCACCAAAGTCGATAATTTCATCTTCCGAGAAACTAACCGCAGCGGCTTGTTGTTTTGAGACAGAAGTGGTGGGGGAGATGGATTGTTTGGTGAGAGAGGCAACGTGATTGGGTGTTAGAATGGAGGTAACGGGCAGGGTTTCGTTGGGTAAAACCTCTATCCCTTGAAGGATCTCAACGAGAGCTTGTCGATGAGATTCAGAGGTCTGAATGAGATCATATAGTGTCATTTTTACGGGTGATTGATGAAGCTGTTTGATCATGGTTCGGTGGGCAACTCCATTAGAGACGGGATAGGCGGGTCCACGAATAACCACTTTAGGTGGTGGTGTAATCGGATGGTCAAGGAGAAAGAGATGCCGCAGTGTGTTTTCTTCGCTTTCCCATTGTTTTTCTGTCCTCGAGTAGCGACACTAATCATATTAATCTCGTAGACCTGAGATGAAGAAGATGGTTGGGATAATTCATGGTCTTTAAGAGGTGGGGTTGTAATAATGATCGATCTTGGTGAGGCGGGGACAGATGGTATAGTAGAGGGAATTGACGCTAGAGGTCTCTCCCTTCGTAAGTTGTCTTTCTTAACCTTTGTATCCGGAAGAGGTGACTGGCGAAGGATGGTTTTTAGAGCTTTGCATCCTTCTACATCATGTCCAGGTGTGCGGTGATAGGCGCAGATTTTAGACTCATCATAATCCACAGGTCGGGGCTTAGACGGGTCATAAGGTCTAAGTGGAGGTAGGGAGATGGTCGCATTCTCCACCAACATAGCAAGGATTTTGGCGTAAGATCCTTTGAGTGGGTCAAAATCAGAAGAAGATGAGGGTATTGATTGTGTGGGTTGTGGTAATGTTTGGGCGTGTTTAGTTCGTATGGGTGGTGGTTTAGCCGAGGGGTGCTGACACATGTTTTTCACTAAACGTGGTTTCTTAGACACAGAAGTTACGTTCAGCTGGTTAGATGATGAGGCTACAGATGGCATGGTAGCAGGAAACAACCACGGAGAAAGGGGAGTGACAGAAAATAAATCCTTTGATGATGGGATTGGTTTAGGGTTGATAGGTGGACCGGATACGTGGGGTAACGATGTTGTGATACCCTTTGATCTCTCGTATAGGTGTAAAGGCGAGGTCGCTTTGCGAAAACAACGGAGGTATGATATATTGGTGTAATGTGGAGGGATGAGGTCCCAATATGGAAGGTGGGTGACGATGAGGGTTTTAATTGTGATAGAGGCCCGGATTGCGTTCGCTCTCCCTAGGTGGCGGAACGGATTTATTTTTGGATAGATCGAGTCGCTTAGGCGGGTGTGTTAGACTCGGCATTGGTGAGGTCCCTGCGTAGGGGAAGATCTCGGTTAAGTTGATAGAAGTGGACGGGGCGTTTGGTAGAGGTGAGGGGGGTGAAGGCGAGAACAGGGGCATTTTAAGCTTCTGTAAGCACTTCGGGTAAATGGTGGAGACATCAGATCACTCATTTGCATTTGAGTAGAAACAGGAGTACTCAAACGTTCCCATAGGGCCTGTCTATCTTCTCGTGGAATGACAAAGCCTGTGTGATTTGTAATTTTGGTACAGAGAAAAGTGAGTTGTAATTCCAAATTATCATGGGTGTGACACAGAGGCGGATGAGGCACTGTATCAATAGATGTCAGGAGGTCAACCGGTCGTTGAAAAGATTTAGGCGATGAGGGACTAATAGGTAGGAGGGCGTGTTCGAGGAGATCTGTCATGTTAAAAGAATGTGGTGATGTTAGTGTAAGAGATTTCTGCCTAAGGATGTCAAAAGGAGTGGTGAGCCTTCCTCTTGTGTAGCAAGAGTGGTAGAAGGGGACGTTTGGGAAATAGATAAATTAGATAGCATCCGCTCACACCAGTAGGGATGTGGTGTAAGAAGACTCATTGATGGGAAGGGAAGCTCGGCGCTAACTCTTCTATGAGTAAAGGAACGATTTCGCTTTGGCTTGATGGTGGTAAAGGAGGTTCGGCCCCGTGTTAGTGAAGAGGCTTGATTCAAAATTTTCTCGATAGAGGCTTTTGGCTGAGAATCGAAGACTGCATGGATCTCATGAACACTCTCCTCAGCTAAGATATCTTGGTTTACGTTGCTGCTGGACGAGTGATTCGGGAATGGCTTGTTGAAAATTTTCAGATTTCGGTTAGCAGGGGCGTTAGGATTATCGAGTGTTATATCCCCTGCATCAACCATTTCCTGCACTATGTTTTTCAACATCTTGCAGTTTTCATGACTATGTCCTTTTACGCGGTGAAAGTTACAAAAGTCATTTTCTTTGTACCAGGAAGGTATTGCGCGGGTGGAGTCAAACCCAGAGTGAGGTTTTACAGGGGGCAAGGTGATAGCCCCAGCTTTGAGCAATTTCTCTAGGATGACGCCATAAGTTTCTCCCAAGGGAGTGTAATTGGTGGGCTCAGCTTTGTATTTATAGGTGGTTTTTGGTGGAGTATTGGACGGTGATTGGGATTTGACCATCACCGCGTGGACAGCTCCTTTTGATTTAGAAGAGGTGGACGCGTGAGGAGTGGTGGTATTTGGTTTATTGGTAGAATCAGGAGTTCGGAAAGTGGAGTTCTTGTTGCGCAACCGCAGTTTCTCTTCCTCTAAGGCTCGAATTTCTAATTTTCGAGCCATAGTAAAGGCCTCGTCGAATGTACGGAAAGTTTGAATTTGGAGGGTAGGGGAGATGTGCTTAGCGCAGGCCCGCGTAAACAGTTCGATAAGTTCGGTTTGAGGCAAGGCATACGTAAGTTGGTTGATAAGGCCCCGCCATCGTCCAACGAAATCTGCGATAGATTCGTCTTCGAATTGTCGGATGGCATAGAGGTCAGTGATAGATACTTTCTTGGCAATGTTAATGGAGAAATGATCCAAGAAAGATTGGGCTAGTTGGTTAAAAGAGAAGATTGAGTGCTGGGTTAAAGCACTATACCACTCCAAGGCAGGCCCTGATAAGGACATGGGAAAGGTGCGGAGTAACAAGGCATCATCATGGGCAATCAAATAACAAGCATGTCTAAATGATCGCAAGTGTTGTTGAGGATCCTCTTTACTGTTAAAACGAGTAAACTTTGGCAACTCCCATTGAGGAGGATATGAATGAAGGGGGACAGAAGGGTGAATGGGCTCCCGACAAACTTGCTCGTATGTCAAGGCGCTACGACTTCCTGAAACGGAAGCCTCCAGGTTTTGCATTTTGTCCATCATTTGCTTGATGAAATCTGTGGTTGGATGAGATGATGGTGCCACAGAATAGGGATGTCCCATATAAGGTGTTGAGGTTACTGGATACGTATATGGGAATGAAAAGGTAGGCGGAGCTTGAGAAGGAAAGCTCGTTTGAATAGGTGGCAGAGAGTAAGTCATGAATGGAGTGGTCTGAAAGAGAGATGAGATAGGGGCAGTTGGTGGTGGCGATACATGGGGTCCAAGATTAACAAAAGGAAAGCTAATCGGGGTCGTATGAACCTCTGCCGCTGTCGGATTGGGAGACGGGGCTAGTGATGCGGGAAGTAAGGTATTGTTATCAGGAGGAGTAGGAGCTAAATGAGCAGCTATACTAATAGGCATGCCCATAAGGAGCTGACCATCGTGCGTACGGTCGTGGGGTATGAGACAAATAGTATCAGACAAATACTGGGATTAGCATCCAGAAATTTGGCAAAGTCCTTGTCTCCTACAGGAATTTGGGGGATCTCACTGGTGTCCGTAGGGTTTCCTATAGAATGTGAAGGGGGTGATTCAGGCAAAGAAACAGAGCAAGCGTGTGAAACCATGGCAGCGGCTCGCTTCCGAGTGATGACAACCATAGACCAGAACACACAGGAAAGTTTCAATCTATCAAGAACAAAAACAACCTCAGAATGGTGAATTTGGCAAGTTGCTGGTTTGTCAGGGGCTGAGAGAGACAGTAACCGATATCGGTTTACTAACCGGTGTCGGTCAAGGGGAAACGACGTCGGTCCCTTAACCGATGTCGGTGTCAAAAAAATCTAGGATAAGAAGATACAAAGGGGCTGCTAATTTGATTTTTAGCAACGTTGAGTAGTTTTATCAACTTATTGATCACAAAAGACAGAGTATGACAGAGAAAACAGAACAGCAAACAAGCAAGATGCACACGCAAATGCAGAGATTAACCTTAGGGTTAATTTTAATTATTGTGGGCTTATGCCTTTAGACGTAGAATGATGTCAGAATCCTAAACAAGAGACTTAGGGGAAATGTCAAGTTGTTTTGGCTTATAAGGTTACCTCAATCGGGCGGAGGAATACCGCGGAAAAAAGGGGGATGTTTGAGTGTTGTGTTAATTGTGAAGTGATTCGGTATGTGTTGTGTGCAAAGTGAAACTAAGGTTAATTTCCTCACAATACCGTGGATATCACCTCCACGTGTACGACTGCTACTTAATCTATGTTCACTAGAATTGAAAAACAACAGCAGAATGTAATGCATGTGTTTTAAAACCCAAATCGAAAGTGATATTCGATGAAGCAAAAGAGATGACTTTTACTAATGCAAGATGCAAAAACAAAGCAAGTTCTTTTACCGTAATAATAAAATACCCCGTGAATATCTCTAGAAGAAGAAAACAACAAGTATGCTCCTATAATAAAAGCAAGCAAGAAATAAAGAAAAACCCAAAATGGGTCCCACCTAAGCGTAAGCAAAAATGTTTCACTGAAATGCTTCGCTCCTTATAGAAACAGATAAGGTTAGGGTTAGGAGGAATACCCGTAGAATGTCGAGATGATGCGCATCAGAGAAAGATCAGCCGATCGAAGAACTCCTTTTGTCTCGGGAAGGACTACCTCGCAAATAAGAACACACAAGACCACAAGATTTTGATTAGATAATAAATGAGGAAACTGCCTTGGGCCCAGGAAATGTAAAACTTCCTTTCGAAGGTGGTCAGTTTCCCTGCTAATATGAGTTAACACAAAATATTGTAAAATATCAATCAAATTGCTTGGCTGAACTGGGTAGGGGAAAGGCTGTTTTTCCTGGTTTTGATCAAAGGAACCGATGCCGGTTACCTATAACCGATGGCGGTTACTGATAACCGATACCGGTGGGTTCTAGGATCTTCTGGGCTGGTTGTGGAGTTTGTAATGGCTGATTTTTGGATGGTATTGGGAAATGGGATGGTTAGAAGCTAAGGAATGATAGTTAGAGGCAATGGTACGTTGGATAATGGATTCAGGAACGGATTTGGGAGGACTGTAATTCCAAAAGCATAAGAAATGTTATAATGGAGGACATGCAAGATGTAACTTACTGGTTTTTGACGAAGATGCCAGTTGATCTCCTTGGCTGCCAACTCTTCTGGTTTCTTCACTCGCCTCTCGCTTGGTCAAGTGAAGTTCGACTCTGCTAATCGCTTTGGACTCTCCTTTGATTCAAAATCCTTCGACTGATCTCCAAAATGAAATTCCGATCCGTTGTTTTGGTTTGGGAAGCCCATTTACAGGGAACCGATGGCGGTTGCGTAACCGACGGCGGTCGAGTAGGAACCGGCATCGGTTAGGAAAAAGTAGGCTATTTTTAGTAAAATAGCCCACCTTCCCTGCTTTTCTCCCGAGAGATCAGTTGCGGGCTTGGTCAAGTGGCTAGAAGGTCGGCTTTTGGTGCGAGTAAGGAGGCATTAGTTATGGATGTGAGTCTAGACCAAGTCATGGGTCCTAATTAGGTTAGTTTAGGGTTAGGGCTAGGTCATGGTGAGGTGGCAAAGTGAGGTGGCGGGTAAGGTGATGTGGATTTATCAATTACAAGGTAATTAATAAATAATTGTGTAAAGTTTAGGTAATGAGGTTAGGTTGCGAAATGGGATGCGGGTCACAAGGGGTCGTGAGACACGAATTTGGTGTCTACAGACTTAGTTAATATTCTTAGGCCCGACATCACCCCACACTAAGCTTTTTCTCCATCATCAAAAAAATTTCAAAGAATAAAGAATGGTGGGAATTTGAATGGTTGGAATAAAGAATGAAAGAATTAAGAATGATAAATGGAAGAATCAAAGAATGGATGGATGAATAGGAATTTGTTTATTGCTAAAGAATGATTGGGAAATCCTTCCTTATATCTACCTCTATTATCTCCCAAGAATCCACCTCACCTTGTGTCTATTGACAAAGCTCAACTATTACGTATCTCACCTATTTAAAGCCTTATTCATCTTAGCATTCAGTTTATTGACAATGTTTTCCAACTGATTATTGAGTTCTTCCAAGGTGCATCCATCCTTTAGGTGATCTTGGGATAAAATTCCTTCACGATTTTGATCATGTAACACCCTCGACAACTGATATATTCATTTTTGTATTCAAGTGTTGACATGTGATTTTCTAGATAAATATGTGTTCTTTTGATTGTTGAAGATCATGCTTGATAAGGATAAATCTTTTATGTTCTTAAAAATCATTAGACTAAAATTATATGGTTGTCAAGAATTCATTTTCACTTTGGAAAGATGAGCTGCAATTTAGTTTTAAGAGTTGCAGACTTATTTCTTCTTCTGACTCATCTTTGGATCAATTTCAGTGATCCAAGGAATGTTTCAAGTCTTCTTCATAGACTGAATGGTAAAATTGGCATTCAGTAGTTTAAGGGACATAGAGACTGAACTTTGTATGATACTAATTCTTGGTCTTGTTTCAATGTGTTTTTGTTTAGCTGTATGTTTGTGCCCAAGTCTTTGGTGATTGATCTTGGTAGGAAATTAAGGACTTAAGCAAAATTCAATTCTTTGAGGAGAAGTTCAGAGTCCTAAAAATCTAAGGACTATCCTAACGGTAACCTAAGCTAGGTAAGAACAACTATGTCCTAGCTATGTTTACTTATTTGAATACTATTCTAACCTAAGCCTCTTATTCTATTGTTGGGTTGGTGACCTAACCTAAGCGTTATGCTAAGAAAATAAGGGAAGGGTTACTAAAGTGATACTAGGCTATTTTAGCTATTACCTAATAACTAAAGGGTTATGAATTGAACCTAACCTAAGGTGGGAATTCTAATGGCTAATGTTCTAAGACCTATGTTAGTAATTGTTAAACTAACCTAAGTCTATTTGAATCTAACCTAAAATATTAAAGGGAACCTAAAGGGGGTTACATGACATAAGGGCAATGGTTCCAATGGCATTTAAATGATTTGAAAGGGGTTTAAATGATAAGGTACTGCTATATTTGGTAGGGGTAGTGGACTTGGTGGAGGCCTACGTGGAAGCTCCACTAATAGATGGTATTGTATTTTCGTGTTAATTTGGCATTCACGGATTTAGGAGGCAGTGGCAAGGAAATATAAGTGGGAATTTTGGATTGAATGGAATTTATGTCATTTATGAGCCTCGATCTTCGCATGAAAACTGTCTTGAAAATTTAGAAGGTGGGTTTGTAGGAGGTAATTTGGTTTTACATGCATGGCAGATTTTTCTCTGCATAAAGCTAACTGGTTCTTCGAACCAGCAATTTGACCTTCACTTCAAATCTATTTTTGGTTTCTTTGGCCTATTTTTGATCTAAGGAAAGTACTTGAGGCATAGGAGGAAGAGATGTTTGATTGTTGATCTGTCTAGGAGGATAAAAAGAGTTGGAATCTCATCTAGAAGTCTCCTTCAATTTTTGGAAGCACTATCGGGCATGATAGGCTCTAAATATTAAAATTCTTTGCGTTCTTATAAATGAATCATTAAAACAACTCTCCTCTCATGATATTCTTGTTTTCATGCCTGTCTACAGGTTATTTTTGCTTGTTGAGTTTGGTGAATCCTTGTAAAATAGTATTGTTTGGAAACTACCTTTCTGTGTGAGTTTTATGGCTGCGCATGCAAGTAAAAAATGGTATTGGAAAATTTTTATTTATCTTTTTTTGCACCCTTGATCTTGTATTTAAAGTTAGTGAGATTTGAAAATTTTTGTGAAAGTATATGGATCGAGCTTAAGGAACGTTGAGTTCTATTTTTATTTGATTAAGGTTGGGTTTTCTTTTTGACATAGACCCATGTGTGGAGCTTCTTTTTGTTTATAACCAGTGTTTGGAAAACTCATGCATTGTTGAACTATTTCTTGGAGTTCATATTTAGCAATGTACTCACATTATTTTATTAGTGTAGTTATGAATGTTTGTGTTTGAACCTCAGGTTCTTCTCTGTACTTATATTTAACACTTGAGTGGTATGAACTCATATTTGGGTCGATTCATTCGAATCTATTCTATTATTTTATATTGGGTTATTCTTTCATTAAGTGAATAAGTTTATAACTCTTTACTTGAGTGAATACTCACTAGGGAACTATGTGGGAGCTTGTTTGAGTCGTTTAAAAATATCTTTGAGATTTATAACTTCAAACGTCGGCTTTAGAAAGTTTGAAGTTTAGTTCTTATGATTGTAACGACTCCCTTGAGATGGTTTGGGTGTGAGAATAGAATGGGATGCTCTTTCCAGGACTATTTGGAAAAAATTTGCATTCGGGTTGACTTGTATTGTTTTGTTCTCAGGCACCACTGTCACAATTTTGTGGATGTGAGGGTTTTGTTTTGAATTTTGTTCCTATTTCTTGGGAACTATAAATGAGACATCTTAAGAATTAAACATTTCTAGTTCTTTCTATCTATTCCATCTCTTTGAATAAATATAGGTCTTGTGGAAGATTTGGATTATTACCTTGGACACTGAAATAATTAGGAAGGAAACCTCCTCCGTTCAGTTGTATTGAGTTTGATTCTTTTGAATTGTGAACTACTTACCTTTTTGTATTTGGTGGAGAGGCAATTGTAAGTCTTTAGTTTTGGGTTCGTGGGTAATTATGAACTTGATATGTTACTATTTTGGGATGTTATTCTCAACTGATACAGCGATTGAGTCTTTGACTTCCTTTGAGAAAGAAAAATTATATAAATTTGTATTCTTTTGAGATCAGTTTATTGTTTGGGTCTGTAGTATGCTTTCATCCTGAATTGGTTTGAAACTGGAACTTCTTTATTTAGTAGAATGAAATGATTTATCATAGGTCCTTTACTTAGTTGAGCTACCTTTTCTCTATCTTTGATAAGCTCATTGTTTTAACTTCTCTGTACTCGATTCCATTTTGAAATAGTGATTTCTCTTGACCAGTTGGTCTACCTTGTTCGAATCATTGATTGAAATAATGTTGAGAGCTAGCAGCCAAGAAGGTTTTGTTGTTAAGTACATTGATACTTCTGGGTTTGACTGTTGTTGACTAGTCTTGCCTAGTTTATATGGAAAGGAGTAGGTTTGTCTCTTGTACTCTTTATCCTTTGTGAAGAACTTGAGTAGAGATTAACTCCTCTTTAGGGCTGCTTTGTTTGTGAACATTGTTTTCTGATCTTTGATTGATAATTTATTCATGGAAAGTTGGAATTGGAGTTGTAGTTGGATTGTTCTGGTTTTCCTTACCTTCTTGTTTGGTTATGGAATTATGTTTTATGTATACTCTAATGATTGGATTTGTAATATTTTTATCCCGAAAAGGAACAGGTAACTCATGTTATAATCTGGTTTGTTTTTCTGATGTTATAGGTTTGGGTAGGGTATATAATGGTTCTTTTTATTCCTTACTTATAATTTAGATGAATCATCCTTGAAGGAACCATGCTGTATACATTTATTCTGTCTCTTAGAAAAGATAATCGTGGTATTCTATTAGGATATAATTATGAGACAATGGGATGGCAAGATATATTGTTGTTTACAAGCCATTGATAGAATTATTAGAACTTTAAGATCTTAGGAAGATATTGTTTATTATATTCTTTTCTCTTTAAAGTTGATCTAGATTTATTAATGAACTTCCTTTCTATTTGTTATCACTTATGTTGATCGTATGATTTTTTATTTGTCTCATTAAAGCAGTGTTGCTTTAATGAAACAATTAGTGTAATGCACTTTATTTTAATGTTTAGTTTTTATCATGCTCAGTTCATAAAACTAATTTGTGCTAGCTATTTTTGCATATGGACAACTTAAGTTGTAAAATAAGGAAAAAAATTATATGATGCATTGGTGATATATGTAAATTCTTAGTAAAGAATACTGATTCATTCTTTTGTTGTGTTTTAAAAGAAAATTTGTATACTTTATAGAATGAGGGTTGTTGTTATGTAGTTTGCCTAAAGAGAATAGTCTTGTAAATTTTATAAGTTGTAATGATGAATTGTGAGTTGTGTTTTATTTGCATTGGTTGTGAAAATTATCTCGTACTTTTATAAAGAAGATGAAAGTTCCATCTTGTTGATATTATTTATATTATGTTATGCTTATCTTGTTATCTTTGATAAAATGGATAATGGGAATTAGTTCAATTTCCCTATAATGAAGCAACTTGTTGAGTTGCATAATATGATGTGTTTTATCTAAACAATTTAACATAATAATGTGATGCATAATGAACATGCATTAAGAAATATGGATATTGTGAATGATATACCCTAATACTTAATCATGTAGAGAAAGACTCTTTCTCTCTCTCAATTGAATATAAACCTAAAAGGTTTGGAGGTATGATTACTATTTATTAAACTTCATTTAATATGAAGTCTACTTTAATTGGATATACACGGTTGTTAAACCTTCCTGAAAGTTAAATAACCTTTAAAATGAAACTTATGATATCGTTGTCCTATTTTGGTTAACTTCTAGGTTAAACCGAGAAAACAATTTTTTTTAAAAATCATAAGATAAGAAAGTTCTTCATGGACTAAATGAAACAAATTTAGGAAAGAACTTATGGAGTGTTGGATTAGGGTTTAGCAGGGTTGCTTTGTAATCAAGACTTAATCCAAATTAATAATTCATTAATGATCTCCTTAGGGTATGTACATCTCGATGAGGTAGTTTCGTAGGATGTTTTCACACGCCAACTGTAGGGATGTAATTTCGAGAAGACTTGGGTCTTCTTGAGAATACAACATTGTAGTTGACATATGGCATCACCCTTCCGCATTGATCATCTAGATCTACACACAATAAGAGCTTGGACTTGAACTTAGTTTCTCTCTAGATCAAGTTAGGGGCATATTTAGGATAGGATTTATCTTCTAAGGGCTCAGGGTAACTTGGCACATCCGGTTAACTTAGGTCAACCGAGTATGCCCATTTACCCTAAGCCATTGTGAGTGTCTTCCTATAATAAGTTATGTTCCTAACTAGGGCTAGGGTTAAACTTGGGACAAGTGGACTGACGGTAGTCAGTAAAGACCAATCATGATAATAGAGGAGTGAGGTGAAGGACATATTCCATTATGACGAGTATGTCATCTAGGAATAGTGACATACATAGTATGTTGTAAATATTTGGCCAAAGTATTGCAAGATGTTGGTTGTATTTTCCTATGTCACCAAGTTTAAAACAACGTGATATCAGATGAATATTGGTAACAAATATTTAGATATGTTCTTTAAATAGATCACTCAATACCCAGTGTAGGGTAGGAAAACCAAGTATATGAAGTATACAATATGTATTCAATACATAAGATAACATAAATAGATCGATAGCTTACCAAGTTATGAAATGAATAGTGTGGTGGATCACCAAGTCATTACAGCTGCATATGGTTATCTATTTGAATTCGATTGGCCTGGAATGTTTGTTCTAAATAATGTTCTATTTAGAACAATGAACATTATATATATTTTTAAAAGAATTCCCTTGTTTCAAAAGTCTTAAAATGGGAATGTTACATTTTGGTATCGTAGATGAAGATTGCAGATCTTGGTCCTATTGTGTCCATAATCTGATGAAACTTAAATTTTCTTGTAAAAAATGGTTAGAACAAGAGGAAATGTTGCAAATAACCCTTCGCCCGAGGAAGGAGTAGAACTACCCAAAACTCGATGAGATCCTTGCTGCCCGTTGGATATAAGAGATTGTTTGGTTGTACTTGAGAACAAGAATTACCGGGTAATGAGGAGGAAGAAGAATCGATAACAATAATCAGCCACCTCCGGGGGCAATGCCAATGTGGGTGTTGATAATAAAAATGTTAACATACCTATTCAGCCTGAGAACAAAAAGGCTAGGCTAGCAGTTGAACTCACTAATGATATAAAAAGATAAGTCCACCTAAGTTTGATGGCACCACATTAGGAGATGGAGATAAGAATTAGCTCAAAGGTGAAATGGAGAAATACTTTGCAATAAGGAATTTCTCGAAAGAAAAAAGGTGATATTGGGAGCATATCGCTTTCTCATGAAGCATCTTCATGGTGGGACATCCATAAGGCTAAGTTGAATATTGATGAAGACAATATCACATGGGACCAATTTAAAGGTTACTTGAGCCAATAATGACCGCCAAAACTCTACTATGATCGAAAATGACTAAATTCTAAAACTTAGCTCAAGGAAAGCTAATTGTAACTAAGTCTCGGGGGTGATTTACAAAACTTCTTAAGTATATACCTCAAGACCAAACTGATGAGAAGTTTAGGATATGGAAATTCATCATGGGGATGAATCCCATTATAGGGGAGAGGTGGATGTTCACAAAATTTCAACCACGATGGAAGGGGTTGTTGAAAATCCATAAGGTAGGAAGAAAAATTAAAGGCAATTTCTACTCACAAGGAGGAAGTAAAGAAGAAAAATCCCAACTCCTCTTCATCATCCCTTACACCCAAGAAATGACCATGTAAGAAATTTAGAATGAAAAGTAAGTTTTCATCCGATACAAACAAGAAAGCAAAGAACAAACAAGTTTTCTAGTAATGCACAAAGTAACTTTGCTAAAAACAATAATAACGGAAAGAAGTCCTATGGGGGTCAGAACGATAACTCTAAGGCAAGAAATAAACCCGAGCCTAGGAAGGGACCTATATGAGGCTATTATAACTATGGCAAAGATTATTACTCAAATCAATGTCCTTTGAAGAAGGATGATCGTAATCAGTAGCACAAGATACATGTTGTAGTAGCTAACAAGCAGGATGAGAAATAGGACACACCCATAGAAGTTACGGGTAAGTTATTTGGCTTACCTATAACTATTATTTTTGATACCGGAGCTACTGAATGTTTTATTTCTAGTAAATTAGCATCAAAACTAAAAGGAAAGCTAGAAACATGGATGGTACAAGATGGGAATAATTTTGTTCATACTCTTTTGGAGCAATCCCGATTTACCTAACTTTTACACTAAGGTTGATCGGTATGTTGCACCTTTGGGGTCTTACGGTGTAATCATAGGTGTTAATTGGTTAGTAAAACATAAGGCTAAATTAGACTGCTTTTGAAAAACACATTAGTTTTTTAGATGACTTATAGAAAACAACAGAGATTCAGGGTGTGAAACGTGAGATTTCTATTAGAAAATTATCAGCTATGCAACTTTAAAAGGAAAAAAATAGAGGATGTAACTTATATGCGGTAAAAAATTACTAAATCAACAAGAGAGAAGTGATATTATAGAACAATATCCACCGTTATGAGACTTTAGTGACATATTTCTGGAAGAATTACCAAGTCTTCCACCCAAAAGGGAGTTTGATTTCACGATCAAGATCAAGTCTAGAACTCGAACCTATTTCTAAAGCACCATATTGAATGACTACTACAAATTAGTAGAACTTAAGGATCGATTGCATGAACTTTTGTCTCAAGGTTTGATTAGACCAAGTGTTTCACCTTGGGGATCACATGTAATTTTTTTGTGAACAAGAAAGATGGAACACTTAGATTGTGCATTGATTAGAGAATTTTAAACAAGGAAAAATCAAGAATAGATACCCACTCCCTAGGATTGATGATTTATTTGATCAGATGCGTGGAGCATCGGTATATTCTAAGATATATCTTTGATCTGGATATCATCAATTGTGAATTAAGGATGAGGATATTCATAAAACATCTTTCGAACAAGGTATGGAAATTATGAGTTCATGGTTTTACCTTTTAGATTAACTAATGCACCTACAACATTTATGAATTTAATGAATAATATCTTTCAAGAATACTTGGACAAATTTGTGCTCATATTCTTGGATCGACATTCTCATATATTCAAAAAGTATTGAGGAACATCATGAGCATTTGAAGATAGTTTTGGGAATATTAAGAAAGAGACGGTTATTTGGTAAGTTGTCTAAATGTTCTTTCTATGACACATAAGTACACTATTTGGGACATGTAATAAGTAAGAATGGAATTGCTATAGATCCTTTGAAAATTATAGCTATAACAAAGTGGCCTGCACCTAAGAATGTACATGAAGTTAGAAGCTTCATGGGACTTGCTGGCTATTATAGGAAATTTGTAAAATATTTTTCTAAGATAGCTGCACCAATAACCTCCTTACAGAAGAAAGATAAAAAGTTTGTTTAGAGTGAGAAATGTGAAATTGCATTTAAAACCTTGAAGGAACAGTTAACTTCAGCACTTATACTTGCAGTACCAAATCCTAATGGAGATTTTACGGTGGTAATTGATGCATCAGGTGAAGGGCTAGGAGGTATTTTGTTACAAAATGGACATGTCATAGCTTATGAAAGTAGAAAATTGAAGTTACGTGAGTTGAATTATGCTCCACAAAATTTAGATCTTGTTTCCATTGTTCATGCACTACAAGTTTGGAGACATTACCTACTTGGAAAACCTTTTGAATTGAAAATTGATCACCTTGGATGAAGTATATCTTCACTTAGCCAAATATTAATGCAAGACAACGAAGGTGGTTAGAATTTTGGTCTCAATATGATTTTGACATTAATTATATAAAGGGTAAATAAAATAGAGTGGTTGATGCTCTAAGTCATAGGAAGCACATTTCTACTCTTATAACGTTAAGAACTCAGTTTAAAGATGAAGTAAAAAGTGTTATGGAATCTGACTCTTACTTTCAGCAAGTAAAAACAGCACTTGCTGCAGATTCGAATGATTTGAGGTATAAAGGTTTTCAATTTGATAAAGAAGGAATCTTACAATTTGAAAATAGAGTCTATGTAGCTTCGCTAAATGATTTGAGAAAGAAATTGTTAGTAGAATTTCACAATTCACCTTTTTTGGGCGCATTGGCATTACAAAAATTCTTGTTGATATAAAACAACAATATTTCTATAAAGGAATGAAAAAGGATTTTTTAGAATTTGTGACACATTTCCTTGAATGTCAATGTGTTAAGATGGAATATATGCACCCAACCGGTTTGTTGTATCCTCATAGCATACCGCAGTGCAAGTGGCAAGTGATAAGTATGGATTTTTTACAAGGGTTTCCTATGTCAAGAAATAAACATGATGTTATTTTAGTAGTTGTGGATAAACTAACAAAGGTAGAACATTTTATTGTTGGGAATCTAAAGGATGATTCTCCTATTTTGGCAAGAAGATTTGTACACAAAATTTTTAGATTACATGGAGTACCTAAATTAATCATTTCGGATAGAGATCCTAGAATGACGTCAAGATTTTGGCAAATGCTTAATGCAGCTCTAGGAACTAAGTTGAATTTCAGTTCTACATATCATCCGGAAATAGATGGATAGACTGAAAGAGTAAATCAAGTTTTAGAGGATATGTTACGAATGTATTGCATGGATCAATAGTATAAGTGGGAAGAGTACCTTCCATTAGTTGAATTTGCATACAATAATACATATCATGCTTCTCTTAAGATGGCACCTTTCGAGGCATTATATGGAAGAAAATGCAGAACCCCTATTAGTTGGGACAAGATAGAGGATAGAGAGGTAATTGGACTTGAAATTATTACTAAAATGGAACAAGTTAAATTGATTCGTGAATGCTTGAAAGAAGTAGCGGTAGATAGGCAAAAGAGTTATGCTGACTTAAAGAGGGTTGATAGGAAATTTGAACTTGGTGAGAAAGTATTTCTTTAGGTTAAACTAAAAAAGAGTTCTATAAATTTTGGCAAGGTCATTAGGTTATCATCTCGTTATGTTGGACCTTTTGAGATAGTTGAAGTAATCAACCCTATAGCTTATCGTTTAGCATTACCTCATGCTTTGTCACTAATGCATGATGTTTACCATATTTCTTTCCTTAAGAGATACGTTTCATATTTATCACATGTGTTAAATTGGAATTCCTTACAGGTCCAGGACCTAGGAATAATCATGGTTAAACCCATACGAGTTCTTGAAACTCATCAGTTGCATTTGAGAAATCGTGAGATAAGACAATGCAAGGTCTAATGGGACTAATTTAATGAAGAGAGTACAACCTAGAAAACCTTGAGGATATGAAAACTGATTTTCCATATCTATTTGAATAGGATTGATTTTGTTGACTGATAAAAATGTGTGATTTTATCTTTGTAATATAATAAGTATGCCAATTTTGGGCAGATATTTATTTATTTTGAATAAATAGCTATATAATGTTGATTTCTGGAACTTAATTAATGTTGATATGTTTTTGACATATGGTAAGAAAAGTGAATAGGATGATTTTTCCTTGATGCAATATGTTAAAAATGAGATAATCATTAGGATGATGATTCTTTTTAGGAGGGAAGCATGTAACACCCTCGACAACTGATATATTCCTCTTTTGCATTCAAGTGTTGACATGTGATTTTCTAGATAAAGATGTGTTCTTTTGACTATTGAAGATCATGCTTGATAAGGATAAATATTTTCTGTTCTTAAAAATCATTAGACTAAAATTATATGGTTGTCAAGAATTCATTTTCACTTTGGAAAGATGAGTTGTAATATGGTTTTAAGAGTTGCAGACTTATTTCTTCTTTTGACTCATCCTTGGATCAATTTCAGTGATCCAAGGAATGTTTCAAGTCTTCTTCATAGATTGAATGGTAAAATTGACATTCAGTAGTTTAAGGGACATAGAAGACTGAATTTTGTATGATACTAATTCTTGGTCTTATTTCAATGTGTTTTCGTTCAGCTGTATGTTTGTGCCTAGGTCTTTGGTGATTGATCTTGGCAGGACATTAAGGAATTAAGAAAAATTCAATTCTCTAAGGAGAAGTTCGAGTCCTAAAAATCTAAGGACTATCCTAACGGTAACCTAAGCTAGGTAAGAATAGCTATGTCCTAGCTATGTTTACTTATTTGAATATTGTTCTAACCTAAGCCTCTTATTCTATTGTTGGGTTGGTGACCTAACCTAAGTGTTATGCTAAGCAAATAAGGGAAGGGTTACTAAAGTGATACTAGGCTATTTTAGTTATTACCTAATAACTAAAGGGTTATGAATTTAACCTAACCTAAGGTGTGAATTCTAATGGCTAATGTTCTAAGACCTATGTTAGTAATTGTTAAACTAACCTAAGTCTATTTGAATCTAACCTAAACTATTAAAGGGAACCTAAAGGGGGTCGCATGACATAAGGGTGATGGTTCCAATAGAATTTAAATGATTTGAAAGGGGTTTAAATGATAAGGTACTACCAGATTTGGTAGGGGGCCAGTGGACTTGGTGGAGGCCTATGTGGAATTTCCACTAATAGATGGAATTGTATTTTTGTGTTGATTTGTCATTCACCATAGTTAGGAGGTAGTGGCAAGGAAATATAAGTGAGAATTTTTGATTGAATGGAATTTATGGAATTTATGGAATTTATGAGCCTCGGTCTTCACGTGCAAACCATCTTGGAAAATTAGAAGGTGGGTTTGTAGGAGGTCATTTGGTTTTTCATGCATGGCATATTTTTCTCTGCATAGAGCTAACTGGTTCTTCGAACCAATAGTTTGACCTTCACTTCAAAGCTATTTTTGGTTTCTTTGGCCTATTTTTTATCGAAGGAAAGTATTTGAGGTGTAGGAGGAAGAGATGTTTGATTGTTGATCTATCTTGGAGGAGAAAAAGAGTTGGAAGCTTGGCTAGAAGTCTCCTTTAATTTGGTGGAAGCACTATCAGGCATGATAGGCTCTAACTATTAAAATTCTTTGCATTCTTATAAATGAATCATTATAACAACTCTACTCTCATGAGATTAATGTTTTCATGCATGTCTGGTTATTTTTGCTTGTTGGGTTTGGTGAATCCTTGTGTGTTTGATTTGAATCCATGGAAAAATAGTATTGTTTGGAAACTACCTTTCTATGTGAGTTTTATGACCTGCATGCAAGTAAAAATGGTATTGGAAACTTGTTCTGTATCTCTATTTTACACCCTTGATCTTATATTTGAAGTTAGTGAGATTTGAACTAACTTTCATGAAAATATATGGATATGAGCTTAAGGGAAACTTGAGTTCTATTTTTATTTGATTCTGGTTGCGTTTTCTTTTTGGACATAGACTCATGTTGGAGCTTCTTTTTTAGAACCAATGTTTGGAAAACTCATTCATTGCTGAACTATTGCTTGGAGTTAATATTTAGCATTGTACTCGCATTATTTTGTTAGTGTAGTTTTGAATGTTTTGTTTGAAGCTCGGGTTCGTCTCTATACTTTTAATTAACACTTGAGTGTTATGAACTCGTATTTGGGTCGATTCATTAGAATATGTTCTATTATTGTGTATTAGGTTATTCTTTCATTAAGTGACTAACTTTATAACTCTTTACTTGAGTGAATACTCACCAGGGAACTGTGTGGGAACTTGTTTGAGTCATTTAAAAATATCTATGAGATTTGGAACTTTAAATGTCTGGCTTTAGAAACTTAGAACTTCAGTTCTATGATTGAAATGACTCCCTTGAGATGGTTTGGGTGTGAGAATAGAATGGGATGTTATTTTCCCATTGTTTGGAAGAAACCCACGTTATGGGTTGATTGTATTATTTTGTACTAAGGCACCACTATCATAATTTTGTGGATGTGAGGGTTTTTTTTAATTTTTTTCCTATTGCTTGTGAACTATGAATGAGGCATCTTCTAACTCGAAAATTTTTGGTTCTTTCTATCTATTCTATCTCTTTGAATAAATATAGGTCTTGTGGAAGATTTGGATTATTACCTTGGACACCTAAATAATTAGGAAGGAAACCTCCTCCGTTCAATTTAATTGAGTTTGATACTTTTGAATTGTAAAGTACATACATTTTTGTATTTGGTGGAGAGGCAATTGTAAGTCTTCAGTTTTGGGTTCGTGAGTAATTCTAAACTTGATATGATATTGTTTTGGGATGTTATTCTCAACTGATACAGTGATTGAGTCTTTAAATTCCTTTGAGAAAGAAAAATTATATAAATTCGTATTCTTTTGAGATCAGTTTATTGTTCGGGTATGTAGTATGCTTTCATCCTGAATTGGTTTGAAACTGGAACTTCTTTGTTCAGTAGAATGAAATGATTTATCATAGGTTCTTTACTTATTTGAGTTACCTTTTCTCTGTCTTTGATAAGCTCATTGTTTTAACTTCTCTGTACTCGATTCCATTTCGAAATAGTGATTTCTCTTGACCTGTTGGTCTACCTTGTTTGAATCATTGATTGAAATAATGTTGAGAGCTAGTAGCCAAGAAGGTTTTGTTGTTAAGTACATTGATACTTATGGGTTTGACTATTGTTGACTAGTCTTGCCTAGTTTATATGGAAAGGAGTAGGTTTGTCTCTTGTACTCTTTATCCTTTGTGAAGAACTTGAGTAGAGATTAACTCCTCTTTGGGGCTGCTTTGTTTGTGAACATTGTTTTCTGATCTTTGATTGATAATTTCTTCATGGAAAGTTGGAATTGGAGTTGCAGTTGGACTATTCTAGTTTTCCTTACCTTCTTGTTTGGTTATGGAATTCTGTTTGATGTATATTCTAATGATTGAATGTGCAATATTGTTATCTTGGAAAGGAACAGGTAACTCATGTTATAATCTGGTCTATTTTTCTGATGTTATAGGTTTAGGAAGGGTATATAATGGTTCAAATTATAATTCAAACGAATCATCCTTGAAGGAACCATGCTGTATACATTTATTATGTCTCTTAGAAAAGATAATCATGGTATTCTATTAGGATAGAATTATGAGACAATGGGATGGAAAGATATATTGTTGTTTACAAGCCATTCATATAATTATTAGAACTTTAAGATCTTAGGTAGATATTGTTTATTATATTCTTCTTTTCTCCTTAAAGTTGATCTAGATTTATTAATGAACTTCCTTTATGTTTGTTATCACTTATGCTAACCGTATGTTGTTTTATTTGTCTCATTAAAGCATTGTTTCTTTAATGAAACAATTATTGGAATGCACTTCATTTTAATGTTTAGTGCTTCTCCGCTCAATTCATTGAATTCACCCGTGTTGTCTATTTTTGCAGATGGACGACTTAAGTGGTAAAAGAAGGCAAAAACTTATATGATGCATTGGCTGATATATGTAAATTCTTAGTAAAGAATACTGATTCATTATTTTGTTGTGTTGTAAAAAGAAAAGTTGTATACTTTATAGAATGAGGGTTGTTGCTATAAAGTTTTCCTAAAGAGCATACTCTTGTAAATTTTATAAGTTGTAACGATGAATTACAAGTTGTTTTTATTTGCATTGGTTGTGAAAATTATCTCATACTTTTATAAAGAAGATGAAAGTTCCATCTTGTTGATATTATTTATATTATGTTATGCTTATCTTGTTATCTTTGATAAAATGGATAATGGGAATTAGTTCAATTTCCCCTATAATGAAGCAACTTGTTGAGTTGCATAATATGATGTGTTTTATCTAAAAAAATTAACATAATAATGTGATGCATAATGAACATGCATTAAGAAATATGGATATTGGGAATGATATACCCTAATACTTAATCATGTAGAGAAAGACTCTTTCTCTCTCTCAATTGAATATAAACCTAAAAGGTTTGGAGGTATGATTACTATTTATTAGAATTCATTTAATATGAATTCTACTTTAATTGGATATATGTGGTTGTTAAACTTTCCTGAAAGTTAAAGAACCTTTAAAATGAAACTTATGATATCTCTCTCCTGTTTTGGTTAACTACTAGTTAAACTGAGAAAATGAACTTTAAATGAAATCATAAGATAAAGAAGTTCTTCATGGACTAAATGAAAAAAAATAGTAAAGAACTTATGGAGTGTTGGATTAGGGTTTAGCAAGGTTGTTGTAATAAAAACTTAATCCAAATTAATAATTCATTAATGATCTCCTTGGAGTATGTACATCTCGATGAGGCAATTTTTGTAGGATGTTGGCACATGCCAACTACAAGGTTGTACTTTCAAGAAGACTTGGGTCTTCTCAAGAATACATCATTGTAGTTGACATGTGGCATCACCCTTCTGCATTGATCATCCAGATCTACACACAATAAGAACTTGGACTTGAACTTAGTTTCTCTCTAGGTCAGGTTAGGGGCATATTTAGGATAGGAATTAGCTTCTAATGGCTCAGGTACCTTGGCACATCCGGTTGAATTAGGTCAACTGAGTATGCCCATTTACCCTAAGCCATTGTGAGCATCTTCCTATAATAATTTATGTTCCTAACTAGGGCTAGGGTTAAACCTAGGACAAGTGGACTGACAGTAGTCAGTAAAGAACAATCAGGATAATAGAGGAGTGAGGTGAAGGACATATTCCATTATGAGGAGTATGCCATCTAGGAATAGTGACATACAAAGTATGTTGTAAATATTTGGCCAAAGTATCAAAAGCTACTGGTTGCTTTTTCCTATGTCACTAAGTTTAAAGCAACATGATATCAGATGAATATTGGTAACAAATTTTTAGATATGTTATTTAAACAAATCACTCAATACCCGATGTAGGGTGGGAAAACCAAGTATACAATATGTATTTAATACATGAGATAACGTAAATAGATCGGTATCTTACCGAGTTATGAAATGAATAGTTCGATGGATCACCGAGTCATTACAGCTGCATATGGTTATCTATTTAAATTCGATTGGCATGGAATGTTTTTTCTAAATAATGCTTTATTTAGAACAATGAACATTATATATATTAAAAAAAAAAATCCCTTGTTTCTAAAGTCTTAAAATGGGAATGTTACAGATTGAGCCTCTTAGGGTCTCGATGGCTTCATACTTCTTCTCTACCTCAGCTAGGATCTTATCCCACTCTTCCCTATTCCCTTATTCTTTTTTTGAAACTCCTTGAGGTCTACCTCATGGGTGGAAACAAAGTGTTTTTTACCCTATCTCTACCTACGCAATTTCATAAGTAGCTTCAGCTATCTATGTGGTGGCCTTTACATTGGCAAGGAGCTTAGTGTATTGAGAGACTATCTCCACAACCTTCATATTTTCCTCTTTCTCCTGGTGTGCTAACACTTCTTCTACTGATTCCAAAGAGAGAGGTTACCTCTCCATGGTGAGGATGCGAGTTAGGTCTTCCAATCATTACAAGGTTGACTCATACTTCTACTCAGGTTTTGTTAGGTCTAAATGCCTCAAGACGATATCATGTATAATCATTTCAATTTTTTTGTATATCTCATGCACCCTTTCCTTTTCCTCTTTCATCTTGCACATTAATTTTGTGCTTGATTAGTTCCTCCTGCTTCATATCCTTTCTCTTTTCAATGAGATCCTCCTTTTTCTTTTCCGATTTCCCTTCTAGGAATCTCACCCTATCATTCCATCTAAATATTCTTGCCTCAACTTCAACTGAAACCTTGTTGAGCACATTACAAACTTGTTCATCTGAAACTGTTGAGTAGTTACCATCGGGTTTATACCTTTGGTCTTTGACATCTTCATCAGCGCCCCTTGGTTAACTTCAAACTCAAGTTCATTAATATGGGACTCAAATTCCCAAGATAACATCTTCCTAGTTCATGGGTACGCATCTTCTTCCTCGAATGAAGATATTGCTAGGAGTTGGTCTCATTAGCATAGTGCTCTGAAATGCACGCATAACACTTTGTTTAGATCATGGATGTAACCCATTCCATACCCCTATGCTACTACCATGTTCTTCACTCCTATACATGCAACCTTTGGAAATATTTTTGTTAATCTAGGGTCTCCACCCATGGTGCCATACTCTTTTCCTATGCTCTCCTTCTCTATTTCCTTTAGCACTTCATCTCGCGCTAAACTCTACCTTTTGCTCCACCAATTCCTTGATAATTCCTACCACTTCCCTCTCCATAGCCTCTTCTACCTGCTCCCACCGAGCCTTAGGGTCCTTTGATCCTTGGTGTTCACCTCCTTACTAACCCCCTTACCTTGAGCATCTTCTTCATCTTCATTCTTCTCTTCATTTACTTCCTCTTCGAATCATGTACATCATACACGGGATAATCTTGAACCTCTTCATCTTCATTTTTGTCTCTCTCGCCCTATAGGCCTCCGTGCTCTTTTTCTCCTCCAACTCTACCTTCCCCACTTCCTTTTATTTCTTCTTAGTTGTGGATTCCTCCTCTTCTTCAACAGGTGATTCCTTTCTAGGAAAATCTTATTGTGCTGACACCTCTTCCTTAGGTGTCTTTTCCTTCTCCTTGATGGGATACTTCTTTCTGTGTGTGTATGTGATTGGTTTGGTGCCTCGGCTCTAGTGTACCCACGTATTATGATGTTTACACACTTGGTGCTTTCTTCTCTGGCACCTCTTTCTCCAGGGTCTCTTCCCTTTCCCTCTTCTTTGGCACAACCTTCTTTCTACTAGTGGGATCCTTTGGGATGGAGACATCATTCTCCAAGTAAGTTCCCTTTTCATATTTGGGTCTAATGCACAATTATACTCTTGTTATGGTCCTTCCAACGAATTAGCAGATCATCAAGGGTTTAGTTATGTACACCTCATGAGAGACATACTTCTCCACATAGGTGCACTTCTTTGGATATACCAACTTCCTTCAAAATCATGGTGGTCCTAGTCCACCTTGCTAAGTTTGAACCTTAGTATTTTAGATTCCTTGAAGTGATTTACCCTGCTTGGAAATACTCCGTAGTGAAGGAGAAGGGTAATTTACACCATGTGCTCTTGGTCTCATCTAACAAATTGAACCTACCAATGCAAAAGTGTTGATAGACAGTGAACTCATCTTCTCCATATAATAGTGCTATAAATTGTTTTGGTATCCTCCATTTATCCCCAAATGCATCGCACATTTACTTAAGCCATCATGGTGTCACATGTGTACTTCTCAAACCTCTTCACATGGGAGGGGTATTCATCTAGATACTCCCATACAAAATTCTCTGGCCCATTGGGAACTCCAATTTCTGAGACGATGATGGTGAGGAGAACATTTCCAAACATTATCTTATCTCCTTCTTATGTGACACTTATGATTTCTTCTGTAATGTAGGTGGACAGGTTGTAGATGGTGCCTTATGAAATTTTTTGGCATACATTTAACCATGCCTTGTTTACCTGTGTCCACTTCTCTTTCCTAGTCAACTTGGTTACTAGGCATGTGGACATTCTCATCATTGGTTCGTAGATATCACGGATGTCAAAGTAGCGAGATCCCTTTTTATAGGCATACTTCTCCATAGTCTTCTTAATAACCTATTTATCCTCCAGGTCATCATCTAATGAATCTCCTTTGTAGATAAGGTTGGTAAATTTTGACATGAGCTAGGGATTTATGCACAATATGTGTCCTACAAAGTAGAATTGGTCTTCATGTACGTGTGACATCAACCATTGGTATAACCACTCGGGCTTTCCAAAATAGGGAAAATCAAATAGTTACGAAACCCGGCCTTCTCTAGTTTTAATTTCACTTCATTATTGTAAATCGGCATCCCCTCTAGTGTCCTCTTATCTATTGGAAGAACCATTTCTAGCACCATTTCCTTCTCTATGGTACTTGTGCAATGATTATAGTCACTCATGGCCATCTTCCTCACATGGGATACCCATTCTTTCCCAAGTAACACCCCATCTAGGTATTGCATCTCTGCATACCATTCTTCATTGAAATTGGTGGAGGTAGTCTATTTTCCCTTGCCCTTTCCCTTCTTAGGTTCCATCTTCTTGTCGAGTTTAAACACAACTCTTCCTTTCTCCTTTTCATAAATCCACTCAAATCTATGTCTCAACTTCACATAAATTCCTCCTATTCTCATGCTTTATCCGTAGAACCCTAACTTGGAAAAATCTTCCACAAGATGACATACTTCCAAATGAAACCTCCCTACACCCATGTACTCCTTCCACTCTGGTTCATAGATCACCCTAGTCATGCACTTTAGATTTTCACTCTTCTTCCTTCGCACAAATATTTCTTCGTGGATTCCCTAATTCACAAGAGCTCTTCAATTCATAATAGCAAGGTAAATAATAATGTGCCCGACCCTTTACTTATAGCTTTTTTCTCCTCTCCAAAGCAATAAATGTTATGCCACCTACTAATGTACTTAGCATTAAATGTGGATTTTTCCACCAAAGATGACCTTAAGTGCCCTTACCTATGCACCAAATCCTACATGAAAAACCTTCTACAACCTTCCTCGCATGCAAAAATCCTTACTTCGAATGAAGACTCTTACAGCACGCGTCTGCACTACTAAAGTCACTTCTTCTATCAACTTAATTTTTGTCCTCACCTACCTCATGTTGTTCCTACACTTCTTATCCTTTGTACGTGGTCTTTGTTAAATATTTCTTGACACCAATAATTTTTTCCACTATTTCCCCATGCACTCTCCTACCTTACGCACTTTTGATCTTTCAATCTGGGCCATCACAACTTCTACAACCATATTCTTTCTTTCTTCATTCTACTCCACCCCACACTAAAACAAATGCATGGTCCTCTACGCATACACACCCTTAGAAAGTAATGTGGTTATCGGTGCACAAGGTGCAAAAACAACACAACAAAAAGGAAACAAGAAACAAGAAGGGTAAACACAAGAAAATAAAATGCATTAAGGTAAATCCTAGGCTAGATGGCAAAACTAACTTATTTATAAATACCAAGAAGACTTATTTATAGTAGGGCTTCAGCCTACTCCCATTGAAATGACTTGGTAATCTTGTTCCATCAAGTGCTTGTAACTAGAAAGCACCTGAATCAAGGATGTACGATATGATACAATGGTCCCAACCAATGGACTTTCAACTTCCCATGATGGTGCAAAAACTTTGAGTCATATAATAAAACCATCTTCCCAACCTCAAATTTTTTTGTTTTTGATATGATGATCATGCCACGCCTTTTATCTTTCCTTCTCTATCTTTTGAATTCATCTAGCAAGTGATCACCTCTTATCTAACTACATCAACTTACCAATACTCTCTTCCATTACTTTTTCATCAGCTAATCCTCCTACACAAGCTATATGTAATGATGGTATCATAAACTCAACCGCAAAATAGCTTCCGCACCAAACACCAATTGAAACAGTGTGGCCTTTTTCAACCTCTTATAGGTTGTCATGTATGCCCATAGAATGAATGATAGCTTATCATCCCAGTCTTGTCTTCCAACATCAAAAATTTTAGTTAACATGTGACTTAGCATCTTGTTAAATGCTTCAAAGAATTCCATTTTCTTGTGGGTGATAAGGGGTGGTCTTGTGATGGGCCACCATAAACTCTACCAACAAAATCCTAACCATTTCATTCAAAAAATGTGTACCCCTATCACTTGTTAAACTCAATGGACATCCATACCTACTAATTATGTTTTCCCATAAGAATCTAATTATTGTCGCTATTGTGAAATCCTTTGCAGTGCTTCCTCTACCCATCTTGTCAAGTAATTAGTGCAAGTGATGATGTAACACCAGCCACCCTCCTTCACATGGTAGGTGAAATAGGTCCCAAATATTCAATTGTCCATTTTTCAAATGGTTTAGCACTGGCTATTGGTCACAAGGGAATTTCATCCCTCCTTCCAGGTTTTCCAAGGTACTGGAAATGGTCACAGGCCTTGCAAAACTCAATACAATCCTGGTAGATACTTTCCCACCAAATCCCTACAAGTAGAATCTTTTGCATGGTTGCATTTCCTACATAGTTTCCTCCTGAAATCCCACCATGCACTTCCTCCATAATTACGATGCGATCATGTTCTTACATGCATCATTGTAGAACCTCATCACAATATAACTTGTATAAATCTCCACTAATCAACATGTAAGGTGCAAAGTGCATATGGTCAACTAATTCCTCTACAAATCCTTCATTCCTTTCAAAGGCCACACCCATTTTAATAAACACCGCAATATCCTCTAAGTCTTAGGGCACGTGCTATAACCTAAATATTTTTGCATCTGGCATTGTATCCTCAATTCTCTGTGCCCCCTCCCCTGAGTCAATCCTTGATAAGTGATCAGGTTTTGAATTAATTTTTCCTTATTTTACCACAACTAAAAACTCAAATTCTTGATAAAATAAGACCCAATGACATATTTTCCCTTTCGAATGAGCTTGTTCACCAAGTACTTCAGTGTCATGTTTTCCATGTAGAATATTAATGGTGTCACCAAAAATATTACATGAATTTATGTAGCACATAGATCATGGATAGTGCCTCGCACTCGCAGTTTGTGTAATTCTATTCTACTGGTGTCAACTTCCTACTAACAAAACATAAGGCGTGATCTACAATCCTCTCACTAGGTTGTGCTAGTACTACTCCAATGGTTGTCCTTGAGGTATCAACATGCACATGGAAGGGCTTATCCCAAGAAGGAAAGTGTAATATTGGTACAGTAACAAGCCTATCCTTCAAAGTGTCAAACACCTTCTGTTGCACCTCTCCCCATTGAAAAGAACTTTTGTGTTTAAGTAATTCCTCTAAGGGTGTGGCTATCTTGGCATATCCCTTAATAATTTTTTTGTAGTACTGTATGCCCAAGGAATCCACGCATTGCACTCTGACTAGTAGGCTCCCCCAATCCCACAATAATTGCAACTTTGGCAGGATCCACTAGTAAGCCTTCCTTACATATAATATGCCCCAACAGGGTTCTAAATGGAGTAGCAAAGACACATTTCTTAATGTTGAGGGATATCCTCAACTATTGACATCTCTCAAACATCAGCCTCAAATTGTCACAATGGTATTTTACTAGCCCATACACAGTCTAGTCATCTAGGTAGACTTGAAGAAATTTATGGATGAAGTCTTGAAATGCTTGTACCACGATACGCGAGAACACAATAGGCACATTCTTTAGCCAAAAGGGCATGACCATGTAGGAAAAAATTCCCCATTCAGTGGCAAAATTTTTCTTCTCCAGTTCTTCCTTTACAATTCTAACTTGGTGGTACCCTAACAACCCATCAGTGAAAGAATAGACTCGCGCCCAGCTACTCCTTCCAGAAGTTCTTTAGTGAAGGGGGTTGGAAAATGGTCAATGACACATACTACATTCAAGTTCCTCTAATCAACACAAATTCTTATCCTCCCATCCTTATTAATGATTATGACCATTGGACTTACCCATTCTGATTCCTCCATAGCTTCAATGATGCCTGAAGTGATCATCTTGTCTATCTCCTCCTTGACCCGTACATGTAAATTTGGATTCATCTGATACGGCCTCTTCCGGATTAGGCACACACCTTCCTTCAACTTTATCCTCATTTCCCCCTAGAAGTGGTGAATTCCTTATAGCCCATGGTACCCACGTGGGAACAAATCCTAAAACTTGTGTAAAAGGTTTATGATCTTATAAACTTCTTTCTTCGACCAATAATCCCCAATGATAGCTTCCTTAGGTTTTACCTCTAAACCAATGTTAACCTTCTTTGTTTTCAAGGGCCCATGGTAGGAATGTGCTCACTTATTAGCACTATCCATGAATTTGCACTTACCTTTAGAATGGTTAACATCCAGAATCTCCATTTCTTCACCATCTATCACATAGACCATTTTTCCTTTTTCCTTTTCCATAGATGCACGCTCAAGCTATATTTCTTCTGATTATTCTTCATCAAAGTATGTCTCTAAACCAGGTTCACCTAATAACTCCAGTACCTATCTTCTACCATAGCACTATCTCCCATTGTAAGGTGCTTGACCACCTGCAATGCCTTATCCACTGATGGATTTGTACTCTGATACTCGAAAGCTTGAATGAGAGAACTCCCGCCAATTCTATATCTAATGATGCATCTCTCAATGAATATACCATGTGTGTGTATAACCTTGTAAGGTGTAATACAACTTATGAACCCATAAATAAGGTGGTAAATCTTCGCTCTTCTATTTAGGCCTTCTCACATGTTTGGACATGAAACGAGGTGGTTTCTTTGCCACAAAGGGCTTGTATGATAGTGGGCACATTGTTCATGGAGAACCTAATAGAGAATACAAATATCACCTTATGCCATTATAAAAGTCTCTAATGATATGTCGCCCACCGATGCACTATGGTCCCAAGTAGGTTATAACTGAGCATACCTCTTCTTTCATTCTCATTTTTCCACCGAACCTCTATTTCTAGTAAGAAATCATCAGGTTTGGCTCCTCCAGAGTAACTTGGTAACTTCTTCCCTCCTAGGCTCTTGATTGAGTGTGCCTTTATTACCCTTGTTATGGATCCACTCAACTATCACCTAATTAACACATAATTCCCATGCACCCAATTTTCTCATGCCACGCTAGTTGTATCACTCATAGACTGAGCATATTTAAACTAGATAACTCCTTCTCTAGGATGAATTATCTCAAGGTATTTGATAGAGCTTACATAGATTATATCAAGGACTTCTTCTCGCAAGGACTCAGTAAGGGATTTGATTTCCCATCTATCAAGGGGATGATGACATGTTCTTCCTTGTTCTCAAAACTTATATACCCCCTATTAAACCGTAGGTCAACATTGGTTTTGTAACACTAGGGGTGCCCAAGAAATGCTAGAAAGTTATCCGGATAGGCTAGCACCAAGACTTCAAAGCCTCTAGTGAATTTGGCCTCTTGAATAGTGATAACTGCATCCTTCAAGACTCCAATGGGTATTACCTTTTTCTTGTTTTTCATATAAAGTACATTCAAAGATGGTTGTAGACGCGTACCTTCCCATTTGATGACAAGAATCTAGAGTGAGAAAATTGACCTCTACACCCATGTCAATTAGAATATTGCTCATAATCTAAACATCTAAAACAACATTTAAAGTGATCTCCTTATCATAGTCAAGGTTATGGGGAGGGAGGTTAGAATGCGTAACCTACCTCTTTCGCTCCTCCAGCCGCATGGTACCTTCTCTCATAACCATGCTCCTAGTAAGGGAATAATATTCTCTTGCCTTAAATTTTTACATACTTCCTTGACATCATCTAGATCCTTTTGTGGAGCCTCAACATTCTTTCTTTTCTCTAACTTCCTTGAATACTCCTTCAGACACTAGATATCCTCAGTAGACTTCGAATCACATCTATAGTCTCTTGATACACCTCTTTTTGATGAGCAAGGTCCAGATACTTCCCATGTACCACTTCTTCTCTTGTAACCATTGTTCTTTGTTTCAAGATCTCCCTGGAATGTACATCCTCTACCCACATCATCACTAGTATAGGTTCTAATCCTGACTCATGTGCCACTCTTGGCATCCACTGTGAGTCAGCCTTATTTATGCTTACCATCCCAACGCCTTTTCTTTCTCGATGCTACTCGGCTCATGTGCTCAAACATATCATACCACTCCTTGTACTTATGTTTCTTTCCACACCATGAGCATTATAATAGATCAAGACACTCATACTTATAATGCTCTGTAGACCCACAATTATAATAGGTTCCTTGCATGAACTCACCTCTTCCTCCATGGTTGTTACGACCACAAAATCCTCTATGGAAACCTCTTCCTTGTGATCCTCCATCTACGTGCCCTTCATACTGCGATCATCATCCTTAGAACTGCTTGCAAGGCTAGTCTGGTGCACACCAAGATCAATGACATCATGTATCTGGTTAATTAGCCTACAATATTTGGTGTCATGGGTCGTAGAGGTATAGATCTTACAATATCAAGACACATTCTTACAAATCACACCAGAGTAGAGGGCACGTACTTGCATCATGATCCCCACGAAAAATATCACGATCTACTACCATGACACGTAATAATTTTTGGGAAGAAATTGTCCTTGGTATGCCCTCTATCTCACAATCAGGCACCACGACCACCGCAAGTATCATGCATCAAGTTCACATATAGCTTCTCCAATTACTTGTCCATTACATAAATATGGGCCTAAATGAAAGGGCTAACACCATTATCTATGCTTCTAATAGCATTAGTGCACAGGGCAGCCTCCAAGGCCTCACGTGGGTCCGTGAATGTCTTGTGTGAAATCACTCTTCTAAATAGTGTTATCAACCCTCCAATAAACCATTGAGCATGTTGAGAAGGATGAATATCATAAGATAGCTTTGACAAGAGAGTTTTGAAAAAATCGTCATATTCCCACACACTCTCTATCATTCCTTGTTGGATCTCTTTCAAAGCACTAATGCTCTTCTACTCAAACTCAAGGATATAGAATTCAGCCAAGAAGGCATTCCGCAATGTGGTGTAATCTACCACCATTTAATGGGGGTCATACTTCTGATACCAAATATGTACGCACCCTTGTAATGTCGTTGTAAAATATATTTCCTTTCACTCCAGCTTTAGTAATCCCCTTCACATGCCATAGTAATTCACACTTGTGTACATGCTCTGCAGCTTCCTCAACACCCTTATAATCTGGTAGATGTAGAGAAATCATAAAATATACTTGTGGAGATGACCGAGGCCTGTACTCCGCCTAATCTAGAACCTTGATTCCTCTCGGTGTTTCCTCTACCACCAATCCACTTGATCCATAGGGTCCTATGCCTCCTAATCTACCGATCTCATCCGCTGATCCACTAAGTCCTCCTCTCAGTAGCTAGTAATAGGCCCGAAGTAGTCGTGCTAGTGTTCACAATGTCCCACTAAACTACATACTAACGATTTGTGATATTTCTATGCTATTAGATGTGTATACCACACTACCCCCAAATGTGATACCCAAACTCTATGTACTTACACTTTGCCCAAAAAAATTTGTCCAAACACAGGAATTTTTTGTGCAGCCATAAATGTCCCAAACGAGAAGTTATACCTCTTAGGTGCAAATCAGTCACTTCCACCGATACCAACTAGTTTAACAATACTTGTTTCTTGATTTGGAAAACTAAGCATTGGGGGTCGGTTACTAGGTGGGTTTAGATGCATACCAATGGCTCTCCTTTCTCCATGCAATGAACTCTCATCAAAATTTGTGGGGTTTCTCTCCAAAGACTTTCCAAGATGGGGTAGTACAAACTTCTCATATTCCACGTCCTTTGTGTGAACCTCAATTCCTTCCCGTAATGTCTACCTCCATATATCCATCACTCCCATAAGCTCATGTTGTTTAACAAACTCTCTCTCATGTGCTTCACTATACTTAAGTCGTCTCTCTTCTCTCTCTCCTTTTACCACAATTTCTATCATCTTCCTCCACCCTAGCTTCCTCTCCCGCTCTTAGAAAATCTTATCCATCCATAGAGAATGCCTCCAAACTTAGTATAATGATCAAGATCTTCATATCTAACATGATATATTGAAAAACAATCCTTTAGGTTCCCTTAGGAACTCAAATTCAGAAACCTATAGACATGAATATGTATAAATGGCATATTCCAGAGCATAAATGGTCAACACTCTTCTCCACCAGTGATCAACAATACATGTCCAAGTTATATTTGCATCCCGCAACCTCTTGTAATCATATTGGGTCCACACATGTGATCTATAGTACCAACTTCATCTTGATGTATATGTTGAGAGCCATTCATACAATTCTACTGGAAAACAAAAAAGAAGGTTTCATACAATTCATGATATAGGTGTTCTTCTACCCATCTGTGTGCATCAAACTCAGGTCCAATACTAAATCTTTGAGAAAAATCATCCTCTGTGATTTTAAACTATGCTTCGATGCTTTCTAAGGTCAAGTGCTCTGTCATCATGCATTAAAGGAACCAAGATGTATTCATTTCTCACAACAACTTTGAAAAGAGGTCCTGACAATGGAACTAAGATGTAGTCATTTTTATGCCCTTAGAATAACCTTCTAATCCCATGTGCATTGGCCTATCACCCAATGGGCACTAGAGGACTCACCTAAGGCATGTGTGAACTTCATGCCCCTCCTTTATGTGAGCATTGTGAGAATGTTTTCATTGATAATGTATTAAATGTAGAAAGTTAAATCATCATATATGTCATTTTAAAGCATAGGATGAGTTATTATACCAACATACTCATTCAGATAACAAGGGAAACATCATACAGATAACATATCTGATCCATAACATAAAGAAAAAGGCACTAGGGTTTACACCCATGAACAATATATTTAGAATAGAACCATATATTCAGATTGATCATAAATCCAGTAACCATATTACATCCAAGGGGGTCATATCAGACCAATATATCAAGACAACATGACTCATGTATTAGAATTTCTAGCTACTCTTTCTTATTATAGAAATTTAGCAGACCCATTCCCCTAGACATGATATCATTCCTACAATCTCCTAATGGTAACCCCAGCCCCTAAAACGTCTTATTATTTTTGTAAAGCTTCACCTTTCATCCTCTCTATGAATCTTCTCCTCATCAAACCATATGGTGATGCTCTCTCCAGAATGGTTCTCTCTATATCCCCTTACTCTATCGATGATGTTGTCTCAAGAATGGTCCTCTCTAATCCCCTCTCCGAATGGTGATCTCTTCTTCTACTTGAGCATCTCTATAAATAGGTTTAGTACCCACCACCATGCCTTCCTGAAGTAGCAAATCGGTTTCCAAGTGTCAAGGTTGTCCTCTAATGGAGCATGCTTCTTCTTATCCGAGATCTCCACTTTCTACAATGATGTCTTTTGGGAATGTTCCATGCGTGGAATATTCTTTTCTTGACCACCAAGTCACCATGTTGGAACCTTATCCACTTGGCATGCCTAGTCAAGTCACATTTTTCCTCAAGTGTCTCTTAGAAAGATGAATATGACTAAGTCCCAAATACTTTACTCTACCTTGCTCACACGCCATAATTTCTACTAAACCCTGCTAAAACCCCTATCTTACATGCTTTTACCCATGCACCCATCCTCTTTATTGATCCTGCATGCACATGTGACCTTTAGGACTTAGTCAATATTCTAAGGCCCAACATATTCCTACTACAAAAGTGCAAGGGATGGTCAAAATTTCCCTCTCCAAGTTACGTTAAGACTTCTCCAATCGTCATCCCAGATGCATCAACATGAATGTGAAAAGGTTTATCCCAAGAGGAAAAGCATAATATGGGCGCAGTAATGAGTCTATTCTTTAGTGTTTTGAAATCCATTTGTTGTGCCTCCCCCTAATAGAACATACTCTTGTGTTTTATAAATTCCCCCAATGACATGGTAATCTTGGTATAGCCCTTGATGAAATTCCTATAATACGTTGTATGTCCAAGGAATTTGTGCACCGCACTGGCTAGTAGGTTCCCCCAATCCCACAATAATGGAAACTTTGGCAGGATCCACCAGCAAGCCTTCTTTACATATGATATGTCCCAACAGGGTGCCAAATGGAGTAGCAAAGACACATTTCTTAATGTTAAGGGATATACTTAACTTCCGTCGGATCTCTTGAAAATCAAACTCATATTTTCATAATGGTCCTTCACTAATTCATACATCATCCACTCATCTAAGTAGAATTGCAAAAACTTGTGGATGAATTCTTCAAATTCCTAAACCATAATGCACGAAAACACAACAGTGTGTTCTTCATTCCAAAGGGCATAATAGTGTAAGAAAAACTTTTCCACTATGTCGTGAAAGTAGTTTTCTCATGTTCCTCAAAGAATTCTAACCTGATGATATCCCTATAATTCATCTATGAAGGAATAGATCTCTTGTCCTATGACACCTTCCAAAATATCTTCTATTAATGGGGTCAGGAAGGGATCAATGGCACACACCACATTCAAATCAATGTATTCAACGTAAATCCTTATCCTCTCATCCTTCTTAATGTTGATGACCATCATAATTATCCACTCTAATTCCTCAATAGCCTCAATGATGCCTGATGTGATCATTTTGTCAATCTCCTCCTTGAATTTGACATGCAAATTCAGATTCATTTGATAAGTTCTCTTCTTAATTGGGGACGCGCCTTCCATTAGTTTGATTTTCATCTCTCCTAAAGAGTGATGAACTCCCTTGAGTTTGTGGTACCCATGTGGGAATTAATCCTATAATTCACGCAATGTATAAATAATTTTGAAACCTCCCTTTCCAACCAATAACCTCTAATAGTAGCTTCTTTAGGTTCTACCTACGAGCCAATGTTAACCTTATTAGTTTTCATAGGTTCATGGTAAGCACACGCTTTCTCATAAAAATATCCATAACCTAACACATACCAACAATATGGTTAAAATCTAATTTTTCCACCTCTTCACCATCTATCACGTAGACCAATATTCCTTTCTCCTTTTCTATACAAAGCGTGCTCAAGTTTTACCTCCTCCGATTCTCACTCATTGAAACACACCTCCAAACTGAATTCAACCAATAATTCCAGTACTCTATCCTCCACCATGGCACTATCTCCCATAGTTAGGTGCTTAACCACCTACAACACCTCATTCATTGATGGATTAGTACTCTGATACTCAAAATTTTGAATAAGGTCAATCGTACAATCCTAGTTTCTTGTTTGATGACATAGTTCTGAATGAATGTACCATGCACACACGTAGCCTTGTAAGGTGGAGTAAAGCTTATGCACCCATAGTGATGGAGGCAAGGCTTTTACACCTTCCATCCAAGCCTTCTCACATGCTTGGATGTGAAATGAGGTGGGTTCCTTCTCATGATAGTATTGTATAGAAGTAGGTGCATTTCTTCAGAGAAATTGAATAGAGAATGTGATTCTCACCTTACACAACTCAAGAAGGTTATCCCGATGAGTCACCTACCAATGTGTTGTGGTCATGTGCATAGTATAGATAATCATACTTCTCCTTTTGATCTCACATATCCACTGTGTGTCTCCATTTTTTGAAGGAAAACATAATGGTTTCCTTCCCAGCTGTAACTTGGAAATTATTTTCCTCCCAAGCACTTGACCGAGAGTGCCTTTGTTACTATCATCATAGATCCTTTTAACTATCTCTGTTGTTACAAATTAGTAGCACCCCGGATGCAAATCAGTCTCTAAGTTTATGTTTCGTGCATCCAAAGGTGATTGCACAACATTGAAACCTCTCTCCAAGTGTGGGACTTGTAAAATGAGAGAGGAATATCTAGATTAGAGGTTGGTTCCTCAAACTCCTCTGATTAGATCTGTTATTTGCACAATTGCAGAGGTTTGAATCCTAATCCTACTCTAAATTCCAAGGAGACAGAGATAGAAAGTGCAAAAATTGAAACTAAACTAATAGGTGATACACCAAAGGAGTGGTGAACACTTCTTGTTCATGCAAATTGACACAATTTCATAAATGCAACATGAAACATCATACACAGGCTGATAAGATGTAATTAGAGGTCTGAAATGAAGCAAGACAATACAAACAAAGGACTCAAAATTGATCACAGTAGTCTCGCACTGTCATTTTTCATCACAAAATCCTTTCATTTGCAACATCAAAGAGGAAGAAACTCGTTAAAATCATGAAGAAGGTCTTATACTTGCAAAAATCACTTGTTGAAGGTGAAATAAGAAGCTTTCTATCCAAAAAAATGTTCAACCTAAAAAAATGAGCCAAATATGGCTTTTACAATGCATGGGTCGAGCCCAGGAGAGAGAAAATGTGTAAAAAACGTGGAAGCCATTCCCCATTGAATGAAGATGCATTAAAAAAGATGGGCATCCTTACAGACTCATGCCCTGACATTTTTGGCCATGCTGAAGAAGAATGCGACCCATTTTGCATTAAAACTGGTTGTTGAAATGTCATTTCTGGCCATTACCACGTGCCAGAGGAGTTTCTTGATTTTATCTCTCCAAAATCAACCAAAATGAAAAATTGACCCCAGAATCATGTAGAGAATTTAACCAACTTTCCATTGATATAAAGAACACAAAAGACCGAGCTCGATCGAAAGATATGGCGATTTGAAAATTTAGGGCAAAAATAGGCCAAAATCGGATCGGCGGGCAAAAGTTTGAATTTTTACCCATTTGGTCTTTGGAAAAATTTCAAATTTTCCCCACGCTCCACCACTCCAGGTGCCACGTGGTGGCTTCCTATTGGTCACGGGCCTCCTAAGGGAAAATTTCCCACAAAAACTCCGCAGAGCCATAACTTGAAAAATATGAGGAGTTAGGAGGAAAACTTTACCTTTCTAGAAAGATGAGAGAGAACTCTATCCAATGGTGCCATTTTTAGAAAGATTTGAGTGCCTAAAAATCAAAAATGGAGACTGAGGCACAAGATAGGTAAGAGCGCAAGGAGTTAGCCAAAAAAATGAGCAGGGGCACATTTTGGATAACAATTTTGGCGACTCGTAGGGGTCATCTCGCTTGTTATATTAAGATACCAGCTGCTCAAGCAACCCATTGGGCATGGAGTCATAAAATTTTCTCGTTCGTAACCCCAACCGACTTAGAATTTTGTAAGGAGGAAGATGGAATATCACCTAATGGAAGAAAGGACTGCAAAACATCTCCAGGGATAGCAAGCTTGTGCCAAAGCACTTAGGGGAAGCAAAACAACCTACAACAAAACAATGTGCACAAGAACTTGGAGGAATGAAAACCTAAGCTAATATTTACAAGGTGGAGAATTTCCCTTTAGTAGAAATGCTTTAGATAGATTCCATTGATCGAATCTATAGTTCTTCACCATCCAATGAAGACAATTGGAAGGCATTGTTGTCCTTACACTTTGTGACCATGTATGGGCCACTCCAAATGGCATCAAATTTTGAATGCCTTCCCGGTTTTTCTCTATCTGCATCCCATTTTAACACTAGATCTCCAACTTGGAAAGATCTACTCTTGGCCTTCCTATCAAAGGTCTTCTTGATCAAAGCTTGATCCTTCTCCATTGCTTGGGATGCCCGATCTCTCGATCTCTTAGAGCTCCATCAACTCGCATATCTCACCTCCATGGGCCCAAACTCTAAAGAACTCTAATCGCTTCATGAGTTCCAATGTTGGAAACTCAAGTGACATGGGCAAGATTGTCTCTCTTCCATAAACAAGCCCGAATGGAGAGTTACCCGTGGATCTCTTGGGATTTATCCTATCACCCATAAGGCTGATTTTAGTTTGGTATGCCAAGACCTCTCGATTCTCATCAAGAGTCCTCCTAATGATCCTCAACAAGTTCTTGTTTATAGATTCAGCTCCGCCATTACCCCGAGGGTAGTAGTTTGATGAAGTACTTAGGTATATCCCGTTCTTGATAGCCCACTCATTCACTTTGGATCCAATGAATGCTAATAAATTATCTCGAGATTATTGTAGCAGGTATGCCAAATCTGGTTACTATCCCCTCATGAGAAGTCTAAGATGCTAGACTCATTTGCTTCCTCGAGTGCTACCGCTCACCCACTTGGTGAAGTAGTCTCAGTGGTCACAAAATCCACTTATGCCCTTGGCTTGAATTGGGATTAATGACTCCAATGAAGTCCAAACCCCATTGCATGAATGGCTAGTCAACTGAAATTGGATGCAATGGAAGGGCAGCAAGCCTCTCTTTACCTGTGAAGAATGCACAATTCTTGCACCTTTTGATCCACGCAAAGAAATCACTAAAAATCTTGGGCCAATAATAACCAGCCTTCATGATTTTTAGAGTCTGTCACTCTTGGTGCAAAATGACCACCACTGGTCCACCATGGAACTCTTCCAACACCCCGTGAATTTGCTTTGTGCTAATGCATCTCAGCAGACACTCCCATTCAAATCCTTGTTGAGGAGGAAGTCCTTTACTCCCGCATGAGAGACCAACAACTAAACCTTGTTGTTTGAGACTAGATGCTTGAATTTCTTCAAGCTTCGACACGCAAGTACATGCTTCTCAATAAAAGAATATCTAACCTCGTAGTCATCTAGGCTTTGGTCAAGAAATCAATTGGTTGCTCATCATTGTATTTGTTCTCATTGTACAAAATGGAAGAAATGGTATCATTACCCCCAAATGCATAGAGGATGAAATCCTTGGAGAAGTCCGGTTGATGAGAGTTGGTGCTTGAGAGATGGATTCTTTGATTGCTTCAAAATTCTCCTTGCCTTTTGCTATCCATTTGAAATCCATTTTTCTTCAACATCTTGGTGATAGGTTTGACAAGGGCTGCAAAATCTGGGACAAACCTCCGAACAAAATTTATTCTCCCCAAGAAACTCTAAAGTTCCTTCTTGTGGCTTGGCAATGGTAGTGCTCTTATGGCTTCAACTCTCTCTGGATCAATTGCTAATCCTTCTTTGGAGACAATATGGCCAAGGATCTTTCCTTCATGTGCTAGGAAGATACACTTCTTAGGATTCAAAGACACTCCAAATCTCCTGCACCTTTGGAAGACTTGTCTCAAATGAGAGAGGTGGTCTGTTGCATTCTTTGAAAAAATAGTGATATCATCAAGATATATCAGCACCATGTTTTTAATCAAACCTTTGAACGCCATGTCCATTACTCTTTGGAAGGTAGCTCCAAAGTGTTGAACATCCCAAATGGCATTTTCTGTATGCATAAGTTCCCATTTGGTTGTGAAGGCTGTCTTGAAATGATCTTCTTCCTTCACCATAATCTGATTGTACCACAGTAGCCATCAAGCAATGAAAACCTTTCAGAGCCAAAGAACAACTTGTAAAATCTGCTCCATAAAGGAAGTGGGTAATGGTCCTTGAGAGATGCTCTATTCAAATCTCTGAAATCAACACACAATCTGATCTCTCCACTCTTCTTTCTAACTGGAACTAAGTTGGAAACCCAACTAGAATGCTTGATTGGGAATATGATTCTTGACTCAATCAACTTGTTCAATTCCTTCCTCATGAGAGGTTCCATGTGTGGATTGACTGCCTTTGTTTTTGCCTTTGATGGGCTTAGTATTTGGATCCAACTCAATGGTGTGCTGAGCTAACTTGGGATTGAAACCTTTCAAATCTTTGTAGCTCCAAGAAAACACATCAGGGAACTCTTAACACAGCTTGTATGAACTCATACCTTTCTTGTTCAGTTGTCATCTTTCCAATTTGTAATGGTTTATTCTCTTCCACCAAGATGGATACTGAATCTTCTCTCTTGACCTGAATGTTTTCTTTCTCTTTCCTAAACTGATCATTGGTATTGAAAATGGACTCCAAAGTGATAAGTCCCTTGGGCAGCTTGTTAGTTCTCAGCTGTACCACTTGGTCACCATACTATTGTTCCAATTTTTCCTGATTTTTAGCTGAGAACTCAGCTTCTTCTTGTAAGAAATGGATGATTTGCTGGTCATTCTCAAACACTTGCCAACTTACATTGTTATCCAGCACTAAAGGCCTCACAATCACATGGATGTTTGGCTGTACCTTGTCCTTTTGAATGCTTTCCACAATATCAAAGGCTGCCCAACTGCTGCAAGTCTGTCAGCAACTTGGTTTTCTTTTCTAGGAATGGATTTTATGCTAAAGCCCTCAAAATCTTCAATGAGGTCCCACACCCTGTTCTTGTAGCACTTGAGCAGATTATTCTTCACAGCATGTTGCCCTTTAACTTGGTTTACAATCAATTCACTGTCACCAAAGACTTGCAAGTTCTTTATTCCTCTCTTTATTTCCCAATGCATCCCTTGCACCAAGGCTTCATATTCAGCAGTGTTATTGGAGCATGCAAACTGAAATCTAAAAGCTGAATAGTACTTTACTCCTTGAGGTGAAATAAGCATAGCTCCACCTCCTGCACCTTGTCTACTCTTTTATCCATAAAAAAACAGCTTCCATACCTCATTGTCATCCTTGTGGTTTGGCTTGGTGATGCTAGGAATGGGCTGATATTCTTAATGTATGCAATAGACCCTAGCTCAAATTCTTCTACTTCTTGATAAGGATCAAAAGCATGCACCTTGTTTTCCCATTCATCAAGAGTTAGATCCAGGATGCTTCCAACCTTGGTGTCAGCTTCATCAGTGCTTGGGTGATCTTCTTGATCAAATGTCAAATAGTTGGCATTGATCTGACTTGGAGTGTAGGGCTCAATGTGGAAGTTTGCAATAGGTTCAGACCTGATTGTAGCTTTGGTTCCATACCTCGTTTTGAACAACATGTGTGACCAATCAGCAGACAAATATCCTCCAATCTTGGCTGTGAAATATCTTGACAAACATAGGGCAAAGAGTGGTGGAAGGTCTATAACTGATACATCTTGTAAAACAACAACATTTGGACATGCATGCAAGGTAAGACTCAAGTTTCTAATCACCCCAACTGTTGTTACTACTTTGTCCCATCCAACTACACTACCCCTTTGGATATGGTTTCATATTGAAGTCCTAGCTGATCAGCTATTTGCTTGGGCATCACTGAGCTACTTTCCCGAATCAATCATGCAATTGTGCACCAATTGGTTTCCAATGATTAATGAGACATAAAAAGGAGGGGGCTTCAACATTTTACCTTGCTGTCCTCCATGATTCCCTTCAGGCTGGGCAGCATTTGTGAGCACCTTCTCTTGCATTTGGACTTGCTGATTTGAAGTTGGCTAGTCCTTCATGGCAGCTTGTAGCAAATCTCTCTGGCCTGGGATAGATAGGGATTCCCACATTGATATATTTACATTTGTCTTCTTCATCTGATCAATGATACTAAATGGTGATGAAGGATCTCTTTGCTATCCCTTGGTTTGCATATTCATCCCTTGCATGTGGGCAGTAACAACTAGTATTTGAGTTGGTCTAGGAGCTGTTCTTGGCTGCCCTTGTGCATTTACAACTAGATTTTGTTTTCCAACCATTTGTGGAGCCATAAAAGGTTATGGGATTGGTTGGAGCTAATGGCTATTCTTCACCCAAATTCCTTCTTTTTGACCTTTTGTTGGCTGAACACCTTGAGAGACTGTTTGATTTATGCCACAAAAATCCTCTGCTGTCCGTCGGTTCACAAGTGTGGTGTCATTTGGAGCTGATTGCTGCTGGAATGTTTCTTGTTGTTGGTTGTTTCCTTGACTTCCCTCACCCTCCACACCAAAGTATTGTCACCATTAATGCTTGAGTCAAGGCATCGTTTAAGCACATAGATTGGTTGTGAGGTTCATTGCATGGAAAACACCAATCATACTCCCGAGCAACGTTGTTTTGTGTTAGCACCAATGCCTTAGAGGCAGATATAGCATTTAGATTATAGGGCTGAAATGGTCTGTTGGCAGGAGGCCTTGCTTGATTTAGATTTGCAGCTGGATTGGGTGGTCTATGAGGTTGATATGGCTGCATTGTAGGCTGAGCTTGAGGCTGGAAGGAAGGTCTAAAACTTTGGGCTTGTTTCCTCTTGAGAGTAACCAGCTCATTACCTAAATTTTGCAATTGCTTCATGACTTCTTGAAGCTCATTTGGGGCACTTGGAGATGAAGTAGAAGCTTCATTTGAACTCTAATTTCTAGAAGTGGGAGAAGGAGCCAAATTAGGTGCTTTATTAGTGTTTGGGCTCTCTAAACTTGGAAACAATGGCATGGGAGGTCTAGGGGCTAGTTTGCCAGCTTGGATCAAACAATTTTCAGCCCTAATGGAAATGCTATAAGCCATAGGGATAGTTATGCCTCCCATGGACTGAATCAACATAGAAATATTAGAATTTAGAGCTTTGAGATAGTAAAGAAAAGCACCTTCTGTTGTTGGCCTGACTACCATTGGAATTCTCTCCCAAGTCCTTTGAAATCTGAAATTAAAATCAATCAGCTGCTCATTGGGAGCTCTTTTGATAGTTTCAGCTGCTCTAAAAGGGACAAGTTGTCTCCCTTTTCCCCAAACTACTCATGGAGGGCTATACATAGCTGATTCCAATTTTGAATAGAACCTGAGGCAAGACTCTTGAACCATTACAAAGCTTTCCCTTTGAATGAAGATGCCGGCGCTTTCACAAAGACAATTTGCATCTCATTGATCTCATGGATTGCACAAATGTTAGCAATATCCTTAACATGATCACCGTGAGGTCTGATTTTCTCCAAAGTGAAGTATTGAATTTTCTTCAATGCTGCAATCGGGATTGATTTGTGCATTGAGAGCAAGTGGGCTACTGCCATGAAATTGATATACGGGTTGTTTTGTGCCATTCTAATTGGTCTTAGAACCCTTGTTGACTGAATGAAAGGCATACCAGGTGGAGGAGTTGAGAGAGTTTTGTTTGGTGGAGATGGAGACCTTTAGATTCTCCTCCCACTTTGCCTTATTCTTGGAGATAACTATAGATATTCAAACAGACCTCTTCCTCTCCAGCTCTTGACCTTGTGTTGATTCTTCTCATGACTTTTCAAGTCTGCACTACCAAAACCAGCTGATTCTTCCCCTTGGAGTCGCCAGATGTGTAATTTATATCTCTTTTAAGCAAGAAAATTGCAGCAAGATGCACATCAACTTTGTTGTAATGAAAATGAGACCTTTAAGGTCCCACCAGGCGTGCCAAAACTATTGTTGCAAATCAGCAGCACCCCTGGATGCAAATTAGGTTTCTAAGTTGATGTTTCAGGCATCTAGTGTGATTGCACAACATTGAAACCTCTCTCCAAGTGTGGGACTTGTAAAATGAGAGAGGAATATCCAGATTAGAGGCTGGTTCCTCAAACTCCTCTGATCAGATATGTTATTTGCACAATTGCAGAGGTTTGAATCCTAATCCTACTCTAAATTCCAAGGAAACAAAGATAGAAAGTGCAAAAATTGAAACTAAACTAATAGGTGATACACCAAAGGAGTGGTGAACACTTCTTGTTCATGCAAATTGACACAATTTCATAAATGCAACATGAAACATCATACACAAAGCCGATAAGATGCAATTAGAGGTCCAAATGAAGCAAGACAATACAAACAAAGGACTGAAAATTGATCACAGAGTCTGCACTGTCATTTTTCACTGTCAAAATCCTTGCATTTGCAACATCAAAGAGGTAGAAACCTGTTACAATCATGAAGAAGGTCTGATACTTGCAAAAATCACTTGTTGAAGGTGAAAGAAGAAGCTTGCTATCCAAAAAAATGTTCAACCTCAAAAAATGAGCCAAATCTGGCTTTTACAATGCATGGGTCGAGCCCAGGAGAGAGAAAACATGTAAAAACATGGAATCCATTCCCCATTGAATGAAGATGCATTAAAATAGCATGGGCATCCTTACAGACCCATGCCCTGACATTTTTGGCCATGCTGAAGAAGAATGCGACCCATTTTGCATTAAAACTAGTTGTTGAAACGTCATTTCTGGCCATTACCACGTGCCAGAGGTGTTTCTTGATTTTATCTCTCAAAACTCAACCAAAATGAAAAATTTAACTAGGAATCATGTAGATAATTTTACCATCTTTCCATTGATATAAAGAATGTGAAAATCTGAGCTCTGGATCGAAAGATATAGTGATTTGAAAATTTAGGGAAAAAAGCAGCCAAAATCAGATCGACGAGCAAAAGTTTGAATTTTTACCCATTTGGTCTTTGGAAAAATTTCAAATTTTCCCCGCACTCCACCACCTCCAGTGCCATGTGGCAGCTTCCTATTGGTCATGCGGGCTCCTAAGGGAAAATTTCCCACAAAAACTCGCGAGCCATAACTTGAAAAATATGAGGAGTTAGGAGAAAAACTTTACCTTTCTGGAAAGCTGAGAGAGAGCTCTATCCAATGGTGCCATTTTTAGAAAGATTTGAGTGCCTAAAAATCAAAAATGGAGACTGAGGCACAAGATAGGTAAGAACATAAGGAGTTAGCCACAAAAATGAGCAGGGGCACATTTTGGATAACACTATCTTCCGACTAACTCATATGTCTTGTGCGCCAAATTATCATATTCCACATTGGTTTTATCACTTATAGATTGAGCATATTCCCACTAGATAACCCCTTCTCTTGTCGATGTACAACCTCAAATTATTTGATAGTGTGTACATAGATTCTATCCAAGTATTCTTCTCCTGGGGCTCAATATAGGGCACTGACTTTCCATCAGTCAGAGGAATAATAACATGTTTCTCCTTGTTCTCAAAATTTATATACCCATTATTGAAATGTAATTCAGCATTGTTCTTATAGCACCAAGGGCATCCAAGTAATGTTGGAAATTTTTCGCCTCATTAAGTGCCAAGACTTCAAATTCCCAATGAATTTCACCCCTTGGATAGTTATAGTGTCATCCTTTAAAACACCAATAGACATCACCTTTGTCTTGTTAACCATATACAACACATTTGAAGATGGTTGTGATGGGGATATTCCCATTTGATTCCATACATCTAAGGTGATAACATTAACTTTCGGGCCTCGTGTTAATCGAGAATATTACATAGGATCCATCCATAAAAAAATGCATTCAAGGTAATCTCCTTATCATAGTCAAGACTGTGAGGAGGCAGATTAGCATGAAAAACCTACCTCTCGCACTCTCCTCTGGTGCTTGGTACTTTTCCTCTCAACCATTCTCCTAACAGAGGGATGATATTCTCTTAGCACAACATCTTACATACTTCCTTGACTTCATCTATATCGCTTGAGGGACTTCAATGCTTTTCTTCTGCTCCAACTTCCGTGATTTCTCCTTCAAGCACTAAATCTCCCCTTAAAGACTCCTAATCACCTCCATGGTCTCTTGATAGACCTCTTTCTAGTGGGTAGGATCAAGATATTTCCCATGTATCACTTCTTCCCTTGTAACAAGTGGTATCTTCTTTGGTATCTCCCTAACATGTACAACCTCAACTCGCATCGTCAAGCAATATAGGCTCTAACTCAAACTTATGCGCCACCCATGGAATCCATCAGTGGATCAGCATGTTTTACGCTCACCATCCCCACACCCATGTCCTTCTTATGGTTCTAGCTCATGTGTTCATATAACTTTGGGAACTCTTCATACTTGTGTTTCTTTCCACACCATGAGAATTACAACAAATCGGACACTCATGCTTGTAATGTTCTATAGATCCACAATTATAACAATTTCCATGAGGAAATTCACTTCTTCCTCCCCCATGATTGCCACGGCCTCTAAATCCTCCTTGAAATCCTCTACCTCAACCTCCTCCATCTACACACCCTTCATAATGATGGCCCTCATCCTTATAACTACCGACAATGCTAGCCTAAAGTACCCTAGTTAATAATAGATCATGTATCTAGTCAATAAATCTACAATCCTTCATGTCATGAGTAATAGAGGTGAAAATATTGCAATAGAAAGATAAATTCTTCTGTATCATGTGCCGCAAAGATCAAACACCTACTTACATCATGATCTCTGTGGTAAATCTCATAGTCCACCGATATGGTGCAAACCGACCTTTGTAGGGAATTATTCTTTATATGACCCTCTACTTCACAATCCATACACCATAACCCACCGCAAGTCTCACGAGATGATTTTGTATACAATTTCTCTAATGGCTTTTCCATTGTAGCAATTTGTTCTTTTAGGAATGGACTAACTCCTGTATCAACACTTCCTACTACCTCGGCACACAAGGCATCCTCTAAAGCCACACATGGTTCTATGAAATCATTCTTTGAAAGCACCCTTCCGAATGATGTGATCACCCTCCGACAAACCACTAAGCATGTTGTAAAGGGTGAATGTCATAAGAAAATTTGGATATGAGAGTCTTAAAACATGTGTTATACTCCCGCAAACTCTCTATCATTCCTTGTTATATCTCCTTCAATGCGTTGATTTTTTTCTATTCAAACTCGTATGTGGAAATTTTCCAAAAAGGCACTACATAGCACAATATAAGCCACCACCTTCTCGGTGTGGATCATATTTCGTAACAAATGACTATGCACACACCCTTACAATGTGGTTTCAAAATAAATTTCTTTTTACTCGGGAAGTGATTCCCTTCATGTGCCATAGAAACTTTCACTTGTGAACATGTTCTGTGGAATCCTCAATTCCCTTGTAATCAAGAAAGTGAAGTGACATCTCATAAAACACCTATTGATGGTGTTTTGGACCTTTCCCATCAAATCCATGACCTTGATTCCCTCTGGTGTTTCCTCCACCACCAGACCCACTAGATACACTAGCTCCTATCCCTCTAGATCCACCTTATCCTCCTACCATATCAGCAAAGGGCCCTAAAGTAGTTGCACCTGGTGAACCCACAACATGCTAAACTACGCATCTACTGGTATGTGATACCAAACCACTCCCATATGTGTTTCTCATGCCACTTCCAAATGTGATACTCAAACCTTGTGAACCCACACCTTGCCCAAATGTCATACCAGATAGGATACCTATGAATATAGGAAATGAATGTGTAGCCATAGATGTACCAAATGAAAAATTATACCTCCTAGGTGTCACTCGACTACTAATACCGATACCAACTGGATTATCAAAACTTATCTCAGAACTGGAAAACTAAGCGTAAGGGTCTGGTCACCATGTGGGTTAAGATGCATGCCTATGGCTCTCCTCCTTTCTTCATATGAAGAGCTCTCTCCAGAAGCTGAGGGGTTTCTCTTCCGCACTTTCCAAGATGGGGTAGTTCAGATTTCTCATGTTCCATGTCTTCCGCGCAAACCTAAAATCCTTCCCACGATGTCTTCCTCCATAAATCCATCACTCCTATAACTTCACGATGTCTTTCCAACTCCCTCTCCTAAGATTCATTATACTTGAGCCGCCTCTCCTCTCTCTCCATTTCCACCGCAAGGTCCTCCATCCTCTACCACGCAACCTTTTGTGCCCCGTGCCTAGCAGGAGTTTAGCTAGCCATGAGGAAGGCTTCCAAACTCAAAGTAATGATTAGGATCTTGATGGTTAATAGAAAATCATGCAATAAATATCATCTAGGTTCTCGTAATAACTCAAACTCAGCAACCTCCAAGCATAAATAAGTTGAGATTGCATACTCCAACATGTAACTAGTTAATACACCTATCCACTCGTGATCAACAACACAATTCCAGGTCAAATCACATCTTGCAACCACTGATATTACTCCTAGGTCCAAACATGAGGTCTATAGTACCAAATTGTCCTTGATGTATATGCTGAGAGCCATTCATAAAACTCTACTGGGAAACAACAAAAAAATGTCTCATAGAGTTCGTGACATAGGTTCTCATCCACCCATTTTTGTGCATCAAGCTCGGATCTAGTACAGATCAACATCCGAGAAAAATCATCCTTTGTTCCTTTAAGCAAGGCCTTGAAACTATCATAGGTCGATGCTCTATCATCACACATCATTCTCATAGTAGAGCTTCAAAACAGTCCCAGAAATGGAACCAAAATGTAGTCTCTATTTACCCCTAACTTCTCTTCAAACCCTAAGCACATCGACATATCACCCAGCCTGACTGGGATCTCACTTGAGGCACATGCAGGTGCCGAGCCCCTCCTTTATATGAGCTTCATGAGAATGTTCTCCATTAATGAAAAGGTGTTTGCATAGATAGAAACTAGTTACATTCATTCTTACAATTTAGATCAAGAACTAGATCTAGGTTCGGATGCACCACATATAGAAGTAAACATGATCACATTATAGCAATATCATAGATAAACCCTAAAAAATATCAAGAACAAAAAGGTTTGAATTTATAGACAATAAATAAAACACATACATAAAGACCCATAACGTAGATCTTCAAAACAACTCCATTGTATTAATTCATCAACATATAATATCCAAATACATTAAGGTATCCATGAATAAAGATAATACAATAGATTCTTAGCATGCTCTCTATAATAACTTCATTACAAGTATTACAATCACCTCTTACACTCTCCACTCATCCATTTCTCATTCAAACCCATCTTGTATATCTTTGTACTCTACTCGCACACCCCTTTATGCTTTTTCCCATCCATAATTACAAGGGAAGGGCCCATATAAATCCTCCATAACCATCTAAACATCATTACTCATGAACATGCCAAATGTCATCTTTCCTTTCCCCAATCGCGTATCCTCAACATGCAGGTGTCAGCTATCTGTAACTAACTCCACCTTTTCAGCCCTTGATCCTTTCATGATAACCATAATGATACCTAGGAATATTCATTCCTTGAGCTGTAAGGCTTCATATCTTAACCTTATCCAAACTAAATCTAGTCACCTTTCCATGTACTCTCCTCAAGGCTCAAAAGTGACTAAGTCCCGATTCTTTCCTACCTGGGTGTGAGCCTTCACGCATCACCAAATTTTACCTCCACATGTTACCTCCTGACCTATTCCTATGCACCACAACCCTTCACACCTTGGGTACTTGGTCATTTTAGGGATCAACACCAACCACCATGCATCATCACCTAGATAGCAAGGTCACCTATTTGGGCTTACTAGAACAAGTCATTCTCACTAAATCACCTGATATCATCATGAACACTTTTAAAAAATTATCATCATCATACTAAGCCTCCTATGACACTTCACCATCATCCAATTTTTCATTAATTGGCTTTTACATCAATGAAAACACCTAAATCACAACATGCCAACAATCTCCCTTTTTCATTTATGAAAAACATCTTGAACTTAACCCCCTTTTTACATTAATGAAAAATACATACCTATACCAAATTATATTCACCTTCCTCAGCTTCATTTTGTCACCATTTGGTTGGAAACATCAACCAAAGTCTTCATTCTAGCTCACAATCTAGTCATTTCTCACAAAATCTGATTTTTCCTTCTTTCCAAGCATAGAAACATTGTAATCCCCTTGGGAAAATCATATACAACACCTAAACATGCCAAAAATTATGTTATAGAACTAAAAATCATCTTCCTTTCCTCTTTCATATGTTCTAGTGACACACAACCTCCTTATTTAGGATCAAGAACATGATTTCATGACCTCATACCCTATTTTGACCTCTTGTAACCTCTAAGAATATTGTAAAAATATATAAATTATAATGAATGAGTACCAAAATCACCATGCTTACCTTCATTCTTGAGTTTTATTATCTTGATAAGACACAAAATTTCCTAGACACATGCATATCTTGACTTCATCTTACCTTGAGAACAAATATCCCTTAATAGTCTTTTCAGTGTTATTTAGGCCTTATTTGACACACTCTAGAAGCATATACACACATAATGACTTGATTTCTCACTTCTCCCCTTAGATTCATGATTTCCTTCTCTAGAGGAAAACACAAAAACTTGCCTTCATACCTCACTTTCATTCCTTGAGAACAATTCAAAAACTTGGGCATAATCCTAAACTTTTTCCTCGGTTTTGTAGATCAACTTATATCTAACATTGCACATCATTGGTCATATTTCCTTCTCCATAAGCCAATTCAATAGAAATTTGTATTGATTTTCATTACTATTACCCTAAACTACCTAGAAAACCTTCATACCACCTTTCACATGATCTTGAGAATAATATTTTTCTCCCTCTTCCTATGAGAAGGTTCTCAAGCTCGTAGTTTGTAATAATAACTAATACATCCCATTATCTATTTAAGAAATGAAAATATTACTCCATTTATACACTTACACCAAACTTATCTTCATCATTTTGGTGGAGAGGAGCACCTCATGTTGCTTCTAGACTCATGAAACCGTCAAGAGACCTTATATGCACCCCGTGATAGCTCATTTTCTTCTTAAAGTATTATACATCTCATAAAATGTAGAGATTACCTTTCACAACTTGAAATCCCTTTCATTAGTTCTCAAAGCTTTGTCTCAGGTCATGGAGACCTTGTAGCCATTTTGAACACATAAGTCACTTGGATTGATTTTATTACAGAATCCCCCGCCTTGAGATCCACCTACGGACCTATAGGTTTCCATTTTGGACTACAAGGCATAATAGAAAACCTTGAACTTACCTTCAATCATCTTGTCCATCCCTTAACCTCATATAAGAAACCTCACACTATTTTAGACTATCTAAAATATTCTTAGCACCTCATAAAATAACTTGATAACTACTTCATACTTGTATACACTTCAAAACTCTACCTCTTGCACATTCTCTAAACCCGTAGCATGTTATTTGCTTCAAGATGTAATAAGGAAATCATACAATTCTTGCCACACCTATGTTAATATTTATTGTACTTCTTAAGGCTTATAACCTCTTCACAAATTTAAATCATACTCTGTGAACCTCAGATCCATCAAGCATGATGAAAATCTAGCCTCATACATGTAGTAGTTCAATTGAGCTCGAGCTCAATTTACCATATAACCTCCTACTCCTCTTCACTATGATTCATCATCTCGAATGAAATGGACCATGTAGAACACTTTACTTTGGTTAGGAGATAATCTCAAATCTTATATAAACTTTCACTCTCCCAAGAAGTTCACATAATCAACCATAAGGAAAAAGGACCACTTATAGGTCTATATTGAACCATCCAACTTCAAACACTATACTTGATAAATCAAGAAGGTAAAATCCTCACAACGTAACCTTGCTCCTCTTTTAAGGATCCATACAAAGATTTCACGCCCTTATTCATGCATTGAGAGACTAGATAGAATATTATGACATATTTTCAAACCATTATCATCTCCTTATACTGTGTAAATCAGACTACTATCCCTACTACTTATGATTTTCATGTCTAACTTTTGATTCTCACACTTTTATGATGAAACCTTACTGTTATGAATACCCTTTTGGAAATTTAGTCAACTTCATAAGCCTTGAACCATGGTCTTGTAGAAAATTGTCCCATATTTCCATTCCAACTCTATCAATTAGGTCTCCTAGACATCTTCATTGTCACAATTGAATACTGTCATGAATTCCAGGAACCTCTAACTTTTTCAAGTCATAAAACCTTTTGAATCTAAATGTATTCTCCTTCAAGATGATTTGTTCCAATTTTTTTCCTTCAATTCACTCATTTTATCTCTCAAACATGAGATTTCCATCTTACCACTTCTTATGAATCCTTAGAACCCAGTCATGATAGAGACACCTCAAGAATTCACACCTTTTGATTTCAAGGTCTTAATTTTTTCCATCAACACCGCATCAGCAATTTCAAACCTCTTATTGGTTCTCCAAAATAATTTCACCCATTTTGTTGAGATTTACACTAGCTATCTACTTTTCTTGATTGGTTTTCCCATAAGATTGAGTGGTGTTCTCTTTTTTCCCGTTGATGGTTCTATCTTTCCTCTTTTTAGTCAAGGATCTTGTTGGGAAGTGTACTATTTTCAAATTTTTCTTTTGAAGCAAACTATGTTTTTGATTTGAAACTTGATTATTTTCCTATGGTAAAGGTTTTCCTCACTCGTGTTTTATTTCTCATTTCTCTCGCTCCGTCATCATGTTGATATATGGAAATTTAAAATTGAATGTGGTGAGGTGGATCCAATTTGTAAAATTGGATCTTTTCTATGGAATTCACGAATTACAAATTTGGTCCCGCGAACTAATAAATATTCATCAAATATTCGCAACCATAAAGTAGCGAAAATAATTTTTCTTTCCACCCCGAAGTGTACACATGTCTAAAATTGAATGGATGTGGGGAAGTGGTGCATAATTATAGTTATGAATTTTAAGGAGAAAATGTGTTAGAGATGCAAAAAGGTCCCTAGGCCCATAGAAGGACATGTGGCTTTTGCTTATAAAGGAAGTGGGGAAGCGGGTCGTCGAGGATTTCTCGTACTTTTGGTCTTAAATGAAAAAGGAGTAAAATCATACAAATCATCCATAGCTCCACTAACATCCAAGTATGACTAGGTTTTGCACCCATGTTGAAAGTCAAAAAGTGAACAAGCGGGTCAAAACTATCAAAAGTGTGTAAGTTTTTAAAACATTGAAAAATTGTAAAAATTTCTCTCGATCCCACGTTAGAGAGGGATTTTCCATGTGGATGGTTCATTTTAAAAATTAAGAAGGGTGAAATTAATGGTTACGATGCAATGCATTTATTTCTTCAATCATCAATGCTTTTACTCAAAAATCAAGGATGTTTAAAGTTTACAAATGTATTCATCACTTATTATCGCTTTCTTTGAATTTTTTGCTTCTATCAAGAAAGTTTTATTGATAAATATCATGTTTTGACTATGGATCTTGACTTGAGGAACAAAATATTGTGAAAGTTACTGATTTGAGTTCGAATTGCTTGGGTAGTCGTAGAAAATTGCTAAGAACTCAAAACACTTGTGTCTTCCTCTTGTCACCAATCAATTAAGATAAATCTAGGGTTTTTCAAGATGAAGACCTTTCCCTCTTCATTCTCACTTGTTTTGGGAATCACAAGCAATCTAGATAAAATCACGGAAATAGACTTAATGGGTGTTGATCTAGATGACTTCCTCCAAAGGTTAAATATTTCCAATAAGAGAAAATCCTTAAAAGCAATTTAGGAAAGCCGCATTGTTGTAGCTGGTGCCATTCCTCCTTCTATTCATGACATAGAATTAGTGTGGCATTGTGCTATGAACTATCATCCTGAAAAGTGGATCCAGTATTGACACTAACACCAGTGGCCATCGAATAATGTTAAAACTACATATAATCACGAACCCAATTACCATTGGCATCAAGTTGGCTTTGGAGGACTATGAAACAAAGAAGAAGGATTATGTCAAACTCATAAACTCAAAGTGGCTCCTCGGAAAAGACAATTGCTAGAATCCCTAAGAAACTAGTTAGGGCATAGTTTGCTTTGAGGAGGTAGAGGATATTATTGTACTTTTGAGTCGAATGGAAATTTTTGAAACCATGAATGAATTCAAAGAATGGATGATCACATACATGTGGATTATTCTAGAGAGAAAAGGGAGCATTTTCTGGGCCACCTTTATTGTAGAGGCACTCCATGGCCACATGTTGAATTTAGCAAAAAATTGAGATGGGAGATACTGTAGACCTTGAATTTTATATGATGACATATCTCATTTATAATGTTGTTAGTACAAATGTTTCCCAGGTCTGTCACCACGTGCTGACTTCAAGCAATGTCAAATGCACGAGATTTTTCCTCAGTTACAACTGGTTAACTAGAGTGGAAACAAAAGTTTGGTTAATGATGCCTTTTTCACACCAATAATTTTCCTTTTTAAACTAGAATGGGGACAGTATAGAATCTCTCGAACAAGACAGAAATGTAATTTTGGAATATGGATGCTACTTTATTCAATATAAAAAGTGTACATACATAAGAGATAGTGGCTTTGAGGGCAAGCCTTGTAAGTTACCCAGGTGTGTTGACGATAAATTAGTTCTATGTGAGTTAGCAAGGAAATTGACTCATGTACACAAGTTGATTACTGGAAGTCATAAAACAAACATCAAATTCCCAATTATAATTGGAAGGTATTCATGTCCTTCCATCATAAAGGCTAGACTGATTGCTGATGAAATGAATAAATTTGAGATGGAGAAGTTTGAGGCAAGGCTTGATTATGACATTAGATGGGTCTTTAATAACATTACAAACACCTTCAAGCATGAGCCCCAGTTCGAGGATTATTAGATGAATTGCAGGGATGAGGAAGAAGTCAAATTAAGGGACTTTTCCATAATGAATCTATCACAGATAATAGACTACAAAATTGTGGTTATCCCAGAGGGGATTGTGGATGATCCACACACAGTGAGAAGATTCTATATTGATTAGAAGGTGGAGGATCATCCTGTATCTCCTCTAGACTGTATTATGGAAGAATCAGATGATCCTTTTTTGAGAATAATTGATGCTATAAGGAGGACTGTGAACTGGTTGACCCAAAAGAACATTGATCTTTCAATCTAGAATACAAAGATCCTAAATAACTTTAGAAGTATGGGAAATATGAGTGAATATATTCCACCCCTAAGTGAGGACATAGATAGAATGGACCCACTGGGAGGAAATGCCCCTCAATTTCCATTCAAATGGCCTACTCCCACTAGTGAATTCATTTCTCACACAAATACTCAAGAGATACTTTTAAAGTCTACAGAGAATGCCCCCATCACTATTGCAGTGCAAATTCAGGAAAAGGGGAAAGGTTTGGCATCACATGTGGTCCATCCAAGTGTTTCACCAAAGCAACATAGTGCTGAAAATTTAATGATTGGAACCATTGCAAGTGGCCATATTCATTCTAAGCCACACAAGGATGAAAGAAGAGCTTCACCAAATTTGAAAAGATTTGAGAGGAAACAAAAAACACAATGTTATTCACTAGACAATCTTCATAAGAGTAAGTTCCCATATGCCGAAAAAATTTCAAACATAGGGATGGGGTAATTGATCCCCTAGAGTTTGAGAAAAGTGATACCTTCCAAAAGCAACATGATGTATCTTTGCCACATGTAGATAAATCGATCCTCTGTCCTCTGTGGTAAAAACAATGGAATGCACTCAAAGTCTAGTTTCCTAAAGAAGTACTGTAGTTAGTTTAGTATACAATCAATTTATTACTCTAAGTATAAAAATATCTGAAGTTGTACATGTCAAGGATATAAATGTACCTCCGGTTGCAACAATTCACGAATTTGTAAAGTTCCAGATCGAGGTAATTGATGTTGATGCTAGTTAAGTATTTTCCATGTTAGATGCACTTAATTTGTCTCGTAGATGAATCAATATTTACACCCATGGGTAGCATTCAAGAAAGCAAGGAATTAGAAAAAGTTATTCATGTACCAACCATAGAAGTAAGAATCCGGGCAACTAAATTACCTCCCCAGGACAAATGTTTTGAATTGCGTAAACCGAGTTTTTGGTTGAAAAATATATTAATACTTTGAGGTAGTAGTAGAGGAGTTTGTATCCATTTCTACTAAGGTTACCAAGAATGATGACCTTCCCTAGGAGGGAAAATGTATTTTTAAGAAAAAATGAAAATGGCACAAGATGTAATTACAGGATGAGGAGATCATTATTGGTGGAGAATTAAAGCCTTTAATGGGAAATGTGGAGTTATTTCCGGATGAATAACCTACCATGGAATTTCCAGATATATCATTAGAGCATGAAGATGGTAAGGTGGTAACTCAGCAAAAAATTTGGTATAAGAGGGTGTTAGGGAAGAAATTAACTCCACTATGGCTTCAACCAAAGAAATAAGGAAGGAGTTTCCCTTGATGTTGATGCAACTTAGGGAGAAACTAGTCAATCTAAAATTCCAAACTATAAAAAAGAGTATCCAAAGGAATTAGTAACACATGATAAGGTTGGTAAAGGGACCATCGAAATAAGTAATTTGGGAAAAAAATTCATTCATGAAAAATGAACAAGAATTATCCAAATATATGATAGTTGTTCTGAGAAACTCCAGATAATAATAACAAGAGACAAAATTTGGAACAAGTTTGGAAAAGGGATGGATCAGTGAGTTGATTTCAAATGAAGAAAAACAGGTCCTCTATGTAAAATTTGTTGACCTTACTCCTCTATATTTTCCAAAGGTAGTGAGAGCCTCAAAAAGGGCTAGGACCATCATAAAAACCCACACTAATTCATCTAGAGTAAATACCTTGGAGATAGTAACTCCTTTTGAGGGTAAAACAAGATAAGACATAACAATTGATGATTACAATATTCAAATTATTCCCTTGGGAAAGCCTTCAAGGGAACAATTAAAGAAAGGAGTGTCTAAGGTAGTAAATTATCTTCTCCAAAAATTTGATGAAGATGGAATGAAAAAAAGGAAACTAAAAGAGCAAGTTAAGGCCTTGAGTTCTTGTTTGCAACAATTGACAGGGAAGACTAGTCAAATGCAAGCAAGTGCCTATATGAACACCCCTAAAGGATTAAATAAGGTAAACAATGTTGTCAAGAAAGTCCCAAAATTTGACATGTGGTTGGAGAAATTAACTACAATAGGAAAGGAAACAATTACGATGCCATGTCAAAATATGAAGATCTTAAAAATAGACTTAGTGAAATGAATGAGATAGTCGAACAATGTGATAATGAGATTTTCTATTATGAAGGTATTCTTCCGAAGTTATATCTCATTACCCATCTTAGTGATGATTTGGTTGAGGAGGAGGACATTGTACCATCTGAATTTAAAGGAAGCCAACATGCCCTTGAAGATCTATCAAAAATCAAAGTTGAGACCCTAAATGGAATCAAGGAAAATCTTGAAGTCAAAAGAAACTGGGTTGATGACACTCTCGATGCTATTGACTTAAATTTGGAGGATATGGTCATATATAAGTTCAAGAATAGTTATGGGGACATGGAGATTGATTTCTTACTTGACTCTTTTGAAAGAAATGTTCTAAAGAGTGTTTTTTCCTATGAATTGCTCAAGACTATGAGAAATATTGAAAATAGAATTATGGAGTTAAAAGCAAGACCACTAGAATACAAGCATAAAATGGGTCACTACATTGATACAATATCTAAGAAGGCACTCATTTTCCAACATCATGTAGTACCAGGCATGAGGATGAGGTTAATGAGTTATTCAAAAGGTATGATGCATATGTGGCAAGGCTACCAAAAGAACAAGACACAAAAGTGGAAGCTAAAGAAGAAGAAAATGCAGATGTAAAGGATAATGAACATGCTTAGATAATTGTTCCTGGATTGTATTCTCTTTTCATATTCATCCTTTTAAATTGATACTTTAAAATAATACTTCTATTACATGGGATGAAATTTTTTCTAAATTTTATTGTTCCCTTATTTCATTTGAAAAGTGTAAGAATGCAGTAATGCCATATTTACTTTGATGAATTAACACACATTTGGATAAGAATGTAAAGGATTGATATTGTTGTGCTTCTTAATGAGGAATAAAATTGGGTTATATAGGTGCCCTTGCCCATGACAAAAAGGGATATACATATGCTAGAGATAGAAACAATGAAAGGAAGACAACATTTAGACATTCTTCAGCCCTACTTCATAGTTTCCTCCCACCAAGGGAAGCTTGTTCAAAAGTTTGTTTTTCCTCAACACAAACTTGTTTGAGCCTTTGTTTCTTTATGAAGATGATTGATCCTTCCAGATCCCTGGACATCCCCATATCCATCAATGACTCTAGAGTCATCCTAGGGCGGATCATAATTTTCTCAAGCTCAATTTTATTTTGATATGATAACACCCAATCCAAAAGGTCCGGACCGCCCGAGAAGAAATTTGTTTTCCCATTCCCTTGTGAAGGGTCGACTTGCTAGTATTATTTTGAGAAGGGATATCTAGAGTGATAAGAGGGGAAGGAACCACAAGTTGTTGAAAGGACAAATTGTGAAGCCTTGAGCTAGATTCACTTCACATTTCCTTGAAAAAGGTGGTTTTTCCCTGGAAGAAGGAATGGGTCAAGGTCCCAAAAATTCCCACTCAAAATGAGGAGCACAATGCATTAAACAGTGGATAACTAAGTTGCAAACCTTCCCCTTCTATCCCGAGCTGAAGAGAGTGCTACCCCGAGCGGTGAGTTGATATGAATTGATCCTCTTCTTCATCTGAGATAATAATTGGAGGTTGAGTTGGTGTTTAAAATTTTCTCTTTCTTGAAGATGGTGCTTTCGTTAGACCTGGTTTTAGAGATATAATTGCCACTTGTTTATTTTCTAAGGAGTTAATCCTCCTCTCCAATGCATCTACCTTGTTGGAAATGGTAGGCACTGTGTTGATGGAATATTTTTCATATAACACATATGATTCCTTAGGAATCTCTTTTAATACAAAATCCTCATTACATAAAAGGTAAATTGAAAATGGTTTTCCCAGAGACCTGAGGCCTCCTCTCAACCCATCATCTTTTTAAATCCTTGGTATTTTCAAGTGCTACCATATAAAGAGATGGAAATACATAGCCTGAAAGCTACAAACACAGGATTGATCTTGATTAGTCATGTAAGAAGTGCTAACCATACTTGGAGGTATGTTTGGGATCCTCTGGTGTCACCCACACATTCTATATCAAATAGATCCCTGACAAAATCTTCATCAAGACCACTTAAATTGAAAATTTGATTTAAGTCCTCTGAAGAAATATCCTTTAGGTTGTGAGCTATAAGTACTTTCACCATCTTCTTGATAGAATTCCTTATATGTAGAACAAGAAAGGAAACATGTGCTTGACAATGAGGAAAAAGTAGGATTTATATATGGAGGAATGCATATGGTCTTATTTTAATAAAATATTTCCCATGGGGTGAACCATATTTTTCTTAGTTTGCACATATAGGGGATTAAAGATTTGAAAGAAGTTAAGAATGAGCAGAGCTGGTAGTTTAGTGTGATTTGACAGAAATCATGTGTGGCATTTAAACCAAGAAGACGTAAAATGGAGTGCATTGTGCCCAAGGAGGATTTTTTGAGAGACGAATGTAGGTGTGTGTCATGTCAAAACCATCTAGAGGTGCTTAGTGATCATTTGAAATGATTTTTAATCAATATCAAGAGGGAATTATTTAAGTAGTCAACTAGAAGTGATGACTAGATATCTCAATTGAGCACAAGAGGAACCCATTGAAAATACTCATGTTTTGTACACTTGGCAAAGTGTAGGGTGAAACTCATAAGTGTCATATTCTAGAAAAAATTGTAACAAAAAATATTCCCTATAATATTCTTACTTTCGGGGGGAAATGTTTCAAGGGTCATTTAGTGAAGAGAGTGATATAAAAGCATTAAAAAATCATGCCAAATGGGGGTTAAAATTTTAAGAATTGTTCAAGAAAAGAAAAGGAGAGAAAGACAAGAAGAGACATTTTTCTATGAACTTATCTCGAGAAACCTATTTTCCTGTGTATCTTTAAATTTGGTCATGTCAAGATGGTTGCATTTTTCCAGCCATTGACAAGCTTTGAGATTGTGAATAAAAATTTCCCTTGCTGAAAAATTTAAAGAACCTTGAGTAAACCGTGTTAATCATGAGCATAGTTGTATTTGCTTTCATTTTGAGATATTTTCAAGTAATTATCAATGTTCCTGTTGTAATCTTATGTTAGGAGTCCCTTTGAATTACACAAGATCTTGTCCTTGTGATAGTATTGTGGCATTTGTAATTTCATTGTGAAGAGAGATTTCATTTCATGATGCAAATAAACAATTTAAATTCACTTTACTTTCATTTTAATGATATGGATTGCTTGTAAGCCTATGAGTGCATCTTAGGCATAATAAATCAGGGATTTCTAATGTTTAATTAAGTCTTTAACATGAGCTTTCGTGTTAAATCCTTAAAGGATGTGTGAAATTGTGCATCATTGAGCTTTCATGGATGCACATCTTCTGGTTAAAGGTTCATTTTAACTATTTGAAACATGTATGTCATTTTTCTTAATGGAGTTTTCAACATTTTTAAAAGTCCCCAATTTTTGTATAATCAAATTTATCCTATTTAACTTCCCAACAACAAACTATACATCGAGTAATGAATCCTACAGGAACTACCCCTGCTTGCACTATCTACTCATAAATGCTGAGGGAATTCATTGATTTACCCATCCCTTACCTAAATATGTAGGAGCAATCAGTTTTTACCATTGTCTTTAGTAACCTAGACCTTGTCTAGAAGGATTCTTCATTCTCTAAAGTGACAACTCGTGAGAGTTAGATTGTGTTGCATTGACCATACCTTCTCAAGGTCTCCTCTAAATTTTGTAAAAGGAAGGTTAAATATTGTTGATCCGTTGATATTATCTACTAACACAGGTTACAAAATGGGTCCTCTCACCCTGGTTGAAGGCACAACCTAAAGTAGTTAGGGTAGGTCAAACCCTATGCATGGTGATATCCAATTCTTCTAGGCCTAAGTGAATTAAGAGTTAGTAAAATCTGTCCCCGGATACAAAATGACTCATACTCGATTTATCTATCTCCAAGCATCTAGCTCAAATTACAGTCTTTGCTCACTACAAAGTGAGAATCAATTTGGGTACCAACACCGATCCGGCACTACCGCCAGGGGACTATTTATACAAATACATACACATACCAACCCCGATAATGATTATTATATTATTTAAGTGTAATTACATTGTTTAAACATTATCCTTTGTTAGGATTTGTAAGAATTATGCGAGATCATAAGTTTATTGTGCAATATTTCTTAGTTCTAGTGGTTATTGCACTAAATTTGTATCGTTAGCAATAAATATTGATAAAGGATGATCATGTCTATTAATATTTGTAGAGATTAAGTATTGATAGACATTTGACAAGTTACTTATAGTGAATTTGCATATCTAAGGTTAGAATCCTTGGTGGTGACTCGAGTTGGTTTGAAATTTTGATGATTACCAATGTTTTAACCTTTTCAAGTGAAATTTTTCATTAATATTTGCAAAGCTGGAAGGAAGAAAGTTTTTCTTCACTAGGGATCCTACTAGAAAGTTATTTCTAGAGATTGGGAAGAAAAATTCATAAGGAAAATAAGTCCTGGAGAGTATTGGGAAATCAATAATCAAGAAAGAATGTGATACCAATTTAGGAAAGTGATCAACATGTAGTTGAATACTACCCTACATCTTCAAATAATTTTGAACCAAGTAGTCCTCGTGTAAATTTAAATTCTCCGATGGTGAGGGCCATCATTTTTGTCTGAGAAACATATCCCTCATTTTTTCCCTTTATCATCCAACATTGATAGGGTTTGTCATGAAACCGAGTCATTAGAGGATATCTACTTTGAAAATTATACTCTTCCGCTCCATCGACCCCTTGTTCCCTATCATTTTGATTCTCCTATAGGGTCACCTCTTGAGGGAAATATGGCTTAGTCTCCACTTAGAACTCCTTTTTTTGTCAATACTTTTGGACCAATAAATTTAAGAGGCATGGTTGGATATCCTAATATTGTGTGACAGGATGTGAGAAATAGGTTGCCAAAATTTTAAGGGAATAACACCATCACTGGTGAATAGCATTTAAGACTCTTTTTCAATATGATGGAATATTTTGAAATTGAGTTTGAAGATGTGTATATAATTTTTTTCATTCATACTCTTGAAGAGGATGCATGTGATTCATATGAATCTCTACCGATAATTCAATAGATTCATGGAATGAGATGAAAAATTCCTTTAGATTAAAATATGGGGATAAGATCGACCCTGTGTTCCTCTTATCTGAATTTGAAAATTCAAAGAAGAATCCAAATGAATCCATCCAGGATTAAAATACCAGATTTAATAAAACTTTGAATAGATTACCTATAATCCTAAGGCCAAGTGATGATTCTTGTTTGATCAAACATTCGGATGCTTTTGACAAAAGGTTGCTTACTACTTGAGAGATAAGAACCCATGAACATTAAGGAAGACTTTCACAATGGCCTTGCAAATAGAAAATAATATCAAGGTAGTTGGTAAAACTACTACGAGAGAGGGTGTTAAGTTAATTAATCACAAACACCTCAATCAAAAAAGTAGTAGATTTGGAAGAGGTTGTGAAGACTTTGGTCATAGCAGATAAAGAAATATCCTACAAATTGGCCGAGAGCAGAAAATAATAGGACAAAGTTCCCAAGGTCAACACAAGCCACAAGGTCAGGAGAGATATGGAAATCATCCCAAGGGTGATCATAGATCAGATGATAGAGGAAAAGGGCCCATGGGATCAGGTAATAAATAGCCTCAACCTAGGGAGAATAGGTTGTTCCCGATCCTTTGACTTCTAGGATTACTACCATGGAATAAGCCCATAATATTGATTGGTGTGATAGGTGTTTTTTTCCGCATTCCCCTTGTGATGTAGATAAATAGGTAGAATAAGTAAATGATGATGAGGCATATGGTGATGTATGTATGATGGAATGCTCTAAAAATTTACAAACAATGAGATACTTCAACCGAATTGATAAGTGCCATAACTGTTCAAAGTTTTTGGGATTGCATCTATAGGGTGGTACCTCTCCCTCATGATGGTGTTGTTGTTGATATCAACATGGTACAAGCATTTGATTTACCTAATCATGATTTTCAATATTTAAGAGCCTTAATGATTAAGAAGTATGATGGAGGAATTCCTTCTAAAGAAGATAAAAACTCTTGATGAACACGGTAGTTTCTCGGAGAAAGAGTATAACACTAGAAGTAGATTTATCAAATGGGGACGCCCTCAAGCTAAACAAAAATCTCTACTTCTCACTAATATCTTGAAGCAATCCCTTAAAAAGATACACTTAACAAAATCCTTGTTGTTCCAAATAAGACTTTTACCCCTGCTCATGCCACCCAAGGGAACCATAAATCTCCCACCCAACATTGTTTTACCCAAGTATGTCCCTTGTGATATAGCTCAAATCTTGAGTCAGATCAAAGTCACTATACCTATTGTTGAGTTGCTTAGGATCCCCGAGCACGAAAAAGGGTTTTGAGTATTTGGGATTTAAAGAGGAGGTAGTAACCCAAGGAAATAATGTGAATGGTGTGGATGTTCCTCCCATCATTGTGGAATTGGAAGTACCAAATCCTTGGAGAAATTGGGTGAGTCACTGGAGGTATATTTGGGTACTTTCTGGTGGAATCTCATCTTGATGTTGATCCATTTTATACTACTCTAATCATCAAGGATAGATTGGTACACAATTGCATGTTTGATTCAGAATCTTCATGTAATGTAATGCCTCTAGAGGTAATGAATGAATTGAACATCAAAGTAACTACAGCCTTTTGAAAATGCATAGCTATGGATTCAAGAGAAGTACTAGTGATTAGATATGTTAAAGGTTTAATAGTACAACTGGCACTTACCCGAGAAAATCCTTAACTATGAATGTGGTTATTGTGGATTGCCCAACCAAATGAGGAATGTTATTGTCAAGAAAATGGGATGCTAGTGTGGGTTAAAGTGTACAAATGGACATGTCATATGAAACCATACAAATTGAAGGAAACCTTGTAAAATGGTATGGTGAAAAGAAGATGTTACATCTGATTTAGGACCCTAACAATGCTTCTTATGAAGTATTGCACATAGATATTGACATTGATAAGTTTGTTGGTTATCTTGATTTTAAGGAACATGAAATTAACAAGTGCAAGTGTCCTGAGAAAATTGGTTCTCCATGGACTTTGATGTTTGATGGAGATTTTTATAGATTTGGTAATGGCGCTAGTGTTGTCTTGATATCTCTAAGCAAGGAGGAGTTCGAGTTTTTATTTTAAACTCAATTTTAAATGCACAAATAATATTGCTAAGTACGAAGCATTGCTTTTGAGTTTAAGGATTTCTCGGAGGTATAGTATTAGAGATATTATTGTCAAAGGAGATTCATAATTGAGAGTCAAATAAGTTAGGAAGTTGTATGCAACAAAAATCAAAGAATGAAGCAAAGTATAAACATGCATTTTGGGACTTTATTGAATTTTTTTATTCTTTCAATATAACAAACCGTGATAGAAAGTATAATATTGTAGTAGACAAGTTAGTAGTATTAGGATCTAGGTTTGAGAATTGTAAAATATCTCCTTATTGTGAATATGATATTGAAATATTGACAAGGTATCATCATCTGTAATGAAGAATTGGCAAGTTTTTGAAGATGATTCCCAGGTTCAAAGGTTTCTATAAAATAAAGGAGAATTTACTAATCGGAATGTCGAGTGAGAACCAATGGTTTGTGCGAGTAAGGGAAAAGAGACCTTATTTGGTAAGGATATTATTCAATTGAAAACTAATGCCATACTAAGAGGTTTGGTTGCATTGGAATCAAATTTTGATAATGTTAATCACATTGTTAATAGATATATGTCATCCTCAAGAGATGTTGAATAACATAACCTAGGCACGAGAGGATAAACCTAGAATAATATGTCTAGGTAGTAACTTGAATAATGAAAAAAGAAATCATATGTCCAATTGTTAAAAAGTACCAAGACTACTTGGCATGGTCATATTCAAAATTGAAGGCATATAGGGAAAACCTTTTCCAACATGAGATACCCTTGGAAGTTAATGTCAAGCCATTTAGGAAAAATAAAAGACCAATTAATCCACTCCTTTCCCTAAAAATGCAAGAGGAATTAAAACATTTAAGGGATGGAAGAATTATACAACCTACAAGATACTCCTTATAGGTAGCAAACCTCATACACTGTTCAAAAGAAAAATGGGGACATCAGATTGTGTGTTGATTTTAGAAATTTAAACAAGGCATCAATCAAAGACAACTATCCCTTGCCAAATATGGATAACATGTTGCAATTGGTTACTTATTTTGAATTGGTGTATACTTTGGACTATTTTTTTGGGTATAACCAAGTGGTTGTGAAGCAATCGAAGGAATCAAAATTACTTTCACTACTCCATGGGGAACTTATTTGTACGTAAGAATTTCATTTGGCCTGATGAATGATGGAGCCACATTTCAAAGAGCAATGGATGTAGCATTATCAGGATATATAAATTGTTTTATTTTTGTGTATCAAGACAATGTGACATTTTTTTCAAGAAAGAGAAATGACCACTTACAAAGACTTAGAGAAGATGTTGTTAATATGTAGGGAATATGGTATTTCACTAAACCCTAAGAAATGTCATTTTGGGGTTCAAAAGGAAAAGTTGCTTGGGCATATTGTATCAAATGAGGGGGTCATGATTGATCCTCAAAGAGTGGAAGCTATTGGAAAAGTTCCTATTCCAAGAACCAAAAATGAATTCAATCCTTTTTTAGACAGATAAATTTCATCTGGAGATTTATTTCCAAGTTTTTTGAATTGACTATCCTAATCACTAGTATGTTGAAAAAGGATCAAAGTATCAAATGGAAAGAAGTAGTTATTTAAGATTTTATTGGAATTAAGGAAGCATTGAAGAATGCCCCTATTCTAGCAGCCCCTGATTATAAAAAGGATTTTCAAATTTTTTCCTTTGCTTCTAAGAATACCATTACATATGTGTTTTTATAGAACGATCGAGGAGGGAAGTGAAAGGACAATTGCTTTCTTTAGTAAAGCATTATAGGGGTAGAACTAAAATATACCATCATGGAGAAACATGATTTTTCTTCTGGTAAGGGCCTAGGCAAAAATCTTTAGACCATACATTTTAACTTCTAAGGTCACACTTATGTCCCTCATAACATGGTTAAGGATATCCTGTCAGAGATGGAAATTTCAAGTAAGAGATGTCGATGGGTGAATAAGTTGCAAGAATATGACATGGATATCCAAACTAAAAAATTGGTTAGAGGTTTGGGCTTAGCAAAGCTAATGACAAAAATCAATTTTCAAGTAATTGAGATAAACAAGTTTGAAGAAGGAAATGTGGATATTCTTGAAAGATTGATGAATTCTGTGTGGTACAAGGATATTATATTTTATCTCAAACATTTGCAATGCCCTGAGTATTTAAGTAAAAATCAAAAGAGAGCACTTAGATTGGCTTCCCAAAAATACATCATTATTGATTATGGGTTGGCTTGGAAAAATCTTGAGGGAGTTCTCTTAAGATGTATCATTGAGGACGAAGCTCCAAAATTAATTTCTGATTTTCATGGAGGATTTTATGGGGGGCATTTTGCTAGAAGGGTAACTATCCACAAGATATTAAGGGTCGGTTATTGGTGGCCTACACTTTGTAAGAATACAACTTTGTTGGTAAGAAAGTGTGAAATTTTTCAATGTTTCTCGGGGAGATTAAAGGCTTCAGGAGATCTCCCTTTATACCATATCAATTGAAGCTCCTTTTAAGCATTGGGGAATGTAATTTGTTGGGGAAATTTCATATTCATCAAGTGCAGCCATAAATGAATATTGGTGGCCACTTGATTACTTTACCAAATGGGTGGAGGCAATCCCTACTAAGAAATTAACCCACCAAATTTTTATGGATTTTATTCTAAATCATATAATTTTTAGGTTTAGAGTACCAGCCAAAATAGTTGTTGAAAATGCTATGAGTTTTTAGGCTAAACTTTTGGTAGCCATGTGTCGAGTACGAGATAAATATAACATATGCTTATAATTATAATCCCCGAGGTAATGGAAAATCTGAGTCAAGCAACAAAATTTTGTTGAAAATAATTATGAGGACCTTGAAATCAATAAACGAAGGTGGGGTGAGTGGTTGAAATTTTTTTGTTTGGGCGGACGAATCACTAGTAAAAGTGCTACTTTGGAAAGAGCCCATTTGAATTAGTATATGGAATTCAAGCCCTACTTCCCCTACATATGCAATTATCTTCTTATCAATTTATCTCGACAAATGGAGGACTAGGAGGTTAGTCCCTATGATGCACGTATAAATTATATTGTTGAGTTAGATGAAGAGAGAAGAGAATCCCACCAAAGACATGTGAAATTTAGGGAAAAATGAAAAAATTGTTTGATAAAAAGGTAACCCCAAGATTTTTTAGTGTGGGAGATCTTGTACTACTATGGGATAGTAAACATGAGGATAAGGGAAAACGTGGAAAATTTGATGCATTATGGATGAGCCCTTATTCCATTAATATTGGAATTGGTGAGCATACCTTCTTCCTAAAAGATCTAGATGGGGAATTTCTAGAGTTTCCAGTTAATGGTAGGAACTTAAAAAACTTCCTTGATTGACTTCTCAAATCAAGGTACGCACTATTATACAATGTACATTATTTTGGTTTTGTTTCATTTTTTGGTTTGTCCCGAGTCCTTGGTGGTCGGTTGTTGTTGGTTTCTTGGTTTATGCCTCGGAGGTTGCTCGTTGTTACTTTGCTTGGCATGTTAGATCTTGACTCCATGGCCCAATGGATTTTTGGCACATGGTTTGTTGTTTTTGCACTATTGTTTGTTTTTGTGGAACTTGCAAGGAGTGCCCATCCCAGTCGAGCCGGTGTTGGTGCTTGAAAATAATCTCACCCATTTTGTTGATATTTTCACTAGTTGTCTACTTTTCTAGTTCGGTTTTCCCATAAGATTGTGTGGTGTTCTCTATTTTTCGTGTTCATGGTTTTGTCTTTCCACTTTTTGGTCGAGGATCTTTTGGGATGTGTACTATTTTCAAAATTATCTTTGGAAGCAGACTGTGTTTTTTATTTGAAACTTGATTTTTTCCTATGGTAAAGGTTTTCCTCGATCGTGTTTTATTTTTGTTTCTCTTGCTCTGTCATTTATTAATACATGGAAATTTCAAATTGAATCTGGTGAGGCGGGTCCAATTTTAAAATTGCATCTTTTCTATGGAATTTATGAATTAAAAATTTGGTCCAAAGAACCCGAAAATATTCCTTGAATATTCGCGACCGTAAAGCAGCGCAAATAAAATTTTCTTTCTGCCCCAAAGGTGTACACGTTTCTCAAATATCCCCTAGGTCTGCAGAAGGACATGTGGCTCTTGATTATAATGGAAGAGGGGAAGTGGGTCATTGGGAATTTCTAGTACATTTGGTCTTAAATGAAAAAGGAGTAAAATTGTAGAAATTACACGAGCTCCGCTATCATCCAAGTATGACTATGTGTTGCACTTGTGTTGAAAGTCAAAAAGTAGATGTGCGGGTTAAAGTTGTGAAAAGTGTGTAAGTTTTTAAAACATTGAAAATTTTCAAAAAGTGCTCCCGAGTCCGTGTTAGTGAAGGTTTTTCCACATGGACGGTTCATTTTAAAAATTGAGAAGGGTGAAATGAATGGTTACGATGTAATACATTTATTTTTTCCACCATCAATGCTCTTACTTGAAAATCAAGGACGTTTAAAGTTTACAAATGCATTCATCATTTATTATCAGTTTTATGGAATTTGTTGCTTCTATCAATATTTTTTATTGATAAATATCATGTTTTCGAATCTGGAGCTCAACTTGAGGACCAAAGGATTGTGAAAGTTATTGATTTGAGTTCAAATTGGTCGATACCCGCAGAAAATTGGTAAGAACTCGAAACTCTTTTGTCTCCCTCTTTTTGGCAAGTCAATTGAGATAAAGCTAGGGTTTTTGGAAGATGAAGACCTTACCGTCTTCATTCTCATTTGTGTCAGGAATCACAAGCGATCTAGATAAAATTATGGACATAGACTTAATGGGCATTGATCTAGATGACTTCCTCCACAGGTTAAATAGTCCCCATAAGAGAAAATCCTTAAAAGCAATTCAGGAAAGCCGCATTGCTCTAGCTGGTGCCATTCCTCCCTCTGTTCATTACATATAATTAGTGGCATTGTGCTATGAATTATGATCCTGAAAAGAGGGAGGTGTTAGATGGGAGTGGGGATGCAGTATTGACACTAACACTAGTGGCCATCAGAATAATGTTAAAATTACCTATAGTCACAAACCCAATTACCATTGGCATCAAGTTGGCTCTGCAGGACTATGAAACAAAGAAGAAGGATTATGTCAAACTCATAAACTCAAAGTGGCTCCTCATGAAAAAGACAAGCGCTAGAATATCTAAGAAACTAGTTAGGGCATAGTTTGCTGAGGAGGTAGAGGATATTATTATACTTTTGAGTCGAATGGAAAGTTTGGAAACCATGAATGAATTCAAAGAATGGATGACCACATACATGTGGATTATTCTAGAGAGAAAAGGGAGCATTTTCTGGGCCACCTTTATTTGAGGCACTCCATGGCCACATGTTGAATTTAGTAGCAAAAATGAGATGGGAGATACTACAGACCTTGAATTTTATATGATGACATATCTCATTTATAATGTTGTTAGGCACAAATGTTTCCCAGGTCTATCACCACATGCTGACTTCAAGCAATGTCAAATGCATGAGATTTTTCCTCAGTTACAACTAGTTAACTAGAGTGGAAACATAAGGTTGGTTAATGATGCCTTTTTCACACCAATCATTTTCCTTTTTAAACCAGAATGGGGACAATACAGAATCTCTGAACAAGCCAAACATGTAATTTTGGAATATGGATGCTACTTTATTCAATATAAAAATTTTACATACATAAGAGTTAGTGGCTTTGAAGGCAAGCCTTGTAAGTTGCCCAGGTATGTTGATGATAAACTAGTTCTATGTGAGTTGGCAAGGCAATTGACTCCTATACACAAGTTGATTACTAGAAGTCATAAAACAAACATCAAATTCCCAATTATAATTGGAAGGTATTCATGTCCTTCCGTCATAAAGGCTAGACTGATTGGTGATGAAATGAAGAAATTTGACACAGAGAATTTTGAGGAAAGGCTTAATTATGACATTAAATGGGTTTTCAACAACATTGCAAATACCTTTGAGCATGATCCCCGTTTCAAGGATTATTGGATGAACTGTAGGGATGAGGAAGAAGTCGATTAAGGGACTTTTCTATAATTAACTGCTACGATAATAGACTACAAAATTACAATTATCCCATAGGAGATTATGGATGATCCTCACACAATGAGAAGAGACTATATTTATCGAAGGTGGAGGATCAACCTTTGTGTCTCCTCTAGACTATAATTTGGAAGAATCGATGATCCTTATTTTAGAATAATTGATGTTATAAGGAGGACTATAAACTTTCGACCCAAAAGAAAATTGATATTTCAATCCGTAATACAAATATCCTAAATAACTTCAGAAGTATAGGAAATCTGAGTGAATATATTCCACCCCTTAGGGAGAAACAAATAGAATGGACCTACTAGGAGGAAATTCCCCTCAATTTCCATCCAAAAGGCCTACTCTTGAATTCATTGATGAGTGGACATCAGCCACTAGTGGAACTAGCACTTCTATGTCAGTTCTCATGTAAAAGACTAAAGAGATGCTTTTAAAGTCTATGGATAATTCCCCCATCACTTTTTCAGTTCCAATTTAGGAAAAGGAGAAAGGTTTGGCATCACATGTGGTCTGTCCAAGTGTTTCACCAAAGAAATATAGTGCTAAAAATTTAATAAGTTGAGCCATTGCAAGTGACCATATTCAAGGATGAAATAAGAGTTGCACTGCAGTTTGAAAATATTTGAGAGGACACACAAAAACACAATGTTCTTCACCATACTTTATTGGTAAGAGTAGGTGCCCATAAGCCTAAAAATTTCAAACATAGTGTTGGGGTGATGGTTCCCCTAGAGTTTTATAAAATTGATACTTTCCAAAATAAACATTGATGATGTATCATTTCCAATTGTAGATAAATCGATCCCCGATCCCTCCTCTATCCTCTATGGAAAAACAATGGAATGCACACAGAGTCTAGTTTCCCAAAGAAGTGTTGTATTTAATCTAGTAGACAATTAGTTTATTACTCAAAGTATGAAAATATCTCGAAGATCTGCTTGCCAAGGATATAAATGTACCTCTAGTCAAAACAATGCACGAATTAGTAAATTTTCAGACTAAGGTAATTGATGTTGATGTTTGTAAAGGATTTTCAATGTTGGTTGCACTTAATTTGTCTGCGTAGATGAACCAATATTGACACTGTGGGTAGAATTCAAGAAAGAAAAGAATTGGAAAAAGATATTCATTTACCAACTATGAAATTAAGAATCTAGGCAAGTGAATTACCTCCCCCAGGGATAAATGGTTTCGGAATTGGGTAAACCAGAGTTGTTGGTTGAAAAATATATTAATAATGAGGTAGTAGTAGAGGAGGTTGTATCCATTTTTATTGAGGTTACCAAGAATGATGACCTTCCCGGGAGGGAAAATTTGTTTTTAAAGAAAAATTAAAAATGGCACAAGATGCAATTACGATGAGGAGATCATTATTGGTGGAGACTCATAGCCTTTAATGTGAAATGTGGAGTTGTTTATAGAGGAACAACCTACCATGGAATTTCCAGATATATCATTAGAGAGTGAAGATGGTAAGGTGGCAAATTAGTAGACTTTTGGAGAAAAAGAGCCAACAGCCCAAATTTTTGTACAAGAGGGTGTTTGGGAAGAAATTAAATCCAATATGGCTTAAATTGGAGAAAAATGAAGGATTTTCCCTTGAATTTTGATGCAACTCAAGGAGAAACTGATCAATCTAAAATTTCGGACCATAAAAAAGAGCATCTAAAGCAATTAGTAACACAGGATAAGGTTGGTATAGGGACCATCGAAATAAATAATCGGGAAAGAAAAAAATTTTGGTGTAAAATGAACAAGAAGTATCCAAATAGATGATAGTTGTTCCTTAGAAACTCTAGCAAGAATCACAAGAGACAAAATTTGGAACAAGTTTGGAAAAGGGATGGATCAGTGAGTTGATTTCAAATGAAGAAAAAGAGGTCCTCCCATGTAATTTGTGTACCTTACTACTCTATATTTTCCAAAGGAAGTGAGATCCTAAAAAGGTCCAGGACCATCACAAAAACCCACACCGATTCATCTGTAGAAAGGACCTTGGAGATAACAACTCCTTTTGAGGGTAAAACAAGAGAAGACATAACAGCTAATGATTACAATATATATTATTCCCTTGGGAAATCCTTCAAGGAACAATTAAATCAAGGAGTGTCTGAGGTAGTAAATGATCTTCTACAAAAATATGATGAAGATGGAATGAAAAAAAGGAAACTAAAGGAGCAAGTTAAGGCCTTGAGTGTAACATTCCCATTTTAAGACTTTAGAAACAAGGGAATTTTTATTTTTATTTATTCATAATGTTCTCTGTTCTAAATAATCATAATTTAGAACACACATTCCATGCCAATCAATCTCATAACAGATAACCATATGCAATTGTAAATGACTTGGTGAACTACTGATCTCTCATTTCATGACTCATTACCAACCAATCTCTCATGTTAACTTAAGTATTGAATACTATGGGTATACTATGTATACTTGGTTCTCTTACCCTGTTCTGGGTATTGAGTGTTTTGTTTAAGAAATCTATCTAAATATTTGTTACCATATTCATCTGAAATCACATTTCTCAAACTAGGTGACATAGGACAACACAACCAACAACTTGTGATACTTTGGCCAAATATTTCCAACATACTATTCATGTTACTATTCCTAGATGGCATACTCATCTAATCGAGAATACGTCCTTCACCCACTCATCTATTATCTAGAATGGTCTTTACTAACTTTTGTCAGTCCACTTGTCCAAGGTTTGACCCTAACCCAAGTTATTGACATAATTTGGTATAGGGAACCACTCATGATGACCTAGGGTATATGGGCATACTCATCGACCTAAGTCAATTGAATGTGCCTAGTTACCCTAAGTCATTGAGATTCACTTCCTATGCTAAATCATATCCTTAACCTGATCTAGAGAGAAACTAAGTTCAAGTCCAGATTTGAGTAGATCTAGATGAACCAATGTTGAAGGGTGTTGCAACATGTCAACTACAACACTATATCCTCATGAAGACCCAAGTCTTCACGAAGGTACAGTTCTATAGTTGGCGTGTGCCAACATCCAACAGAACTACTTCATCATGATTTACACACCTCAAGAGGTCATTTCCACTTAATTATCTTTGGATTAAGATTCAAATCATAACAACCTTGCATAACCCTAATCCCAACAATCCTTAAGGTTTCCATCCTTATTTGAGTTGATTAAATAATATGGAACTTCATAAACCTATGATTGCTTTTATGTTCATTAACTTTTTGCTTAACGTGTAATTAATCAAAAATATAAACAACATCCATCATAAGATTTATTTAATGTGTCTCAACCATTCAAAGAATGTATAAGAACCAAAATAGGTTCTGTTATGGTAGACTTCATAGATATGAAGTCTAAATGGTTAACAAACTCATATACCATTCATTTATTTTGTATCCTTTTGAGAGGAGGAGAACCTTCCTCTTTATGGTTAAGTGTTAGGATTTATTATACCCTTATCCATTTCACACTTCCTGATATTTTAACTATACATTCATTAACATCATAATAAACCATACAATATTAGGTAAAGAACATCAATACATGCAACTTAGTAAGTTGTATTCAAGTAAGGGAAATTGTACTAATTCCCATTTATCCAACTCATTTAATGACAACAAAATAAGGATCCAATCAGATATGAATGACAACATCAAAGATAGGATTACAAATTTCCTTCATATTATGCACAAGAGAATTGACATAATCAATTTAAGTAACTTTATTATTTTCAATTCATCATGATAAAATACACATTTTACAAGACTATGCATTACTAACATATTTCATGTCAACAACATCAAGATCATTAAAGAATACAACTTTTCTTCCTTCAATACATCTCAATAATGAATCAAAATTCTCTATAAAAGGTCCATAATTTTAAGCAACCAATACATCATATAAGTTATTTCCTTCCTTTATCACTTACAAAGTCCATCTACAAAAATTTCTAGCACGGGTCAGTTCATTGAACTGAGCATGATAAGCACTAAGCATTAAAACAATGTGCTTTCAAATAACTGTTTCATAAAACCAACTCTACTTTTATGAAATAGTGAGGTCAAGCAGAAAAATAAATCATAAGTAGTAACAACCATAAAAGAAGAAAAATTAATCAATTTGAATAACATTTAAGGAAAGATCATGATGTAATCAACAATCTACAACATGATATCAGATAAATAATGTTCCAACCAAAACACTTATCTATATCAAATAAAAGTACCTTCTAATTATTTCCTTCACAATTCATCTGAATTTGAAATACAAAATTAACTTCACTATTTAACCAAAATAGAGTTACTTTCAGAAGTAGGAACCTTCTAACTCAAATTACAGAGTTTCATAAAAACAACTACAACCAAGCTCATTCCAACTTCATAAAGGTTTTAGGATGAATCATCTAACAACATAAATAAATAAGAGTTTCACATTTCAGATGTGACATCCTAATTCCAAATCCAATACATAGCCTAAGTTCTCAAGTTAGGCCATACATTAACATTAGGAAAGTATTCACTCAATGCACAACATCTCACATTAATCTACTATCACAAATATTAAAATCCTTTAATACAAGTCAAGTGAATAAGCAAGTAGTAATGATGACTACACAAAGGCATTTATGAAAGTAATGCAACTGAACCAATTAAATCTATGACAAGATTTACCCAAAAGAAGAAGAACAATTGTGATAAAATAGTTTAGAACTTCCTTTACAATTCGGTTAACCCAATCCCCATTCACAACTCAGAAAAGAGAACACAACACATAACCTCTTACAATTTCCAAAGGGGCGTGATTAGACTTTACCTCAGAGAATGAAAGAGAAGGAGTCAAATGACATGATCGAAGAGGATTCCTACACTCTATCACACATGAAGAAGGTCACAAAGGATAGATGCAGACCCAATCACAACATCCTCAACTCTTTTATAAAAGAAAACACGTATAAGAAGAGATTAAATAGAATGTGTGATTATTGCATTTGAAACAGATTTCAAGCAAGGTTCCCCATCATGGAAAACAGTGAGTGACATAATATAATATATAATACCCATATCAAGAAGGAGATGCAATAACAAAAATTTCTAATCACCATACAGGGTAATTACAGTCTTCAATAGTCATTCAAAATTGACAAAGTTTCAGTCATAGAACCTAAGCTTATTCATTCTTTCTAGATGAAGATAAAACAATAGAATGATCAAATCATAATCATAACCATTCGGAGATGGAAGAAAACATCAATTGGATGTATAGAGAAGAATCCATCTAGAATCGATTTCAAGAAGATGCAAACAAAAGGACAACATGACTTAGCAACAGTGTGCACAAAGTCATCTTATGAGATGATTAAAATCCTTTCATTTCAATTCTATAGGCTTAATCTACACACACATCTAAAAATCAACAAGACATTCAATTTATTCCAACTTACACAGAGATCAAGAAAACCTATCAAACTAAACTGGATTTGGTTAGTTCTAGGTTAAGTAACCATCAACCCCAAAATTCGAATACCCATTCAAAAAATTTTCATGAAATTACAATAGTCAGATTTTAACAAGTTTACTCCAACAAGTTACCTAGTGGTTTACCCAGAGAAGAATGGGTAAGATAAATCAACAACATCTAATTCACCAAGTGAAAAAGACAGCAAGATCGACCTCAAACAAGTTCAAACAGAACTACCTGTATACACAACATCAACTTAGACAAGCCATATTTTTCAAAATATCCACAACGTAACAGGGTTTCATCTATCAAACCATTAGTGCCATTTTTTTCAAGTGTTTATAGAAAACCCAGAAACATATAGAGTTCAGAAAAGGAGTGAACTCGTTCATTGTTATATTCAAACATGACAGTTCCAAATCTTAGTATCCAAATAACTATTAACACATAGTTTCAATAAAAGGATCAAGATTTGAACAACCAAATTTTATAGAAAAGAGGTAAGGGAATAAATAAAACATTCATTCTTGTTTATATACTAGTTTGGATTCACAAATACAAAAAAATCCGAACACCCATTCCGACTTAGCTTCCATCGAATACCAGGTTTGAAGAAAGAGAGTTTACACAGAATAGATCAAGAAAAATTCACTTGTTCACTATTTTTCCATACAAACTCAAACTTACCCAACACGAAGAAAAGCATCCATTTACTTGTAGTTACACAAAACCTACATTACTTTGAAAAATCAGAGAAGTAATGGATAAAAATAATATTCATGTCTTCTACCAACCAAAACAAAAACCTAATTCGATACATAAGCTACAACATATTTCCATAAACCCATTCTTAGGGGCAGACAAGCCAAATCCACACAAATTCAACATTACTCAAATCATAAGCAGTTTCAAGGCATGATTCACCATTAACCAAATAGGAAAACAACTCAATGACTACATTTTCAAGAAGAGGTTCCTCAATCAGAGAATACAAAAAATATTCAAGCAAGAAAACCAAGTAACCATCACAAAATAAAACCCATTTATCTCACAGAGCAGAGTTCTTTTAATGAAGACATTTAGAGAAAAGTAGAACAACTTAATGGATAGAGCCTATCATGCCTGATAGTGCTTCTGTTGATTCAAAGAAGATTTCCATCCGAGCCTCCACAACTCCTTCTCCAAATGAAATCAACAACCAAAAAATTCCTTCTCAAATGCCTCATATACTTCCATTGGATCAAAAATAGTCCAAGGGAGTTAAAAATAGTAACAAATTGAAAATAGAACTATTGGTTCAAAGAACCAGATAGCTCCATGCAGAGAAAAATTGAAATGCATGAAAGACCAAACAACTCCCAACAAAATCCACTCGCATGGTTTCCAAGGTGGTTTGTTCACCAAAACCAATGACCATAAATGCCATTAATTTCCAATCTCCCATCCTATATCTCCACGCCATCCCATCTAAAGTTGGCGAGTCCAATTTCCACCATGGCATGCATTACTTAACTCTAGTGATGATGCCAAGTAGGTTTCCACCAAATTTCCATGCCTCTGCCAAAACTGGCAATACCCTCGATTAAATTCAAAAATCAAATCAAATAAATGACTTAGGAACCATCACCATGTCATCCACTTTCCATACAACCCCCTTAGGTCCCCTTCCATCCTTGCATTAGTTTAGGATAGATATCATTAGCTTAGGATCCACCTTAGGTTAGTTTAGAAAGTATTTACCTTAGGTTTTTAAACATTTCCTTAGGTAAATTTGCCATCTTAGGATAGGCCATACTTCATACCAATTTAGTATTAGGTAATAGGTTAGAAATAAACCTATAGTTACCTTAGGTTATTTCCAAATCCCCCACTTTGTAAAACATACAACTTAGGTTAGGATGCAACAAGATTAGTGTAAACATAGATATAAGGTAGGTCTAGTTTACCTTAGGTTAGAATCCCATTAGGATAGATCTTAAAGATCTAGGACTTAGGTTTTTACCCTCAATAGTCCTGAAGTAGACCTCCATCCTCTTTACGCCATTCAATGTCCTAGAGAAATTAACAAGAAGATCCAAGCACACTACTTACAATAGAATGCAAAGCAAGAACTTCTAATAAGATCAATGAAATTGTATAAATACAAGAGTTCAGTCCTTTATTTCCTTCAACCTCTGAATGTCAGTTTACCATACAGATCAGGTAAGAAGAATTAAAACATACCTTGATCAATGGAATTGATCAAGGTTTCATTATTATAAAGAGATAATTTATAAACAACATTACTAGTTTACAACCTTTCTTATCTCAAATAGAATGGATTCCTTGCAAGCAATAACATTTTAGAAAATGAATCCAAGAACAAAATAAATTATCCATGGCAAGCATGATTTCTAACATTCAAAAGAATACACCTTCTTAGGATAAATCACATGTCAACACTTACAATGCAAAAGAGGAAAAGTTAACAGTTTTCCACAGTGTGTTACATACTTCCCTCCTAAAAATAATCATCATCCCGATGATTAACTTATTTAAAAATTTGCATCAAGGACAATCAATTTATTATCTTTCTTTCCATATGTTCAAAGTAGAACTAGATTTTAAAATTCCCAAAATCAGCATTTACATAGTTGTTTATTTTAAACAATAAAATATCTACCCAAAACTGGCAGATTTATTGTCATAAAAAGAATAAAATCACAAATTTTATCAGTCAATAGAATCAATTCTGTTCAAATAAATATGGAAAAATAGTTTTCATATCTTCTATATTTTCCCAGGTTGCACTTTCCTCATTAAACTGATCCCACTGGACCTTACATTGACTTATTTCATGATTTCTTAAGTGCAATCAAGTGAGTTTCTAAAGCACTCATATAGGTTTAACCATGATTATTCTTGGGTCTTGACCTACAAGGAATTCCAATTTAACACATGTGATAAATCTGAAACATATTTCTTAAGCAAAGAAATATGGAAAACATCATGCATTCATGACAAAGTAGGAGGTAATGCTAAATGATAAGCTACAGGGTTGATTATTTCAATAATTTCAAAAGGTCCCACATAACGAGGTGATAACTTGGTAGCCTTGCCAAAAGTTATAGAACTCTTTTTTGGTTTAACCCAAAGAAATACCTTCTCACCAAGTTCAAATTTCCTATCAACCCACTTCAAGTCAGCATAACTCTTTTTCCTATCTGTTGCTTCTTTCAAGTGTTCAAAATCATTTTAACTTTCTATTCCATTTCCATAAGGATTTCAGGTCCAATTACCTCTCTATCCTCAATGTTGTCCCAACTAACAAGGGGTTCTACATTTCCTTCGTATAATGCTTCAAAAGGTGCCATCTTTAGAGAGGTGTGATATGTGTTATTGTATGCAAACTCAACTAATGGAAGGTACTCTTCCCATTTATACTTGATCCATATAATACATTCATAACATATCCTCTAAAACTTGATTAACTCTTTCAGTTTTTCCATCCATTTCTCGGATGATACGCAGAACTAAAATTCAACTTAGTTCCTAAAGTTACGTTAAGTGTTTGCCAAAATCTTGAAGTCATTCTTGGATCTCTATCAAATATGATTAATTCAGTACTCCATGTAATCTAAAAATCTCATGAACAAACTTTTTTCTAAAACAGGTGAATCATCCTTAAGATTACCAAGCAATAAAGTGTGCTACTTTTGTTAGTTTATCAACAACAACTAGAATAACATCATGTTTATTTCTTGACATAGGCAACCCTTGTACAAAATCCATGCTTATCACTTTCCATTTGTATTGTGGTATGTTATGAGGATACAATAAACCAGTTGGATGCATATGTTCATCTTTAACACATTGACATTCTAAGCAATGTGTCACAAACTCAATAACGTCCTTTTTCATCCCTTTCCAGAAATATTGTTGTTTTATATCAGCAAGCATCTTTGTAATACCAAGGTGTCCAAAAAAGGTGAATTATGAAATTCAACTAATAATTTCTTTCTTAAATCATTTAGCAAAGGTATGTATACCCTATTTTCAAATCGTAAGATTCCTTCATTATCAAAGTGAAAACCCTTATATCTCACATCATTTGGATCTACAACAAGTGTTGTTTTTACTTGCTTGAAAATAAGAATCAGATTCCATAACACTTTTACTTCATCCTTAAACTAAGTTCTCAATGTTATAAGAGTAGAAATGTGCTTCCTACGACTTAGAGCATTAGCTACCCTATTTTCCTTGTCCTTTAATGTAACTTATGTCAAAATCATATTGAGATAAAAAATCTAACCATCTTCATTATCTTGCATTCAGATTTGGCTAAGTAAAAATATACTTCAGCCCAAGATGATTAGTTTTTAGTTCAAAAGGTTTACCAAGAAGATAATGCCTCCAAACTTGAAGTGCATGAATAATGGCAGCAAGCTCTAGATCATGTGGAGCATAATTCATCTCATGTAACTTAATTTTTCTACTTTTATATGCTATGACATGATCATTTTGTAACAAAATACCTCCAAGACCTTCCCCAGATGCATCCATTACAACAATAAAGTCTCCATTAGGGTCAGGTACAGCCAAAATAGGTGTTGAAGTTAATTGATCCTTTAAATTTTTAAATGCAGATTCACATTTCTCATTCCACACAAATTTCTTATCCTTTTTCTTAATGAAGTTATTGGTGCAAAGAACTTTGGAGAAATCTTTAACAAATTTCCTATAGTAACCAGCAAGACCCATGAAGCTTCTAACTTCATGTACATTCTTTGGTGCAGGCCACTTAGTTATAGCTACAATTTTAGAAGGATCTACAACTATTCCATCTTTTCTTATAACATGACCCAAATAGTGCACTTTCATGTCATAGAAAGAACATTTAGACAACTTACCAAATAATCGTCTTTTCTCAAGATTTCCAAGACTATCTTCAAATGCTCATGGTGTTCTTCCATACTTTTAGAATATATGAGAATGTCATCCAAGAATACAAGCACAAATTTTCCAAGTATTCTTGAAAAATATTGTTCATTAGATTCATAAAAGTAGAGTGCATTTGTTAATCCAAAAGGTAAAACTGTGAATTCATAATGTCCATACCTTGTTCTAAAAGTTGTTTTATGAATGTCCTCATCCTTAATTCATAACTGATGATATCCAGATCATAGATCTATCTTAGAATATACCGATGCTCCACGCATGCATCTGATCAAACAGATCATCAATTCTAGGAAGTGGATATCTATTCTTAATCATTGCCTTGTTTAACATTCTATAATCAATACACAATCTAAGTGTTCCATCTTTCTTTTTCACAAAAATTACCGGTGCTCCCCAAGGTGAGACACTTAGTCTAATCAAACCTTTAGATAGAAGTTCTTGTAATTGTGCCTTAAGCTCTACCAATTCAATAGTAGTCATCCGATAAGGTGCCTTAGAAATAGGCTCGTTTCAGTTTGATTTCAATTGTGAAGTCAAATTCCCTTTTGGGTGGAAGACTTGGTAATTCTTCCAAAAACACATCACTGTAGTTTCATAACAGTGAGTAATGTTCTAAGAAATCACTATTTTCTTCAATAGATTCAGAAATTTTTACTACATATAAGGTACAACCCTTATTTTTGGCCTTTTAAGTTGTATAGTAGATAATTTCCTAACTAAAATTTCACGTTTTACACCCTGAATCTCTATTGTTTTCTACAGGTCATCTAAACAACTAATATGTTTTTCAAAATAGTCCACTTTTTCTTTATGCTCAGCTAGCCAATTAACACCCATGATTACATCATAAGACCCAAAGGAGCAACATAAAGATCAACTTTGTGGAAAAACTAGGTAAGTCAAGGATTGCTCCAAAAAGACACATACTAATTATGAATAACATTATTCCCATAATGTACAACCCATGATTTATCCATTTTTCTAGCTTTTATTTTTAATTTTGATGCTAATTTACTAGAAATAAAACATTCAGTAGCTCTCGTATCAAAAAAATAATAGTTATAGGTATGCCAAATAACTTACCCAAAACTTCTATGGGTGTGACTTGCTTTTCAGCTTGTTTGTCAGCTACTATTGCAACGTGTATCTTGTGTTGTTGATTACGGTCATCCTTTTTCAAAGGACATTGGTTTGCATAATGATCCTTGCCACAATTGTAACAGCCTCCTATAGGTCCCTTTTTAGGCTCAAATTTATTTCCAACCTTAAATTTATCATTCTGACCTCCATAGGACTTCTGTCCATTATTATTGTTCTTGAAAAGTTATTGCATACATTAGCAACAGGCTTATTTGTTGTTGTTTTCTTATTATTATCAGCTAAAAACTTACTTTTCATACCAAACTTCTTCCATGGTCCTTTCTTAGGTGCAAGAGATGATGAAGAGGAGTTTGAACTTTCTTTCTTACTTCCTCCTTATGAGCAGAAATTACCTTTAATTTATGTTCCTACCTTATGGATTTTTCAACAACCCCTTCCATAGTGGTTGGGCTATGAACATCCACCTCTCCCCCTATAATGGGATTCAATCCCATGATAAATTTTTATATCCTAAACTTCTCATCAGTTTGATACTGAGGTACATACTTAAGGAGTTTAGTAAACCACTCCCAGTACTCTGTTACAATTAATTTTCCTTGGGTTAAGTTCTGAAATTCAGTCATTTTCTGATCATAGTAAAGTTGTGGCAGCCATCATTTCCTAAAATAACTTTTAAATTGATCCCAAGTAATATTAGTTTCATCAATGTTCAACTCAGCCTTATGGTTATCCCACCATGAAGATGCTTCATGGGAAAGATGATATGCTCCCCATATTGCCTTTGTTTCCTCCTTCCTTATTGTAAAGTACTTCTCCATTTCACTGAGCTAATTCTCAGCTCCATCTCCTAATGTGGTTCCATCAAACTTAGGTGGACTTATCCTTTTTATATCATTAGTGAGTTCATCTTCATCAACCTTTCCTTTTTATTTTCTAGCTAATCGGCATGTTTACATTGTTATTATCAACACCCAAATTTCCAAATTGGTGTTGTCCCAGGAGGTGGTTGATTATTATTACCAAAGATCTTCTTCCTCCTCATTTCCCATTACTTTTGTTCAAGTATAGTCAAACGATCTCTTGTGTCCAACAGGAAACAAGGATCTCATCAAGTTTTTGGGTAGTTGCTTGCTTCTCCACCAGGTGGTGGGTTGTTTGCAACATTTCCTCTTGTTCTAACCATTTTCTATTAACAAGAAAATTTAAGTTTTATCATAGATTATGGACACAATAGGTCTAAGAGCTACAACCTTCAGCTCTGATACCAAGATGTAACATTCCCATTTTAAGACTTTAGAAACAAGGGAAATATATATATATATATATACATAATGTTCTCTATTCTAAATAATCATAATTTAGAACACACATTCCATGCCAATCAATCTCATAACAGATAACCATATACAATTGTAAATGACTCGGTGAACTACCATCTCTCATTTCATGACTCGGTTACCAACTAATCTCTCATGTTAACTTAAGTATTGAATACTATGGGTATACTATGTATACTTGGTTCTCTTACCCTGTTCTGGGTATTGAGTGTTCTGTTTAAGAAATCTATCTGAATATTTGTTACCATATTCATCTAAAATCACATTTCTCAAACTAGGTGACATAGGACAACGCAACCAATAGCTTGCGATACTTTGGCCAAAGATTTCCAACATACTATTCATGTTACTATTCCTAGATGACATACTCATCTAATCAAGAATACATCCTTCACCCCACTCATCTGTTATCTAGAATGGTCTTTACTACTTTTATTAGTCCACTTGTCCAAGGTTTGACCCTAACCCAGGTTATTGACATAATTTGGTATAGGGAACCACTCACGATGACCTAGGGTATATGGGCATACTCAGTCAACCTAAGTCAATTGAATGTGCCTAGTTACCCTAAGTCATTGAGAGTCACTTCCTATGCTAAATCATATCCTTAACCTGATCTAGAGAGAAACTAAGTTCAAGTCCATATTTGAGTAGATCTAGATGAACCAATGTTTAAGGGTGTTGCAACATGTCAACTACAACACTATATCCTCGTGAAGACCCAAGTCTTCATGAAGGTACAGTTCTGCAGTTGGCATGTACCAACATCCGACATAACTACTTCATCATGATTTACACACCTCAAGAGGTCATTTCCACTTAATTATCTTTGGATTAAGATTCAAATCACAAAAACCTTGCATAACCCTAATCCCAACAATCTTTAAGGTTTCCATCCTTATTTTGAGTTGATTAAATAATATGGAACTTCATAAACCTATGATTTCTTTTATGTTCATTAACTTTTTTTTAACATGTAATTAATCAAAAATAGAAACAACATCCATCATAAGATTTATTTAATGTGTCTCAACCATTCAAAGAATGTATAAGAACCAAAATAGGTTCTGTTATGGTAGACTTCATAGATATGAAGTCTAAATGGTTAAAACTCATATACCATTCATTTATTTTGTATCCTTTTGAGAGGAGGAGAACCTTCCTCTTTATGGTTAAGTGTTAGGATTTATTATACCCTTATCCATTTCACACTTCCTATATTTTAACTATACGTTCATTAACATCATAATAAACCATACAAGATTAGGTAAAGAACATCAATACATGCAACTTAGTAAGTTACATTCAAGTAAGGGAAATTGTACTAATTCCCATTTATCCAACTCATTTAATGACAATAGAAATAAGGATCCAATCAGATATGAATGACAACATCAAAGATAGGATTACAAATTTCCTTCATATTATGCACAAGAGAATTGACATAATCAATTTAAGTAACTTCAGTCTTTTCAATTCATCATGATAAAATACACATTTTACAAGACTATGCATTACTAACATATTTCATGTCAACAACATCAAGATCATTAAAGAATACAAACTTTTCTTCTTTCAATACATCTCAATAATGAATCAGAATTCTCTATAAAAGGTCCAGACTTTTAAGCAACCAATACATCATATAAGTTATTTCCTTCCTTTATCACTTACAAAGTCCATCTACAAAAATTGCTAGCATGGGTCAGTTCATTGAATTGAGCATGATAAGCACTAAGCATTAAAATGATGTGCTTTCAACTAATTGTTTCATAAAACCAACTCTGCTTTTATGAAACAGTGAGGTCAAGCAGAACAAATAAATCATAAGTAGTAACAACCATAAAAGAAGAACAATTAATCAATTTGAATAACATTTAAGGAAAGATCATGATGTAATCAACAATCTACAACATGATATCAGATAAATAATGTTCCAACCAAAACACTTATCTATATCAAATAAAAGTACCTTCTAATTATTTCCTTCACAATTCATCTAAATTTGAAATACAAAATTAACTTCACTATTTAACCAAAATAGAGTTACTTTCAGAAGTAGGAACCTTCTAACTCAACTTACAGAGTTTCATAAAAGACAACTACAACCAAGCTCATTCCATCTTCATAAAGGTTTTAGGATGAATCATCTAACAACATAAATAAATAAGAGTTTCACATTTCAGATGTGACATCCTAATTCCAAATCCAAGACATAGCCTAAGTTCTCAAGTTAGGCCATACATTAACATTAGGAAAGTATTCACTCAATGCACAACATCTCACATTAATCTACTATCACAAATATTAAAATCCTTTAATACAAGTCAAGTGAATAAGCAAGTAGTAATGATGAATACACAAAGGCATTTATGAAAGTAATGAAACTAAACCAATTAAATCTATGACAAGATTTACCCAAAAGAAGAAGAACGAATCTATTGATAAAATAGTTTAGAACTTCCTTTACAATTTGGTTAACCCGAATCCCCATTCACAACTCAGAAAAGAGAACACAACACATAACCTCTTACAATTTCCAAAGGGGCAATGATTAGAATTTACCTCAGAGAATGAAAGAGAAGGAGTCAAATGACATGATCAAAAGAGGATTCCTACACTCTATCACATGTGAAGAAGGTCACAAAGGATAGATGTAGACCCAATCACAACATCCTCAACTCTTTTATAAAAGAAAACACATATAAGAAGAGACTAAACAAAATGTGTGACTGTTGCATTTGAAACAGATTTCAAGCAAGGTTCCCCATCATGGACAACCAATGTGATAGTAATATAATACCCATATCAAGAAGGAGATGCAATAAAAAAGTTTCTAATCACCATACAGGGTAATTACAATCTTCAACAATCATTCAAAATTGAAAAAGTTTCAGTCATAGAACCTAATCTTATTCATTATTTCTTTCCAGATGAAGATAAAATGATAGAATGATAGACTCATAATCATAACCATTCAAAGATGGAAGAAAACATCAATTGGATGTACAGAGAAGAATCCATCTAGAATTTATTTCAAGAAGATGCAAACAAAAGACAACATGACTTAGCAACATGTGCACAAGTCAGCTTATGAGATGATTAAAATCCTTTCATTTCAATTCTATGGACAAGCTTAACTATACACATCTACGAAATCGACAAGACATTCGATTTATTCCAACTTACACAGAGATCAAGAAAACCTATCAAACTAACCGATTTGGTTAGTTCTAGGTTAAGTAACCGTCAACCCCAAAATTTGAATACCCATTCAACAAATTTTCATGAAATTACAATAGTCATATTTTAACAAGTTTACTCCAACAAGTTACCCAGTGGTTTACCCAGAGAAAGAACGGGTAAGATAAATCAACAACATCTAATTCACCAAGTGAAAAAGACAACGCAAGATCGACCTCAAACAATTTCAAACAGAGCTACCTGTATACACAACATCAACTTAGATAAGCCATCTTTTGAAATATCCACAACGTAATAGGGTTTCATCTATCAAACCATTAGATCCATTTTTTCAAGTGTTTATAGAAAACCCATAAACATATAGAGTTCAGAAAAGGAGTGAACTCGTTCATTGTTATATTCAGACATGACATTTCCAAATCTTAGTATCTAAATAACTATTAACACATAGTTTCAATAAAAGGATCAAGATTCAAACAACAAGATTTTACAAAAAATAGGTAAGGGAATAAATAAAACATTCATTCTTGTTTCTATACTAGTTCGATTCACAAATACAAAAAAATCCAAACACCCATTTAGACTTAGCTTCCATCGAATACCAGTGTCTGAAAAAGAGAGTTTACACAAAATAGATCAAGAAAAATTCACTTGTTCATTGTTTTCCATACAAACTTGAACTTACCCAACATGAAGCAAAGCATCCATTTACTTGCAGTTACACAGAAGCTACATTACTTCAACAAATCAGAGAAGTAACAAATAAAAATAATATTCATGTCTTCTACCAACCAAAATGACAACCTAGTTTGATACATAAGCTACAACATATTTCCATAAACCCATTCTGGGAAGAAAATCTGAATCCACACAAATTCAACATTACTCAAATCATAAGTAGTTTCAAGGCATGATTCACCATTAACCAAACAGGAAAACAACTCAATGACTACATTTTCAAGCAGAGGTTCCTCAATCAAGAATACAGAAAATATTCAAGCAAGAAAACTAAGTAACCATCACAAAATAAAAACCCATTTATCTCATGAGAGTAGAGTTGTTTTAATGAAGACATTTAGAGAAAAGTATAACAACTTAATGGATAGAGCCTATCATGCCTGATAGTGCTTCTGTCAATTTGAAGAATATTTCCAGTCAGCCTCCACAACTCCTTCTCCAAACGAAATCAACAACCAAAAACTTCCTTCTCAAATGCCTCATATACTTCCATTGGATCGAAAATAGTCCAAGGGAGTTAAAAATAGTAACAAACTGAAAATAGAACTGTTGGTTCAAAGAACCAAATAGCTCCATGTAGAGCAAAAATTGAAATGCATGAAAGACCAAACAACTCCCAACAAATCTACTCGCATGGTTTCCAAGGCGGTTTTCTCCAAAACCGATGACCATAAATGCCATTAATTTCCAATCTCCCACCTATATCTCCACGCCACCACCATCTAAAGTTGGCGAGTCCAATTTCCACCATGGCATGCATTACTTAACTCTAGTGATGATGCCAAGTAGGTTTCCACCAAATTTCCATGCCTCTGCCAAAACTGGCAGTACCCTCGATTAAATTCAAAATTCAAATCAAATAAATGACTTAGGAACCATCACCATGTCATCCACTTTCCATACAACCCCCTTAGGTCCCCTTCCATCCTTGCATTAGTTTAGGATAGATATCATTAGCTTAGGATCCGACCTTAGGTTAGTTTAGAAAGTATTTACCTTAGGTTTTTAAACATTTCCTTAGGTAAATTTTCCATCTTAGGATAGGCCATACTTCATACCAATTTAGTATTAGGTAATAGGTTAGAAATAAACCTATAGTTACCTTAGGTTATTTCCAAATCCCCCACTTTGTAAAACATACAACTTAGGTAAGGATGCAACAAGATTAGTGTAAACATAGATATAAGGTAGGTCTAGTTTACTTAGGTTAGAATCCCATTAGATAGATCTTAAAGATCTAGGACTTAGGTTTTTACCCTCAATAGTTCTGAATTAGACCTCCATCCTCTTTACGCCATTCAACATGTCCTGGAGAAATTAACAAGAAGATCCGAGCACACTACTTATAGCAGAATGCAAAGAAAGAACTTCCAATAAGATCAATGAAATTATATAAATACAAGAGTTCAATCCTTTATTTCCTTCAACCTCTGAATGTCATTTTACCATACAAATCAGGTAAGAAGAATTAAAACATACCTTGGATCAATGGAATTGATCAAGTTTTCGTTATTATAAAGAGGTAATTTGCAAACAACATTACTAGTTTACAACCTTTCTTATCTCAAACATAATGGATTCCTTGTAAACAACAACATTTCAAGAAAAATGAATCCAAGAATAGAAATAAATTATCCATGGCAAGTATGATTTCTAACATTCAAAAGTATACACCTTATTAGGAAAAATTATATGTCAACACTTGCAATGCGAAAGAGGAAAAGTTAACACATCTGAATTTAAAGGAAGCCAACATGCCCTTGAAGAGCTATCAAAAATCAAAGTTAAGACCCTAAATGGAATCAAGGAAAATCTTAAAGTCAAAAGAAACGTGTTTGATGAAACTCTCGATGATATTAAATTAAATTGGAGGATATGGTCATATATAAGTTCAATAATAGTTATGGGGACATGGAATTGATTTCTTACTTCACTCTTTTGAAAGGAATGTTCTAAAGAGTGTTTTTTCCTATGAACTCATCAAGACTATGAGAAATATTGAAAATAGAATTGTGCGGTTAAAAGCAAGACCACTTTGGAATACAAGAAGAAAATGGGTCACCGTGCATTGATACAATATCTAGGAAGGCACTCATTTTCTAAGATCATGTAGGAGCAGATGAGGACGAGGTTAATGAGCTATTCAAGAAGTATGATGCATATGTGGCAAGGCTTCCAAAAGAAAAAGAGACACATAAGTGGAAGTGAAGTCGAAGAAAATACACATGCAAAGGATGATGAACATGCTTAGACAATTATTCCTAGGACTCGTATTCTTGTTTCATATTCATCCTTTTAAATTGATACTTTAGAAGTAATACTTCTATTACATGGGATGAAATTGTTTTTCTGAATTTTATTGTTCCTTTATTTAATTTCAAAAGTGTAAGAATGCATTAATTCCATATTTACTTTAATGAATTAACACACATTTGTATAAGCATGTAAATGATTGATATTGTTGTGCTTCTTAATGAGGAATAAAATGGGTTTCTATAGGGGCCCCTTCCTATGACAAAAATGGATATACGTGTGCCGAGATAGAAACAATGAAAGGAAAACAAAATTTAGACATTCTTCAGCCCTACTTCATAGTTTCCTCCCAACGAAGGGGAAGCTTGTTCAAAAGTTTGTTTTTCCTCAGCACAAACTCATTTGAGCCTTGTGTTGTCTGTATGAAGATGATTGACCCTTCCAGGTCCCTGGACATCCCCATATCCATTAGTGACTCCAAAAACATCCTAGGGCAGCTTATAATTTGCTCAATCTCAATTTTATTTTGATATGATGACATCCAATCCAAAAGGTCTAGACCACCCGAGAAGGAAGTTTTTTCCCTTTCCCCTTGTGAAGGGTTGACTTGCTAGGATTTTTTTGAGAAGGGATATCGGAGTGATAAGAGAGGAAGGTACCACATGTTGTTAACCAGACAAATTGCGAGGCCTTGAGCTAGATCTTCTTTCCCATTTCCTTGAGAAAGATGGATTTTCCCTCGGATAAGGAATGGGTCGATGTCCCAAAAATTCCCGCTCAAAATGAGGAGCACAAGTGCATTAAACAGTGGATAACTAAGTTCCAAACCTTCCACTACTATCCCGAGTAGAAGAGAGTGTTTCCCTTGAGTGGTGAGTTGATATCGATTGATCCTCTTCTCCATCTAAGATAATAATTGGAGGCTAAGTTGGAGTTTCACCTTTTATCTTGCTTAAAGATGGTGTTAGCGTTGGACCTGGTTAGGAGATACAATTTCCACTTATTTCTTTTCAAAGGAGTTAATTCTCCTCTCTAACTCATCTACCTTGTTGCAAATGGAAGCTACTGTGTCAATGGAATATTTTTCATACAACACATATGATTCCTTAGGAATCTATTTTGATAAAAAATCCTCATCACATAAAAAGGGACATTGAAAACTTGTTTTCCCGAGACCCGAGGCCTCCTCTCAACCCAAGATCTTTTAAATCCTCGATTTTTCAAGTTATCCCATCTAAATAGAGGGAAATACATAGCCCGGAAAGTCAGCAAACATAAGATTGATCCTAATTATTCATGTAAGAAGTGCTAACCGGACTTTTCATTATTTTAGGGGTCCTCTTATGTCACCCACACATTCTATATCAAACAGATCCCGACAAAAGCTTCATCAGACCACTTAAATTGAAAATATAATTTAAGTCATCTAAAGAAATCTCCTATAGGTCATGAGATACAAGTAATTTTTCCATCTTCTTGATATAATTCCTTATATTTAGAACAAGAAAGGAAACATGTGCCGACAATGAGGTAAAACCAGGCTTTATAGATGGAAGAATGTATATGGTCTTTTTTTAATAAAATATTTCCCATGGGGTGAACCATATTTTTCTCGGTTCGCATAGAGGGATTAAAGATTTGAATGAAGTTAAGAATGATCGGATCTGGTAGTTCAAAGTGTGATTTGACAAATCATGTGTGACATTTAAACCAAGAGGGACGTAAAATGTAGTTTGTTGTGCCCAAGGAGGATTTTTAAGAGATGAATGTAGGTTTTTTTCATGTCAAAACCATCTGGAGGTGCTCACTGATCATCTGAAATGATTGTTTAATCAATATCATGTCGAGCACAATTAAAACCCATCGAAAAGACTCATGTTTTGTACATCTGGTAGTGTAGGGTAAAACTCATAAGTTTCATATTCTAGAACAAATTTGTAGCAAAAATTATTCCCTAGAATATTCTTTCTTTCAAGGGGAAATGTTTCAATGGTCATTTAGTGAAGAGAGTGATATAAAAGGATAAAAAATCATGCCAAACGAGGGTTAAAATTTTCTCGAGAATTGTTTGAAGAAAAGAAAAGGAGAGAAAGACGAGAAGAGCCATTTTTCTTAGGAACTTATCTGAGAAACTTGTTTTCATGTGTATCTTTAAATTTGGTCATGTCAAGATGGTTGCATTTTTCCAGCCATAGAAAATCTTTGAGATTGTGAATAAAACTCTCCTTGCCGACAAATTTAAAGATCCTCGAGTAAACCATGTTAATCATGAGCAAAGTTGTTTTTTCTTTCATTTTGAGATGTTTTCAAGTAATCGTCAATGTTCCTATTGTAATCTTATGTCAGAATCCTGTTAATTACATAAGATCTTGTCCTTGTGATAAGTATCCTAGCATTTGCAATTTCATTGTGAAGAGAGTTTTCACTTCATGATGAAAATAAACAATTTAAATTCACTTTACTCTCATTTTAATGATGTGGATTGTTTGTAAGCTGTGAGTACATCTTAGGCGTAATAAATCGTGGATTCTCGATGTTTAATTAATTCTTTAACAAGAGATTTCATGTTAAATCCTTAAAGGATGTGTGAAATTGTGCATCATTTAGATTTCATGGATGCATATCTTCTGGCTGAAGGTTCATTTTTTAACTATTTGAAACATGTATGTCATTTTTCTTAGTGGAGTTTTCAACATTTGTTAAAATTTCCCCAAATTTTGGTATAATCAACTTTATCTTTTTAACTTCCCAACAACAAACTATACATCGAGTAATGAATCCTACACGAATTACCCCTACTTGCACTGTCTACTCATAAATGCTGAGGGAATTCATTGATTTACCCATCCCTTACCTAAATATGCAAGAGTAATTAGTTTTTTCTATTACCTTTAGTAACCTGGACCTTGTCTATAAGGTTTCTTCATTCTCTAAAGTGACAACTCGTGAGAGTTATATTGTGTTGTATTGACCATACCTTCTCAAGGTATCCACTTAATTTTGTGAAAGGGAAGTTAAATATTGTTGATATGCAGATATTATCCACCAACACATGTTACGTAATGGGTCCTCTCACCCCGGTTGAAGGCACAACCTAAAGTAGTTAGCGTAGGTCAAACCCTATGCACGATGCTATCCAATTCTTCTAGGCATGAGTGAATTAAGAGTCATTAAATTCCCTCCCGGCTAAAAATGACTCATTATCTTATTTATCTATCTTCAAGCATCCTGCTCAAATTACGGTGTTGCTTAACTATAAAGAGAGAATCAATTTTGGTACCAACACCAATCTAGCGCTGCTGCTGAGGACTATTTGTACAAATACATACACATACCAACCCTAGTAATGATTCTTATATGATTTAAGTGCAAATACATTTTTTAAACATTATCCTTTATTAGAATTTGTTAGCATAAATATTAATAAAGGATGATCGATATGTTAAGCTTTGTATAAATTAAGTATTAATAGACATTTTACAAGTTACTTATAATGCATTTGAACATCTAAGGTGAGAATCCTTGGTGGCGACACCAAGTTGGTTTGAAATTTTGATGATTACCAATGTCTTAACCTTTGTCAAGTTAAATTTTTCATTAATATTTACAAAACTGGAAGGAAGAAGGTATTTCTTCACTAGGGATCCTACTATAAATTTATTTCCAAATCTTGGGAAGGAAAATTCAGAAGGAAAACAAATCTAGAGAGTATTGGGAAATCAAGAATCAAGAAAGAAGGTGATACTAATTCACAAAAGTATCAACCTCTAGTTGAAGATTACCCTACATCTTCAAATAATTATGAACTAAGTATTCCTTGGGTAAATTTAAATCCTCGACATACGAGGGGCCTTCATTTGTGTCTAAGAAACATATCCCTCATTTTTTCCCTTTATCATCCAACATTGATAGGGTTTTTCATGAAACTGAGTCATTAGAGGATATATACTTTAAAAGTTATACTCATGTGCTCCACCAACCCCTTGTTCCCTATTATTGTGATTCTCCTATAGGTCACCTCCTCATAGCAATATGGCTCACCTCCACCTAGACCTCCTTTTGTTGTCAATAATTTTTGACCAATAAGTTTCGTGAGGCATGGTTGAATATCCTAATATTGTGCCACATGATGTGAGAAATAGGTTGCCAAAATTTCAAGGAAATAATGCCATCACTAGTGACTAGCATTTAAGACTCTTTGTCAATATGATGGAAGATTTTGAAATTGAGTATTAAGATGTGTATATAAATTTATTCATTCATACTCTTGAGGAGGATGCACGTGATTAGTATAAATCTCTACTAGATAATTCAATAGATTCATGGACCGAGATGAAAAATGCCTTTAGGTTACAATATGGGGATAAGACTGATCCCAGGTTCCTCTTATCTGAATTTGAAAATATAAAGAAGAATCCAAATGAATCTAACTGAGATTTCAATACTAGATTCAATAAAAATTTGAATAGATTACATATAATCCTAAGGCCAAGTGATGAGTCTTGTTTGATCGATATTCTCGATGCTTTTACAAAAAGGTTGTTTACTACTTGAGAGATAAGAACACGGGAACATTAAGGCAAGCTTTCACAATGGCCTTGCAAATAGAAAATAATATCAAGGTAGTTGGGAAACCTCCTAAGAGAGAGGGTTTCAAGTTAATTAATCTTTAAAGACCTCAATCAAAAAAGTAGTAGATCTAGAAGAGGTTATGAAGACTTTGGTCGGATCAAATAAAGAAATATCCTACAAATTGGATAGAGTAGAAAAGGAATAAGATAGAGTTACCAAGGTCAATACAAGCCACAAGGTTAGAAGATATTTGGAAATCATCCCAAGGGTCATCACAAATAATATGACAAAGGAAAATGCCCCATGGGATCGGTAATAAATAACCTCAACCTAGGGAGAATAGGTTGGTCCACGATCCATTGATCGCTAGGATTGCTACCATGGAAGAAGACCATATTATTGATTGGTGTGATAGGTGTTTTTTCCACATTCCCCATGTGATGTAGATAAGGATGTATAATAAGCAAATGATGATGAGGTATATGGTGATGTATGTATGATGGAATGCCCTAAAATTAACAAGGAGTTATTTTAACTAGATTGATAAGTGCCGAACTATTTAGAGTTTTTGGGATTGCATCGATAGGGTGCTACCTCTCCCTCATGATGGTGATGTTGAGATTGACATGGTACAAGAATTTGATTTACCTAATCATGATTTTGAATATTTAAGATCCTTAATTAGTAAGAACTATGATAGAGGAATTCCTTCTAAAGAAGATAGAAAACTCTTAATGAATGTAGTAGTTACTCAAGATAAAGAGTATAACACTAGAACTAGAGTTATCAAAGGTGGAGGCCCTCAAGCTAAACCAAAAAATCCACTTCTTAGTAATATCCTGAAAGAATGCCTTAAAAGGATAAACTTAAAAATCTTTTTATTCCAAATAAGACTTGTACCCCTTCTCATGCCCAAGCTGTAAAAATTCTTATACCACCTAAGGGAACCATAAATCTCCCACCCAACATTTTTTAACCAAGTATGTCCCTTGTAATATAGCTCGATCTTGAGTCGATCAAATTCATTATACCTATTGTTGAGTTTCTTAGGATCCCCTGAGCATAGAAAAAGGGCATTTGAGTATTTGGGATGTAAAGAGGAGATATCAACCCAAGGAAATAATGTGAATGGTTTGGATGTTCCTCCCATCATTGTGGAATTTTAAGTACTACATGCCTTGGAGGAATTGGGTGAGTCACCGAGGTATATTTGGGTACTTCACTGGTGGAATCTCACCTAATGTTGATTCATTTTATACTACTCTAATCATCAAGTATAGATTGGTACACAATTACATTTTGATTCAGGAGATTCATGTAATGTAATGCCTCTTAAGGTAATGAATGAATTTAATATCAAAGTAATTGCAGCATTTGGACAATTCACAACTATGGATTCAAGATAAGTACCAAGATTGGATATGTTAAAGGTTTAATAGTGCAATCGAAACTTACCCGGAAAGTCCTCAACTATGAATGTGGTTATTGTGGATTTCCCAACCAAATGAGGAATGTTGTTATCAAGAAAATGGGTTGCTACTATGGGTGGAAGTGTACAAATGGACATGTCATATGAAACCATACCAATTGAAGGAAACCTTGTAAAATTTTATGGTGAAAAGAAGATGTTACATCTAATTGAGGACCCTAAAGAATGCTTCTTATGAAGTATTGTACACAGATGTTGACATTGATAACTTTGTTGGTTATGTTGATTTTAAGGAACGTGAAATTAACAAGTGCAAGTGTCCTAAGAAATTTGGTTCTCCTTGGTCTTTGATGTTTGATGGAGCTTTTTCTAGATCCGTAATGGAATCATTGTTATATTTATATATCCAAGCAAGGAGGAGTTCAATTTTTCTTTTGAACTCAATTTTGAATGCACAAATAATATTATTGAGTGCGAAGCATTGCTTTTGGGTTTAAAATTGCTTAGAGGTATGGTATTATAGATATTATTGTCAAAAGAGATTTAGAATTGATAGTCAAACAAGTTAGGAAGTTGTATGCAACAAAAATAAAAGAATGAAGCAAAGATAAGCATGCATTTTAGGACTTTATTAAAATGTTTGATTCTTTCAATATAACATTCCATGATTGAAAGTATAATATTATAGTACACAAGTTAGCGTATTAGGATCTATATTTGAGAATTGTACAAAGATCTACTTATTGTGTATATGATATTGAAATATTGACAAGGTCGTCTATCCCCGATAATGTCAAGCATTGGAAATTTTTTGAAGATGATGCCTAGGCTAAAAGGTTTCTACAAAAAAAGGAGAATTTACAAATCGAATGTGGATTGGGAACCAAATTTTTGCGTGAGTGAGGGAAAAGAGACCTTATTTGGTAACGATATTATTCAATTGAAAACTAATACCATACCGAGAGGTTTGGTTGCATTGGAATATCAAATTTTGATAATGTTAATCACATTGTTAATAGATATATGTCAGCCTCAAGATATGTTAAAGAACATAACCCGGGCACAGAGGATAAACCTAGAATAATATGGCTAGGTAGCAACTTGAATAGAGAAGAAAAGTAATCATATGTCCAATTGTTAAAAAGTACCAGACTCGCTTGTAATGGTCATATTCAAAATTGAAGGCATATAGGGAAGACCTTTTTCAACATGAGATACCCCTAGAAGCTAATGCCAAGCCGTTTAGGTAGAAGAAAAGACCAATTAATCCACTCCTTTCCCTAAAAATGCAAGAGGAATTAAAAAAGTTAAGGGATTGAGGAATTATACAACCTACAAGATACTCCTCATGGGTAGAAAACTTGGTACCTATTCAAAAGAAAAATGGGGACATAAGATTGTGTGTTGATTTTAGAAATTTAAATAAGGCATCAATCAAAGACAACTATCCCTTGCCAAATATGGATAACATGTTGCAATTGGTTATTGGTTCTGAGTTGTTGTCTATTTTGGATGGTTTTTATGGGTATAACCAAGTGGTTGTGAAGTTATTAGAAAGAATCAAAAAACTTTCAATACTCCATGGCGAACTTATGTGTACATAAGAATGTCATTCAAATTTGATGAATTTTGGAGCCACATTTTAAAGAGTAATGGATATAGCATTCTCAGGATATATAAATGATTTCATTGTTGTGTATTAGGATGATGTGATAGTTTTTTCAAGAAAGATAAATGACCACTTGCAGCACTTAGAGAATATGTTGTTAAGATGCAGGGAATATGGTATTTCACTAAACCCTAAGAAATGTCATTTTGGGGTTCAAAAGGAAAATTTAATCGGTCCTATTGTAACAAATGAGGGGTTCATGATTGATCCTCAAAGAGTGGAAGCTATTGGAAAATTTCCTAATCCAAGAACCAAAAAAGGAATTCAATCCTTTTTAGACAGATAAATTTAGTGAAGAAATTTATTTCCAACTTTGTTGAATTGACTATCCAAATCACTAGTATGTTGAAAAATCGAGTATGAAATGGGAAGAAGCAACTATTCAAGATTTTACTATAATTAAGGAAGAATTGAAGAATGCCCCTGTTCTAAAAGCCCCTAATTATAAAAAAATTCAAATGTTTTCCTTTACTTCGAGAATACCATCATCATCTCGTGTTGTTACCAAAGTATGAGGAAGGAAGTGAAAGGCCAATTGCTTTCTTTAGTAAAGCATTACAAGGGGAAGAACTGAAATATACCATCATGGAGAAATAGATTTTTTCTTTGGTAAGGGCCACAAAAATCTTTAGGCCATACATTTTAACTTCTAAGGTCACAGTTATGTCCCTCATACAATAGTTAAGGATATCCTATCGAGATGGAAATCTCAAGTAATAGATGTCGATGGGTGAATAAGTTGCAATAATATGACATGGATATCCAAACTATGAAATTGGTTAGAGGTCCAGGTTTAGAAAATCTGATGACAAAAGAAATTTGCAAGTAGTTGAGATAAAAAAGGTTGAAGAAGAAAATGTGGATATTCTTGAAATATTGATGAATTCTGTGTGTGTACAAGGATATTATATTTTATCTCAAACATTTTCAATGCCTTGAGTATTTAAGAAAAAATCAAAAGAGATCACTTATATTGGCTTCCCAAAAATACATCATTACTGATTATGGGTTGGCTTGGAAAATCCCGAGGGTGTTCTTTTAACATGTATCATTGAGGAAAAAGCTCCAAAAATAATTTTTGATTTTCATGGATGATGTTTTGGGGGAATTTCATTGGAAGGGTAACGCCACAAGATCTTGAGGGCCGCTTATTGGTGGCCTACACTTTGTAAGGATATAAATTTGTTTGTATGAAATTTTGAAAGTCGTCAACGTTTCTTAGAGAGATTGAAGGCTTCATAGCTCTCCCTTTACAGCCACGATATCAATCAAGCTCCTTTTATGAAATGGGGAAAGGAATTTGCTGGGGAAATTTCAAATTCATCCAAAGTGTAGGCCATAAATGGATATTGGTGGCCACTAATTACTTTACCAAATGGGTGGAGGAAATCCTAATAAAAAGGAACCCACCAAATTGTAATGGATTTTATTCTAAATCATATAATTTGTAGGTTTGGGGTACCAGCCAAAATAGTTTTTGAAAATGCTATGAGTTTTCGAGCTAAACCTTTGGTAGCCATGTGTCAGGAGTATGGGATAAATCTAACATATGCTTCTAATTATAATCCCCAAGGTAATGGAAAAGTTGAGTCAAGAAACAAAAATTTGTTGAAAGTAATTAGGAGGAACTTGGAAATCAATAAACGAAGGTGGGGTGAGCAGCTGAAATTTATTGTTTGGGAAAACATAATCACTATTAAAAGAGCTATTGGAATATGGAACTCAAGCCCTCCTTCCCCTACATATGCAATTATCTTCTTATCAATTTATCTCAAAAATGGGGGACCGGGAGGTTAGTCCCTATGATGAACGTATAAATCAAACTATTGATTTGGATGAAGAGTAAAGATAATCCCACCAAAGACATTGAAATTTAAGGAAAACTTGAAAAAATGTTTGATAAAAAGGTAACCCCAAGAGTTTTCAGTGTGTGAGATCTTGTACTATTGTGGGATAGTAGACATGAGGATACGTGAAAACATGGAAAAATTGATGCATTATAGATTGGCTCTTATTCTATTGATATTATAATTGGTGAGCATAACTTCTTCTTAAAAGATCTAGATGGGGAAATTCTAGAGTTTCCTATTAATGGAATGCACTTAAAACACTTCTTTGACTGACTTCTCAAATCAAGGTATGCATTATTATATAGTGTATAGTATTTTTGTTTAGTTTCATTTTTAGGTTTGAACGTTTTTGTTTCTCCCACCTTTGTGGCCGGGTTGTTGTTGGTTTCTCGGGTTGTTCTGGAGGGTTGGACACTTGTTATTTTCTTGGCACATTGACTATTGACTCGTGGCCCAATGGATTTTGGCACATGGTCTCGTTGTTTTTCACTATGGTTTTTTCTTATGGCACTCGCAGGAGTGCCCATCCCCAAGTTGGAGCCGATGTTGGTGCTCAAAATAATCTCACCCATTTTGTTGAGATTTACACTAGCTTTCTACTTTTCTTGTTTGATTTTCCCATAATATTGCATGGTGTTCTCTTTTTTCCTGTTCTTTATTCTATCTTTCCTCTTTTTGGTCGAGGATCTTGTTGGGATGTGTACTATTTTTTGAAAGAAGACTATGTTTTCGATCCGAAACTTGATTTTTTCCTATGGTAAAGGTTTTCCTCGGTAGTGTTTTATTTTCATTTCTCTCACTCCATCGTCTATTGATACATGGAAATTTCAAATTGAATGCAGAGAGGTAGGTCAAATTTGTAAACTTGCATCTTTTCTATGGAATTCACGAATTAAAAATTTGGTCCCATTACCCAATGAATATTCCTTGAATATTCACGACCATAAAGCAAAGTGTAAATAATTTTGTCTTTCTGCCCCAAATGTGTACATGTGTCTCAAATGGAATGGATGTGGGGAAGTGGTGCATAATGGTATTTATGTATTTTAAGGAGAAAAAGTGTTGGAGATGCAAAAATTTCCCCTACGCCCGTAGAAGGACAAGTGGATTTTTCTTATAAAGGAAGTGGGGAAGAAGGTCAATGGGGATTTTTGGTAGTTTGGGTCTTAAATGAAAAAGGATTAAAATTGAATAAACCACTCACAGCTCCGCTAACATCCAAGTATGACTACATGTCGTGCCCGTGTTGAAAGCCAAAAATAAAACAAGTGGGTCAAAGTTGTCAAAATTGTGTAAGTTTTTAAACATTGCAAAATTGCAAAAATTACTCCTGATCCCGTATTAGCGAAGGTTTTTCCACGTGGACGGTTCATTTTCAAAATTGAGAAGGGTGAAATGAATGGTTACGATGTAATTCATTTATTTCTACCACCATCTATGCTTTTACTCAAAAATCAAGGACGTTTAAAGTTTACGAATGTATTCATCATTTATCATCATTTTGCTAGAATTTTTTTCTTTTATCAAGTAAGTTTTAGTGAGAAATATTGCATTTTCAACCGTGGAGCTCAACTTGAGGACCAAAGGATTGTGAAAGTTACTAATTTGAGTTCGAATTTCTTTAGTACTCACGGATAATTGGTAAGAACTTGAAAGACTTGTGTCTTCCTCTTGTCACCCAATCAATTGAGATAAAGTTAGGGTTTTTCAAATATGAAGACCTTTCCCTCTTCATTCTCACTTGTTTCGAGAATCATAAGAAATATAGATAAAATCACGGACACGTAATTAATGGGCACTGATCTAGATGACTTCCTCTAGAGGTTAAATAGTCCCCATAAGAGTGAATCCTTAAAATTAATTAAGGAAATCTACATTTCCATCCCACCCTCTGTTCATTTCCCAGAATTAGTGTGGCATTGTGATATGAACTACGATCCTAAAAAGAGGGAGGTGTTAGATGGGAGTGAGGATGCAGTATTAACACTAACACTAGCGACCATCAAAATAATGTTAAAATTGCCTATAGTCATGAACCCAATTACCATTGGCATCAAGTTGCCTCGGAGGACTATGAAACAAAGAAGAAGGATTATGTCAAACTCATAAAACTCAAAGTGGCTCCTCACGAAAAATAAAAATGCTAGAATCCCTAAGAAACTGGTTAGGGCATAGTTTGTTGAGGAGGTAGAGGATGTTATTATACTTTTGAGTTAAATGGAAAGTTTAGAAACCATGAATGAATTCAAATAATGGATGACCACATACATGTGGATTATTCTAGAGAGAAAAGGGAGCATTTTCTCGGGCACCTTTATTGTTGAGGCACTCCATGGCCACATGTTGAATTTAGCGTAAAAAAATTAAGATGCAAGATACTACAGACCTTGAATTTTATATGATGACATATCTCATTTATAATGTTGTTGGGTACAAATGTTTCCCAAGTCTATCACCACATGCTGACTTCAATAAATTTCAAATGCACCACGTCTATCACCACATGTGTACTTCAAGTAATGTCAAATACATGAAATTTTTCCTCGCTTATAATTGGCTAACTAGAGTGGAAATGTAAGGTTGGTTAATGATGCCTTTTTCACACCAATCATTTTCCTTTTTAAACTAGAATGGGGACAATATAGAATTTATGAACAGGCCAAATATGTAATTTTGTAATATGGGTGCTACTTTATTCGATCTAAAAATTTTACATGCATAAGATTTAGTGGCTTTGAGAGCAAGTCTTGTAATTTTCCCCAGGTATGTTGATGATAAATTAGTTCTATGTGAGTTGGCAAGAAAATTGACTCCTTTACACAAGTTGATTGGCTTGGAAGGCATAAAACAAACATCAAATTCCCAATTAGAATTGGAAGGTAGTCATGTCCTTCCATCATAAAGGCTAGACTCGATTAGTGATGAAATGAAGAAATTTGATATGGAGAATTTTAAGGCAAGGCCTAATTATGTCATTAGATGGTCGCTCAACAACATTGCAAAATACCTTTGAGCATGAGCTTCATTTAAAGGATTATTGGATGAACTACGGGGATGAGGAAGAACTCAAATTAAGGTACTTTTCCATAATGACTCTGTCACGTATAATAGACTACAAAATTGCAATTATCCCATAGGGATTTTGGATGATCCTCACACAAAGTGAGTAGATTCTATATTGATCGAAGGTGAAGGATCATCTGTACCTCCTCCAGACTGGAATGTGGAAGAATATGATGATCCTTATTTGATAATAATAGATGTTATGAGGAGGAATGTAAACTAGTTGACCTAAAATAACATTGATCTTTCAATCCATAATGTAAATATCCTAGACAACTTCAAAATTATGGAAATTTGAGTGAATATATTCCACCCTTGAGGGATAACATAGATAGAATGGAACCACCGGGAGGAAAGGCCCTCAATTTCCATCTAAAAATCCTACCCCGACTTCATTGATGAGTGGACATCATCCACTAGTTGAACCGGCACTTCTATGTCGGTTCCCATGAAAATATCAAGAGATGCTTTTAAAGTCTATGGAGAATTCCCCGTCACTTTTGCAGTTCTAATTCAGCAAAGGGAAAAGGTTTGGCATCACATGTGGTTCATCCAATTAATTTGCTAAAGCAAAATAGTGATGAAAATTTAATGAGTGGAGCCATTACAAGTGGCCATATTCAATCTAAGCCACACAAGGTTGAAAGAAGAGATGCACCAGATTTGAAAATATTTGAGAGACACACAAAAACACAAGGTTATTCACCAAAGTCTTGTAAGAGTAGGTGCCCATACACCTAAAAGGTTCAAACATAGTTATGGGGTAATTAATCCTCGAGATTTTTAGAAAAGTGATACCTTCCAAAAGAAGCATGATGTATCATTGCCACGTGTAGAATAATCGATCCTCTAATCACTCCTTTGTCCTTTGTGGAAAAAACAATGGAATGCACTCGAGTCTAGTTTCCCAAAGAAGTACTTTGAGTTAATCTAGTAGACAACCGATTATTACTCTAGGTATGAAAATCTCTCAAGCTCTGCTTGCCAAGGATATAAATGTACCTCCATTCAAAATAATTCATGAATTTGTAAAGTTTCATACTAAGGTAATTGTCGTTGATGCTTTGGTGAAGGGTTTTCCATGTTGGATGCACTTAATTTTTATGTACATGAACCAATATTAAAACCAATGGGTAGCATTCAAGAAAGCAAGGAATTGGAAAAATATATTCATGTACCAACTATTGAAGTAAGAATCTAAGCAACGGAATTACCTCCCTAAGAAAAATGGTTTTAATTGGGTAAACTAGAGTTGGTGGTTGAAAATTTTATTAATACCGAGGTAGTAGTAGAGGAGGTTGTATCCATTTCTCGCTAAGGTTACTAAGAATGATGACCTTCCCGTAAGGTAAAATCTATTTTTGAAGAAAAACTAAAAATGGCACAAGATGCAATTACTGATGAGGAGATCATTATTGGTGGAGACTCATAGTCTTTAATGGGAAATGTGGATTTGTTTCTAGAGGAACAACTCTGCCATGGCATTTCTAGATATATCATTAGAGTGTGAATATGATAAGGTGGAAACTTAGGAAACTTTTGGAGAAAAATATCCCACAACACAAATTTTAGTACAAGAGGGTTTTGGGGAAGATATTAACTCCAATATGGCTTTAAATAGATAAACAAGGAAGTATTTTCCCTTGAATGTTGATTTAACTCGGGAGAAACCGATCAATATGAAATTCCAAACCATAAAAAGAGCATCCGAGGAATCGGTAACACAGGTGAGGTTGGTATAGGGACCATCAAAATAAGTAATCGATACAAACAAAATCATTGTTGAAAAATGAAGAAGAAGTATCCAAACAGATGATAGTTGTTCCGATAAACTCTAACAAGAATCACAAGAGACAAAAGATAGAACAAGTTTGGAAAAGGGATGGATCAGAAGTTGATTTCAAATGAAGAAAAAGAGGTCCTCCTGTGCAAGTTGTTGAACTTACTACTCTATCTTTTCTAAAGGCTATGAGAGCCTCAAAATGGAAAGGACCATCACAAAAACCCACATTGATTCATCCGGAGAAAGGACCTTGGAGATAATAACTCCTTTTGAGGGTAAAATAAGAGAAGACATAACAATTGATGATTACAATATTCATATTTTTCCCTTGGGAAATCCTTCAAGGGAACAATTAAAGAAAGGAGTGTCTAAGGAAGTAAATGATCTTTTGCAAAATTTTAATGAAGATGGAATGACAAAAAGGAAACTAAAGGATAAAGTTAAGGCCTTGAGTTCTTATTTGCAACAATTGATAGGGAAAACTAGTCAAACGAAAGCAAGTGCCTATATAAACACCCCTGAAGGAATGAATAAGGTAAACAATGTTGTCAAGAAATTCTAGGCGCTTGTCACGTGTTTGGAAAAATTAACTCAAAGAGGAAAGTAAGCAATTACAGAGGCCGTGTCAAAATATGAAGATCTTAAAAACAAACTTAGTGAAATTGACGAGATAGTCCAATAGTGTGATAATAATATTTTATATTATGAAGGTATTCTTCCCAAGTTAGACCACATTACCCAACCGTTGATCGAGAACACTTGGCGTAAATCACATAAGAGGTCCGCACAGAAAATAGGTCATGTTCAAAGGTGCGAATGGATAGGGAGAACAACTGCGTAGAGGATAAGTTCGAAATTTTCAGACTAGGCTGTTTTCGAGCATAAAGCTCTATTTTTAGAAGATGGCGTATAGAGCACACAAACAAGGCAGAGACGTGTGCACCACGCATTAGCTATTTTTGGAGGATCGAGATACAAATCACCTTGCATGGATGCGGACTAAGAATAGGATTATCACTATAGTTAACTAACAAAAGTCTATAGTTAGCACACTTACATGTGGGGCTATGTTTGTAAATGGCACGTGGCTATTAATAGCATGCAACCTATTTTTGGAATGGATAAGCAATGAAGGGAAAGTCCCCACCCTTATATATATGTAGTGAACTGTGTAATAGAGATGCACAAGTGGTAAGTATACGAGAGATAGATAGACATGTATGTATGTATGAATGTGTGTAAGACTGAATTATTGTATCAGATCCATGCACACATAGCGTAGAACATTATTATTGTAAGAATATTCTATGTAATTGTTATTCTTAATATATGGAAGATATTGGTTGAACTTGAGTGTCATTCCTATGTGTAATTGGATATTGCATGTTCTTGTTTCCATCATGATTATTGTTTAAGTCTATTCTTCCTTAGATCTAGATCTTTCATGCACTATAGAATGATGTATTAGTTATGGATCTGTATGCTTTAAGTCTTCATCATGCTAACATCCTGCTACAGCAACCCTAAAGAGGTACCTGGTACCTTTGTGCTCTTTGGGTGAGCACTCGCCTAGGTGAGTGATGTGCTAGTGCGACTAGGGTGTTACTGGTAAATTCTAGGTCGCATCTTGCACCACTCATTGATGAGTTGGTTGAGGAGGAGGACATTGTATGAGCTGAATTTAAAGGAAGCCAACATGCCCTTGAAGAGCTATCAAAAATTAGATTCAAGACCCTAAATGGAATCAAGGAAAAGCTTGAAGTCAAAAGAAACTAGGTTGATGACACTCTCTATGCTATTGACTTAAAGTTAGAGGATATTGTCATTTATAAGTTCAAGAAAAGTTATGGGGACATGGAGATTGATTTCTTACTTGACTCTTTTGAAAGGATTGTTCTAAAGAGTGATTTTTCCTATGAAGTCATCAAGACTATGAGAAATATTAAAAATAGAATTATGGAGTTAAAAGAAAGATGACTGGAATACAATCAGAAAATGGGTCACTACATTGATACAATATCTAGGAAGGCACTCATTTTCCAACATCATGAAGGACCAGATGAGGATGAGGTTAATGAGTTATTCAAGAAGTATGATGCATATTTGGAAAGGGTGCCAAAAGAACAAGACACATAAGTGAAAGTCAAGAAGAAGAAAATGCGGATGCAAAGGATGATGAACATTCTTAGAAAATTGTTCCTGTGATCAGTATTCTCTTTTAATATTCATCCCTTTAAATTGATACTTTAAAAGTAATACTTCTATTACATGGGATGAAATTGTTTTTCTAAATTTTATTGTTCCCTTATTTCATTTGAAAAGTGTAAGAATGCAGTAATTCCATATTTACTTTGATGAATTAACACACATTTGGATAAGCATGTAAATGATTGATATTGTTGTGCTTCTTAATGAGGAACAAAATGGGGTTCTATAGGGGCCCCTGCCCATGAAAAAAAAGGGATATACATATGCCATAGATAGAAACAATGAAAGGAAGACAACATTTAGACATTCTTTAGCCATACTTCATAGTTTCCTCCCAGTAAGGGAATCTTGTTCAAAAGTTTTTTTTTCCTCAACACAAATTCGACCCTTGTGTTGTTTGTATGAAGATGATTGATCCCGTCGGGTCCCTAGACATCCCCATATCCATCAATGACTCTAGATTCATCCTAGGGCAGCTCATAATTTTCTCAAGATCAATTTTCTTTTGATATGATGATACCTAATCCAAAAGGTCCGTAATGCCTAAGAAGAAATTTGTTTTCCCTTTCCCCTTTTGAAGGGTTGACTTGCTAGCATTATTTTGAGAAGGTATATCTAGAGTGATAAGAGGGGCTGGCACTACATGTTGTTGACCAGAAAAATTCTGAGACCTTGAGCTAGATCCTTCCTCTCATTTCCTTGAAAAATGTGGGTTGTCCCTCAGAGAAGGAATGGGTGGAGGTCCCAAAATTCCCACTCAGAATGAGGAGAACAATGCATTAAATAGGCGGGTAATTGTGTTACAAACCTTCCCCTACTATCTCGAGATGAAGAGAGTATTGCCCTTGAGTGGTGAGCTGATATCGATTGATCCTCTTCTCCATTTGAGATAATAATTGGAGGTTGAGTTGGTGTTTCACCTTTTCTCTTTCTTGAAGATGGTGTTGGCACTAGACCTGGTTGCGGACATACAAATTCCACTTTTTTCTTTTCCAAGGAGTTAATCCTCCTCTCTAACTCATCTACCTTCTTAGAAATGGTAGGCACTATGTCAATGGAAGATTTTTCATACAACCCATATGATTCCTTAGGAATCTCTTATGATACAAACTCCTCATCACATAAAAAGGGGCATTGAAAATTGGTTTTCCTGAGACCCGATGCCTCCTCTCAACTCGGTATCTTTTTAAATCCTCGAGAGTTTTCAAGTGCTCCCATCTAAAGAGATGGAAATACATAACTTGGAATGCTACAAACATAGTATTGATCCTAATTAGTCATGTAAGAAGTGTTAACTGGACTTGCCGATATGTTAGGCATCCTCTGTGTCACTCGCACATTCTATATTAAACAGATCCCTGACAAAATCTTCAGCAGGACTGCTTAAATTGAAAATCTGATTTAAGTCCTCTAAAGAAATCTCCTTCAAGCTATGAGCTACAAGTACTTTCTCCATCTTCTTGATAGAATTCCTTATAATTATATCAAGAAAGGAAACATGTGCCAACAATGAGGAAAAACTAGGCTTTATAGATGGAAGAATGCATATGGTCTTGTTTTAATAAAATCTTTCACATGGGGTGAACCAAATTTTTCTCGGTTCACACAAAGGGGATTAAAGATTTGAAAGAAGTTAAGAATAAGTAGATCTAGTAGTTCAAAGTGATTTGACATAAATCATGTGTGGCATTTAAACCAAGAGGGACGTAAAATGTAGTGTGATGTACCCAAGGAGGATTTTTGAGAGACGAATGTAGGTGTGTGTCATGTCAAAACTATCTGGATTTTTGAGAGAAAAATGTAGGTGCTCAGTGATCATTTGAAATGATTGTTTAATCAATATCATGAGGGAGCGATTCAAGTAGTTAGCCGTAGTGATGACCGGATATCCCATCAAGCACAAGTGGAACCCATCGAAAATACTTATGTTTTATACATGTACAAGTGTAGGGTGAAACTCATAAGTTTCATATTCTAGAACAATTTTATAACAAAAAGTATTCCCTAGAATATTCTTTCTTTCAGGGGGAAATGTTTCAAGGGTCATTTAGTGAAGAGAGTGATATAAAAGCATAAAAATCGTGCAAAGGGGGTTAAAAATTTTGAGAATTGTTCAAGAAAAGAAAAGGAGAGAAAGAAGAGAAGAGCTATTTTTCCTAGGAACTTATCTCGAGAAACTTGTTTTCATGTATATATTTAAATTTGGTCATGTCAAGATGGTTGCATTTTTCTATCCATAGAAAAGCTTTGAGATTATGAATAAAACTCTCCCCCTTCTTACACTTTCTACTCATAAATGTTGATGGAATTCGTTGATTTACCCATCCCTTACCTAAATATGCAAGAGCAATCAGTTTTTATTGTTTCCTTTAGTAACTTGGACCTTGTCTAGAAGGTTTCTTCATTCTCTAAAGTGACAACTAGTGAGAGTTAGATTGTGTTGTGTTGACCATACCTTCTCAAGGTCTATAACACCCTCGACAATTGTTATATTCCTCTTTTGCATTTCAAGCATTGACATGTGATTTTCAGGACAAATGTATGTTTCATGGTTGTTGAAAAATCATGCTTTCCATGGATAAATCATTTTGTTCTTTGATTGTATGGCTGATATGTTGTTTCTTACAAAAATCTATTTCACTTCTTATGAGTAATCTGCAATCTAGTTTTAGAGTTACAAAATTATCTTTTACAATTGGACTCATCCCTTGGATCAATTGGAATTGATCCAAGGAATGTTTTAAATCTTCTTATCTAAACTAAATGAAAAATTGACATTCATTGATTAAGAGACTTAACGAACTGAATTTGTGTTGTTGTAATTCTTTATAATCTTGAAGACAATGCCAGCAATCGGTTTTGTGTTTTGCCCATCTCTTCTTGACTAACCTTTGCAGGATGATTAATGACATTAAGGGAAACATGCTTCAGATTCTTGATAAAAAGGAAATTATAATGTGCCCTTTATCTATTCGTTCTATCCTAATAAGATTCGAGGCTCGAGTAAAATTTCCTATCTCCTTCTAAGCCAGTTTACGTGGGATGATATTCAAACCTAAGTTGTAAATGCTAAGTTAGTGTGGAGGGAAATAACCTAAGGGATGCTAAGTTATTTTTAACCTATTGTACTTGGTGAAACTAATACCTAACCTAGGGTGACAATCTATTGATAAAGGTTATTGTTATCCAAAATTCACCCCCCGGGTAAATTTTGATAACATGCATCAGAATATTCAAGTCCCAGGCAAGTAGATTGATTCAAGGAAAAAAATCATGTTTCTGGGGTCCCCTCGGCTTTTTCTAACTCTCCTGTCCAAGAAGAAAAGAGCAAGTTCTAAAAAAGGGTGAAAAATTTGCAAAAACCAAGCTTGGGGCAGAAAAAATCATGAAAATCAGCTAAGTCCTAGTCTAGGCGGTCCTTGGGACAGTTGGGACGTTGGGGCGTGAACCGGCCGAAAAGCCTCCAAGTGGTCCACGCAGCAATTGGGACATCTGGGCCGTGGGGACGCGCGGGACGTGAAAAGGTGAAGGAGCCGAAGAAGGAAAAAATTGGCTAAGTCTGCTTCACACAATTGGGACATGCGGGACAAAAATGCGTGAACCGGCCGAAGGTGCAAAAAATCACCAAGTTTTTTCTGGGACAGTTGGGCCAAGAGTACGCGGTGGACGCGAACCGGCTGAATCAAGTGAATCAGAAGAATTTATCCCATACCCGTCAAGGGACAAGTGGGACAAGAGTACGCGGTAGGCGCGAACCGACCGAATCGGGCAAAACAGAGGACTTTCATCCGGACATCCGGGCCAAAAATACGTGAGGGACGAAAGACCCTAAAATCCACCAACGAATCGAATGTGACACGTGTCACAAAGGGAGGTGCAATAAAAATTTCGACTAAGTGTTTTTGGCCGAGTTTTAAAGAGAGTGAGTTGGAGCGTTGAGCCAATAAGAAGAGGATGCGTGTCCTAAAGGAGAAGGGGAGTGCAGAGCTCGGGGAGAACTTGGAGAATTTGGCAATAGTTTTGGCCAAAAAACTAAAAGGTAAAAGATGCTCCGCACCCCTGTCAACCAACCAAAGCGTGCCACGTGTCCCAAGTGGCGGGACACGGGGGAAAAATGGAAAATTTTCCAAAGAGTTAAAAAGGTCAAGATTTAGAGGGAAAGCCCACGGAAAGGTGGAGGAGAGAGAATTGCTCAGTGAACCAGCACCTGACACGTGGCATCCAACTCGGTGGAGTGCGGAAATTTTTCAAAAAAATTCCAAAATGCAAAAAGGTCAAAATTTAAATTTTTTGCCCGACATCCGTTTTTTGGGCCGTTTTGCCCTAAAACTTCAGACCTTCATATCTTTTGATCCAGAGCTTGGATTTGCATGTTCTTCATATCATTGGAAAGCTTATGAAATTATCTATAGGATTTCATGGTTAATTTTGAATTTTGGTTCAGTTTTAAGAGAGAAAATTCATAAAAAAATGGCTCTGGTACGTGTCCATGGGCAGAAATGACCTTTCAGCGACCAAATTTAATGCAGGATGGGTCGCATTCTCCTCCAATTCGGTCAAAAATGACAGGGTATGGGTTTGTAAGGTCCTCCATGCTGATTTAAAATGAGGAATGGGCTCCCATGTTTTGTACGTTTTCCCTCTCTGGCTCGACCCATGCAATGTAAAAGCCGATTTGGCTCATTTCTTCAAAGGTGTGGAACTTTTTTGGCATGGAAAACTTCTTCCTTCACCTCCAAAGCAAGTGATTGTTGCAAGAATTAGACCTCTTCAAATATTGTAACAGGTTTTCTACCTCTCTGAGATTGTAATGCAGTGGTTTTGACATTGGAAATGATAATGCAAGCTCTGTGAATGGGTTTCAGTCCTTTATTTGTATTATTTGCTTCATTTTAGATCCTAAATTATATCTTATCACTGTGTATGTTTTATGTTGCAATCTTTAGTTTGTGTCTATTTGCAAGTAAAAAAATATTCACCACTCCTTTTGGTGCATCACCATCTTTAGTTAGTTTCAATTTTTGCATTTCTATCCCTGTCCCCTTGCAATTTAGAGTAGGATTAGGATCTGAACCTCTGTAGTTGTGCAAAATATAGATCTAAATCAGAGGAGTTTGAGGAACCAACCTCTAATCTGGAGATTCCTCTCTCAGTTTCACAAGTCCCACACTTGGAGAGAGGTTTCCATGTTGTGCAATCACACTGGATGCCTAAGACATCATTTAGAACCTTGATTTGCATCCAGGGGTGCTGTGATTTTGCACTAACAGTTTTGGCACGCCCGGTGGGACACTAGAGGTCTCATTTTTATTGCAGCAAAGTTGATGTGCATCTGCTGCAATTTTCTTGCTTGAAAAGAGCTATTATTTGCATATCTGGTGACTCCAAGGGGAAGAATCAACTGGTTTCAGCAGTGCAGGCCTGAAAACTCATGAGAAGAGTCACCACAAGGTCAAGAGTTAGAGAAGAAGAAGTGTTGTTTGAATACCTGCAATTATCTCCAAGAAGAAGGCAAAGAGGAAGAAGGATTCAAAGGTCTCCATCTCCCCAAATAGAAATATCTCAACTCCTCCACTGGTAGGCATTTTATTCAGTCAACAAGGGTTTTAAAACCAATTAGAATGGCACAAAACAACCCCTATGTCAACTTCACAGGCAGCAGCCCACTTGCCCTCAATGCACAACATCCAATTCCTATTGCAGCCTTGAAGAACATTCCCTACTTCACTGGAGAAAATCAGACTACTCCAGGTGATCATGTTAAAGATATTGCTAACCTTTGTGCAATTCATGAAATCAATGAGATGCAAGTGGCTGTCAAGTTACTGGCATCTTCATTCAAGGGTAAAGCATTGCAATGGTTTAGGAGCCTTGGAGCTGGTTCTATCACAAATTGGAATCAACTGTGTATAGCACTTCATGAGCAATTTGGAGAAAAGGGAGACAACTTGTCTCTTTTGGAGCAGCTGACAACCATCAAGAGAGCTCCCAATGAGCAAATTTAACGATTTCAACTTCAGATTTCAAAAGACTTGGGAGAGGATTCCAAAGTGGCATTCGAAAGCAATCGAAGAAGGTGCTTTTCTCTACTATCTCAAAGCTCTAAATTCTAATATTTCTATGTTGATTCAGTCCATGGGAGGCATAACTATCCCTATGGCTTATAGCATTGCCATTAGGGATGAAAATTGTTTGATCCAAGCTGGAAAACTTGCCCCTAGACCTCCTATGCCATTGTTTCCAAGATTAGAGAGTCTAAACACCAATCAGGCACCTAATTTGGCTCCTTCCCCCACTCCTAGAAATCATAGTTCAAATGAAGCTTCCACTTCATCTCCAAGTGCCCCAAATGAGCTTCAAGAAGTCATGAAGCAATTGCAAAACCTAGGCAATGAGCTAGTTACTCTCAAAAGGTAACAGGCCCAAGGTTTTAGACCTTCTTATAAACCCCAAGCTCAGCCTAACCGGCAGCCATACCAACCACAAAGGCCACCTAATCCAGCTTGTAAATATGAATCAAACAAGGCCTCCTGCCAATAGACCATTTCAGCCCTATAATCCAAATGCCATATCTACCTCTAAAGCAATCAAAAGCCAACACAAAACAACATTGCCTAGGAGTATGATTGGTGTTTTCCATGCAATGAGCCTCATAATCAATCCATGTGCTTCAATGGTGCTTTAAATCAAGCATTAATGGTGACAAATACTGGTGTGGAGGGTGAGAGAAGTCAAGAAAACAACCAACAACAAGAAACATTCCAACAGCAATCAGCCCCAAATGACACCACATTGGTAAATTGGCAAGCGAGGATTTTTGTGGCATGAACCAGCGGCAGTTTCTCAAGGTGTTTCAGCCAACACAAGGTCAAAAAGGAGGAATTTGGGTGAAGAACAGCCATTAGCCCCAACCAATCCACAACCTTCCATTGCTCCACAAATGTTTGGCAAGCAAAGTCCAATTTCAAATTCACAAGGGCAACCAAGAACAGCCCCTAGGCGAACTCTAATACCAATTGTTGCTGCCCACATGCAAGGATTAAATGTACAAACCAAGGGACAAAAAGAGATCCTTCATCACCATTCAAGATCATTGATCGATGAAGAATACAAACATCAATATATCAATGTGGGAATCCATATCCATCCTGTGCCAAAGAGATCTCGCTGCAAGCTGCCATGAAGGACTGCCAACTTTGAATCGGAAGTTCGGATGCAAGAAAAAGTGCTTTGAAATGCTGCCCATCCTAAGGGAAATCATGGAGGACATCAAGGTAAAATGTTGAAGCCCCCTCCTTTCTATGTTTCATTAATCGTCGAAATCAGCTAGTGCACAATTGCATGATAGACTCCGGGCAAGTAGCTCAAGAATGCCTAAGCAAATAGTTGATCAGCTAGGGCTCCAAAGATGAAATGATATCCAAAGGGGTAGTGTAGTTAGATGGGACAAGAGTAGCAATAATTGGACCGATTAAAAACTTGAGCCTTACCTTGCATGCATGTTCAAATGTTGTTGTTTTACAAGATGTATCAGTCATAGACATTCCACCACTCTTTGCCCTATGTTTGTCAAGAGACTTCACAGCCAAAATTGGCGGCTATCTTTCTACTGATTGGTCACACATGTTGTTTAGAATGAGGTATGGAACTAAAGCTACAATCAGGTCAAAACCTATTGCAAACTTCCATATTGATCCTTACACTCCAAGTCAGATTAATGCCAATTGCTCAGCATTTGACCAAGAAGATCACCCAAGCATTGATGAAGCTGACACTAAGGTTGGAAGCATCCCGGATCTAACTCTTGATGAATGGGCAAGCAAGGTGCATGCTTTTGATCCTTACCAAGAAATAGAAGAATCTGAGTTAGGGGTCTATTGTATACACAAAGAAAATCAACCTATTCCTAGCATCACCAAGCCAAACCACAAGGATGACAATGAAGTATGGAAGCTATTTTTTGATTGATCAAGGAGTAGACAAGGTGCAGGAGGTGGGGCCATGCTTGTTTCACCTCAAGGAATAAAGTACTATTAAGCTTTTAGATTTCAGTTTGCATGCTCCAATAACACTGTTGAATATGAAGCCTTGGTGCAAAGGATGCATTGGGCAATAAAGAGAGGAATAAAGAACTTGCAAGTCTTTGGTGACAGTGAATTGATTGTAAATCAGGTCAAGGGATAGCATGCTACCAAAAATTATCTTCTCAAGTGCTACAAGAATAGGGTGTGGGACCTCATGGAAGATTTTGAGGGTTTTGGCATCAAATCCATTCCTAGGGAAGAGATGCAAGCTGCTTGACATGCTTTCAATAGTAGGGAAGCCTTTGACATTGTGGAAAGCATTCAACAAGACAAGGTACATTAGAACATCCACGTGATTGTGAGGCCTTCAAAGCCATATAACAATGTTAGTTGGCAAGTGTTTGAGAATGACAAGCAAATCATCCATTTCTTGCAAGAAGAAATTGAGTTCTCGCCAAGAATCAAGAAAAATTGGAACAAGCAAGATGGTGACCAAGTGGTACACCGAGAACTAACAAGTGCCCAAGGACTTATCACTTTGGAGTCCATTTTTAACCCCAATGATCAGTTTAGAAAGGAGAAACCAAACATTCAGTTTAAGAGAGAGGATTCGGTATCCATCTTGGTAGAAGAGAACAAACCATTGCAAATTGGAAGGATGACAACTGAACAAGAAAGGTATGAGTTCATACAGCTGTGTCAAGAGTTCCCTGACGTGTTTGCTTGGAGCTATGAAGACTTGAAAGGTTTCAATCCCAACTTAGCTCAACATACCATCGAATTGGATCCAAATACTAAGCCTGTCAGGTAGAAACAAAGACCAGTCAATCCACACATGGAGCCTCTCATGAGGAAAGAATTGGACAAGTTGATTGAGTCAAGGATCATATTCCCAATCAAGCATTCTAGTTGGGTTTCCAACTTAGTTCCAGTCAGAAAGAAGAGTGGAGAGATCAGATTGTGTGTTGACTTCAGAGACTTGAATAGAGCCTCTCTCAAGGACCATTACCCACTCCCTTCCATGGAGAAAATCTTGCAAGTTGTGGTTGGCTCCGAGAGGTTTTCACTACTTGATGGCTACTCAGGCTACAATCAGATTATGGTGAAGGAAGAGGACCAGTTCAAGACAACCTTCACAACCAAATGGGGAACTTTTGCATACAGGAAAATTCAATTTGGGTTCTCCAACACTGTGCTACCTTCCAGAGGGAAATGGACATGGAATTCAAAGGTTTTATTAACAACGTGGTGCTGATTTACCTTGATGATATCACTATTTTTTCCAAAAATGCAGCAGACCACCTCTCTCATTTGAGACAAGTCTTCACGAGGTGCAGGAGATTTGGAGTGTCTTTGAATCCTAAGAAGTGTATCTTTCTTGCACATGAAGGAAAGCTCCTTGGCCATATTGACTCCAAAGAAGGATTAGCAATTGATCCAGAGAGGGTTGAAGCCATAAGATCACTACCATTTCCAAGCCACAAGAAATCCCTTCGAGTTTCTTGGGAAGGATAAACTTTTTCGAGGTTTGTCCCAGATTTTGCAGCCCTTGTCAAGCCCATCACCAAAATGTTAAAGAAGAGCATGACTTTCAAGTGGACAACAGAAGGAAAGGAGAATTTTGAAGCAATCAAAGAAGCCATCTCTCAAGCACCAACTCTCATCAACCTAGAATTCTCCAAGGATTTCATCCTCTATGCATTTGGAGGTAATGACACTATTTCTACCATTTTGGTACAGCAGAACAAGGATAATGATGAGCAACCAATTGCCTTCTTAAGCCGAAGCCTAGATGACTATGAGGTGAGGTACTCTTTTATTGAGAAGCATGTACTTGCAATAATCAGAAGCTTGAAGAAATTCAAGTCTTTAGTCTCAAACAACAAGGTCCAGTTGCTGGTCTCACACGTTGGGGTTAAGGACTTCCTCCTCAACAAGGATTTGAATGAGAAAAGGGCAGGTTGGATCACCCGTGTCATGGAGTATGACATTGAGATCAAGATCACCAAGCTGGTAAGAGGGAAAGGATTGTGTGAGCAGCTGGTTTTGGGGAAGCAAAAGAAGTATGCAATGAAGAAGAGGCTGTTTTGATAGTCCAGGACAGCCATGAGCCAAGTGGCAATCAAGAAGAAGACAATGTTGCCCCCACTCCTTGCTGGACCCAAGGCATTATACACTTCCTAGGCATAGGCCTATGCCCTCCGGAGATGAACAAGACCCAAAGGAGACACTTCAGATTGCAGGTTGTCCCGTATGCCATTGTTGATGGAGTTTTGTTCAAGAAAGATGTGAATGGAGTGCTGCTGAGATGCATTAGCACAAATCAGATTCAAAGGGTGTTGGAAGAGTTCCATGGTGGACCAGCTGGTGGTCATTTTGCACCAAGAGTGACAGCTCTAAAAATCATGAAGGCTGGTTATTATTGGCCTAAAATCTTCAGTGATTGCTATGCATGGATCAAGAGGTGTAAGAATTGTGCATTCTTCACAGGAAAAGAGAGACTTGCTGCCCTTCCATTGCATCCAATCTCAGTTGACCAACCATTCATGCAATGGGGTTTGGACTTCATTGGAGTCATTAATCCCAATTCAAGCCAAGGGCACAAATGGATTTTGATAGCCACGGACTACTTCACCAAATGGACAGAAGTAGTAGCACTCAAAGAGGCAAATGAGTCTAGCATCTTAGACTTTTATGAGGGGATAACAACCAAATTTGGTGTACCTGCTACAATAATCTCTGATAATGCATTGGCATTCATTGGATCTAAGGTGACTGAGTGGGCTGTCAAGAACGAGATCTACCTAAGCACTTCATCAAACTATTACCCTCAAGGTAATGGCCAGGCCGAGTCTACAAACAAGAACTTGTTGAGAATCATTAGGAGGACTCTTGACAAGAATCGAGGTCTTTGAATATCAAACTAAATCAGCCTTGTGGGCTGATAGGATAACTCCCAAGAGATCCACAGGTAACTCTCCATTCAAACTTGTCTATGGAAGAGAGGCAATCTTGCCCATGTCACTTGAGTTGCCAACATTGGAACTCATGAAGCAGCTAGGAGTTGCTAGAGTTTGAGCCCATGGAGGTGAGGTATGCAGAGTTGATGGAGCTGCAAGAGATCAGAAATCAGGCATCCCAAGCAATGGAAAAGGATCAAGCTTTGATCAAGAAGACCTTCGATAGGAAGGCCAAGGATAGATCTTTTCAAGTTGGAGATCTAGTGTTGAAATGGGATGTGGATAGAGCAAAACCGGAAAGGCATTCAAAATTTGATGCCATTTGGAGTGGCCCATACATGGTCACGAAGTGCAAGAACAAAGAATGCTTTCCCTTTGGCCCCATTGGATGGTGAAGAACTACGATTCCAAAGAAATGGAATCTATCTCAAGTATTGCTTCTAAGAGGAAAATTCACTACCTTGTAAATATTAGATTAGGTTTTCATTCCTCCAAGTGCTTGTGCATATTGTTTTCTTTGTAGGTTAGTTTTTTTTTCCCCGAGTGCTTTGGCACAGCTTGTTGTCCATGGAGATTTTTTGTAGTCCTCACTCCCATCAGTGTGATATTCCATCTTCCTCCTTGCAATGTTCTAGTCGGTTGGGTATTAAATAGAGAATCAAGTGACTCCATGCCCAATGGATTACTCTAGGCTCGGTCTTTTCATCTAGCGGAGATGACCCATTTGGTTGGTTGCCAAATTGTTATCCAAAATTCACCCCCTGTGGTAAATTTTGATAACATGCATCGAAATATTCAAGTCCTGCAAGTAGATTGACTCAAGGCAAAAATCATGTTTTTGGGTCCCTCGGCTTTTTCTAACTCTCATGTCCAAGAAGAAAAGAGCAAGTTCTAAAAAGCGTGAAAATTTTGCAAAAACCAAGCTTGGGGCAGAAAAAATCATGAAAATCAGCTAAGTCCTTGTCCAGGGCGGTCTTGGGGACAGTTGGGACGTCGGGCGTGAATCGGCTGAAAATCCTCCGGGTGGTCCATGCAAAGAATTGGGACATCTCGGGCCGTCGGGACGCGTGGGACGTGAAAAGGCGAAGGAGCCAAGAAGGAAAAATCGCCTAAGTCTGCTTTCGCACAATTGGGACATACGGGACAAAAATGCACGAACCGGCCGAAGGTGCAAAAATCACCAAGTTTTGTCTGCAGGACATAGTTAGGCCAAGAGTACGCGGTGGATGCAAACCAGCCGAATCGGGTGAATCGGAAGAATTTGTCCCAAACAAATCGGACAAGTGGAAAAGAGTACGTGGCGGGCACGAACCGGCCGAATCGGGTGAAACAGAGGACTTTCATCCAGACATCCAGGCCAAAAATACGCGAGGGACACGAAGACCCGTAAAATCCGCCAAGGAATCAAAATGTGACACGTGTCACAAAGGGAGGCGCAATAAAAATTTTGACTAAGTGTTTTTGTCCTAGTTTTAAAGAGAGCGAGTCGTTGGAGCGTTGGCCTGAGCCAATAAGAAGAGGAAGCGTGTCCTAAAGGAGAAGGGGAGTGTGGAGCTCGGCGAGGACTTGAGAATTTGGCAACAGCTTTGGCCAAAAACTAAAAGGTAAAAGATGCCCCTCACCCCTGTCAACCAACCAAAGCGTGCCACGTGTCCCAAGTGGCGGGGCACGAGGGAAAATGGAAAATTTTCCAAAGAGTTAAAAAGGTCGAAATTTCAAGGAAAGCCCGCGGAAAGGTGGAGGAGAGAGAATTGCTCAAATGAACCAAAGACTGACACATGGCATCCGACCGGTGGAGGGCGGAAATTTTTCAAAAAAATTCTCGAAATGCAAAAAGGTCAAAATTTAAAATTTTTTGCTCGACATCCATTTTTTGGGCCGTTTTGCCCTAAAACTTCAGACCTTCATATCTTTTGATCCAGAGCTCAGATTTACACGTTCTTCATATCATTGCAAATCTTATGAAATTCTCTACAAGATTTTTTGTTCAATTTTGAATTTTGGTTCAGTTTCAAGAGAGAAAATTCATAAAAATGGCTCTTTACGTGTCCATGGGTAGAAATGACCTTTCAAATGACCAAATTTAATGCGGATGGGTCGCATTCTCCTCCAATTCGGTCAAAAATGACAGGTATGGGTTTGTAAGGTCTTCCATGCTGATTTAATGCATTTGCAATCAATGAGGAATGGGATCCCACATTTTGTACGTTTTCCTCTCCCAGGCTCGACCCATGCAATGTAAAAGCCGATTTGGCTCATTTCTTTAGTGTGGAACTTTTTTGGCATGGAAAACTTCTTCTTTCACCTCCAGCAAGTGATTGTTACAAGAATCGAGACCTCTTCAAATATTGAACAGTTTTCTACCTCTCGAGGTTGTAATGCAATGGTTTTGACATTGGAAATGATAATGCAAGCTTTGTGAATGGGTTTCAAATCCTTTGTTTATATTATTTGCTTCATTTTAGATCTTAAATTATATCTTATCACCTGTGTATGTTTTATGTTACAATCTTTGGTTTGTGTGTATTTGCAAATACAAAAATATTCACCACTCCTTTTGGTGCATCACCATATTTAGTTAGTTTCAATTTTTTGCATTTCTATCCCTGTCCCCTTGCAATTTAGAGTAGGATTAGGATCTGAACCTCTGTAGTTGTGAAAATATAGATCTAAATCAGAGTAGTTTGAGGAACCAACCTCTAATCTGGAGATTCCTCTCTCAGTTTCACAAGTCCCACACTTGGAGAGAGGTTTCCATGTTGTGCAATCACACTGGATGCCTAAGACATCATTTAGAACCTTGATTTGCATCCAGGGGTGCTGTGATTTTGCACTAACAGTTTTGGCACGCCTGGTGGGACACTAGAGGTCTCATTTTTATTGCAGCAAAGTTGATGTGCATCTGCTACAATTTTCTTACTTGAAAAGAGCTATTATTTGCATATCCGCGGCTCCAAGGGGAAGAATAAATTGGTTTCAAAGAAAGGCAGCCTGAAACTCTCATGAGAAGAATCACCACAAGGTCAAGAGTTGGAGAAGAAGAAGTGTTGTTTGAATACCCGTAATCATCTCCAAGAAGAAGGCAAAGAGGAAGAAGGATTCAAAGGTCTCCATCTCCACCAAATAGAACTCTCTCAACTCCTCCACCTAGTAGGCCTTTTATTCACCAACAAGGGTTTTAAAACCAATTAGAATGGCACAAAACAACCCCTATGTCAACTTCACAGCAGCAGCCCACTTGCCCTCAATGCACAACATCCAATTCCTATTGCAGCCTTGAAGAACATTCCCTACTTCACCGGAGAAAATCGACTACTCCAGTGATCATGTTAAAGATATTGCTAACCTTTATGCAATTCATGAAATCAATGAGATGTAAGTGGTCACAAGTTACTTGACATCTTCATTCAAGGGTAAAGCATTGCAATGGTTTAGGATCCTTGAGCTGGTTCTATCACAAATTGGAATCACTGTGTGTATAGCACTTCATGAGCAATTTGGAGAAAATGGAGACAACTTGTCTCTTTTGGAGCAAATGACAACCATCAAGAGAGCTCCCAATGAGCAGCTGAACGATTTCAACTTCAGATTTCAAAAGACTTGGGAGAGGATTCCAGTGGCAGTCAGGCCAACCGAAGAAGGTGCTTTTCTCTACTATCTCAAAGCTCTAAATTCTAATATTTCTATGTTGATTCAGTCCATGGGAGGCATAACTATGCCTATGGCTTATAGCATTGCCATTAGGGATGAAAATTGTTTGATCCAAGCTGGAAAACTTGCCCCTAGACCTCCCATGCCATTGTTTCCAAGCTTAGAGAGTCCAAACACCAATCGTGCACCTAATTTGGCTCCTTCCCCACTCCTAGAAATCGAGTTCAAATGAAGCTTCCACTTCATCTCCAAGTGCCCCAAATGAGCTAAAAGAAGTCATGAAGCAATTGCAAAACCTAGGCAATGAGCTGGTTACTCTCAAAGGCAAAGAGCCCAACGTTTTAGACCTTCTTATCAACCCCAAGCTCAGCCTAACCGGTAGCCATACCAACCACAAAGGCCACCTAATCCAATTGCAAATATGAATCAAACAAGGCCTCCTGCCAATAGACCATTTCAGCCCTATAATCCAAATGCCATATCTACCTCTAAGGCACTGGTGCCAACACAAAACAACATTTCCCAGGAGTATGATTGGTGTTTTCCATGCAATGAGCCTCATAATCAATCCATGTGCTTCAATGGTGCTTTGAATCAAGCATTAATGGTGACAACTACTGGTTTGGAGGGTGAGAGCAGTCAAGAAAACAACCAACAACAAGAAACATTCCAACAGCAATCAGCCCCAAATGACACCACATTGGTAAATTGGCAAGCAGAGGATTTTTGTGGCATGAACCAGGTAGTTTCTCAAGGTGTTGCAGCCAACACAAGGTCAAAAAGGAGGAATTTGGGTGAAGAAAAGCCATTATCCCCAACCAATCCACAACCTTCCATGGCTCCACAAATGGTTGGCAAGCAAAGTCCAATTTCAAACGCACAAGGGCAGCCAAGAACAGCCCCTAGGCCAACTCAAATACCAATTGTTCGCCCACATGCAAGGAGTAAATGTACAAACAAAGGGACAAACAAGAGATCCTTCATCACCATTCAAGATCATTGATCGATGAAGAAGACAAACGTCAATATAATAATGTGGGAATCCCTATCCATCCTGTGCCAAAGAGATCTGCTGCAAGCTGCCATGAAGGACTGCCAACTTCGAATCGGTAAGTTCGGATGCAAGACAAAGTGCTCATAAATTTTGCCTAGCCCGAGGGAAATCATGGAGGATAGCAAGGTAAAATGTTGAATCCCCTCCTTTCTATGTTTCATTAATCATCTGAAATCAGCTAGTGCACAATTGCATGATAGACTCCGAGGCAAGTAGCTCGGTGATGCCTAAGCAAATAGTTGATCAGCTAGGGCTCCAGTATGAAACGATATCCAAAGGGGTAGTGCAGCTAGATGGGACAACAGTAGCAATAGTTGGAGTGATTAAAAACTTGAGCCTTACCTTGCATGCATGTTCAAATGTTGTTGTTTTACAAGATGTATCACTCATAGACCTTCCACCACTCTTTGCCCTATGTTTTTCAAGAGACTTCGCAGCCAAAATTGAGGCTATCTTTCTCGTTGATTGGTCACACATGTTTTTTAGAATGAGGTATGGAACCAAATCTACAATCAGGTCAAAACCTATTGCAAACTTCCATATTGAGCCTTACACTCCAAGTCAGATTAATGCCAATTGCTCAGCATTTGATCAAGAAGATCACCCAAGCACTGATGAAGCTGACACTAAGGTTGGAAGCATCCCGGATCTAACTCTTGATGAATGGGCAAGCAAGGTGCATGCTTTTGATCCTTATCAAGAAATAGAAGAATCTGAGCTAGGAGTCTATTGTATACATGAAGAAAATCAACCTATTCCTAGCATCACCAAGCCAAACCACAAGGATGACAATGAGGTATGGCAGCTATTTTTTGATGGATCAAGGAGTAGACAAGGTGCAGGAGGTGGGGCTGTGCTTGTTTCACCTCAAGGAATAAAGTACTATTCAGATTTTAGATTTCAGTTTGCATGCTCCAATAACACTGCTGAATATGAACCCTTGGTGCAAGGGATGCATTGGTAAGTAAAGAGAGGAATAAAGAACTTGCAAGTATTTGGTGATAGTGAATTGATTGTAAATCAGGTCAAGGGATAGCATGCTACCAAAACTTATCTTCTCAAGTGCTACAAGAATAGGGTGTGGGACCTCATGGAAGATTTTGAGGGTTTTGGCATCAAATCCATTCCTAGGAAAGAGAATCAAGCTGCTGACAGGCTTGCAGCAGTAGGGGCAGCCTTTGACATTGTGGAAAGCATTCAACAAGATAAGGTATAGCCAAACATCCACGTGATTGTGAGGCCTTCAGTGCCAGATAACAATGTTAGTTGGCAAGTGTTTGAGAATGACCAGCAAATCATCCATTTCTTGCAAGAAGAAGTTGAGTTCTCAGCCAAGAATCAAGAAAAATTGGAACAACAGTATGGTGACCAAGTGGTATAGCTGAGAACTAACAAGCTGCCCAAGGGACTTATCACTTTGGAGTCCATTTTTAACCCCAATGATCAGTTTAGAAAGGAGAAAGCAAACATTCAGGTCAAGAGAGAGGATTCAGTATCCATCTTGGTAGAAGAGAACAAACCATTGCAAATTGGAAGGATGACAACTGAACAAGAAAGGTATGAGTTCATACAGCTGTGTCAAGAGTTCCCTGACATGTTTGCTTAGAGCTATGAAGACTTGAAAGGTTTCAATCCCAACTTAGCTCAGCATACCATCGAATTGGATCCAAATACTAAGCCTGTCAGGTAGAAACAAAGACCAGTCGATCCACACATGGAGCCTCTCATGAGAAAATAATTGGACAAGCTGATTGAGTCAAGGATCATATTCCCAATCAAGCATTCTAGTTGGGTTTCCAACTTAGTTCCAGTCAGAAAGAAGAGTGGAGAGATCAGATTGTGTGTTGACTTCAGAGACTTGAATAGAGCCTCTCTCAAGGACCATTACCCACTCCCTTCCATGGAGCAAATGTTGCAAGTCAGTGGCTGGCTCCGAGAGGTTTTCACTACTTGATGGATACTCGTGCTACATTCGATTATGGTGAAGGAAAAGGACCAGCTTCAAGACAGCCTTCACAACCAAATGGGGAACTTTTGCATACAGAAAATGCCATTTGGGCTGTCCAACGCTGGTGCTACCTTCTGTGAGGGAAATGGACATGGCATTCAAAGGTTTGATTAACAACGTGGTGTTGATTTACCTTGATGATATCACTATTTTTTCCAAAAATGCAGTAGACCACCTCTCTCATTTGAGACAAGTCTTCACGAGGTGCAGGAGATTTGGAGTGTCTTTGAATCCTAAGAAGTGTATCTTTCTTGCACATGAAGGAAAACTCCTTGGCCATATTGACTCCAAAGAAGGATTAGCAATTGATCCAGAGAGGGTTGAAGCCATAAGAGCACTACCATTGCCAAGCCACAAGAAAGCCCTTCAGAGTTTCTTGGGAAGGATAAAATTTGTTCGGAGGTTTGTCCCAGATTTTACAGCCCTTGTCAAGCCCATCACAAAAATGTTAAAGAAGAGCATGGCTTTCAAGTGAACAAAAGAAGGCAAGGAGAGTTTTGAAACAATCAAAGAATCCATCTCTCAAGCACCAACTCTCATCAACCTGCACTTCTCCAAGGATTTCATCCTCTATGCATTTGGAGGTAATGACACTATTTCTCGCCATTTTGGTACAATAGAACAAGGATAATGATGAGCAGCCAATTGCCTTCTTCACCAAGCCTAGATGACTATGAGGTGAGGTACTCTTTTATTGAGAAGCATGTACTTGCAGAATCGAAGCTTGAAGAAATTCAAGCATTTAGTCTCAAACAACAAGGTCCAGCTTGCTGGTCTCACACGCTAGGGTTAAGGACTTCCTCCTCAACAAGGATTCGAATGAGAATAGGGCAGATGGATCACCCGTGTGATGGAGTATGACATTGAGATCAAGATCACCAAGCTGGTAAGAAGGAAAGGATTGTGTGAGCAGCTGGTTTTGGGGAAGAAAAAAAGAAATATGTAATGAAGAAGAGGTTGTTTTGACAGTCCAGACAGCCATGAGCCAAGTGGCAATCAAGAAGAAGACAATGTTGCCCCTACTCCTTGCTGGACCCAAGGCATTATACACTTCCTAGGCATAGGCCTATGCCCTCCGAGAGATGAACAAGACCCAAAGGAGACACTTCAAATTGCAGGTTGTCCCGTATGCCATTGTTGATGGAGTTTTGTTCAAGAAATATGTGAATGGAGTGCCGTTGAGATGCATTAGCACAAATCAGATTCAAAGGGTGTTGAAGAGTTCCATGGTGGACCAGCCGGTGGTCATTTTGCACCAAGAGTGACACTCTAAAAATCATGAAGGCTGGTTATTATTGGCCTAAAATCTTCAAAGGATTACTATGCATCGATCAAGAGGTGTAATAATTGTGCATTCTTCACGGAAAAGAGAGACTTTCGCCCTTCCATTACATCCAATCTCAGCTTGACCAGCCATTCATGCAATGGGGTTTGGACTTCATTGAGTCATTAGTCCCAATTCAAGCCAAGGGCACAAATGGATTTTGACACCACGGACTACTTCACCGGATGGACAAGGTAGCACTCAAAGAGGCAAATGAGTCTAGCATCTTAGACTTTTATGAGGGGATAACAACTAGATTTGGTGTACATGCTACAATAATCTCTATAATGCATTGGCATTCATTGGATCTAAGGTGACCGAGTGGGCTATCAAGAATGGGATCTACCTAAGCACTTCATCAAACTATTACCCTCAAGGTAATGGCCAGCCGCATCTACAAATAAGAACTTGTTGAGAATCATTAGGAGGACTCTTGACGAGAATCGAGGTCTTGGCATACCAAGCTGAAATCAGCCTTGTGGGCTGATAGGATAACTCCCAAGAGATCCACAGGTAACTCTCCATTCAAACTTGTCTATGGAAGAGAGGCAATCTTGCCCATGTCACTTGAGTTGCCAACATTGGAACTCATGAAGCAGCTGGAGTTGCTAGAGTTTGAGCCCATGGAGGTGAGGTATGCAAAGTTGATGGAGCTGCAAGAGATCAGAAATCAGGCATCCCAAGCAATGGAAAAGGATCAAGCTTTGATCAAGAAGACCTTCGATAGGAAGGCCAAGGATATATCTTTTCAGGTTGGAGATCTAGAGTTGAAATGGGATGTGGATAGAGAAAAACCGGGAAGGCATTCAAAATTTGATGCCATTTGGAGTGGCCCATACATGGTCATGAAGTGCAAAACAGCAATGCTTTCCCTTTGGCCCCATTGGATGGTGAAGAACCTGCAGATTCCAAGAAATGGAATCTATCTCAAGCATTACTTCTAAGAGGAAAATTCACTACCTTGTAAATATTAGATTAGATTTTCATTCCTCCAAGTGCTTGTGCACATTGTTTTGCTGTAGGTTAGTTTTGTTTTCCCTAAGTGCTTTGGCACAGCTTGCTATCCATGGAGATGTTTTGCAGTCCTCGCTCCCATCAGGTGATATTCCATCTTCCTCCTTGCAATGTTCTAGTCAGTTGGGGTATTAAACAGAGAATCAAGTGACTCCATGCCCAATGGATTGCTTCAGGCTACTGGTCTTTTCATCTAGCAGGCAGATGACCCCGCTGGGTCGCCAAATTGTTATCCAAAATTCACCCCCTCAGGGTAAATTTTGATAACATGCATTAGAATATTCAAGTCCCAGGCAAGTAGATTGACTCAAGGCAAAAATCATGTTTCTGGGTCCCCTCGCCTTTTCTAACTCTCCTGTCCCAAGAAGAAAAGAACAAGTTCTAAAAAGGGTGAAAAAGTTGCGAAAAACCAAGCTTGGGGCAGAAAAAATCATGAAAATCGGCTAAGTCCTAGTCCAGCAGTCCTTGGGACAGGTTGGGACGTCGGCGTGAACCGGCCGGTAGAAGCCTTCAGCGTCCATGCAACAATTGGGACATCTAGGACATCGGACGCGCGGATGCGAAAAGGCGAAGGAGCCAAAGAAGGAAAAAAATTGCCTAAGTCTGCTTTCCTGACAATTGGGACATGCGGGACAAAAATGCGTGAAGCGATCGAAGGTGCAAAAATCACCAAGTTTTTCTGCAGGACAGCTTGGGCCAAGAGTACGTGGTGGACGCGAACCGGCCGAATCGAGTGAATCGGAAGAATTTGTCCCAAACAGTCCGGGACAAGTGGGACAAGAGTACGCGCGCGGGCGCGAACCGCCGAATCGGGTGAAACAGAGGACTTTCGTCGTGACATCCGGGCCAAAAATATGTGAGGGACGCCAAGACCCGTAAAATCCGCCAACGAATCGGAATGTGACGCGTGTCACAAAGGGAGGCGCAATAAAAATTTCACTAATTTTTTGTCCTAGTTTTAAAGGGAGCGAGTTGGAGCATTGGCCCGAGCCAATAAGAAGAGGACGCGTGTCCTAAAGGAGAAGGGGAGTGCGGAGCTCAGGGAGGACTTGGAGAATTTGGCAAAAGTTTTGGCCAAAAAACTAAAAGGTAAAAGATGCCCCTGCACCCCTGTCAACCAACCAAAGCGTGCCACGTGTCCCAAGTGGCGGGGCACGGGGGAAAAATGGAAAATTTTCCAAAGAGTTAAAAAGGTCGAAATTTCAAGGGAAAGCCCACGGAAAGGTGGAGGAGAGAGAATTGCTCAGTGAACCAGCACCTGACACGTGGCATCCGACCGGCGGAGCGTGGAAATTTTTCAAAAAAATTTCCAAAATGCAAAAAGGTCAAAATTTAAAATTTTTTGCCCGACATCCGTTTTTTGGGCCGTTTTGCCCTAAAACTTCAGACCTTCATATCTTTTGATCCAGAGCTCGGATTTGCACGTTCTTCATATCATTGGAAATCTTATGAAATTCTCTACAAGATTTCATGGTCAATTTTGAATTTTGGTTCAGTTTCAAGAGAGAAAATTCAAAAAACAGCTCTGGTACGTGTCCATGGGTAGAAATGACCTTTCAGCGACCAAATTTAATGCAGGATGGGTCGCATTCTCCTCCAATTCGGTCAAAAATGATAGGGTATGGGTTTGTAAGGTCCTCCATGCTGATTTAATGCATTTACAGGACTAATGAGGAATGGGCTCCCACGTTTTGTAGGGTTTCCCTCTCTCGGGCTCGACCCATGCAATGTAAAAGCCAGATTTGGCTCATTTCTTCAATGTGGAACTTTTTTGGCATGGAAAACTTCTTCTTTCACCTCCAGCAAGTGATTGTTTCAAGAATAAAACCTCTTCAAAGATTGAATAGGTTTTCTACCTCTCTCGAGGTTATAATGCAAAGTGGTTTTGACATTGGAAATCATAATGCAAGCTTTGTGAATGGGTTTCACCCTTTGTTTGTATTATTTGCTTCATTTTAGATCCTAAATTATATCTTATCACTGTATGTTTTATGTTGCAATCTTTGGTTTGTGTCTATTTGCAATTACAAAAATATTCACCACTCCTTTTGGTGCATCACCATCTTTAGTTATTTTCAATTTTTGCATTTCTATCCCCTGTCCCTTGCAATTTAGAGTAGGATTAGGATCGAACCTCTGTAGTTGTGCAAAATATAGATCTAAATCGAGTAGTTTGAGGAACCAGCCTCTAACTGAGATTCCTCTCTCGCCACACAAGTCCCACACTTGGAGAGAGGTTTCCATGTTGTGCAATCACACTGGATGCCTAAGACATCATTTAGAACCTTGATTTGCATCCAAGGGTGATGTGATTTTGCACTAACAGCTATATCCTAAGGTTATATTTTTAAATTAACGTAAGATCTAACCTAAGCTAATTTCATCTATCCTAAACCATTAGGTATGAAAGGGAACCTAGGGGTCGGTTGGCAAGTGGGAGCTAAGCGGTGGTTCCTAAGCTATTAATGAGATGTGATTTTTTATTTAATAAGGCAGAGTACTGCCAGATTTGGTGATTGCATGGGAATTTAGTGGAACCTATGTGGAGGCATCGCTAAGTTTGGAAATGCATTTTGAAGTGAAATTAGGTCTCACCAACTATGAATGACGGTGGTAAGGAAAGATAAGTGGGAAATTTGGAATTAATGTCATTAATATGCCTCGGGTTTGGCGAGCAAGCCATCTTGGAAGGCATGCTGGTGGATTTGTTGGGGGTTGTTTTGCTTTGCATGCTTCACGATTTTTGCTTTGCATGGAGCTATCTAGTTTTTTGAACCAATAGTTTGATCTGTACTTAGTGGTTATTTTTTAATTCTTTGATCTATTTTCGGTTCGAGGGATGTATAAGAGACACTGTGGAAAAAGATTATTGTTGTTTGATCTTGCTTGGAGAAGAAGAGGTGTTGGAAACTTGGTTGGAATTCTTCTTCAAATTGGCAGAGGCACTATCAGGCATGATAGGCTCTACCCATTAATATTTCTTTCTTTTCTCTAAATGTTTCATTAAAACAACTTTGCTCTTTGTGGGTAAATAGTTTTCTGTTTGCTCTGGTTATTTTCTTGCTTGATGGAAGAAATATGTGATTTTGGATTCATGTTCCTTGCATGAGAAGGTTGTACTTGTGTGTGTGTTCTCTCTAAATTATTTAAATGTGATGAAACATTTTGAGTTTCGAGACCCTTTTGTTTGGTTTTAGTTCGATTTTTGGAATGTATACTCGAAAATGGATTTGGGTGTATAAGCTTTGTTGGAAATTTTAACAAGAAGTCTCTGCTGAGAATGGGAAGTGTATTGTTATGTTCTTTACACTTTCTGAGATGGTTTTGTTGCATTGGTTACTCTGTTTTACGTTTCGTAAAGGAATGCACTTAACGGATTTTGAACAGAGTTGTGGAAAAATGTTTGTGATAAAATTGTTCCCATCTTTGGGTATCTTGCATTACTCCTTTTGTTGTCTCAATTTTTTATTTTATCATCAGAAACATCGTGATTTGTGTTGAGAAAGGGGAATTTTAATCTTCTTTCAATCTGTATTTTATCTTTATGTACAGCTCAAACTAGAACTCATGTTTTGTTAATAAAAGGGAAGTGTGGTTTGAGTTGTTACTTGGCTTGTTTAAACAAAGAAAGAGAGGGATGAATACCCTTTTCTTATTTTATTTTTCTCTCCATGAACCTTAATTTTATTAAGAACTGTGTAGTCATATTGTTTGGTCCTGAGAGACAATACGAGTTATTATGGTATAATAGTCCCATTTGACTATAGCTCGGTTTGAGTTTTGTGTTCAAGTTGATATGGATATTAGATTTGTTTTACTGTAGATTTGTATTGAGTCTTGTTTTATTACTGAATGAGAACAGAATTGTTCGATGCACTGAACTTGGTTTTGGGTTCTTTCCCTTTTCAATCTTTCTTTTCAAATGTGGAGAGTTCAGATTGTTTTGGTGGAACCCAACTGATTGTGTTTCTTGTAGATCGACTTTCTTTCGTCGATATGGAAACCATCTTGTTAGTCTAATAGAGTTTCTTGGAATCATTTTTCTGTCTAATATGATATTTGAGGATAGTATTGTTAAATTACTCTCTAAAACTAGAAATTGACTTTTCTCTATTTGCATGTCATGAGGGAATTACCTTCTTAGGTCTGTTTGGTTTATTTGAGTTATTCTCAGATACTTTTTGATGATAGACTTACTTCTTTTAAGTTTTTCTTTCTGGTTTTATTAGGAAACCTAATCAACTCTGTTTGAGCCTAGCTTGGTTTTGTAATTGAGGTGTTGTTCTTATTGCCTTGTCGACTCTAGGTGGTTTTCAATTAGGTCTGACCTGTTGAAAGTGGATGGTAATTGCTCTATTTTGACTACTACATATGGTGTGGCATACATCTTTTGAAAGTTGTATTTGTTATTACTCTCTATGTACTTAACAAATAGTTTGATCCTTTCTCAATTGGATAAGGGTAAAAGATAACCCTATATGAGTCATATCTTACATAATGGAATGTAGGAGTTTGATCATTTACTAATATTTGAATCAATGTTGGAAACTCATAATGGTTGAAAGTGAGTTTATAATTGTTTGTTCCTCTTCCTTCTTAGATTAGATTAGAATTCTTGTTAAGGAATGATTATCTCTTAAATTAATGAAGAATATGTTTCTTTATTTCATATGTATAAATAATGTATGTATGAATTTGGTTCACTCACGAACTTATCGCTATTTCATAATGAATGTTGAATTCAAGAATAGTTGTATTGAATCTTCTTTTAAAGCATTTAAGTTGTTTAAATTGAGGATGTTGATCTTTCCTTTCTGAGGATTAAAAGGAAATGGAAATTATGTACTTTCAATTTATTCTCCTTTATCTTTTTATGAACCTGTATAGGTTTGATTGAATCAAATATTTTACTTATTGTAAGTAATTGTCTAGTATTTGATATTGTTTATGTTTATACTTGATGTATACCTATGGACATTTGGGAATGTCTCAATTTGGTAAATGAAACATTGATGACTTGGTATACATTCTTGAATTGTTAAGGGTCTAATCTAGAACCTAGGTTATTTTACTTAACCTAGAATTAGGCTGCCCTTTTATGATTTGTGAATCTTTTGGTTATTTAAGATGTAGGATGATTCATCTTAAAAGGATTGCATAGTTGTAATTAACTTGAATTTACTTGAAACTTGGAAGGAATGATAAGGAAGTCTTAGAATTCGAAAGAAACTCTTGATGAAAGAAAGATCAATTCTGTATTTCAAATTCTGTAAGAATTATGGGATAGTTAAATGCCAAGGGCTGCTAATTAATGTAAATAATTATCGGTTGGGACAATACTTATATAATGTAATGCAGTAGTTTCTGATTATATAATGGTCTCTCATAAAGTGATTGCAGATTTAGATTTGTGCTTCTTTTTGGGATGTTATTACTTAGGCTTATTTTGTATTATTACATTAATTGTTTCATTAAAGCAGAGTTGTTTTAATGAAACAATTAGTGGAATGCACCTTGTTTTAATGCTTAGTGCTTATCATGCTCAGTTCATTGAACTGACCCGTGCTAGAAATTTTTGCAGATGGACATCGTAAGTGATAAAAGAAGGAAAAAACTTATATGATGCATTGGCTAATATAAGTCTGATTCTTTGTAAAGAATTATGATTCATTCTTGAGTTGTATTGAAAAAGAAAGGTATTATTTTTGGAATGAAGGTTGTTTGTTATACAGTATGCATGAAATGTATAGTATTGTAAATGAATAATTTTTAATGATGAATTGAAAGTTGGAGATTTACTTGCATTAGTTGTGTAAACTACCTCATACTTTTATGAGGAAGATAGAAGTTCTATCTTGTTCATATTCTTCATATTATTTTATGCTTATCTAAATATCCTTTGATAAGATGGATAAAGGGAGTTAGTTCTTTCTCCCTTATAATGATGCAGCTTGTTAAGTTGCATAAGATGATGTTTATTATCTAAACAATTTAACATAGTAATGGAATGTGTAATGAATACGTAGTAAAACTATAGAAATTGTGAAGGATAAGAAGGGTATGACAACCCTAACACTTAATCATGAAGAGGAAGACTCTTCCTCTCTCAAATGAATGTAATCTAAAAGATTATTGATATGATCATTAATCATTAGACTTCATTTCCTATTAAGTCTACTATAGTTGAACCTATTTGGTTGCTACACCTTCTTTGAATGGTTAAGTTACATTATAATGGAACTTATGATACTTCTGACCTGTTTTTGATTAACTGATTATTAAACTAGTAAACGAACATTAAAAGCAATAATAAGCTAAGAAATTTCTTTAATGATTAATTTAATCAAATATAGAAAAGAACTTATGGAATGTTGGATTAGGGTCAAGCAAGGTTGTTGTAATCTATTAAATAATCCAAATTAATAATGTATTAATAACCTCCTTGGGGTAGGTACATCTTGATGAGGTAGTTTTGTAGGATGTCGGGCACATGCCAACTACGGGATTGTACCTTCTAGAAGATTGGGGTCTTCTCGAGGCTACAACATTGTAGTTGACATGTGGCAACACCCTTCTGCATTGATCATCTAGATCTACACGAAATAAGGACTTGAACTTAGTTTCTCTCTAGGTCAGGTTAGTGGCATGTTTAGGATAGGTAGTAGCTTTCAATGGCTCAAGGTACCTTGGCACATCCGGTTGACTTAGGTCAATTGAGTATGCCCATATACCCTAAGTCATTGTGAGCATCTTCCTATAATAAAATATGTTTCTAACCTAGGCTAGGGTTAAACCTTGGACAAGTGGACTGACGGTAGTCAGTAAAGACCATTCTAGATAACAGATGAGTGAGGTGAAGGATGTATTCCAGAATGATGAGTATGCCATCTAGGAATAGTGACATGAACAATATGTTGAAAATCTTTGGCCAAAGTATCGCAAGCTACTGGTTGTGTTGTCCTATGTCACCTAGTTTAAAGCAATGTGATATCAGATGAATATTGGTAACAAATATTCAGATAGGTTCTTTAAACAGATCACTTAGTACCCAATTTAGGGTAAGAGAACCAAGTATACATAGAATACGATAAGTATTCAGTAATTAAAGTTAAACATGAATAGATTGGTAGGTAACCGAGTCATGGAATGAATAGATCGGTGTATCACCAAGTCATTTACAGATGCATATGGTTATCTGATTATGAGATTTATTGGCATAGAATGTATGTTCTAAATAATGTTTTATTTAGATCAAAGAACATTGTGTTTTAAAAAAAAAATTCCCTTGTTTCTAAAGTCTTAAAATGGGAATGTTACAAGGTCTCCTCTTAATTTTGTGAAAGGGAAGTTAAATATTGTTGATCTACAGATATTATCCACCAACACATGTTACAAAATGGGTCCTCTCACCCTAGTTGAAGGCACAACCTAAATTAGTTAGGGTAGGTCAAACCCTATGTACGGTGTTATCCAATTCTTCCAGGCCTGAGTGAATTAAGAGTCAGTAAAATCCATCCTCAGCTAAAAATGAATCATACTGATTTATCTGTCTCCAAGCATCCTTCTCAAATTATAGTTGTGCTCAGCTATAAAGAGATAATCATTTTGGGTACCAACACCTCCTATGTAACGCATACACACCATTTAATCTATTTGACTCATGAAATAGTGAAATTTACACCAATATGTAGACCTAGATAACTCTTGATGACCAAAATAGACTTCTTAAAGAGAATGCATACTCTATGACTCTTGACCACCTTCATCAACCTTTTGAGGCAATACATAGCGTCACACACTTCAACACACTTAGAAATTATTGATATGAGCAATATAGATTATGACACATCTAATTTAACTCGGATTGACTTTACAAGGTGAAGTATGCTTTTTATTTGCCATCAAATTTTAAACACCGACTCTAACCGAGAGAATACTCTTTACTTGAATTCCATGACTTAATAGACCTCATTTGAGATACTAATATGACCCTTACATAAAAAAATTCATTATAAACTTACAACACACCATGGTAAGAAAGGTACATACTTGAGAAATACAATCATGCACACACAGAGACTACAACACTAAGACATTGACATTTTCAACCTTTGAACAACCAAAAATAACTTTATAATATGCTTAATGACTTGACACAACATACCTTGAGTCAAAGGAGGATATAAACATGAACTCAGATAGCTCCCCCTCACTCCAATACTTCATATGATTTGATAAACCTCTAAGAATCCTAGTAGAGGCATATGAACACCATGATCACCTAAAATAAGGTCTTCAAGAGGTCCTAAGCCCTCTTAGATTCCTAAAAAGTTTGTATTTTCCTTATTTCTTATATGAGCTCTAAGTTATGCTCTTCTTTCTATCGAACTTGCTCTTAATGAGACACCATTGTCCTTCTAGGCTCCAAAATTCTTCCTTGACTATTATCATGCATCCAAGATCTTTGAAATCTTCTCTTTTATCTTCGATCCCTAAAAATTCTTGTTTTTCCTTGAATAGTCATAGTGACACTCTCTAGAAACATGATCAACCTCATTGCAACTAAATCACACTACTAAACTCTTAATTTTGTATCCCTTATCTTGACTAGGTAGAGCATTCTAGCACAAGCTAGCAACATGACCTCTATCATTACAATTGTAGCATACCACACTCTTAGCATTCTCACTCATATTATCGCTCCATGGATGATCATATTTAGTAGACCTTCTACACTCATTTTCCCTATGACCAAATCCATTACAAGTAAAGAAATAACCATTGAAAGATTATTCATACATTTTTATGTTTTTGGAGCCTGTTTTCATGTTAGAGTGTGGTGCACCTTCTATGTGTTACACTCGGGTATTTTTATGGTGGTCTCGCTCACTGTGAGCGAATCAAGGGGGTTCAAGGGTTAAAGACCCCCGATCGATGGTGGTTCAGGCGAAGCCCCCGAAGAAAATTTTCATGGGTGGTTTATTAACCCATGGGTAATGGGTAACCGTTATGGGTTGTTTTTGGGCCCATGGTTTTTTGGTACCCATTGTTTTGATACCCACGGTTTTTTCCCATTGTTTTGATACCCATGGTTTTTTCCCATGGTTTTGATACCCACGGTTTTGTATCAAACTACTTAAGCAATTGTCTATTTATATGGTCTTATGCATATGATAGATAGACAAGCAAATGTATTGCAGATGTGCTTTGAATTTGGGTGTGAATTCTGTAGATTTTGTTGAGCATAGCTCCAAATGGATCTAGGTATTGTATTTAGAGAGTGGATGCTTGTAATAAAATCTGAGCAAGTGATTCTTGGTGGACGTAGCCCAAATTGGGTGAACCACGTTAAATCTTGTCTCTCTAGTGTTGTGTTATTTATTCTATACTTTTATTTGAGATCTGTAATATTTTCTACATATTATTTTCTACTATTACGATTCTCGTAAGGGATTATTCTGCATATTTTATCTCGTATTTCCTAACAACCTTAAGGAATTAGATTTCCTAATAGGGTTAGTCTTATCATTATCCTTGATGAAAGTCACCTTCTTAAATTATTTGATGTTTGACTCACCTTCTTCCTTATTTGAAACTAGATCTTCTTGATTCATTTCTTTGTCCTTGACTTCAACTTTGAATCCAAAGCCATCTCTATCACCTTCTCATTTTTGATTGCTCAGATATCATCAAGAGCCTTGGAACTTTTCTCATACTTCTGAAATGAATTCTCCTTGTTGGCTTCATCGATATCTCCTTCTTGAGAATAATCACTTCTTCCTCCTTAGATTGTAGGTTAAGATTCATAGTAATCATTTTCATAACTATCTTTCTCACAGTTTTATCAATCTTTTATGTAATATCCCAATGCTTCTCTTCTAAGTCCTCAATATTTGTCTCATATTCCTTTACTTTTGATTTCAATTTCTTATTGTTCTTTTCATATTGCTTCATTTTTTATTCAACACATACCAATTTAGTCTCTATTCCCTCTTCTTTTCCTTAAAAATCTTTACAAGACCCTAATAGGAAGTCACCTAATAATGTAGAGTCTCCACTAATAGATCTCATGGAATATTTTTTCATGAATAGGACATCATCACCTACATCTCTGTGATCATAATCAAACACAAAATTTGAACAATAATTCTCACTACTTGCCTCATAGGAATAAGTTTTTTCTTTTGTGTAAAAAAACTTCTTACCCTTTTTTAATGGAAAACCTTTTGAACTCTTTCTTCTTTTTACCGTACTTATTTTTCTTTTCATTTCCACCTTCATGATCATTATCATCCTTCTTTTCATGCCTATGAGGACACTTAGTAGAAAAGTGACCTACTTTACCACAATTAAAGCATTTGAAAGGAATTTTCCCTTGTACTTACCAATTCCAACATTCATCATTCTAGCAACCATGGAAAATAGATCTTCATCATCTAACTCATGAGTAGTATCATCAACCTTAGTTTGATTGTCCTTTGGCATCTTCTCAACCTTGAAATATATCTCTTTCTTAGTTGGTTTAGAATCAGCAATCCTCATTTCATATACAATCAAAGTCCCATATAATTCATCCATCTTCAAATTAGTGAAATCCTTAGCATATTTAATAGTAGACACTTTGGAATCGAACTTAGGAGTTAATAACCTCAAAACCTTTTGGATTACAACTTCTTCTTTCAAATTTTCTCCTATCCCTTTTATGGATTTGATAACCTTATCAACCCTAACTATGTAGCAGTAGACTCATCATCATTCATCTTAAATATTTCAAACTGATTTCTAAAAGTCTGAAGCTTAGTAATTCTTACCTTGGATTCTCCTTCATACAGAACTTGAAGTTTCTTCCATGCTTATTTTTCTAACTTGAAATGCATTACTTTTCTCATTTCAAATTCTACTAGAACACATTTGATATCATGAAATTCCTTTGAATTTTAATTGCATGCCTTATTATCTATAGCACTAGTTGGTGGAGTGGCAAGAGTATAGCCAATCTCCAAAAATTACCAAATATCAAAACCTACAGACATGATATGATTATTCATTCTCAAAATCCAAAAAGAATATTTTTTCCATCAAACAATGGTGCCTTGCTGGTAGAGAAACCATTCTTTTGATTTTCCATTATTGTGCTTCAAAGGATCTCCTTCCAAGTGATCAAAATTCTCCAAAAGGACCTGATCTGATACCAATTTTTGGAAGAATAATGGACTGAGATGGGGGGTAAATCAGTACTTACAAACTTTAATTTCAATTTCATATTACCACTTAAACCATTAAACACTTAACCAACCATGAATGTGTGCACAACATCATATAGCATGCATTCAATCAACCAAGAACAAGAGAAACAACAATATAAAACAAGATATAAGTGGGAACCCCTCAATGGGAAGAAACCCCACATTAAATTATTATTATATTACTCAAATAAAAAGTATTTATTGAAGCACCAACTTCACAAGGAGTACTTACCCCAATTTTAGTATAGCACCAACCCCTAGTTTTGTGAAGCACCAACTCCACAAGGAGGCTACAACCCCCAAGATGATCAAGAACCCAATCAACCACATTTTAAGAATATATCTGATGTATTTGTTTCTTCCAAAACTTATAGAGATCACCAATTCAGCTCGCTCACCTTGAAACCCTTGTTTAAACCCTAGCTTCTCAAACTTGCACAATCTTTCACTTTCTTCACTTCTCAATGCTTCAAACCCTTGTACACACTCTTGAAAGAATTCCTAAACCTATAATAAACTCTATAATATCTCAAAAACTCATTTGTACCTGCAATTCACTCACACATAGGTCACACTTTTCACATATGCACAACTAGTGCCAAATTGCACCCAAAACATCACTCTTATACCTTCCTCTTGATTCAAATTCAAACCAAGTCAATTTACCTTTTTTTTTCAAATAAGGAAAATTAAAAACATCCCAAATAAATCATAAAAACATTCACATATGACCCATATAGGTCGTCCATGCCCAAAACCATCCAACTTGCACCAAAAATGCTCAAAACCCCATCACTAGGATGAGCTAAAACCACAAATCACAAAAACATACTTATTAAAGCTCCAAAATCACCATAAATGTGTAATATAACATATAATAATCATATATGGTCTCAAATTTACTTTTACCAATCAAATAAATCATTAAATGGGGCCCTTTAGCTCATATCCTTCACTAAATAGGTGTTTCTAACACCCTGATTTTACCTTTGGGCCTTAAGACACATCAAGATGAGCTAAAATATGGAATGTGAAAACTATATGGAATTAATAGGACCTTTAAATCACTTATATACAAGTTATAACTCATTACACATCCACTTGATTAAACCACAACAACTTTCCTCTTCACCAAAACAAGCTACCTAAAACTCGGTTTGGAAATTCAAATAGTTTTCACCCTTGCGTCCACTTCCAAGAGCTCCAAAGGAATTTATTAGGAAAAAAATTCATCCCTCTTCACTTTCAAGGTGGTATAAATCATCAAATCAATAATCTTATGCTTCATTCACTTCATTCTTTTAGCATGAGCATTCTTATCCTAAAACCAAGATTCCTTCTTCCTCACAAACTATACTGAAAAAGCCATTAAATAAACTCATCAAGAGATAAAAATTATACCATTGGAAATAACTCTAAATACTCTTTCCATAACATATTATAACTCCTTCCAACTCCAATTATAAGGCCTTCAACCAATCTCATCTCTACAAACTGCCCCAAAACTACCCTTTGACTAGTCTTCACAAATAGGGCACACTTTGCCATTTTTATGCATCACCATGACCTAAAAAAACCATGGAAATAAATAATAACTCCTGGGATAAAAACAATTTCCATTTATTTTTCAACTCCTTTGGAAAACCTTGTCCCAAACTGAACTTCTTTAGAAAATGACATGTTTGAGTGGGGTCCACTCATCACCACAAGTTATACCATACATTTCTAGAAACCTGTAGGATTTATCTACATCCTAAAATCATCATAAATTCACTATAAATAAATTATTTCCACTTAGGATAAATTTCTCTGCAACTAATTTTGAGCTAGGGTTTAAAACACACAAAAAGTTGTTTAACTTCTTCACATTCGGTCATAAAAACTTAATGATGAAATGACCTCATTATTTTTTGAAACATTATATAATCAATGTAAAAAATCCCTGAAATAAATAAGGTCCCATGAAAAGCACATAATTCAAGGTGAGCATCAGAAGGTGCAATTCAAGCTAGAAATGACCTTCTTCTTGACCCTATTTCACCAAAACTGACATAACATGCAAAATACACATCATGGAAACCTAAAATTTTGCCCATATAAGAATAACACACCCTAACAACATTTCCAATAATCATCATGTCACAAATAGGTCTCCATATTCTTATCCCATCCCATTTTCATGGATATTCCTTAGGGTTTTATAGTTTCAAGGCTAGGTTCAACTGAAACAACATCATAACTCATCATAGAAACTCTGCAAAAGGTCCCAACATACCAGTTACATCATCAAAAAACTCTCTATATGGATCCATGGGATCACATATCTCTACATCTCATCCTCATACCTCCTAGCACCTAGACCTGGTCTAGATGACCACCTGAAACATGGTCTCTAGCCTATATTTGCACCACAAACTCATGTGAGTTCCCAAAAACTCCCCAAATATGTTCTCCATGCTGCTAAAAATATTCTAATTCCATTAAGAAGCTAAAAACACCATGTACCATCACCTAGGCTAGCTATGTCACCTATTTGGGCTTACTAGAACAAGCCATTCTCACTAAATCACCTTATATCATCATGAACACACTTATAAATTTATAGCATCATCATACTAAGCATTCTATGAAACTTCACCATCATCCTCTTTGTCATTAATGGATTTTATATTAATGACAAAACCTAAATCACAACATGCCAATAGATGCATGTTTGTAAACAATTATTTTGTAGGTTCAAATAAACGGTCTTGCCAAGTAGCAACTTTGGGTCAACATAGTTCATCTCACAAATAAATAGAAAAATCTCATTTTAATGGTCAACTTCCTTCTTGAGTGTAGATAAAACATCATGCATTTTCTCAGTCAATAAAGTGGTGATCTTGTATATTATGATTTCTTCATGGGGAAGTTCACAACCCTCTTGTATGATGAAATCAATCCATGCCTCGGTGATCCTTCCCATCTTTCCAAAAAGTTTGACTTCTTGAAAAGCATGTGGGTCAATATTACTTAGTGGACTATTTGACTTAGAGGGGATGAGAGGAGGATCATCAAGGTCCAATAAGGTTTAAATATATGAGGTCAATGTGTGTACCTAAATTTCTAATTGTTCTCGAGATTATTCACCCTTGTTCAAACAACCACTTTGGAATTATTTTTCTCACGCTTATGGATGTAACCTTATAAATATATCTACCCAAGAGGGTACCTAGTCATCTCATAATAATATATATGAATTTTGGATTTGTCTTTATCTACCCTTGGGTGATAAAACTCAATGAATTGAGATAATAAAGAATCATTCATGACTCAAGAAGTAATCTTGGCATTCTGGGGAATGGCTGTGAGTTTTGAAGCTTGGGAGATATTTCAACCACTAGAGATTTTTCTTTGGAAATGGTACATTGAATTTTCTTTATGATATCTTGAACCCATGAGAAAGCTTGAAAGGGAGATGAAGATGAAGCATGAACTATCAAGCTACCTATAGAAGAAAATGAGACCAAGGCTTGGTTTTGAACTAGAGAGGGTTTATGACCACTTCCTTGTGAGATTTCACTAGGAGTACAAGGGATTGTATGCAGCCAAAATTACACGTGCTATATTTTCAGGAAAATGGTTATAAAAGTCCCAAGTGATGATTCAAAATCCTTTTAAGAAGGTGTTCGAGCTCCAAACAGCCATTCACAGTATATATATGTAGCCTAGATATCCTTACCTAACCCTTTTATGCATTTTTCCATCTCCCTGTTTCTTGTTGTGCTTTTTTTGGCCTTTAGTACCAAGACCTCCACCCTACCCGGGGTGGCGTTCTGAAACCGCCACCCCGCACAAGGTGGTAGTCCTAATCAATTTTTCATAATCTTCATGCATAAAATTGCATGTGACGATTCACTTAAGTTTACTTTTTGAACACATCTATGAGCCAAATTTTCTAAAAATAGCTTTGTTTTCTTGGTTCTCCTTGCTCCTATTTTTAAATAGATTTAATGAGTGGAACTGCCTCTTGATTGCCTTGTGCATGAAGTAACCTTCTATCCTTCATTCCTATATATTCCATGCTTGTATTCAAGTAAAAGGGGCCTGAGAATTTTGTGTATCTTACATTGTTGTGCTGTCATAATCTTGCTAGGAATTGCATAGCCAAGCTCAGATCTCTTGTGTTATCTTTCTTCTACTTGCATTACGTCCAGATTGCTTCCAATCTGCCATCACTCAAGTGCCATCCTCTTGTTTCTATTATTTGCATTCCCAATCCTTTGGAATCACATGAACACTTAGAGAAAGAAAGGAAAGAAATGAGGGGACAGATACTGATACTACTAGATTTTCCAAAGCTCTTGCTCTTCCAGGTTGGAGTTATGTATTTTTTTCTTTTTTTTGTCAAATTTTCAATTGCATATCAAATAGAGTAGAGAAACAATTCATTTCAATTAGTTAGATAGTTGCAAGTAGATCAAATCAATAGGAAGTTTTCTCTTCAATATTGCCAGGGAAGTTATGGGGGAACAATAGCTTTGTTAGAGTCATGATTTGTTCTTCACTTCTGAGGTAGGGTTGGAAAGATTTTATTTGAATTAGAATAGATCTTAGATTTAGATTCACACATCTGCACAGATAGCTAGCTACATCCGGCTAGTTATTTGTTTTTAATTTGCTTATTAGATTAGATGCATTGTCTAAAAAGTTAGAAAAGTGAAAAATATTTATTTCCATAGATTAGTTTGTTTCATTGTTTTGTTCGATATATTGAGAAAACACCAAATATATAGCTTATATTTCCTTTAATAGATAGTTTATTTATCAAAAACAAATCAATTCATCTTACATGACCATCAATGGTCCATGACATGAAAAGACCTACAATTTTGATCCCTAGGTCTCATAACCCAATGAGCCAGAGCTAATAACTGACATTGACTCAAGTTTTTGCTTTAAAATATTTCACACACCTGCCACATACACAAAGAAAATAAGATAGTTAGAGACATTGAACGTAGCTGCTAATCAAGCCTATGACTTTTGGATTGCTCCTGGAAATAGGATTTGATTGCATGCATGACCATATAAGGGCCTCAACCTCAAAATTCTTTGGTTGTGACCCACAAGTCCCACAACCCAACGGGCCTACTAGTCAATTAGATATCGACACTAGCTTATGCACACTAGTATTCATATCTTCACCGCTTCCACCCGATATTATTACATAACTTTCATTGTTGAATATAGCAGTAATGATCAAGATAAGACTTTCTAGACAAGACTAGAAAATCACCCTTAGTTCCTATAGCTCCACTACATATCTTGTCTCAATTTCCATGACCTTGTCTAGAAACCCATACGAGGCACCTGTAGGTTACTTTCCATGTATTCCGCAACCAATCAATAGAATCTCAGCGAACTAGACATTGATTGGAGTCTCCAGTAGCTATCATATCGGACCATACCATCACACCCCTTCAAGTTAGGAGAGCATTCTTTGCCTTAGATTCACATATTTCATTATTGTGTGTCAAAGACATAAGGCTTCCCAATTAGCTTGGTCATCACCATCACTTTCACTCCCATTTCAATTCCACACCAGCTATCTCGGCATGACCTCGGGAGGTTGGGTATGAAGAATGTGAAGTGTTGATTTTGTTTCATACAAATTGGTGAACCCGATGTGAAGAGATAGTCTCTAAGTTTTTCTACTTTCGTTCATCATTTATTCTCGTGGGTATTCTTATTACCCCTAAATATGTTGGGATATGATGAGTACGGTTGGCCCATTCTGGGTTTTGACATATACCAGTATTACCAATCAAATATACCACAACAATCACCTTCACTTTCAACATGGGTAGACAACTACTCATCCACTCAAAACCCTCTACTTCAGGAACCAATGTTGGTTCTTCTGTACGCATTGAAGAATTGGATCAAGTCACTCAGACTTATCCCCTTGAACAATCAAGTTCAAATAACATGACATTCACTGGTGAAGTGAGTTCATCTCCTCGGGTATTGTTTCGACATCCCATTACCATGCAATCTGATCAACTCCCCCATCTTGATGAGGAGTATTTAGCACGATATGCTAGGAGTGAGTAGAAATTCCAACAAATGAACCAATCTTTTGGCAGAGGTTATAAGGACAAGGTGATGTCCTACTTTAGAACAATAATGCTACCCTCCACCAACTGACAATACAACCAATGAGGGGTGGCAACATCGTGAAAAATTCATAGCGGGATACCATACTCCTCAACAACCTCCAAGGGTTCAACCAAAGGTATCTAAGCAAGGTATCGCCCCATCAATGGGCGATGTCATTTCAGCTTTGGTTGATAAAGTTAAGGAGTTAGAGATTGCCTAGAATACACAGAATTCATATGCCAAGAAAGCATGGGCTCCTTCCTACCCATAGAACTATGGGCAAGTGCCGACTGCACAGAACCCGCCATACATGAATACTCCAAACCATGGAGACTTGTTAACTAGGACAGGTACCTTGGGTATGCCTCCTCAAGCCACATATGGATATCTATAACAGTGTCAGCCAGAAGTGTGTTCTCAAATGCTATACCAGCCGGAAATGTGACATTCCCTAGCTTCACACCTTCAGCTCCATATCAAGGTAATCAACCCCCTTATATACACATGTATTCTAAATCTCCACAAGGGGACATGTACTCCTACCCAGGTCCATATGGACAATCGTAGGGGATGTCATACACCCCACCAAATGTCTATGTTATCCCATTTCAATAGCCAATACAGCCCCCACCTCCCCAACAAGGGTCTTCAATGGTGGAAACATATGCAATGGGGACTTATTCTAAATATCTCAAAGAACCCCTAGATTTCTCCATTCAGTGCGGTCATCTTGAGACCCTTTCCCGATCTCTCGGAGTTAAAAGGGAGGGTAATCTAAATTCCCACATCAAGGCTTATACAAGTTCCATTAAAGAGCTGCTCCCATGGGATGCATTGTTGCAAAGATTTTCCCTAAGACACTTGAAGGTATTGCTTTAGACTAGTATTATAGGATACCGGAGGCTTCAATACACTCGTTCAAACAAATTATGTCATATTTTATCAAAGATTTTGATATGAAAAAAGCTGCTTGCATGAATGCAGAATTAGAGAATTTATTCATATCAAACAATAACATAACAAATCTGCATCCCACTTCATTCGAGGTGGAAAAATATTCTCTACTCTTCTACAAGTGCTCCAAACATGGATCAAATGGAACATTGTTATTTGTTCCTTCACTCCCTCAAAGAGAGGTGAAGGAAGAGGTTCAAAAGTTCTTGTTAAGGAGGTATGAAGAGGTGCTAGAAGGTGCTCTTTGAGATTGACCAAGCGGCCATCGACAATGGTGGTCAAATGACCTACGGAACAAATGGGAAGTTAGTTATACCTTCTCAAAACACTCTCAGTTACTCCAACAATACAAATAACAATCAAGGACCAAATATCCTTAATAATAATCATGGAGTCACGACCATCTTATGTAACCGACCACCTAAAAGCCTAATGTTGTTAATCCCACCAGTACATGTGCTACGAATAACAACAACAATGGCAACAATCAGAGAAATAACAATTTCTCACCCTCGGTAAATGTTGTGGATTTTAATTGTCCCCAACAATAGCAATAGCCTCAGCCACAAAGACAAATGCCAACCCTAATACCCGGTCAATATCCCACCAATTCTAAAACTAGGGGCAAGGGTTCCAAATTGTTAATCATAACAATTAACAACCAAACAACAACCGTGGATTCAGACCACAATAAGGGACAAACCAAAGGCCCCGGGATTATGATCCTGACCTATATTGTGGTTTCCATAGGGTCCATGGGCATGACGCAAGAACTCTGTCATGATTGTAATAATTTTTGGCCACATTTTCCAAAAAGATTAAAGACAGTTTTTTTTTACATGTTTCTGGCCAACCCAACTACACCTAGTCAAAACTCCTATATGGGACCGGTGTCTCCACAGAACACACCATTAGGAATCTTCAATGATCCTCTCCCCATGCATCCAAAGGATGGTAGACTAGATCCTAACAGTTTGAATAAAGGCATTGTAATAGGGACTCATGATCATAAAGCCTCAACTTCATTAAACCCATAGGTGGCACCTCCTTTGGATGGCCGTCAGCAAACAAAGATTTTAGGTTTGGTTGAGTTTGACTTTGAACCCCTAATTAATGTTGCAACAAGAGCTAGAGACTATTCATCACAAACCAACCCCGATCTATCCAAAGTGTCAAATAGTGTTCATGACATGATAAGCAAGCCAATAGGGGCTTATGATTTGATTAGTGATCTAGCCAAGACCTTTTCACACATCTCCTTTTAGATCTACTTGAATTCCCCTACTCATCGAGCCTCTCTGGAAGCACTTGGTCTTGTCCATTTGGATAGCATGACCCCTCCACCAGAGGCAAAGATAAACAATATAGACTTTGACATTTTCCCTCCAGGGCATCCTAAAAGGTATATTGGGTTTGTATTTGACATAAGAAAGATGCCTACAGATGCTGAAATAGCTCGTAGAGGTGATCTGACCTTGTTTTCACAGTTTGGATCTACAACAACTATGTGAAGTGTGTAATGATCGACAATGGGGCAACAGTTAATATATTCCCCTTCTCTTTTCTTTAGAAGTTAGGGTATGGGGAGACTAATTGCTCCTTGAAGAAAAACATGTTGAGGGTCTATGATAGTCTTAAGGAAACCTCGATCGAACCATAGTATTACCGTCACTCTTGGACCCAAGATGGTGCTTACTAAGTTTTATATTATAGATCGGAAACCAACTATAATATGATCCTTGGTCGCCCTTGGATCCACCGCATGAAAGAAATCCCCTCCACCCTATTCCAAGAAGTCAGATTCTTGCATTTGGGGAAATTATTTATCGCTCAAGGTGATCCAAATCCCTTTGATATACATCTGCCAACTTGAGGAAAAATCCAGGGGTCCACTCTAAATTCAAGCTTCCCACCAACCAGTTAAACAAACCGCAAGCATGTTTCTAGAAGAAAATTTGGTTCCCACAACGGAATTAGAGGTTATAGGTTTGATTGAGGGTATTCCGGTGGTCAAGGATGAAAATGTTGTTGTAGAGATGGTATCATTAGGAACTACAACAAAGATTGTTGAACTATTAGAAAAGGATTTTCCTATCCTTCTCCCCTTTGATTCCATGGGTATGGGACATGCTTTGGGGCTTGGTTCCCTTCCAACAGATGAGGTTTGTATGGTAGATGTAACCAAGATAAAAGGAGAACTCACAAAGGATGACTCAACATCTATCTTTCTAAGTAATTGTTGGACCCTCCATTTTGATGGGGCCAAGTTTCACTTTAACTAGGCGGTGTAATCCTTACTAATCTTGAAGGAAGGGTTTTACCTTTTCTTTCAAATTGAATTTTGAATGCACAAACAATGGGCTGAATATGAGGCTCTCTTACTAGGTCTCATTGTAGCTAAGAGAATGGGCATCCTCAATATTAGGGTGTTGGGAAATTCACAGCTAGTCACAAATCAGGTATCCAAGGTATACGAGACTAGGGCTGAACACTTACAACTCTACAAAACTGTCATGTTGGGCCTAACTAAGGGGTTTGATTTTATATCAATCGAGGCAGTTCCACATGAACAGAACCTTTTGGCAGACTCTATAGTGACTTCGCCTCATGCTTCACCCCAAGTAGTGATTTACAGGACACCAACTTCACGGTTTCACTCCACACTGAATCCTTGATTCACAAAGTGCCAGTAACATCAATGTTGACATACGTGGAAGCTGAAGACCAGCTTGACTCTTCTGGACCCTATTGATAGGGATGAGTCAACCTTAAGTTACTTAAATGCTCTGGCGAGTTGCATCTTACTTGTCAAGAGGTATACTTTTCCCTAATTCCATATTCCTCCTCTTATTTTGGCAATCCAATGATTGAGTCCTCTCCGGGAAAGGATCTTGAGATTTATGATGTAGAAGAAGAAGGGGATTTGAAGTTGCCTCCAGCCCCGCTTGAGTTTGAGGAGGGTAACACCTCCTTAATTGAGGGAATGATTAATATAAACATCGAAACAGAGGAGGAACTAAAAATATTTAAACTAGCATCCTCTTTAACTCCAGAGGAAGTAGAAATTCATACCCAAATCCTCAAGGAACATCGAAAGCCTTCACATTTAGTTACAAGGAAATGATGGGAATCACACCAGACATCGCAGTTCACAATCTCATCACTAAGTTAGACGTAAAACCAATTAAATAGAAATCAAGACATATGAAGCCAAAGGTGGCCCTTACGGTAAAAGAAGAGGTAATGAAACTTCTCCGGTAGGATTTACCAAGCCTATTGATTATTCACAATGGGTATCTAACATTGTCCTTATCCTCAAAAAGAATGAAAAGATCTGTATTTACATAAACTTCGGGACATTAACAAGGCTTGTCCCAAGGATGATTTTCCATTACCATCCATTGACATTATCGTTTATGTAACATTTGGATTTGATTTTTGTCCCTCATGGATGGGTTTTGGGATATAATAAAATCAAAATCTCTACCAAGGATCAAGCTAAAACTACATTTATAACTCCTTGGGGAACCTATTGTTATGTTGTCATGCCATTTGGTCTTAAGAATGTTGGCGCTACATATCAATGAGAAATGACCTACATATTCCATGATCTTATTCATAAAATTGTGGAATCCTATGTAGATGACCCTCTTGGCCAAGGCAGAAGTGATACAATCACCCATAGGTGATCTGTATCATTCTCTCGCGTTTGATTGAGTATGGTGTCACATTGAATCTAAAAAATTTTGTATTTGGTGTAACAGGTGGTAAGCTCCTAGGTTACATTATATCTTCATGGGGATTGATGTTGACCTGGCCAAAATCTAGGCTGTGTTAGAAATGGTTCTGCCATCAGACAATTCTAATATTAGATCTTTTCTTGGGAAACTTGGTGTAATCCAAAGGTTCATCCATGACTTGACCTTTTTGTTCATCCAATCAATAATTTGTTGAAGAAATATTATAGCATTGATTGGACGAAGGAATGTAATGAGGCCTTTGAGGTAGTTAAATGATTCTTGTTATCCCCTCCCATGCCAATGCCACCTATGTCAAATCACCCTTTGATTTTATATTCATAGGATACAGATGTTTTGCTAGCCTATATATTGGCTCAAGAGGACAAAGATAAGTGAGAACAAGTTGTTTACTTTATCAGTAGGACATTACTTGATTATGAGACATGCTACATGCAAGCAAAAAAATAATGCCTTGCCATAGTCTTTACAGCCAAGTAATTAAGACATTATATGCTTAATCAAGAAACAAGGGTCATAGTCAAGTCAAACAACTTACGAACATTCCTCGTGTAGGGATCCTTTTCTAGAAAGGCTAGGCATTTCATTACATTAATGGCTAAGTTTGAGTTAACGTTCATAAATCAAAATTTTGTTAAGGTTCAAATCATTGCAGATTTGTTGGCCGATAATCCATTAGACGGGGGTGATCTGCTAGATTTGGACTTTCTTGATGAGTGCATATATTTCATTGAAACCAGGCCTCCTATCTTTGTATGCCCTTGGTACACTAACATTATCAATTTCATCATGGACCACACGTACCCAGAAGGGGAAATGTCACAACAAAGAAGGCGGTTACACGTAATTTTTGCTAAGTATGTTATCCTGGAATAGGTGCTTTATCGCAGAGCCTTTGACATAATGCTATTGAGATGTGTTGATGTTGAAGAGTCTGAAAATATTCTTTATGAGTCACACAGTGGGGTATGTGGTGGCCACTTCAGCAGCCATGCCACTTCCCGGAAGATACATCATATGGGATATTTCTAGCCCACCCTTGAACATGATGTAGTAGAGTTTGTGCGTAGATGCCACAAGTGTCAAGAGTTTTCCCACGAGATCCACATATCGGCACAAGCTTTATAACCAATTACAAATCCATGTCCCTTCTCCACGTGGGGCCTATATCTAATAGGGAAATTCTCTCCCTCATCAATACATGGCCATAATTTCATAATCACGGCCACAGAGTACTTTACCAAGTTGGTAGAGGTTATGCCCCTTATCACTATCCATGGCTCTGTAATCAATAAGTTCATCCTGAACCAGATAATTTATAGCTATGGGGTGCCACATGTCATTATTTCTAATAATGGCATGTCTTTCAAAAATGATGAGGTGTGTGAGTTGTGTACAAAGTTCAAAATAAGCCATCACATGGCTTCTCTCTACTACCCTTAGGCTAACGGACAAGCTGAGGCTACCAATAAGACTTTAAATTCCATTCTTCTAAAAATCGTTAAGGAGAATAAATGAGATTGGCATCTAAAGATTTTTCGGCCTTGTGGGCCTACTGAACATCAGTTAGAACACCAATGGGGCAACCCCTTTTCCTTAGTATTTGGTGTTGAGGTAGTTTTTCCACTTGAAGTTGAAATACCCAGCCTCCGCATTTCACTACATGGGATCCTGGGAGAGGAGGGTTATCGAGAAGCTCATCTCTCCCAATTAGAAATCCTCGACGAAGCTAGACTAAACACTAAGCAATGGCACAATGTGTACGCTGACCGCATGGCTCGGCAATACAATAAAAATGTGTATGAACGTGAGATTTACGAAGGAGATTTGGTATTAAGACTCAATATCCGAATAGACAAGAAGACCGGTGAGGGAAGAAAGTTTAGACCTAGGTGGTTGGGTCCATATCAAGTAGTTGAAGACTATAAAAATGGTGCATTTCACTTGTGTACAGTAGAAGGTGAGGAGTTTAGCAAATCCGTAAACTCTCTTCACCTAAAGAGGTATTATGCATGATCCATCAGCATTCTCATATGTACATTATTGCATCTACATTGCATTTTCATCTATTTGTTCATTTTGTAAAAAGTGTGATCAAGGATCTTATTCTTATAGCAATTCCTAAAAACTACTAAAAATATTAGTAAAACATTTAAATCATGTCTCTTCAAATATTCGTTGTATCATCAACTGTTTCTATATCACTTATCAATCCAAACAAGACAAAACAAAGTTTTGGCAGTAACCATACTAAGGCCTGGATAATTGGTTCTACTTTTGGTCTCTTCTTAGGATAGGTGTCTTTTGTTCATGGTCTGTTCTAGAAGCTTCATGGTGTCACATCTATCCCACATACATCTCCTTGGAAATAAGAACATTCTAAACATTTTTCCCAAATAAGTAAGTCAAATGCAAATCAATAGAAAAAAATTATTTTACACATTTCTTTGCCCTACCAACCTTCGGTGTTGAGCTTGTGTCTCTTACTAGTGACGTAGGGTTGGGAAAGGAAGGAAATTCCCTTACTCACCTATGCTTTGTCCATGGTGATAAGCTTGTGCTTCCTACTGGTAGCATGGGGCAAGGTTTAGGGGGTATCTTTGAAAAATCTGAAATTCATAAACAATTAAATCAATTACTGTGAAATCCTAAGTCAAAACAAAGTGAATTAGATGTTCAAAATTCCAAGAGAATTCAAAACCCTAAAAACCAGATTTTTTCAACCAAGTGGCCATCTATGGATCCAAGTCTAGATAAACTACAAAGCAATTCACATTCTAAACTATGAGGTAGCATGAGTAGGGTAAGGTTGTAGCATCCCAATTTGGTTCTATCAAACCTCTGTCTTTCTCTCATCACTGTCATTCAACAAATTTCATGGCTTGTGCCCTTTCTAACTCTCAATGTTGAGCCCTCACATCTTACTAGTTGTGTGGGGTTAGGAGTGGGGCAAGCATATCTATTTATCATATCATTATATCATCATGTTTTGTCAAGACAAATATGAAGTACCAAAGATTGCAAAAGAAACTAAGTTTAAGATCACATTGTGTTTACATCATCATATATCAGCATTATGAAATACAAAAGAAATCATTCTGTTATCATTTCACATCCATTGCATACATTCTGAAAAGCATAGAAAAGTGGAAATTCTAAACATCTAGAGTACACATGAGAGATAAGCCAAAGAGATTCAACTCGGATACAATGGAATGCCGAACCAAAAATAGAGTCTGTATATATCATAGTGGATCAAGTTTGTATACAATGTCATCATGTGCTAGGCATGGTCAAAAACACTCGCAACAAGCCCGAAACATACAAAAAAAAAATCGTAGTGTTGAAAAAATGGTATCCAAGAAATAAAGGCTCAACGGCCTGTTAATCCCTATGGGATCCCTCAAATGGCATGTGGCCATGTCTAGGGCTCCTGTTGTGGCTGCAATAGTCTTTGAGAATGGAATGAATGGTGTGAGTGCTCATGGTGGCACCCAGTGCATGTGGTCTCGTTGTGAGAATGGCTCTACCTCATTAGGCTCTCAGTCGTCTCATATCTAGCTACTATGGTACAAAGGGAGGTCACCATCTCCGTGACCTTCCAGATGGGAGAAAACATTTTGGTGTGTTGGATGATGGCTAAGGGATGCCCTAAATCAGCAAATCGACTTGGCTTGGGTCTTCTCCAAAGGGATAAAAAAGGTATCTACACACACCCAATGAATGATCTCTCACCACTCGTGTGTGAACGCTACAAAAATTATATATAATGAGCTAGAAAATCAGAACGCAAATCAAAATAAAATGCTAAAATAAACATGTGGAAATCAATAGCAAAATAGAGAAAGGAGTATTGAACATACTCGGTCTCCTGGGCATCCATGTGGGATCAGTGGTTATTGCGGTAGGTGCTGGTGGTGGCTATGGAGCCTCCCAAATCCAAAGGCATGGTGTTATCCCATCATAGACTCATTGTCCCCTCCAAGTGTCTCCTCCGAGACTAGAGTCTCTCTCTCCACACTCACCTCCTCATGCACTGCTCTGAGGATCTCCTGAGTATCATGCCACTCAAGGTCACTATCAGCCCCCTCCAAAGGTCCTACCCCCTCATCCTCCTCTTTGACCGACTCCCCCTCCATATTGTCTCCCGTATCCTCCTCATAATCAGATTCCAAATTGATCAGCTCATCCTCCTCCCTATTGTGAGGAGGATCCTCTGCAATCTGAAGTAAGGGTGCTTGAGGAGCACCACCTACTAAACCTGAACTACATGCCTAACTGTGATATGAACACTAGGGGTAACAATTATCTAACCAAGATCCCCTCTAGGACCTCTCTCGTGCCTCCTGAATAGTCCTATAAATAGGCGTCACTGAAGGAAGCATGACAAGGTATGGGAGACCGAACTGTTGGGGTACTGGTCAAAAGGGTGAATCTCTAGTCTCCCATTTCTATCAACTAGCTAGCTTGTGGAAGAGAAAGCTACCATCATCATAGTCTCCTCACCCCATATTCATGCCATGTCCTAATAGGGTGTGGGGGTCATGTCAGCCGTAGTCAGAGAGGCCACTGACTGATGTGGAGTCCAGAGCACTGACATGCCTATCCATCTAGCTGCCCGGACAACCTCTGGATTTGATACCTGCACCCCTACCATACGGGATGAAATGCTCATAGACCCAACTCATAACTAGAGTGGGGTGGCTCAAAGACTTCCCTAACAATCTGACAACTCTATATAAATCATGGTATGTGGTCCCCATAATATCTACTCCCCAGGAGCATACTTACGGCCATGAGCCTTGATCTATGCAATGATGGGAGCCCAACAGTACAAAAGTGTATCTCCTCCCTTGTCTCGATTAGTCTCGAGGACAGGATACCCATGATGGCTCTCCGAAGGATAGGAATGGGAGAAGTAGTAATAACAACCTTCATTCCATTCTTCGAGCCAAAAGAGACAATTGCGTCTCCCATGTATGTCACCACGGTGTGTCATCACATCCCTAGACCTCGCTATCACCAATGTCAGTCTCCTACCAAGTACTGGGAGTCCAAGAATGTGGTAAACATCCTCCAGAGTGATGGTCCACTCCCCGACACCTGGGAACCAAAAAGTGTTCCGGTCCACATCCCAGTAAGAGAATAAGTCACACAAAATGTGACTAGCAGGAGAAACATGGGGCACTCATGCTATCCGCTAGATGCCTACCCACTGTAAAAGATTTGTCTCATCCTGTTTCAACTGATCTAAAATCCCAGGGAGCCAATCACACTCTCTCTCTCTGCTCTAGTGTATGTACTCCACCTTCTTCTACATCCACCAAAACATGAGAAAAGAGAAAGTTAGTAAAGTACATCACATAATAAGCTCATCAAAAACATGGTAAACTCTCAAAAATCTAAAAAAATAAAGTTTCGATCATGTTTCGGCATTCTATCCAAAACCACTTTGCCCAATACAGGTGGCGGTTCCCAGACCACCACCTTGCCTTGGCGCGGCCTGTGAATGTCACCTTGCTTTGGGCGTCAGTCCTGAACTGATTTTAAAAACATGCCCTTAACCCTAGAAATGATCAAAAATGTTAAAATTGACCATTTTTGACAAAATAAAAGCATGCCCTATGGGTTCCCCCTAAAGACCCATTCAAGACAAGAAATTTTGAAAATCTCCCCCTAGGTGAACTTTTCAACATTTAAACTTTTAGGGTACAAAAAGACAAAGAAGGAAATAACTAACCTAAGAGTGCGTTGGTCAATCTCCCACTCATGGAGGCATGATCACGATCTTGACATGAATGTATTGGTTGTATTCTCATCAAGAACGGTCATCGTAAATCTAGAGCTCCAAATCAATCAAACTAACCAAATCAACAATGCACAAATGAATTGAGAAATGAGTTTGTTTTGATATATATATATATATATATATATATATCATTTCTAACTTCATTTTGAGTGTGTTTGTCTACAGGGTTAGAGCATTGGTGCAGGTATATTTCTACAGCCTCACACAAATGGTAAGTCCTCTTGTCATTTTAATTTAGTGTTTATTTTTTGATATTTTATCTATCTGCACTTGAGTCTTCCTTTTCTCTTGTAGGTAGCGGGAGTTTGGACGGTGATATTTCGACACACGAGTGTGTCAGGTATAGCTTCTAACTCCCCATTTCGAGAATGCCATACTCAGACTCTACGTTTTACGCCTCTTTCATGGCTAAGATGCTTCTCCGAGGGGGCAATATGTATGCACCCAAAATTGCATGTGCTATATTGTCACAAAAATGGCTATAAATGTCCCCAATGATGATTCAAAATCCTTTCAAAAAGGTGTTCAAGCTTCAAAACCCATTCATAGTATATATTTGTAGCCTAGATATCCTTACTTAACCTTTTTATGCATTTTTCCATCTCCTCGTTTCTCGATGTGCTTGTTTTGGCCTTCATGCCAAGAACGCCGCCCGCTAGGGCGGTAGATCCTGCCGCCACCCTACGCAGGCAATGGTCCCGATCGATAATTCAATAATCTTCATGCGTAAAATTACATGCGACGATTCACTTAAGTTTTCTTTTTGAATGCATATGTGAGCCAAATTTTCTAAAAATAGCTTCATTTGCTTGGTTCTCCTTGTTCCTTCTATTTTTAAATAGATTTAATGAGTGGAACTACCTCTTGATTTCCTTGTGCATGAAGTAACCTTCTATCCTTCATTCCTATATATTCCATGCTTTTAAAAGGGGCCTAAGAATTTTTGTATCTTGCATTGTTGTGCTATCATAATCCTTCTAGGAATTGTATATCCAAGCTCAGATCTCTTGTGTTATCTTTCTTCTACTTGCATTACGTCTAGATTGCTTCCAATCTTCCATCACTCAAGTGCCATCCTCTTGTTGTTTTTCTTTGCATTCCCAATCCTTTGGACTCACATGAACACTCAGAGAAAGAAAGGAAAGAACTAAGGGGACAAATACCGATACTATTGGATTTGCCAAAGCTCTTGCTCTTCCAGGTTGGAGTTATGTATTTTTTTGTTTTATTTTGTCAAATTTTCAATCGCATATCAAATAGAGTAGATAAACAATTCATTTCAACTAGATACATAGTTACAAGTAGATCAAATCAATAGGAATTTTTCTCTTCATTATTGCCAGGGAAGTTGTGGGGAAACAATAGCTCTATTAGAGTCATGATTTGTTCTTCACTTCTGAGGTAGGGTTGGAAAGATTTTATTTGAATTAGAATAGATCTTAGATTTATATTCACACATCTACATAGATAGCTAGCTACATCCGGCTAGTTATTTGTTTTTAATTTGCTTATTAGATTAGATGCATTTTTTGAAAAGTTAGAAAAGCACAAAGATATTTATTTCCATAGATTAGTTTGTTTCATTTTTTTGTTCTGATTTATTGAGAAAACAAATCAATTCATCTTGCATGACCATCAATGGTTTGCAACAAGAAAATACCTATAGTTGCGAGCCCTGGTCCCACAACCCAATGGGCCAAAGCTAATAACTGACATTGACACAAGTTTTCACTTAACAATCTTACGCACACCTGCCACATACACAAGGAAAATAAGATAGTTAGAGACATTGAACGTAGCCATTAATCAATCCTACGACTTTTGGAATTCTCCTAGAAATAGGATTTGATTGCATGCATGAACATACAAGGGCCTTAACCTTTACAAGTCTTTGGTTGTGACCCAAAAGTCCCATAACCCAATGGGCCTGCTAGTCAGTTAGATATCGACACTAGCTTATACACATTGGTATTCATATCTTCACCACTTCCACCCAATATTATTACATAGATTTCATTGTTGAATATAGCAGCTAATCAAGCTAAGACTTTTTGGAAAAGACCAGAAAATCACCCTTAGTTCCTATATCTCTCTTTTGCATCTCTTGTCTCATTTTCCATGAACTTGTCTAGAAACCCATACGAGGCACTGCGCAGTTACTTTCCATGTATTCTGCAACCAATCAATAGAATCTTAGTTGAACTAGACATCGATTGGAGTCTCCGAGTAGCTATCATATCAGACCATACCATCACACCCCTTCAGGTTAGGAGAGCATTCTTTTCCTTAGATTTGCATATTTTGTTATTGTGTGTCAAAGACATAAGGTTTCCCAATTAGCTTGGTCATCACCATCACTTTCACTCCCATTTCAATTCCACATTGGCTATCTTGGCATGACCTCGGGAGGTTGGGTGTGAAGAAGGTCATGTGTTGATTTTCTATCGTGACAGGGAACTATGAGGTTATCTCATGAGGAATTTGATGGACTTAGACTTGTTTCTTGCAAAGCATATTATGAATTCTCTTTGTTTGAGAGTATATTGGTCATCCTTTCTCACCGGTAAATTCATGCAAGGATATTTAGTGTGAGACTCTAGAGATATTTGTTAGGTAAGTTTCCTTTCTTGTGGGTGTCATCATTCCTAGGCACCTCGATTCTATGACATACACTTATCTCCCTAAATTCTCTTAGTTTTTATAAGAAGGTAAAAGTGCATAGCTAAGCTCATGTACATTCTTAATTAATCACCTTTTTAGCCTTTGAATGATTGTTGTAGTATGTGTCGGATGTCAACAAGATCCACAACTAACCACAATAGGAGGAAGAGGTGTGAAGCAAATAGACTCCAGTACCCCAGTTCAAAAACTCAAAGCATCATTTTTATGTCCTCTTTTACCCATTCAAGATGGAATTCTTTCAGTTTTGCACTATCCTTCTAGAGAAGTCATGCTTATATACTTTTATCTCATCAAAAAAATATTCACAATAATACTCCTTTTGGGTTGATGATAAATGCCAAGATACTTGTGTTCAACTTCCATATATTTATTACTATCATATGACTTCTCAACGGAGTAGGTATAAAAGTTTAATGATCTTAGGGAAGCTTTTATTTTACTTACATCTCCCCAATTCTCCCAAGAATAAATTCCTAGATAAATTTGGAATGTTACTCATTTCTTCATTATTTCACAACACTTCCAATGTATTATGGAAAATAACCAACATAGCTCAATGATAACTAACTTGTTTCTTGGGTACCGAGTAAGCTCCATTAGATCATCATTAAATACTTTGATGCGAGATGTAGGAAAAAAATTAACTACATGAAATAGCTTATGTATTTCTTGCACATACTTCACAAGCTTCCATTGACAACTTGTAATTGATATCTCCTTCCATTTTCCTTATTAAGGGCATTAAAAAGACATCATTGACTTAGGTAAAATACATCTTGTATTATTTTAAAGTGAACTCGTGGATGTACTTGATATAGTGGTTCACCTTTCGGGATATTTATTTCACCGTATAACATACACCACTTTTGTAAAGTTGTGCAAATAGGAATTCATTATGAACCTATTTGTTCTTTTGAGGTTTATCAATTGCAAATGCATTTTTTTGCTAATGATTTGGCTCCAGTCAATATTTTGAGTTCCTTTAGTAGTGATCAAGGTGAACTAATTCATCCACATGTGGAATTCCTTGATTGATGCATCTCCAATGATCCTATTGAGCATGACTATGCAATCAAATATTTCCTTAGGGAATTCAAAGCAGGAGAGAGTCTTAAGAAGACCAAAATTCTTATGAATTGTCTACATCTAGTTACCAATCATTACTCCTTGTAAACAAGAGTCCTTTCTTTCCCACTCGAGAAAAGAATATCCTTTCTAAAAAAATCATATTCTTGGGTCTCAAGATGCATGGGCATTTTAAAATCCCTTCGGAGACAATATAGCAATAATGAAACCTTCATCAATGTGATGGTTTGAATTTCTACTTCATAATCTTGTGCACAGTGATAAAAAATTATGTGCCTTGGATTTCCAATGGGAAGTTGACAACCCAATAGATTCCACTATGAAATGTTTTATCAACTAATAAAGTTTGTTTTTCTTCATCCATCTTCTAATTCAGTCTATGAAGATCATGTTCTCAACATTACTATCCCCAATATTTGGATATTTGAAGACCAAAACTAGAATGGGTTCATATCCGAGATAATAGAAATTCATGTTATGAATTTGTGGTATAAAACGATTTGAGAATGTTGGTAAAGTTTGGGGAAACAAGAGGAATGATTTTCCCCTTCATTTCACATGCATTTAGGGTTTTTAATGATATGTTTAGCTATAATCTTGTTTATTCCATTATATGATAAAAACATATCCAAATTGGATGAGACTTAATTTTTTAGAAGGAATTTCGAGAGAAAGAGACGCTTTAATGATTTTGATGATCTCTCATCGAAATGGCAGAAATGAGGAAATAATTTCCGCTTGCATTGTGAGCTCAATAAATGGGTTTTCATGCAAAAATGGTTAAATCATGTGGAATGAGTTTCTCCACAACAGAAAATTAAAAAGGGATCAAAATGAGGGCATTTTGGATGAGGATTCATGGGAAAATTTTCAAATCATTTTTCCTTGGGGTTTGCAAGTTGTGTTCATTTGAAAGTTTAGGAGAGAACATTTTATGCTAAATTTTTATTAGTCAACTATTATACTAAAATACTAAAAACTCTAATTAAAGAAGGGTTTATCGATACATATGCAAGAAAATGCAATTTCAAGATGAATGGATACACAAAAATTTTGAATAATCCTCCTTTCACTAAGTGAGAGGACTCAGTATGCAAGGACAAATGACTAGACAAGACAAATATTAGATAATGATTAAATGGGTTTCTCAAAGAAAGGTTGATCTCGAATTTAAAAGGCTTCCTTGAAGGGTGTGAACTCATTTTTTTCAATTAAGTGATTTGATAATAAAATAAGATAATGACAAAAATATTAGAATTTGAGAAGGATAGAGAGATCCTGCTCTGCTTGATAGGTGGCCCAAAGTGCTAGGGATGCGGCAAGTTCAAGTTCTTTGAAACACCAAACCAAAAATGTTCCACGGTTCTCATTCTTCGTGTATGATTTCTAATTTTTCCTCAATGTCTTCAACTTCGGAGTGAAGGCAATAGCACACAGCTGATTTCATGGATGATATCAAACTACTCTAGCACAAAATGTTGTTTCACCATCGATATTTCATGTATTCTTGTGATGGCGTGTACCTATCCTGAAATAGTCATCTACAGACAATCCATCTTGCAAGAAAATAGATTAGGTCAAAAAATATTGATAAAGATATTATCACTAATAAAATTATTAAAATGATAATGATCGATGACAATCGAGAATCAAAAGTTGTATACACGTAATTTTTCAAGTTTTATTCTTGCATACATGTTACAAACGATTTCTCTTCCAAGTGAGAGGTCACTAATGCATATATTTCTTGAGAAAGGGTGCCTTAAGGGGCTCATTTTGGGATAGGGGTATGGTTATTCATGTAACCATTAGGTTAGGGATGATACATGGAGAGAGAATAGATTTTGGTCCTATTTATGTACCCTCTTTTTCTCTCTTATCTTCTTATTTTACTTTGTGCCCTTCCAACATCTTATATTACAATGACCATATTATTTTTTCCTTACATTAATTTTTTTCTTCATGACACATTGCACTCACCACTTTCCATCTCCCTCCCTCTCCGACACCATCATCTCGCAGTGATTTTTTCGGTGCATTTTCAAATTCGTGTCGATGCCTTTACCCGCAGGAAATGGTGTTAATATAAATACTAAAAATACTATTTCACACACAGAGATATACAGAACTCACCATTTTCTCTTCTCTTTTCTATCAACTTACATCTGCTCACTCAGCTCTTCGATTTCTTGCACCTTAACTCTTGGATTGGATCTTCTTATTGTTGGATTGGTTTTCTTGCACTCTTGGGTCACCTATAGTGAGTTAGGATAGGATTGTTTCCCCTTCTCCACCCAAAATCTATTCTCTCTTGGTGTATTATCCTTTGGGAAATATATGCATCGGTGAATACCCAAATAAGTAAGTGTTATAACTTGATTTTCATTTTTCATAGAGTAGTATCTTATCTCTCTTCTCATGCATATGTTATCCTAGTATTTTATGCACATGTTAGGTTATCATATTGTTATTTAGATATTTATCTTATGTTGCATGTTTTACTTTGGTTAGCATAGATCTTGCATGTTTATTTTATTACCCCATAGTGTCGATACCCCAATAGGGTTCCTTCCTCTTTTTCGACCTTGGGCCTTGGAAACCCTAGGTTTTCCTAATGTAAGGGTTACTTCCCTTTGGGTATGTGATCTTTGTGGTCCTTATACCCCCTTTAAATTATATTTGTTATTTGTTGGTCTTGGTGTGTCTCTTACTCATTTCATTTATACCCTATTTGAATGGATGATAGGAGTTCATGTTGTCTAGACACATTTTTACCTACCATACAACAATGATCGGGGGAAAATGGTATATTTTAACAAGTGCCAATAAATAGACTATCATTGATGCAAGATAGAGTTTTATAGTGCCAAAATGAACTAGAAGGAATATGGAAATAGAGAAGATGCAGAATGCAGAGGTTTTTACACGTATAACGGATAATTCATGGTAAAAAGAGTTTGGGACTAGATCGGGGAGATCAAGGATTGACGGTGATCATTGATGAATTTTTCTAATATGCTTAAAGATTGATCAAAGAACTAAATGGAAGAAAAAAATTGATAGCTAGAAAAGGTATCAAGACAAGTGTTTGTATGATATTACTAATGTAAGATGTGATTGAAAAGGATAAACAAAAAAGCACTAACTTTGTTGAATATTGTTAAGGTTGTGGAGCTCCAAATGGCTAATTCATTGTTTGACCTAGGTTCCCAAAGGATGACAACATAGTGTGGATATCTTCTAATGGCATGATATCATGTAGAGATTCAATAATTTATTAGTATTCCAATATGTCTTATCTGGATAACTACGAAATGGAGATGGAAGGTGATTAAATGGGATCGATGGTGTCTGCGTAATGATCACCGTTGATCATAGATCATCATCGATCGATCAGTCAAGGATGGTTTAAAAACTATGAAAGGATGGAAAATGTTTTAAACTACTTGTCATCTAAAGGTTGAGGTTGTTTTAGGAATAGTGAGAGGTTGGGAATCAGAGTAGGAAGAGGTTAGAGGGTTAGGATGGCTAGGGTAATTTAGGTTAGGTTTGTTTTAGATGGTTAGGGAGGGTAAATAATATTCTACGAGGGTAAATGAGGCTTTATGGTGGTAATTTAGATTATAGAGATAATGGACTTAGGTAGTGATGATAATGATAGTGTGATTAATATGTATCAGGTCACCTAGGGGTGAAAAACTGGTGTCTACATTTGCCCCTTTTTTGAGTTTCCTATAAGCATAGGTTGTGAGATAAAAACTAGTGTGGAGACGGCCTAGTTTTATGGTAAGGATATTTTACCCCTCAATCCAATGGGAAACTATATTATTAATTAGATTAAAGAGAGTTAAATTGATTGAATATATTTGCTTAAAGATGTTCTAGGGCTTGGACCGTAGTCCTGAGTGACCATGTTGGAGAAATATATAGAGATGGTAGTAGTCTTGGAAACACTTGGTAGGGGACATTATGTGGCCTTAGGAGAGTGAAAATAATGTTCATATTATACAAATGTGTGCTTCGGGAATATTACTATAAGGATATGATCCAATGGGAGCACTCACACATGGATATGTGAAGTCGTGGGACCAATGGTTCTGAGAGGAAAACATCAATAATGTGTGCAAAAATAGATGTATAGACATAAAACAAAATTTTGAGAAGGTTATAGGCATCAAAGAAAAGGTGTATGAGCTTTAGATAGTGTCACAAAGTACTTAAAAGAGGTATAGATGACCAAAGTTAAAGAGGGTTTCTATAGATGACCAAATCGTTGATAATCGGTAATGATCGTGATAAATAGTGTAATAAACCAATTTGAGGCACATTTGGCTCATTTTCATTGGTGAGAGTTGTGAGTGGTGGTGATCATCATCGGTTATAGGAGATGATCATCAATGCGGTAATTTTTATTTATTTATTTTGTATTTTTGAATCGGTAATGATCGTATAAATAGTGGTTATATAAAAATCCAATTTGGGATTTTTTTAATTTTTTTGGATGCACAAATGGCTCATTTTCATGTGTCTAATTTTGATTTGAGAGTTTTGACATTTTTGGTGGTCTATTTTAAGTTTTGGTAGCTTTAGAGATGGACCCAAGTCATGGAAATTTTGAAGGAGATGATTGGAATAGTAAAGCTATTGATTAAGGGGAGAGAGGGCATATCTTGATATGTAGGTTTGATTTATTAATTTTGTTTTCATTTTTGTGTATTTGTTTTATTTTTCATTTATTTATTTTGTATTTTTGAAATTATTTAGGTGGAATGCCCAATCATCATTGATCCTTGACTAGATTGGATGGAAATTGGTTTATGTGGTATTTCTTCACTATTAGGCTTATCGAGCATATTGTTTTAAAATCGTTTTCCTTGATTCCTACAGTATGAAGTGGGTTTCATGATATGGAGGTATGATTAGATGAGAGAAGATTTTAGATGATTTTTGTTGATTTTTCTCGTGGTCAATATTTTTAGATGAATATGTTAATTATCTATCAATGGATTTGGCCGGATTGAGACACGTGCGGTGGATCTAGGGATAAAGAGTAGAGATTAAGACTACGACAGTAGATACCCAGATCTAATTATCTATCAACGATACCTATCGTTGTCAGTAAGAGATACCTTCTGGTGGTGGTAGATGAGGCATAGTATGTGGCATAGGAGGTGGAGCTCAAGGGTGTGGATGTTGATGATGTAGGCATATTTTAGGGTTTTAATGATTGGTGGACACAATAATGGGAGGCCTAAGGAGATGGATTGGGGTGGAGAGCTGGAGGAGGGTGATGAGGAGTTAGTGAGACTACAAGTAGATTTTGATGCACCTCATCTAGAGATGGATCATTTGGTAGTGGATTGGAATACTTGCTCATTGGTAAAGGGGTTATTTTCTACAGAGGAGGAGATAAGGCACACTTAGAGTGTGATACTTTTCAACAACAGAGAGATAGATATTGCCAATAGTGGGAGGGGTTGTGGTCAAAGTATGGGGAAATAGAAAAAAATTTAAATTCCTCTGCAAGTGGAGCACGAGGATCAAGGCTAGATGTGGAGTAGTTCATATTTCTTGTAAGAGGAGTGTTGGTAGTAGGTAGAGTTCAGATGATACCTCCGGGTTTTGTGACGAGAAAAGTATCATGCCTTAGGAGATGAGATGCGATACTATGAGTGACTTGTGACAGAGCACCTCCCAGATGCACCTCATTATACAAATTATAGAGTAAGGGAGTTTATATCATCTTGGTATACCACCTCGGTAAGAAATGGTGGTTATGCACATCCTCAAAGATATCCGGGACATGATGGAGGACCAAAGGGGGAAGAGTGGTGATAGATTTTCTAAATTTTGGTTTACCGCATAGTATGTGGATTTTGTATATGATTCAGATGTATAGAGCTCTTTTTGAGGCATTTTGTATAAAATTTCAATGATATATATATATATATATATATATGATTATGATTTTGGATTTATGTGATGTGATTTATTTTGATTTAATGTTATGTATGAGCTTTGTGATGTTATTTTGAGATATTTGGATAGATTAGATGTATGGATATGATGTTAGATGTTGATGTGATGTGACTTAAATATATTTATCTTTGTATGTTTTAATGCACTTTATTATGATTAAGAACAAATTTTAAATGTTTTCTTTAGACCGTATTTGATATATATATATATGATGGTAATTGTAATATGTATGAAAATGCACTTGAGGCCTTATAACAAATGTTAACATATAACTAATAATAATTAGTCACATGTAGGATCATGGATATATGGAATGAGGTTGTATACCTTCTTTCAACATGGAAAGGGTTTGTATGCAATTTTTATGGGGATAATAAGCTCTCCTTGGATGGCTTATAGGCTTGTGCCCCAACTGTATTTTTATTGTGCAAACCGGTTAATGTGGGAGGTTTACTTTTTTGGGAAAATTGATTGATGTGGGAAGCTTTCCTTGGATTATTTTTATTCTTTTGAATTTTGATATGAAAGTTGATCAATGTGAGAATCCTTTTGTATCCATTGGGTAGTCATCCTTTGAGGGATTGGTCTATAATTTTGATGTAATTTTTACTAATAGTTCTCCTTCGAGGGATAAGTGTATTTTTTTAGTATCACTTGATGTAATAGTTTTCCTTCGAGGGATAAGTCTATATTTTTATATCATGCATTCATATATATATATATATATATATATATATATATATATATATATATATATATATATATATATATATATATATATATATATAACTTTTTTAGCTACGAGAAGGCCTTCTAGACCATTTGGGGAGGGGAAAACACGTGTACCCTTAGCATATTTTTAGTTGGTAAAAGAGGGGAAGATGGAAGTAATGATTGTGAGGTTCCAACTTATGAGGAGGAACTTTTCCATGTGAAAATGTGATGAACAAAGCCATGGTGTTCATATTTAAGGTGGTAAACATAGGATGTTTATGGGAGACCACATAATTCTATATCATTACAAAAGTAAGTGACAGTTCGTGATGGAATGATATCTTTTATATGACTAATGTCATGGAGTATATTTGTTAACAATAGAAATTCCACAAGTGTAGAACATTTAGGGGTTCCATTTCAGCTTTACCATCAAGGGAGGCTAAGTGATAAGCTCTAGACCCATATTTATGAGTGATGATATATGGAACAATCCAATTTGGAGAAAACTTCCCATGTTTAATCCTTTCCAGAGTAGTGACATTTTGATTCTCTTTAAGGACAAGATCACCAATATTGAAATTATGTTAGTTGACATGTTTATTGTATGCTATTTTGATGCATTCTGATAGACTTGATAATGTTCGAGGGTTGTTAGGTGGTGTTCATCTAACAATTCTAGTTGTGTAAAGCACTCCCGACAATACTCCTCATCAAAAATGAAATCTTGCAGGAGACATGGAGGGATGGAATTTGGACTTACAAAGGAAGGATAGCCTTAGAGTGGTAAACTAAATAAATGGTAGTATCACCCGTAGGATTGTGGATGTTATTCTGATAGGACTAGAGAGAAAACAGAATTTGGGGATGTCAATTCCTTCCTACTTGATCAACGGTTTTCATGAGGATTTTGTTAAGCGCTTTATTATAGGATTATGTCTAACCATTTTATTTTGGGTAATAAGGAGATGAAAATATAATCTTGATGTTATATGTGTAGTAAATATTTTTCATCTCTTTATTTTTGAAATATTTTCCATTATCTATGATAATTTTGTGAGGAATGCCAAAGCAATAGATAATCTGATGGTGGATGAAGTCAACAATTTTCTCGGCTTTAGTGGATATGTGGGGAATATATTCCACCATTTTTGTGAATTATTTGGTAGCATTTATGATAGAATGATGTCATTGTGATGAATGAGGGTTGATGAGGCCAATGAGGTCAAATCCCTATTGTGAAAAATTCCATAAATCTTGATCGGGTTGTAGAGTACCTGACTCGGGATATGAGTAAGCTTGGAGTGTTGTTGACATTTGACACATTTATTAATGTATTCAGAAAAATATTAAGTATGGGTGGGCCAATAATATCCCATTTGTAGGACGTATTTACCAACATCTAAATCACAAATTTCCACCACATATGTCATCGTGGACTTCTTAGATAGCTTTAGTGGATTCATGAGATTTGAGGCATCTTAATAGGATACCATCAAACTCATTTTTTTAAAGGACTTTGTCTAGAATTCCATAGTGGTTAGTGCATTATATAAAATATCTTTTGACATTCTTAGATAGATCGAGGGTATTTTAAATCGAGAAAGATATCCATAGAATTGATTGTACCGTAGATCCGATTGGTTTTCTTCAACAAGATTAACACAAGGGAGTTCACTAGTGTGAGATGATGGATCAATTTTATGCACAACAATGGATAACTTGGAATCTTTGGTTGATAAGGGAATAAGCGATGCAAGAGAAGCCATATTGTCTATGAATTTGTTAGATGAGTTTAGGATTGTTTAGATTTTATACTTTGGTCGAAGGTTTATGAGAGGAAGTCAATAATGTTGTTGTATTTTTGTAAAATTTAATTCTTACATTGATAAGTTCCTTTGATTTGATTGATGATAAGCTAGGAGTATCCATTGATGTCTAAGATTTGAATACCAAGCATGACATCGGTTTGCGAGACCCATAATGAGAGATTCATACTTCAGCCATATTGTTGGTGCATTTGAAATTTAATTTAAAAGATAGAGGAATAGGATTCCCCCAAGGAGGTATGATGATGATACTAGAACCTCCCCCTTCCGACACTTAGAACCATCAAAGAAGAGTGTCATTTTGAGGGGAGTGTATTCTTGATCGATAGTGTTGATAGATTCATCAAGAAATTGTTCATGAGGTGGTTGATTATTAGGAGGGGAGCTTCTGTAAGTTGGTCGGTGATGGCTTGCCCCTTGATATATTTTTGTGACATGAATTCTAGGTCAAATTTAGTCATAAGCATGATCCATTGAGTGATGTGATCATTGTGATATGGTTTAGAATGCATAGCTTTGAGAGGATTGAAACTAGTGACAACATAAGTCTTATGATTAAGGAGATAGTGACGAAGCTTAGAATTCATGAAGTACAATGCACAACATAACTTCTCTACTTTGAAATGAGTTTCATAGTCATTATAAGTTTGGCTTACGTAATAGATCATCTACTCCCTACCTTTCTCATCTTGATTTGTTATCATAGTACCCGGGTATGGTTGGTGGTAGATATATATAGATAAAATGGCTCCCCCTCGCATGGAGGTGTGAGCATGGGTGGTGATAGGAGATATTTTTGAGCTCTTCAAAGGCCTTTTGATAGTTTTCATCCCACTTGAAATGGACATCCTTTCGAAGGAGATGATGAAAAGGTTGATGAGTAGTATGAAAGATGAGAAATGAAGTGGCGGGCGATTGGAGTCTACCTTAGAGACTACGAATTTTTTTATTAGGAGGAAGAATCTCAATGATGGCTTCTATTTTGGCAGAGTTCTACTTCAATTCACCTTATGGATACGATAAACCCTAAAATATTTAAAAATATACATTTGGCCAAGTTAAGGTGGAGAAAGTATTTAATGATGCAGAAAATATGACATCAAGGACAATGAGATGGTCCCCCAATGTTTGGATTTACCCAAGATATTGCCAACGCAAAGTGTTCCATGGTTTTATGGATGAGGTCAAGGAATATATAAGTCATGGCGAATTGATAAGTGGCCCCTACATTCTTAAGTCTGAAAGGCATAACTTAGTAGAAAAAGGTCCCCTGAGGGGTAATGAAATACATATTATGTTGTTCATCCGGTGTGATGATGATTTTATTATACCCAAAAAACCATCCATTATAGACAGCATCTCATGGCTTATAGTGAGGTCGACAAGATGATCGATGTTAGGAAGAGGGAATTCATCTTTAGGATAAGAGAGATTAAAGTCTCAAAATTATGTGTAGATACGTAACTTTCTAGTGGATTTGGTTACAGGTACGATATTAGATACCCATTATGGGTAATAAATGGGTAAGATAAAATTAGTAGAAATGAGACATTATAACTCTTCTTTTATGAGAAAGGCTATGTGAGGTTGCATCCTACATAGCTTTTACTTGACGGGCTTAGTGTTAGGGATTGTGACGATGTTATGGATAATGATGTTAGGGTCTATACATGGCATGTCATTGTATGACCATGCAAAGTCTCATTGCACTCTAAAAAAGGCAAGAAATTCTTTCAATCGTCTCTAATCTAAAGAATGGCCAACTTTTACTATGTGAGGTTTTTGTGAAGCCCCTATGGTGACGTCAATAGTGGATTGATTAAGAAGTGTAGACATGTCGATGGTAGATTCTTTGGAAGATAATGGTCTTCTTCCCCATGTAAGATAATATGGATTCATCGTCATGGCATTGAAGAATTTTGATGGTAGGGGAGTCTTCTACCATTTTAAGTAATACTAGTGGAAGGGTCTTAGTGTCATCATTATTCTAATAAGTGAGTGGTCCTAAGGTGATTTTATTGATTTAAAAAAGTTATGAGGAATGAATATGGTTTCATTTGTGTATGTGGAGTCATCAAGTGAAGAGGAAGAGGATGGATTTATTTCTACTATAGATTCGGATGTGGTGGTTGTGGAAGTGTCCGAGGAAGGATTATTGAATCCTAGTTCAAATTTATCATGAGGATTATAAAACTGTTCAAAATCCAAGTCATGTATGCCTTGTTTGTAATGTCTTAATACAAAAATTTCCAGGCATAGCGATGAAGATACATTTGTGCAAATTAGTTATTGTATAATAAAAAGAAGTCAAATATGAAGAGTTTGGTGTGATATTGATTGTCATAGTTGGGGAAAGGATCATTAATACCTCTGTATACAAGGTTGGTTTTTAGATGGGGAGAGGTCTAAATGGGATAATATATCTAACGCTTTGGTTCATGTATAGGTTTTTAGGTGTCCCATATGCATTAGGTGTAGGGAGTGATTTGAGGGCTAGAAGGTTTTATTCCCCTAGCAAGATACATTACATAACACCTTCAAAGGAGCTATCATTTGGTAGTTTAGATGTGGGGATGGAAGATCTTGAAGAGGATTCATAAGAGAGGATCCTGAATTTGTCTTAGGAATGAGAACATCCTTAGTTCGGTAGGTCATGTGACAATCTTTGAAAGGATTTGGGTCTATGGGAATAGTAAAGTTTTTACCTTCATGTTCATACTTTAGACAATGATGTAATGTTTATGGGATATAACGTATAGTGCATATTCATCCTAATAACATGTTGTAATAGAAATATCCTTCTACGATATAGAATATTTCATGAAGGATTTTAACTCCTACCTTGATGGGTAAAATGACCGTGCCTAGTGTAGGGGTGACATTGTCATTAAAGGTACACAATACGAAGGTGACTAGGCAACGATTGTATCGTAACTAAAGCTACTTGAATGTGTGATAGGATATGATGTTTATACTGGTGCCATTTTCAATCATAACTCAATTGATGAGGGTATCATCAATTTGGGCGGTGATAAAGAGTGGAAGGTCATAGTCTTCAGGCTGTAAGGATGGTATTTCATATTCATCAAAGGCAATAGTGGAAGACATTTCAAGAGTTCCAAAACGTTTTGTGAATAGTTGAGAGTCATTTTATGGCACTAAGATGGAGTTTAGAGCCTCAATCATTGTTTTTCGATGTTGCGAGAAGTTTGAACAAGATCGTAGAAAGACATCTTCACAGAGCTTGGTGGATTTATTTAATGACAATGTTTTGTAAGTACATGGTAGATTAGTTATGTGGAGCAGAGAGGATGGACACCGTGGCCTTGGAAGATGATGTGTTAGGTTATTTAGGGGGAGTAAGGGAGATAGATACTTTGGGCCCATTTTTTTTGAGGCCTTCGATTCTTGCACACGTGCCTTAGTGGTTATATGAAAAAAAAATATTTGATGTAGTGGATTCTTACTATAGGAATCCTCACTCTTGTTGAGGGTAGATGTGATGTTATGTGATGGTTCAAAAGGAGATACGTTTAAGGTTTAATGAGTTAGTTTAGTTTAATGGCTAGGCTTGATTGTAACTAGATGATTTGGATCTGCATGGAGAATCTTTTTCTAGCGATGTTGTGAATTGTGGCATGGAGGGATCTATAGTCCTCAATGGATTTTCCTAGTGTCTCGATGGTATGCACATAACACTTCATAATCATACGTGGAGGGAATTCACCCTTTGGATTCTCGATGACTTCATAGGATGTAATGTTACGGTAGTTTATTGGATAATATTTTAGAGGATTCTAGTATAGTATCATTTCATAGATGTCTGGGATGATGCTTTGAGAGTGGAGAGATCTATATATTGTTTTATGATTTAGATGTTTGAGCTAATAGGTTCATATTCTATGTGGCACATTTAGGTGTTGTTTGAGGAATGACCCTAGATTCTATAATGGTAATCATGAACTTAGATGAGGGATGAGGCCCTAAGATGGAAGGAAAGGGTTGTGTATTTTGTGGTAAGGTTGTATGAAGATTAGGTGGTATAATTTTTGTTTTTATGGATGAATGATTTGTATATTGTGTGGTGGGAATATTGAGATTCTTAATGTGGTGTCGAGTGACATGTTCTTCAAAATATCTTTTTGGAATTTCTATGATAGGTTCCTTTTCTCGGGGCTTTTGAAGATATAATTAGTAGATCTAAAGAGGTTGTGGTAGATGTAGGAGGGACCGGTGATCTTGGCGGTGAAAATACTAGAAGAATCGGATGATTTGGATGTTGTTTCGTGGCATAAACACTAGGTGTTAAAGGTGTAAGTGAGAAATATTTGAGGGTGTTGATAGTATGATGAGAATCGACAACATTACATTGGGTTTTACTTGGTAGGTGGGGAGTATTCGAGATAGCATTGTTTAAACACATTCAAGTTTGGTTTGGAGGTGTGTTTGGATTATCAAGTTATAAGTCTCCTCGGTCAATAATATCCTAAAGGATGTTTCTAAATGAATGACACCTTTCGATGTCGTGACCTCGAACTTGATATTATTTACTATAATAATTGTCTTTATACTATGAGGGTTTATAAATGGATGTGTCAATAAGGTGGATAGGGGAAGCTTAATCATGTACGTAGCTATAATCTTGTCAAAATTATGCTATAAGACTCCCAATATGTGTTTAGTTACATTAGGTTCACATTTGTTTGAAGTCCAAACAACCTTTGGGCGTGGCATTTACAACAATCTTGGTGGCCAATCCTTTAGATTTGTTGTTGCTAGAAGAATGTTTAAATCTAGATTTAGGTTTGGGTTTATTTGCCATAAGTTTTACCATACCATCTTCAAGGAACAAAGTTCTATTTGCTGGGCCATGGTAAAATATTTTTCAAATGTATAGAATGATTGGATCTAGAGTCTTGATGATATATGTTTAGCGTAGGATCGAGCGAATAACTCGATTAATTCATTTTTTAGAAGAGAAAAGGATAATTAATTGATAATACCCCACCATTTGGTGACCAAATACACAACAAACTCATCTTAAAAAATTTTAATAGAGTAGATATTCATGATGGTGATTTTATGAGAAATATTAATGGAGAAATTCTCTAAGAATATCTATGTGATTTGTGTGAAAGAGAAGAGGGAATATTGCAAGATGTTACTTGTACTCAATCAAGGGCAGGCCCTACCAATGACATGGGAAATGTCCTCAACATAAGATATTGGTCATGGGAGATGAGATAGCATGTATGTTAAAAGTCACTAATGTCTGCTTTGGTTCCTCCTTACTGTAGAATTTAATGAATTTTAGGAGTTTATAGTGTGGGGGATAGGCCTTAAAAGGTATTGATGTTTGGATGGATTCAATATAAAAAAATTTGTACAAGATATATTTATTGGGTCCCATGGTGGTGTCTTCAAGGATTTATATTCTACTTATTAACACCTACACGAGATCATTCTGAGGTTATTTTTTGTGTGAAGAAGAGGTAAAATCTTGGTTATAAGGATGGGGATGTGATTTATGATACAAATGATATGTTAGGATATTATAATGAAGAGGGGCACTCATTGGAATATTGTAGGGATTATGAGAGACTGACGGTTGTGAGGTTTGCATGTATTTATAAGGAATAGGAATGGAGGTATTGATAATAGGTTGGGATTGTTTTGGTATATATTGAGAAGGAATGGTGTTATATTGTGAAACAAGGGTAGTGGATTTCTACTATGAGAAGATATGGGTGCTAGGTAATGGAACTCATATTGATAGGGGGTATAGATGTAGGAATAGATAAAACTAGATTTTGGATTGATGATGTAGGTTATTATTGTGGGATGAATTGAGATGCAATAGGAGGGTTCATAATAAGAGGAACACAAACTGAGCCTACATGAGGTGGAGAAGGAACATTGGAGACTATGGAACTAGAGATGGAAAAGGAGGTCGCGGTGTGGCTGTGTAGCTAATGATCTCGATGAAGGAGATGATGATGTAGATGGTTGTTGGTTGGATGTGTCTTGTGATGAAATAGTGTTAAGATAAAAACTAACAAGATGAGTTTATGAAGCATATGTTGATGTGCATGTGTCACTAGTAGAGGGGTAAGGGATATTTGTTCTATTACATTGTATTAGGTAGTTTTTCAGGTAGATGTCATCCTACCAGTATTCCTTAGTTGCTTGTTGGATTTTGTGGAGTAATTCTACTTATTCCTCAATGTCTTCAATTTCAGGTTTGAATATGATAGTGCATAGAGTAAGCTCATGAAGGATATCAAACTATTCCCACATGAAGGGTTTTTGGATGATCGGGAGATCGTAGATGTTTGTGATCGATGAGAATAACTGGAACATTCATCTACGGTAGAGATATGCTTGTAATAGGCATGATTAAGTTTATGGATATAGAATATAACTGATAAGATGCAATGATTTGATAAGGAATATAATTAGACAAAATTATAGGTGATTCAAAGGAATCACCGCGATTGAAGGGAATTGTGGGAATTTCCTATGAAAATTTGATTTCCTTAGTAAACAATAAATTGATAGAAGGTAGAGATTAAAATTGACTATGTTGTTATTTTTTAGATGATAACTAAACTATAAATGATAATAAACATAAGAGATAGCCTTGTAATGAGGAGATAGTTGTAAGAATGTCCAAAAAGTCTAGTTGAGTTGATGATATTGATTTGTTGATTGTCTGCGAGGGGTCGCTAAAGGCTTAGGTGCACAAACCGATGTGTTACAATTCCTTGGAGTGGAACAATCTTGTTGATGGGCTTGATTATAGCTGAAATAATAGAGGTTTGTCATTGGCTAAATAAATCTTGAGAGTGAAGATTCACAATGGTCAAAAGATTCCTGAAATAGGAGTTTGAGCTCTTATTTATAATCACGGGTGATTTTTTGGAATGACCAAAGTGATCCAGAAATTCGAGGAATCCAATTAGAAGTGGTTGCAACCACTTACAAATTGATATTTTTAAGTATGGGGATGACGGAAAAGGGTTAGGGAAGACGTTAGGAGGTTATGATGAAAAGGGTTAGGATAGGTTTAGGGATATTTTAGGTATGCTTAGGAGGTTTGGATAGGTAAATATGATTTACTAGGGGTAAAAATAATTTTATGGGATGAGTAAGAAGAAATGTTTAAAGTAATAAATAATGTGTGTATGTGGTGATGAGTTGTATTAATTTCCTTCATAATAACTCATATTTTGTATTTTGATAATACCATTGTAGCCATGACCATGTATTTCTTAAGTACATCGTTGAACATCATTATTACAATGATGAACTTTCAACATAATGACTAATTGATATAGTTATATCTAATTATTTTTATTTTATGATACTATGGTGCATTTATTATTTTTATTCCAATAAATTATTTGGATGATTATGTGTTTTTATGCCACTCTTGGTTGTAAGAAATTTTCCATATCCAAAGAAGGAACCTAACCGCAATAACTCATCTACATCTAAAGAACTTGTCTCAAAAAGAACTGTCTCGCAAATGCGCAACATAAGGAAATCATTCACAACAAAGAGCCCGCATTTATGAAGATCTTTTGAAACATGAAGTGATGGCACTCAATTCCTTACACACCATTAGAGAAGTAGTTACAACAAGAATGTGGAAAACTAGGAAACAAATCAATATTTGATTTGGTCATTGATAAAGAACTGGGTGAAGAACTAATTGTTAGATTAACACTTGTGTGTTTTGCGAAGAACTGATTGTTAGTTAAACACTTGTAAATTTCAAAAATGTGTCGAATCTCTCACTTGTTCTCGCTAAATAATTCTTGATGTATTCTTCTTCTTCTCACATGTTTTAAATGATAAGGTATAAAGGAAAGGGTTGGTTCCTTGTAACAAGTAATTGAATAAGGAAGTAAATTATAAATTCAAAGGAAATAGATCACTATGATCTTTTGTTCCTAAATGTAATGTTTTACAAAAATCAATAAAGATATGAGTGCTTTCATTTAGATTTTTAGTCACATAGTAAGGAAGGGATTAGCACCCAAGTCAGGACGCACTTGAGGTCTTTTAAATCCCCTCCATTGTTTTATTTCATGCATATTTACTTAGGAACAATATACTTTCTAAATCTGCAACTTTGTTTCAATAATAGCATTTAGCAATAGTCCATTTTTAATTTTGAGCTTTATTTTACTTTCAGTATTGTTATGTGATAGTTATTTCCTTTCCAACCTCCTAGATCAACTATAACTATGCATACAACACCGACAGTATTTCAAGTCTACACTCCCTGGTTTGATAATTAAATGAATGTAACTCAATGTACAACATATTAACTACTGCAAGTTGATTTTCACCACCATTTTTGGTGTCGTTGTCGGGGATATTGAAAATTTATAGGATTTTATGAGGTTTTACATTTCTGAATTTGTTATAATAGACTAGGTTGTAGAAATTCCACCTTCAAAACCCCCACTAATGAATGTTGATTGAGTTGAGTCAGTTGATGTATGCATCATCATAGATATGCCCATGGTAGATTCCTACCCAATCCTCAAATAGCATAAATTAATTCTAATTCTAAAGAAGAAACATCCTCTTCTATACATGGTTTTCTTATAGAACACTCCCTCCCCAGTGAGATCTTTAAGGTTGTTCTTGAACAACCAAACATGGAAGAGGAGGTGAATCAAAACATGGAAGAAGGGGAACCAAGAACATTTGATTTTCCTATCTCCAATAACAATTAGGCTTCTCAAATGAAGAACATCTCTCCATCATCTCTTCCTAATTTTCATGGATCTATGATTTAAGACCCATAAACTTTCTTTGAGTTTGATGTCTTATGTAGTTATGACTACATGACTAATACACACAAGCTGAAGTTGTTCCCTGCTACACTCAAGGATGCAACCTTGAGATGGTTTATGGGCCTACAAAGATATGTTGTAGCCTACAAGAACTATTCTAGAGAAACCATGAAAATAATAAGAAGTGTTAGATCAAAGGGTGGAGAAACTGCCAAAGGAATTGGGGAAATATCTAAATCAAAATTGTAAACATGTTTAAGAACATGAAACAAGAAATAGTTAATGAAATAACCACCCAGCTTGATGCTCTACATGCAAAGAAGAAGAGAGAGGATGTAGAGGTAGAACTTGCAAAGTTCTACCATTCTTACAGAAGAAAGAAATATGATTGTAGATGTAGGGGACTAGCCAACATTACAAAAGGAAAGGAGGTTACACCAAAGTTCAAAATGATAGAAATGAAGGATGGGAAATTTTTCTACGTTTCCCAAAGGAAGCCATGGACACTAATACAAAGAGTTTTTTCACAAGATCCCATGCAATATTTTCAAACTTGGGATAGTAGTTCATATATACAACCCCTACCTTGGGATTATACTCGGTAAGGATGGGCTCCTTATCCTAGCCAATACCAAAAGCCATGACAACCTCAATTCTTGAGCTAATAGTGGTAAACCCCTTATTCATGGAAACAACCTTGGATAGGATGACAATAATGGATAAATCAACCTCCAAACTACCAATAACCCTACCACTAACATCCCTACCCATAGCAGAAATTTTTGATGCCAAACCCCAATCTAGATCTCAACCAAAAACTACTCAATTTTTTGCTCAACCAAAGCACCTAACCCCAATAATAAATCTTCTCATCTAGCCTATAACGTTGAATCAACTTGATACTCTTCTTATTCAGTTGATGTTAACAATATTCATCTCCTCTTAGGAAGAGTAATTATGCCACCAAGTAAACCTACAATCAAGGAGATAAAATATGAACCCTTGTTGCTGCAAGTTGATCTCAGTAGCAAATCCTGAAATGTTGCAAGATGATCCACAACAACATGAAAAAAATTCCAGCAAAAGTAAGATGCAAGTCAATGGACCCCATTTCTAGAAAGATTACAAGAGAGAAAAATTGACCTCTCATTAGATTCCGATTCGATTTTGTCAATCAGTTGAATGACATTTGTGTAAAGATTCCACTCATTCAAGCCATCAAGGATGTGCCTATTTACAAAAATATAATCAAGGATCTATGTATAAAGAATCCAGGAAAAAAAATAAAAGATCCATCTACTATACAAGTCATTGGATAGTTGGTTGACATCATGCTTGGAAACTTTGTGCTACCTAAGTACATAGATCCAAACAATCCTTTGGTGAATGTTATTATCAATGGAACTACAATTAAAAATACTTTGATTGAATTAGGGGCAACAATCAATGTCATGACCAAGAAATTCATGGATGACCTAAAGTTGGAAGGACTGAAATCAATAGCTACAATTACAACTAGTAGATAGATCAACAGTAAGGCTTGAAGGAGTCCTTGAGGACATTGTTGTGGTGGTAGACTCTTGGGAATACCCTATTGATTTCATTTTCCTACAACCAAAGGAAAGTCTAGGAGGTTACCCTCTTATACTAGGAAGGCCATGGTTGGCCATTATTGATGCATTTATAGGGTGCAGTTCTAGCAACATGATCATCTCAAATGGAAATGGTACCAAGAAACTTATACTCTATCCTCCTGCCCAACCATTGAATGATGAGGATCAAATAGTTTGGATTGAAGAACCAAAAATTGATCAATGCTTTGTCCAACAATTGATGATGTTGGAAAAGTCTTGCACTATTAAATCTCAAGAGAAATATTTTTTTCTCTCGTAATATTCTGCAAAATAGATACGGAAGAAATGAAGAAGTTGATGATAGATTGAGGTTTTGAGCTTTCCTTTGAACCAAGTCTTACCATAGCAGAGCACCATGAGTATTCCAAGTAAGAATTGTATTTTTCACCAACTTCTTCCTCATGAATACATATTAAATTATGTTAGTAGCAACATGTGTTCAATGTTGGACCTCTCTAAGAAAGTAGAAATAACAACAGGGAGGCCACTAAATGTAAGCAAGATGTTGAATATATAATAGAGCAATTGTTGATTGCTCTTCTTTAAGAACATAAGATAGAATTTTCTTAGGATTATAGTGATATGCATGGGATTCATCCTAAGATTTTTTTCATAGTATTTATATCAAAGAATATTGTAAACCAATCGGATAGTCACGAGAGTTGGATAAACCCAGAGTAAGATAAATTGTGAAGGGTGAAATACAAAAGTTGCTAGATGTTGGATTCATATACCCCATATCAGACAATCAGTGGGTATCACCTCTGTAATTATACCAAATAAGAATGGGAAATGGATAATATGTGTGGATTACAGAGAACTAAATTCAGCCACAAAGAAAGACCACTTCCCATTTCCCTTCATTGATCAAGTACTTGATACCCTAGCTGGTAAAAATTACTTCTCATTTCTTGATGGATACAGTGGTTACAATCAAATCTATATTACACCAAAGGACCAAGATAATACTACATTCACATGTCCATGGGGACATTTTCCTATTCAGTTCTCCCATTTTGCCTATGTAATGCACCTGCCACATTCTAGAGGGAAGTCCTAAGTATCTTCTCTTATTTGACAAATGATTACATGGAATTCTATATGGATGACTTCATTGTTCATGGTAGTACTTTTGAGGAGGCTATGAAAAATATGGATAAGGTCTTAAGAATATGCAAGGATCACAATTTTCCCTAAGAAATGAGAAGTGTTATATGATGATGTCAAAGGGTATAGTGCTAGGGCACTACCTTTCTCAACAGAATTCAAGTAGATCTAGAAAAAATGTTTGTCATAATCAACCTTCCCACACAAAGGAAACAAAAATATGTTAGAATATTTTTAGGCCATGTTGGATATTATATAAGGTTTATACAAGACTTCAAAGAAAATTGTAGCACAACTTTTTGCATTTCTAGGAAAGGATGTTGATTTTGTATGGATTGAAAGTTGTGAAAGTGATTTTCAAACTTTAAAAGAGATGTTAACTACTACTCCTATTTTGAGAGGACTTGACTATAACTTTCCTTTTCACATCCACACAGATGCATCAAATCATGTTATTAGAGTTTTATTAGGTCAAAAATATGATAGCCTAAATTATGTAATATACTATGTCGCAAGAATTTACAACATGCAGAATTAAACTATGCAAAGTGACAAAAAGAGTTCTCAAGTAGTAGTATATTCCATAAAAAATTCAAACATTATATCACATGATATCTAGTGTTTATTCACATTGATCATGCTACAATTAAGTATCTGGTAAAAAAACCAATAGTAAGCAAAAAAATCATAAGGTGGTTGCTCCTCTTGCAAGAATTTGATGTCACGATAGTAGACAAGCCTGGAAAGATAATGCGGTGGTAGATTTCCTCTCAAATATGGAGACCAATAGTGAAGAGAAAGTAGTTGATGATTCATTTCCAGATGAGCACATATTTTATATTTCTATAAGAACACCCTGCTACACAAACACAACCAACTAATTTGTCTCAAGTAAAACACCTCCACATTTTTCATCCTCTCAGAAAAGGTATTTAGTTGAAAAGAGTTTACCCTTTTCTTGGATAGTTAGACTTCTCTTTTATACATGTCAAGATCAAGTAATGAGAAGGTGTATAGATGATGAGGAGATATTTTATGTCCTCAGAGCCTACCACAATGAACCTTGTGGAGGGAATTTTGTTACAAAGAGAACAACACAAAAGGTGTTGACTATTGGCTACTATTGGCCAACATTACATAAGGATGCAACACTATACACTAAGAGATGTGACAAATGCTAGAGAATGGGAAATCCCACTAAGTTTGATGAGATGCCATTGCAACCTCAATTGGTTCTACAACCTTTTGATAAGTGGGGCTTATATTTTTTTGGCCCTATAGACCCTCCATCTTAGGAAAAAAAAGTATATTCTGTCTGTACATATTACCTAACTAAGTGGACAGAGGTAAAAGCATTACCAAACCAGACCAGTGAGAAGGTGGCTAAATTCTTGTATGAGAACATATTTACTAGATATGGAGTTCCAAGGGATATTGTGACATACCAAGGTACACATTTTACTTGTTGATGTGATTTTTGATTTGGTCAGTGAATATGAAATCAGGCATAGGAAGTCTACACCATACCATCCCCAGTCTAATGGCCAAGTAGAGGTTACAAACAAAGATATAGAGGCCATATTGAAAAATACTATAGCACTCCACATAAGAGACTGGGTAGAAAAACTTCCAGAAGTAGTCTGGGCATTCAATACAACATGGAAGACCACAACTAGCTTCACACCATTTGAACTATTATATGGAAAGACTAATGTTTTTCCAATAGAATTTGAGCATAAAATGTTGAGAACTGCACTTGAGTTAGGAATAGACTTATCAGAATCTTAGAGATAGATAATTATTCAACTCAATGAGTTAGATGAATTAAGAAAAGAAGCATTTCATAACACAGAGGTAGTGTAAAAATAATGAATAGAATGGCATGACCAATATATTAAAACAAGACAGTTCTAGGAAGGTGACTGGGCACTTTTGTTTGACTCAAAATACAAGGATCACATATGGAATCTCAAAACAAGGTGGCTAGGACCCTATGAAATTGAGAAGATATTCCCTAATGGATCTTTGAAGCTTACTACTATTGATCCTGTGAGATTCAATTTGTTGTTAAATGGCCACACATTAAGTTTGTATAAAAGGTGGTTGATAAAGGCTCATTTATGGAATTGTTCAGAGGAGATCAGAGAAGAATGGAGAAAGAAACATTATAATTAACCTCAAAGGTTGATCATGTTGGCTCACCTTCTGGGATTTCAGAGAATTGATGAGATTTCAATAGCCTTGGATCATTCAACTTGTTGAATATTTCAAGGCCAAATAAAAGTGTTGAGATCTACCTTTCTGGGTGATCATCAACAATATGTTAACCCGTATTTTAAAAAAAAAAAAAAATGTTTTGCAAGTATTTTTGACAAGTTATTGTAGGAGATCATGATCTCCATCACAAGGAGAGAGTACAATGACCAAGGGTTTAACTTACAACCACAAGAAATAATATCCTATTTGTTTGTAGTGTCTGGTAGAACTCATGGTTACATAAAGGAAGCATGCATGAGTGGATGATCTATAAGGAATGATTGACACCCCAACCAATTGGATTTCCCTCTCCGAAAATAATTTTTTTGCAGTAAGGAGAAGTCAACACAAGTTAAACCCACATCCGTAGTATCATAGGGCACTTGCATGCAACCAAGACTCTAGTTCAATAAAGCATGCACATCAATCATTGCAAGCAATAATGAGATAAGTGCATACATCTATTACTTTAATAAATTATGATTAGATTAATTATATTTAATTATTAATTATTCCAATTCATCATGCATGTGCCACATTAAAATACCATCGCCTTTCAGCTATGATGTGTCCACTTAAGCCCTCCACATAATCCAACATGTCACATCATTTTGCTTCATGACCTCAATGTTGTCACATCCACTTAATGATTAATCACCCCTAAATGTATTGCTTGTCCCCTTGGTAATAAATTTCAAAGTAATCAAAATCCATCAACACAATTCATTTTTGTAAAGTTCTTTAAAGGAAAAAATTTGTGATTGTGTATTGCACCTAGGAGAAGTTGTGTATCCACCATGGGAGGTGACTTGATCAAATATGAACCTTCTGCACATTTTCAACTTCTAAATCATCTTGAAATTGTATAATACTTTGAGGATCATGGTTGGATGCAATACATCAACAAGTTTCAAGGTTTTGATGAGGCAATTATGGTAGAATTTTTAAATACCTTGAATGATGGAGAGGAAAAGGTAAAATGGTTAACCATTAGGGTAAGTGATGAGATTTTAGCATAGGTCTTTGGTTTACCAAATCAGGAGAGCCATTTTCAAACAAAGCTAACCCATAAAAGCAAAAGAAGATAATTTGCAGAAAATGATGACAAGTTCATCTTAGACCACCAAGGTACTTTTAGAACATATCTCAAACCCTTATGGGCACAAGCTGCCATTTTTTTATTCAATACTTTACTTGTGAAGGGATATATTCAAGGTTAAACACAATGCATTTCAAATTGTTAAATCATTTAAAGAACAATCATCAAGTAAATGTTCCAAATTTCTTACATGAGATGCTTAAGAAAATGAGCAAAGAGGTTCAGAGGGGTAGGGCAACACTTTGTCACATCACTATCTAGTAACCCTAGTGGTCAAACACACTTTGTAGAGGGATCACCCTCAAATATCATGGGATGACTTTGTGAAAGTGAACAATATTGAGACCTTGTTGGGAAACATGAGGAAAAGGAGAAGTAGCACTGAAATTTCTTCTACACATATGCTAGAGGCTGCACCATCCTCTTCCCAACCTCAAGAACCCATAAATTTTGAAATTTTTCCTTCCACTAAGAAACCCTTGTACCTATTTCACTAGAGAGAATATTTATTTTGAAACCTTATTAGAATTCTCCTCCCCTGAAACCTCCACTTCAAAAAATAAAAGGAAATCTACTCATTCTACTCCAAAACAACCTAGGTACTCCCATAGGCTTAGGACAAAGAGGAAAAAACCTCTAGTTCAAGACAATCTCAACCCATCTCAGTGGAGAGTGATTTGGAAGCCATAGAAGAAAATTTTGAGCCTAAACCATTAGAAACAGAGAATAGAGCTATTTCTCCCACAATAACTCAAGATCTAGAATACCATGAAAAACCAATGGAAGGGAAAGAATAATTAAATCAGAATGAGGAAACAATTCATGAAGTAGAGAGTCATGAAGTGAGATAGGAGGAAGAGGAACTGGAAGGAAGAAATGAACAACAACAAATGCCTGTAGAAGATATTAATGAACAATTCATTGAGAAATTTGTTGAACAAGCACAAAATTTTAGTCTGCAAGAAGCAAATGTAGAGCCAATTCAGCCCCAAATTATTAATCATGAAATCATCAGGGAACTTGAAACTCCTTGTTTTGAGATGGGAACAAATACTATGGGGTGTAATATTGACAATTTGATGATGCAAATGGATGCCTACATTAATAGGATTAAGAATAAATTAGACAAGGAGAAGGAAGACCTCATCTCTAAACATAAGAAGGAAATGGAAGAAAAAGACAAAGAGATTAAGAGGCTTAAAAACTAGAGGAAACAATGCATGTAGCATTTGAAATGTTGATTTGTAGACCCCCATCAAGTGTATATGCCATATACCTAAAATAAAATATGTTTTACCACAAGTTTACTTGCATAAATTCTGATATGATATATGACATTAGATCAGCCAGAAATTCTTTACTCTGTATTAGCATAGTACACATGAACTCTAGAATTTGTTATGTGATCTATATTTGCATAATTATTCCCTTCCATATGATAGATATTGGATCCTAATTCTGTATATTGGGGATGTACAGTTAAGGCACTATGTTCTTATTTTTCAAATGAATTGGAAAGAGCTAAGAAAATGGAGGAATATAGACATTTGGAGAAGGTTACACCACTGTATATCAGAGTTGAGGCAACAAAAATAGATGAAATTTCATAACAATATGAAAACTATATGGAAGTGGATGAAATCAAAGATAGAGTGTTGTAAATGAGGGTGGATGCCCACACAAAAGTCAGGAACATGATCAAGGAACATGGAGTTCAGGTTGTGATGACATGCAGAGTCAGATGGATAGAGTTATCCCCTACACTCCAAAGGAAATAAATGCACTCCTATCCAAATATAATTCCAACGTTACTGAAGGGTGAAAAATATATTGAAATAGAAAATGAATGTGGGGATGAGTGGTTTCCTATAGCTTATCATCCTCCAATATTTCATTTCCCAATTACACCTTGGATAGGAAATTTACCAATCAAATAGAGAGTAAAAGAAATATTCTAGGAAATATTCATGAGGAATGGTGGGTATTTATTATTAGAAGAAAAAGGAACAGACACACCCATACATTTTAGGCAAGAATGCAGTTTCCAACAGCAAATTTATTAAGTTCTTGAATGAGGAAATTCAAGCATTTAAGCTTGGGGGTGTGATGAGATGTATTAATTTCCTTCATAACAACTCATATTTTGTATTTTGATAAGACCATTGTATCCATGACCATGTATTTCCTAAGTACACTTTTGAGCATCATTATTACAACCATGAACTTTTAACTTAATGACCAATTGATATAGTTATACCTGATTATCTTTATTTTGTCATATTATGTGTGTATTTATTCTTGTTATTCAAATAAATTGTTTGGATGATTATATGTGTTGATGCCACTTGTGGTTGTAAGAAATTTTCCATATGCAATGAAGAAACCTCTCTACAGCAACTCATCCGCGGCAAAAGAACTTTTCCGTAAAAAATCATTCGCACATTTGTCAATCTTTCACAACAAAGAGCCCTCATTTATGAATATATTTTAAAACATGAAGTGATGGAACTCAAGTCCTTACATGCCATTGGAGAAGTAGTTACAACAAGAACATGGAAAACTAAGAAACAAATCAATATTTGATTTGGTCATTGATAAAGAACTAGTGAAGAACTGATTTTTAGATTAACACTTGTGTGTTTCATGAAGAACTGATTGTTATTTGAACACTTGTTGTGTATTTCAAACATGTGTCAAATCTCTCACTTGTTATGTTGAATACTCCTTGTTGTATTCTTCTTCTTCTCATGTGTTGTAAATGATAAGGTATAAAGAAAAGGGTTGGTGCCTTGTAACAAGTCAGTGAGTAGAGGAAGTAAGTTAGAAATTCAAAGAAAATAGATCACTTTGATCTTTTGTTCATAGATGTAATGTTTTATGAAAATAAATAAATGTCTAAGTTTTATCATTTAGTTTTTAGTCACAGAGTTAGGAAGGTATTAACACCCAAGTCAGGGCCCACTTAAGGTCTTCTAAATCCCCTCCATTTTTTTATTTCATGCATATTTACTTAGGAACAATCTACTTTCTGAATCTACAAATTTGTTTCAATAATAACATTTAGCAATAGTCCATTTATCAATTATGAGATTTATTTTACTTTCAGTATTGTTATGTGATAGTTATTTCTTTTCTAACCTCCTAGATTGTGTGGCCAGGAATTCAAGTGATAGGGGAACCAATGGGTTTGTTTCCTATAGAAATATGACTTAATGATGGAAAGGGGAGATGAAAATAATGGTTTGATGAGGTTAAAGGACCAAAAATTGATGTTGCCATAAAGGTGGGCTTATGTAGCCAAGAATTCAAGTGATAAGGTATCCAAGGGGTTCATTTCCTATATACATATGACTTAACGATGGTAGAAAAAGGTCCCGATAGAGGACTAGATATGGGTCCTGGCAAGTGATTGGAGGAGCATCGCCTGTGGAGATGTCTATTTAATGGATGTTCTGTTTACTCGATAAATGGTATTTTTATGTAAACCGATCTTTTATGAAGCCTATATTCAATGTATATTTTTGATATACGGATCTTTGATAATCCCGATGATGTATATTAACACATTGATTTGATATCTATATGATTTTTATTTCGATATATGTGTTGACCTATTTCAATGTGATGTTTAGATGTGATAATGTAGTATCTAGATGTGGTCATGATATTTGGATGTTGATAAATGTTTTGATTATATTTGATTTTTTGTTGATATGGATTAAATGTAGTGTTAAAACAATAGTCAAATGCATTTAATTTTGATGTGATGCTTAGACATGATATTGATATGTGGATCTTAAAGATGTATATTTGATTGTGTTTGTTAGATATGACAAAGATGGTTGTATTTTTGGTTTGTCAATGTGATGTGCATCAAAACTTATTCTAATCATGGGTCAAATAAAATGTGAACGGGTTTCTTCTAGACTAGATTTGATACATATGTGATGGTAAAATGTATAAGGAAGGCTCTTGAAATTTTTGGCCTTATAACAGATGTTAACATATGACTAACAATGAGCAATCACATGTAGGATCTTGGATATAGATGAAATTGAAATGTATACCTTCCTAGAACATGGGAAGGGTTGACATATGTAGGTTGTGCGGGAGAGTAGGTTCTCCTTTCAATGGTTTTATAATATTTCTCCCCAACTATACATTTTATTTTTATGCAAACTTATCAATGCGGGAAGTTTTCTCTAATGGGAAAGTTGATCGATGCGGGAAGCTTTCCTAGGATGCTTTTGATATTTTGACTTTTTGAAGGTTGATCGATGTGGGAAGCCTCTTTTTATAATGATATGGGTATCCATCCTTCGAGGGAGTGGTCTACAATTTTTTGAATTCATCGCTTTCAAATAGTTTTCCTTCAAGGGATCAGTCCTTCGAGGGATCAGATTTTTTTCTTTTTGACAATATGATTTTGGTATTCGATAGTTATCCTTCAAGGGATTCATCTATTTATTTTGATGAGATGAATCCATGGATATTTTTATTTTATTTTTACACTCACAAAGTGAGACACGGAGACCATTTTGAGGAGGGGAAAATATGTATGCACAGACTACACATATGTGTCTCGTAACATGTTTTTAGTCGGTAGACAAGGTGGATGGATGTAATGATTTCGGGTTCCTGTAATGAGGAACTTGTCTATGTGAAATATGTGATGAACAGATCCACGGTGTTCATCTTTAATGTTTTGAGGACAATTATGGAAAACAACATGCTTTCAAATCATTACAATGATGATATGATGGGTCAGGTGGTGGAATAAGATCTTTGATGTGACTATCATCATGACGGTTAATGTGTTAACAAAGAAAATATGCAAGTGCAAGTCATTCAAAGGATCCTTTTTAGTTGTTCCATCAAGGAGGCTAGATGATAAGCTACCAACCCATGTTTGTGAGATATGACATATGGACCGATCCAGTTAGGGGAAAAAATTCCATGTTTACTCCTTTCCAGAGTAGTGAAATTTTGATTCTCTTTGAGAATGAAATTACCGATGTTAAATTCATGTTCTTTGACATGTTCACTATACACGTGTTTAATGTACTCTTGATAGAAATGATGGTGTTCGAGAGATGTTATGCGAAATTCATCTAATAACTCCAATTTTTAGACTTTCATAATGATAATCCTCATCAGGGATAAAATCTCGATGGATACACAAAGTGATGGGATTTGAACTTCTAGGGGTAAAACCTCCTCGAAGCCATAGACTAGAGAAAATGGGGTAGCACCTATAAGAGTACATATGTTAGTACGATTATCCTAGATATAAAATACGATCTGGAGGTGTCAATTCCTTCCCTTGATCAATGATTTTCATAAGAATTTTGTTAACTATTTTTTAGAAGCCTCACTTATCCATTCGCTTGTGGATAATAAGGTGATTAAAATCTTAGTTTGATGTTGAATGTGTTGCATAATTTCTTAACTTCTTTATTCTTGAAATATTTTCCATTATCAGTGACTAGCTTGTGAGGGATACCAAAGTGACATATGATATGCTGATAGATGAAATCAACGAATTTTTTTCTTTAGTAGAGACTACAAGAATATCCCCTACCTATTTAGTGAAATATTTAGTGGTTGTGATGATAGAGTGATGTCATTGTGATGAACAAGGGTTGATGAGGCCAATGAGGTCTAACCCCCATTGTGAGAAGGGCCATAGATCTTGAGAGGGATATAAATCCTAACTAGGAATGTGAGTGAGATTAGAATTTTGTTGAAACTTAATGCATTTATTAAAATACATGCAACAATTGTGATTGAGAGTATGCCAATAATATCCCATTCGTAGGTTGTTTTTGGCAAAATCCAAACCATTAAAGTGTCTTCCCCATATGTCGTCATAGAATTCTTAAATGGATTTAATAGATTTGTGAGATTTGAGACATCTTAACAAGATGCCATCAAATCCACGCTTGTATAGAACATCACCTACAATGACATATCGGGTATCGCATTAAAGGAATGATTTATTAGCATTTTTGGATAAGTCGAAGGAATTTTAGATTCTGAAATATATTCAAATTTTTGTCTCAGACTAAAGATTTGTTGGATTTTTTTATAAGATTGATAGAAGGGAGTTCATTTTTATGAGATGGTTGATCAAGTCTGTGTACAACAATGAACAGTTTAGAATCGCCGATTGATTGATATGGGATGAGGGATGCAAGAGAGGCCATGGTGTTTGCAAACTTGTTGAAAGATCATGGAAATATTTGGATGGTGTAATGATCAAAGGATTCTAAGAGGAATTCAACAATGGTTTTATATTTTTGTAGAATCTCATTTTTACATTGATAAATTCCTTTGATCTTATTGATGAAAAGTTGTGAATCTCCGTAGATGTCCAATATTTGAACACCAACATTATGGTGTTTCGGAGACCCATAATTAGAGATTCGTATTCTTCCATGTTGTTAGTAAATTCAAATTTTATTTTTAAAGATAAAGGGATATGGGTCCCTTAGGGAGGTATAATAACAATACCAAAGCACCTCCCCTTATTGATACTTAGATCCATCAAATAAATGCATCATTTTTATAGGAGTGTATTTTTATTGATAATTTTGATAGATTCATTAGGAAATTGTTTGTGGGGTGATTATTATCTGAAAGAGGGCTTCGGTGAGCTAATCGGTGATGGATTAAACCTTGATAAAAAATTTTGAAATGAATTCAAGTTCAAACTTGGTCATGAGCATGATCCAACGAGTGATGCATCACTATGACATGACTTAGAGTAAATGGTTTTAAGAAGGTTGAAGTTGGTAATGATGAAAGTCTTGTTATTAGTAGATGATGACATAGCTTTGACGTTGTGAAGTACAGGTACAACAAAACTTTTTGGCTTCAGTATAACGAGTCTCATTTTCATGGAGAGTGTAACTTATGTATTAAATGACTTATTCATGACCTCACTCCTCTTGATGATTGAGTATGGCCCCCAAGGCATGATTAATATTGGATATGTAGAGGTAGAAAGGATCTCCCTCACATCGAGATGTAGGCATAGGTGGCGATAGGAGGTATTGTTTAAGATAATCGAAGTCCTTTTGACAATTTTCATCCCATTTAAAATATACGTCCTTTCAAAGGAGATGATGAAAATTCTAACAATGATCTGAAAGTTACAAGATGAAGTGATAGATCGATTGGAGACTACGTTAAAGGCTATGAAATTATTTGAGGTTTGATGGAGGAGGAATTTTGATGATGTATTTTATCTTGGTGGGGCCTACTTCAATGCCCCGAATAGAGATGATGAACCCTAAGAATTTTCTAGTGAGAACATTGAATACACACTTAGCAGGGTTGAGGCGAAGAAATTATTGGGTGAGATGGGAAAACATGATATCAAGGACAGTGAGATGATCCTTATGTTGCTTATATTTTCCTAAGAGTTCAACAACATAGTCTTCTACGGTTTTATGGATAAGATCCTAGGAAATATACTTCATTGCACGTTGATAAGTAGCCCCTATGTTTTTAATTCCAAATGGCATTACTCAATAATAGAAAGTCCCCAAATGAGTGATGAAGGATGTTTTGTGTTTTTATTCTATGCAAATGAGAACTTAATTGTAGTTGGAGAAGCCATCCATTAGGGAGAGCATTTCATGGCCGGTGATGATATTGATGAGTTGGTCAATGTTTGGGGGGAAAATCATCTTTGGGACAAGAAAGGTTGAGGTCTTGGAAGTCGAACAAATGCATAACTTTCATGAGGATTTGGATACGAGCATGATATTAGAGACCCATTATGGATAATCAATGGGTATGATGAAGTTAGCAGAGAGAAGGTGTTGTAATTCTTCTTTGATAAGAATATCCACACAAGGGTGCATCCTATATAGATTTTTTTAACGGGCTTAGCATTGGGATATGTGACGATATTGTGAACGGTGATATTAGGGTCATTACCCATCATGTCGTTATATGACCATGTAAAAATTGACTATTTAGAAAGGAGTTTTTGAAGTCCTTTAATTCTTCTGGATATAAGGATTTACCAACTTTGACTATGTGAGGATCCTATGGAATTCCTATGTTAACATCGATGGTAAAATCATTTAGGAGTTTGGATATGTAAGGGGAAAATTGTTTTGAAGGTAATGGTGCATGTATCCCATATAAGAGAGGATGGATTGGTCATCATGGCATTGAATAATGTCAACATTAGGGGAATCCTCTCCTATCATTTCATGTAAAACGAGAGGAAGTGTCTTAAGTAGCATGGCTTTTGATAAGTAAGTGGTCCTAAGTTAATCATGTTGACTAAAAAAATTTAGATTGGATTGAAATGGTTTCATCTATGTCCATGGGGTCATCATGTGTAGATGGGGAAGGTGGCTTGGGTTCTATTACGGATCCGGATGTGGTTTTTGTGGAGGCCTTAGAGGCTAGATTTTCAAAACCTAACCCATATTTTTCATGAGGTTTGTGGGAATGATCAAGGATTAATTCATGGATGCCTTATTCATAACGTTTGGCCTTGAAGATTTTTAGGCACAATGATGGAGGTACATTTGTGTGAAGACTTATCTATATAGGAATATGAAGTCTAATTTGAATGGTTTGGCATGACGCTTATTAGTAGGACACAAAGAAGGGTGATTGATCCCTTTGTAAATGAGGTTGGTTTTTAGATGGGGTGGACCGAAGGAGATAACATCTCCAACATGAGGTTCATACATGGGATATTTTTCAGGTCTACTATATTTCTTTGGTGTATGAAGATAATTAAATGTAAGGAGGTGATACTCCCCAAGTGAAAGATGTTGCATGATGTTGTCGAAATAATTGTGGTCGAAATTTTGATGAAGGGATAGATGACTTATTAGAGGATTCGATGAGAATATCCTGAATTCATTTTAGGGACCAGCATGTCATTCAATCGATATGTCATGTGACATGTTTTGAAAGGGTTTGGATCCACAGGGATAGTGAAATTTTTACCCTTATGTTCATATTTAAGAAAATGATGGAGTGTTGAAGGGATGCAATGCATGGCATGTATCCAAGGTTGACCTAATAGCATGTTATATTGAATTTTTCTTTCTACCAAATAGAAGAGTTTGTGGAGGGTTTTAACGTTGACCTTGATTGGTAAGATGACCATGCCTAATGTGGGAAAGATGGTGTCATTGAAATCTTCGAGTACGGCAGGTGGTTCGGGTGACAATGGTGCTTTGAGTAATTGAGGTTGATCAAATGCATGTAATGATATGATGTTAATGTTGGAATTGTTATTGATCATGACCCTCTTAACAATAGTATCATCGATTTGGGAGGTGATGAATGTAACAACCACTTTTGTCACTTCACATCCATGTTTTTTTGTTTTTTAAAAAATTATGCAAATTGATTTAAATATATGGGTATTTAAATATATGGATTACATAAACCTTAATGCAATCCATTTTGATAACTTATCATAAACCATGTGCATTTTTTGAGGATAACAGATCCTACTCAATCCCCCTCAATGCTCTTTACAATACAATACATCAAATGTATCCTTTGGTTTTCCCTTTTTTAGGATATGATAATTAAGTGAAGATATCTAAGTGTCTACCTGGTTCCACCTATGAAATTCCACAAGCATCCCACAACTTAGATCCTGGTGAAATCATGATAGTGTAATCAGCAGCTTACACTACATTGCACAAAGTTTTTGAGTCATGTAAGCCATGCTCGGTTCCATTACGACACACTCACCATTGGAATCTTGATATCTCACCTTAATCACTTGTTCATTTATATGGATTAGCAGTTGATGATGTTGTAAATAGCTACAAGTCTTGTGTAAAGTACAAGTCTGGATTAATCTACATGAATATGCACCTTTATGTCATCCTATGATGCCTATGGGAAATCAAGTGTCTTCATAATGATTTTCATCATTACTAGGCCATTTCCCTTCCCGTAACCATCATATGTTTGATTCAAGGTACAATTCCATGGGGTCCATCCACCTTTGTAACTTTAGCAAACTTGTTCTTAAGCAATACCATGTCACATTATAGGGTCTCAAAAAGGAAACTCAGTATAGTTGTTAAGTGACAGTATTCAAATAACGACTAATGTCATTAAATGGATATGACCACGTAATGGCTTCAATGAGTTGACCTATCAAGGGTCCTAAACTGAAACATGGTATCTTAATAAATTAAACATGACAAGTTATTCTAGCCTCCATGTCTTCATCATCGCTAATGAAGTGTATCTAGAGTCATGTCCCAAAATATCGTAATAGGTCAAATATAGTTCCAACAATACTCATTTCCACCTATCTGTTCCCGATATAAGTCATATCACTCTTTAGATCTATATCCCCAATTTACCATAATTAATTATTCAATTTCAAACTGCATAAAATATTACCTCACATTATCAAGGAGCAAATAACCATTAATATTGTTCTTACTCCTATAAGCAATCATGCAAGCTACATAATCACTCATCATTACGGACATACTTGAATCATTCATGTTAGTCCCCCTTTTTAATAACACTTATACTTATTTATTAGAATCATGTTATTCAGTTTTACTTCAGCATTTATATTAGCCAGGTCTAATTTATCTATATGTGAATATTACTCATTTTAGTAATATTCCAATTCTCTTGAGGACTTCTACAACAATTCCCAAACCCAACTTAGGTTTATTTGCATGGTTACTATCATCTTTTCAGTATGTTTATTTTTCTTGGATCTTCATACCAATTTCCTTGGCATCCAAAAATATATTCTATGCATTCCAGCTATAGGAACGTCGTTATCATTTATATGACTACACCATCATATCTTAATTATGGTTAATTTAAACTTACTATTTTAAGAGCATAGATACCAAACTTTCACAGTGGATCAAATAATTGAAAGAGTTGATGGATCATATCGGAAACTATGCACCACGATCAAGTTACACTCTGGTTAAATTGTAATGGCTCCAACGTAATCACAAGAAGAATCGATCAATAACTGAACAATCTTGCATAACAGAACAAATCTTACACATAGAGAAAGAAAATGGAGTGTCTTGGCATGCTCATAAATGAATAGTGAAAGGGTACATATAGGGTGTTGAGTAACCCTAGTGCATGACTCAATAGCAAACCCTAAACCTAACCCATGTGAGATGACCCTCCAATATGTGAGGAGGACACATAGGATAACTCACACCAACACTCCCCCTTCATCGAAGTTGGGGTAATAGCTATGATGAGTCGACTAAAAGAGACACTCCTAAATAACTAAAAAAGATGTGTCAATGGGGCCCAGAAACTAAAGGCCTGATAAGGTACCCATGAACAAACAACGTCTTCCTAGAAGAAGAAGAAATGGGTCCCAGCACAAATCCTAATGAGGTACCCATGTAAAAAAAGAAGTCCCAAGAAGTGAAGGAAAACCCAGTGGGAATTACATCCTCCACAAGAGAACAAAACACTCTCTAATCTAAGAAAGATGCCAAAGATAAGTCCTGGCCAAAGACTAGCCTGAAAAGGTACCCATGTACAAGGGGGTAATCTCTCGAGAAAGATGAAGAAGAGATAAGAAGAGGGAGATGAGAGGGAATCAGAAGATGTCATAGATGGATCTAAACTCTGCAACTCTAAGAAGTCTCCCAGAATAATGTTGATCACGAGATCCTCTACCTCCGAATCGAAGAAGAGCCATATGCACCATACTATGTGTCTACCCTTAAGAAGGACAGAAAATATGTGTTGTAAATTTTCCCATTCCATGAAGGAAACTGAAAGCAAGATGCATAAAGAACTCGAGTCTGGTCCATGAAAGTGTGACATAGGTCTAGAAATTAAGTGTGGAAGAGCCGAGGGTAATGTCATGAGTGTAGAACTGCCGTAGTATGAAGGGTGAACACCTGTAAAAAGGATTTCCAACTAATGTGAAGGCAATAAAACATCCCCCAGGACAGAAAATGGATCCACAAACAAGGTTGGATCAATGAAAGTCTCTGGAAAAGTGGAAGTGGCAAGAGTCCCAGAAGGGGCACTCCTAATAATGGAGATGATGAACTCCTCTGAAATACCTATAGATGGATGAAGAACCTGTAGTACATCACAAGTGTACTTGTATAGGAGACTGCTCAATATCTGATGAGATGTGGGATGTGTCAATACTCTCTGGAATAGTGAGAGAAGGAGGAGAAGAGTCCTCTATAGTACTCTTGACATCAGAACTGGGTGCACAATCCTCGTCATCAGAAGTAGAACCAAGTGAGTCTGTATCAATGGAACTATCATCACATGAAGAAATAGAGGAGACAATTGAATCAGAAGTAGAGGCGAAGAAAGAGTGGGGTCCAATGAAATCTGAGTGAGTATGTCTCATATCCGAAGTATCTCCAACTAAATCTCCAACACTTTGCAAAGTTTTCCTAGCCCAAAGAGGACCAGGAGAATCAAGCTCAGAGTTAGAATATTCTTCACTTGAGTGAGAAGGGACATAGTCCTCATCATCACTACTATCAGAATCGGAAGACTCAAAAGTCTGAGAGTCATGAAGAGGAGCACGCTCAACAACATCATCATCTGAGGAGTCAGAGTCCGAATCAGAGAGCTGAAGAACCTCAGTAGGTAGAGAAGTAGAAGTCGAATAGGACTTAATGCTTCTCTCAATATCAAGCACAAAAGTGGGTGTCGAATCAAAAGTAAAGTGGGAAAAGGTATACAACTGTGAACAATGATCTGCCTTTCCCTCAGCCAATGTAGTTTCATCGTTAAGCTCACGAATAATCACCGAGTTAGGACCAAATTCCACTCACATTCCTTCACCAAGGTGAGTAATTTGGTAAACTGATAGGAGATTGGTAGAGATATCAGGAACACTCAACACTTGGTTGAATGTTCCCCCATCTATCTCTACCAATCCACTACCGAAAACCAACACTTTCGTGTTATCACCCAATGTGATTTGGGACATATCACAAGGTTCGATGTTGGAGAACTCAACATGCGAAGAATCCATGTGGTGTGAGGCACGGAATCTATAATCCATGTCAATGAAGGAGAAACTCGAGCTACGAGGGCCTTTCCTTTCTTCTTATCAGATTTAGAACCTTTTGTAGTGGAAGACTCGGCCTTCGGAGCATTTTGTTTTATGGATTCAGGAACACTTATTTTATTCTTCTCAAGTAAATGAGATAAGTGATCAATTTGTTTCTAAAAATAGTGGTGCTCGTCGTGACCAGAATTCTTGCAATGGGAACACAAATACATGTCTTTCTATGCTCTAGGCTCAGAAGTTGAAGTGTTCGTGTTAATTTTAGTTTTGGTCTTGGTTTCTTTCTTAGGTTGATCCTTTTTCTCTATCTTATTATCAGTCTTCTTTTCCTTAATAGTACTTGCTACAAGAGCATGTGACTTGGACTTGAGAGACCCCATTTGAATGATTTTGTCCTATTCTCAAATGATTTTGGATGAAAAACAGTCAAAGGAGGGCATATTCCAATCCTTTCCCAAGGCAGCTTTTGTAGTGTAAAAGTTGACACAAAGACAGAATATTCAAGACCTAACTTAGAGAGAATTGACAAGATCAGTTGAGAATATTTCTTCTCTACTTGACATTCCTTTAACAATGATCTAGTGTGGACAAACTTCAAGAAGAATGCTTGTAGGTTTTCAAAATCACTAGGATTTAACCCTAGTAGTTCATTTTCCAACTCATGCACTCTCATGTCATCGTGTTGTCCAAACATTTCATCTAACGTTGTCCACGTAGACTTAGGTGTTTCAGACAACTCAATGTGGAAGAGCAAGTTAGGAGAAATGGACATGCAAAGAAGACCTAAAGCTTCATCACTATGGTTTAACCACTTAGATTTTTTAGGTTCGTCATCTAGTTCAGTCTCAATTCCCATGGTGATGTAGAATAACCCTTTACCCCTTAGTTTCATTATTATTTTCGATCTCCATTCGAAAAATTTGAACGGCGTAAGCAAAGGAATTGAAAGTGCATCCATAGTGAAGAGAGAAAGAAGAAATGTAGAAAAGAAACACAACCACCCAGGACAATATGACAACCCCCTGCTTTTGGCACTTTATAGTTTAGTGTGTTGATTACAATCGGGTCCGTGCATGCGGTTGGAAACACTTGGTCACTCATCTTGCAATCAGCATAATAACGCGCAAGAGAGGAGACCACAATAGTGTTTCATGGAGCACAAAAAAACCAAATGACACCGTAAACAAGCACAAAGCAAGAAACAAGGAAGGAGGCGAAAGAAAATCCTGGTTGTGAGAAAAATGTCTCACGTCACAAAGAGTACCCCCTTGCTACAGACTGTGGCGGACGCGCTCACTAGTCGCAAGCAATAATAAGGGTAAAATACAATGTTTTAGATGAGCTCGGAAAGAGTTATGATGATCTTTAGAATGCCGGAAAGGCACACGGAAGACAAGGAGTGCTCAAGAGTGTCACTACACACTTGAGCGCATGATTAGTAAAAAATCGATAATAACGCTTAAAGAATTACCATTTTGAAACGTCCAATCTAGCTAATGTTAGAGCGATTTAGACTAAAAATGATAAAGTGGCATTAATTTAAAATAATTTTTTTTTACTAGTAAAAAAAAGATAGGATTGTAATTAATAAAAAATAGATTTAAGTAAATATAATTAATTACAATTAATTTAATTAAGATCTAAAAAACTTAATTAAATATTAAAGATACTTTCCATTTTTTTTTTTAAACAAAAATAATTTTAAATTGTTTCCCACAAAAAAATATATTTAGATCTATTAAAACAAAGAAAAAGTTTCTATTTTAAAAGGCTTACGTATTTATTTATTTATTTTTTTAAAGGATATTTTTAAAAAGTAAAGTTTTAAAAAAACTTACCTCTTTTTTTAAAAAGTGAACCGTATGAACTTAAGTTAGAAACTTTATAAGATTAAAGTAAGATGAAAAAATTTTGCATTTTGTTTTAAAAAAATAGAAAGTATTTAAAATACTCACCAAACTCCAAAGAAAAACGTGGATTTAGAAAAACTTATGGTTTTTTTTTTTTTGTTGGTGTGAGTTATCCTATGTATCCTCCTCACATATTGGAGGGTCATCTCACATGGGTTAAGTTTAGGGTTAGGTTTAGGGTTTGCTATCAAGTCATGCAGCTACGATACCGTGCGGTTAAATGCGCCAACCCTAGAGTAGTGTTGGGATGGGTGACCTCCCGAGAAATTCCCAGTGTCACTTCCTCCTAATGTTGTTGGGCCTAATTGGGTGTATACCCAGCTCCATCGTGTGGGAGGGTATTGGCGTAGCAACTGATTAACACAATGAGATCCCTCTCCACCATCAATTCGAGCTTTTGGTGTGATGGAAAGTCATGCAGCTCTGATACCATGAAAGAGTTGATGGATCGTATTGGAAACTGTGCACCACGATCAAGTTGCACTCTAGTTGAATCGTAATGGCTCCAACGTAATCACAAGAAGAATCAATCAATAACTGAACAATCTTGCATAACAAAACAAATCTTGCACATAGAGAAAGACATCAAGTGTCTTGGCATGCTCATAAATGAATAGTGAAAGGGTGTTGAATAACCCTAGTGCACGACTCAATAGCTAACCCTAAACCTAACCCATGTGAGATGACCCTCCAATATGTGAGGAGGACACATAGGATAAATCACACCAACAATAATAAGTACTCAAGGTGAGCACAATCTGCATGTTCCTAACAAAATGAATTTCCAACATTAATATTAAGCATCATAACCATGGTTTCATATAAGATTAATGTTCGGGGGTCTAATATCACATAAATTTCTTCACCAACTATATCCCATATCCTATGGGTCCTTTTAGTATTTAAGTTTAATCTAATTAATAATGAATTGTCTTCATTACATCTTGTTAATTGGAGTAAACTTCATCATTAATGTTCATCACATCATATTTTGGATGATGGTAAATCGATAGATCTTATACTTCATTTCTCCACTTCATGGAATGACAGTTCGCTTAGGTGTCAAAGAACATCTGTGTTCTATTCTTATTTATTATTTCACCTTGCAGTATTATGTTGAGCTTCCCATCATGTTACGAGAGTTGGGTTAGTTTTACATAATAATTCAACTTAATTCCCTTAAAGGTTTGAGTTCTGCCCAAAAGGATCATCAATTAAGTTTCAAAGACTTAACCCTTATATGTTGAACTTTATCTTATCATCCAAAAGTTTCATCATCTTATTTTACCTCTAGTATAGTTACTCAAACTTTACTAGAAGAAGCTCCCATAAATATGTATACATATGTATATACATCTAGATTCATAACTAGATGATTTATTATCTACCAAGCATTATTCCTTTAACTTGACTTACGAGAAATCACAACCACTTGCTAACAATACTTTTAATTTCCCATAAGTTAATCAGTTTAGATTAAAAATAATACTTCAACACCGGTTTATAATGTATTCTATTAACCTAACAATTATATTTCTGATTAAAAACTTCCCATTTCAATCATTGAAATTACTAGGTTCAACTAGTCCATAAGGTAGTTAATATATTACTGAATCAAAGAGTTATAACAGCCCTTCCATACGATCATCTAATGGTTCAATTTTCATAAAATATCACAAGCATTTAGCCATATCTATACCAATATTACTACAACATAGTAGAAATTGTTACAGAGACTGCAGAAAGATATCAACATTCTTTCAATGATATGTAGCAAGGATCTATTGATCAAAATATCGAATCGTTACCATGTTACAATATATCACACACTTACTCAGTAGATTTTCACAAGTAAGCCCTTACTCGTCAACATCAAGTGACTTCTTAATCATAAATAAGAATATCTCTTTTCAACAAATTTGTCTGCAAACTTTATCCTTTAAAAGTAAGCATATAGTTCAATTAGATAACCAAGACGTTTCTTTACTTCACGCTTGTTATCTTCTCTCACTTTCCTGTAATGGTTAGGCAAGGTCAGTTTAACTGAAATGAGCAAGAAAAGTCCTTTATCCCATTTATCAATTTATGTCATTAAATATTAGAATGAATATATACTGCAATAATAATTTCATTCCTACAACATAAACATGCATTACATCAAACATCATACTTTAATAACTTGATTTGCAATCATTAAGTATATCTCCTTTTACCTTCTTCAGTATTCCTCAATGACAGTCTCATTAGCACTTCACATAAACAAGTTAAAGCAAAACCGGATAAATATATTAATGTCCAATAATGACCATCAAATAGTCAATACCACATATTATTATAAATACAACCGAAGCCCATAGAGGTTAAATAGAAGTATCAAACTCTTATCAATCATGGTATGAATTTATATCATCCCATTCATAACTAGAAGTTATTGCAACTATTGTTGTTTCTCAATAAATTCAAACAAGTATTAACCTTGGACACACACAAGGTAATCCATGCTAAGCAAATGAAACCAATCGCTTCAGCAGTATTAAAAATATTTGTAAATTAAGTCTGGTCTAAACACTACAATCTTATTTCTTTAATTCCATGAAGTTTATATGTCACAACTTCCTAAATGCCATATCCTGCATTAACCATTAATATCCTAAGAAGGAATGAGATTTATATATCTCAAGTTATATATCGTAATAACTTATAGGAATTAAGGCAATTTAGATTTTTTATCTATATCGTCTTGTGTATTCTTTAATTCAACACAACACCTCGAGTTATTTCCTACTACATCCCACAGTGTAATAAGAATCTAAAAACATAGCCACTACCGAAGCTTGATTGTTCTTATGTATAGGAGTCTAAACCTCCCTATTTTGTCACAATGACTAGTACATACTACTCCTCAATAGTGGGGATGTGATACACTTGATTTTATCATCCAACAAAGATTCAATTAATTATATAAACACCACATAATATATATAATGGAATCTTCAAGAAAACCCGATTTAAAGAAATAAAAACTAAACTAATTTTTTAGTTCCCCCGTTACACCTTATAAATGGTGCACAATAATTAAGACACATATCCAAGGTGCCAACTAGTCAAGACTTCTTGTTTTAGGATAAGGCTTTTCATTCTTCCTATAACAAGACACAACCTATCATTTTTATAGTTGTTCCCATCAAGGCCAAGCTCTAATCAAGATTTTTCACTAGTGTAAATATGATAAAAAATATAGATAAATCTAATATTTGAATCAAGCAGCTTCCCGAATGAGGAAGAAAGGGATTTCCATACGTGGTCATAAGATGAGTTAGGTTCAGACCTTCAAAACGTAGTCCTAGAATCACTTTCAAGTATTTAGCATTAAAGAAAACTGGTTTTGACAACAACTTAAGTAATTAAGCTGATGATGGTATTCCTTTAGATATGAATGAGCCTAAGGCTTGATACTATCAACATCTTATCACAATGAACAAATTACACTCACCTTATTCCTAGGTGAAAGAATGTTCCGATTGAACTTAAGTCTACACAAGACTGACGGTAATGAGAAAAGCCACGTTTTGCCACTTAGCAATTTATTTAAATTAAAATCCTACAAGAACAGTGAGTAGACCCAAGGCAATGTTCAAAAACTTCCCAAAGAGTTTTAGGGATTAACACATCAACCCAGGATAACACAAAGTGTTATCTATAAACAAGGGCATTGTTCCTAATTTAGCAAAGTAGATAAGTTTGACACCCAGGTTTGATTTACAAAGGTGATGGAGACAACCCATTTACATACCATTAAAGATAAGCAATTAAGTTAAATTTAAACTAGTGAACCTAAGCCATAACGGAAATTATTGGCTTACTAAAAATTGATTCGGTTTGGAAATAACAGCCCATTAAATATTTTTATTTTTTTAAATAAAAGAACATGAAAACACTAACCCGAGATCTCCGTTTCCAACTAACATTTATTTCTTATGAAACTTACATGCACAAACTAGAAGAGAAGAATGAATAAACACCCATTCCCAGGGAGAGGTTTCACTAGTTCCAAATGCCTAGATTTAGGTCAGACATTAGAAATCCCAACACACCCAAAATTGGTTTGCATAGTGTAATAATATTTACACAAAACCCACTATGATCTAGTTCAACCTCCTCGACATAATGCAAAAAAAAATTGCTCATTTAAATTTGTAATTAGTAAACACAATTTGAGTAGTATAAAGGATAAAAATATTCGATACCCATGTTTTACAGTCATACAATTTACCATTTATTTTTGCAGAAAACAGTATAAAGACAACAACCTCCAAATTCCATGTATTCACTATTTTCTTAAACCCAAACAAAATTACAAATATGTATTCACTCTAAGATCAGATGAAATAAAATGAAAGAGGGGATAAGGAACCGTTCTTTCTGAACAAGGGCAGACTGGATTCTTTTCTTCTTACTTCTTTAACCACACCTTGGACACAACTTTGAACCAAAAACTTAGATCCCATTCTAGAAGTCCTTGCTCAATGCAATGTTTTTATATAGCAACAGATTTAGAACTTGCATGGATTTACAACCTTCTACCTAAAGAATCCTCTAGAAATTCTCCAAGCTCCGATTTTATTGGAAAAACTATCACATGAATCCCTTCGAACTAATAGTGAAGGATGGAGTTACACTCAAGTCAAGGAATTTAATGGATATTAATGAAAAGACATAAATTATTTCCACCACGGTTATGCGGTTACATCTACCGTAATTATGGCATTTACAATTTCTTCCTTTGCGTACATGGTTGATTACATGAGTTATAGCTCATCACTATTTACAAGCTCTTAATCATGGCTCGATTTTGGCCCAAAATCTATTTAAAATAAAACCATGATAACGTATAATTGCCATAATTATTCCCTACTATTATATATATATATATATATCAAGAAGTTTAGTTTTAAAGCTTCAATAGCCCAACGCAAGCATCTTATCAAGATTGGCACAATGGGAGTAATGACATTAGCCCCTTCAATGTTTTCTAAAACATATAATATAATTACCTAATTGTAGGATTTTTATTATTTTCCCATTTATAATAAGCTTTTCCCACTGAGGCTTTGATATTCAATTCCCATATTTTTATCGATTAAGCCATTAGTGACTAAGTTTAACATTTAAGTGCCAATTAATTTCACAATCCTTTTTATAAGGTATAATCCCAGAACAAGCTTTAATTAACACGTCATAGTCTAATTATTCATAGATTATAAAGATCGTACCCTAGTTTTATTCAAATCTCAGTTACCAGCTAATTTATCTTGATCGCATGAATGTTGTTCACAATTGCAATCTTAAAATTTAAATACGAAATCGGGGTTCAAAGTGAACATTATTAAAAATACCCAAGTCCCATCACTTTAGTAGGAGTAGCATAGCACTTCCTACCCTTATTCAGTGCATGGTTGGTGTTATCCACACAACCTATTATGGAAAACATGTTGCGACAATTGAATATGCACATTAGAATCTACGAGTCACTGCATTAAATCCATCGCTTAGTTATATCATTCCAAGGATAAGTTCAAATCCTTTATGATCTTGAACTGAATTTGCATATGGTGTTACAATGAAAAGTGGGATTTCGTGTTCCTCTTGTTGTAATGATGGGATTTTGGAGCTGTCAAAAGAGATGGTAGCATATATTTTGAGTGTACCGACTAAGTTTGTAAACGGGTGTGGATCGTCTAAGGGTACTGATATAGATCATATTGCTTCAATCATAGCTTTTCAATGCTAAGGAGAAGTTTACATAATCTCATAAAGGAACATTTTAACTAGAGATTGATGAAGTTGTTTCATAAAGGTAGTTTGCACGGAAGTGGTGGATTGTGTCTATGAAGTGGCAAGTATGGATACCTTAGCCTTGGTAGGAGGTATTGTGTTAGATCACTCAGGAGTGAGCGGGATGGAGACCTTTTACTTTATTTGATCCAAAGTATGAATGTCATGGGTTTATGTTCTAGTTTTGATATGTACTAAATCAATTTCATGAATAGGGGATTCCGTGGAAATGTCCTTGCTTTTGGTAGATGTGGATGTGGGCAGTGGTTTAAACACGGTAGTCTTAGATGTCTGATGAGTTTTTTTTTATGGTTCTAGATCCATGGAGAGAAGGAATATTTTAGCAAGGCTTCTGATAGTATTGTGAAGGGATTTATGGTCCTCTATATAATGTCATGTTGTGCGATGGTAATCACAAAATGCTTCAAAATTATACCAAGAGGGTTTCCACCCTCGAGAGCTAGATGGCTTAAGAGGAGGTAAGGTTATGATAGATCTGTTGGATGAGCCTTTCAAGGGTTACTACATAATATCCTTTCAAGGCCGATGTCGAGGAACGGACAGTTTTTTCTATGGGACGAGTGTTGAAGGGATCATTTTTTGTGATACTTTTAGGTGCATTTTAGGGAATGATTTTATATTCCATATCAATGATGGATAATTTCGAGAAAGGATGTGACCCTAAGATAGAAGACATGGATTTGTTATTCTGTGTTAAGGATATCAAATGATCATGTGATATGATTGGCACTTTTTTAGAAAAAGGGATGTGTGGTTTTGTAAGATACTTTATAAGATTACGCAAATAATGTTGAGTGACATGGTCATCATAAGATATTTTCACATATTGTAAGACGGGTTTCATTTTTAGGCTTGCAAGATCTTGTAGATGGGTTTAAAGAGGATGAGATAGATGTGGATGGATTTGTGATATTTTCGGAGGCAAGAAGTAGGAGACGTACATAATCTCGATAGGTGATTCTAGTGTGGAAACACAAGGTGTAGTGGATGATTCATTTGTTGTTTTTGTGACGAATATTTTTAGATGATTTGGATGGTGCCTCTGTTATGGGAGCATTAGAAGTTGACTGATCTTTGATTGTGTTGATGGTGTGATGAGAGTGGATGACATTATATTGTGGTTGACTAGTGGATGGGGCATGATTTGGAAAGGGATATTTAAAAACATCCAAATTTTGATTTGGAGGTGCATTTGGGTTATCCAGTTGCAACTCACCTTTGTCGATAAGGTCCTGAAGGAAATTTATGAATGAACGACACCTTTTGATTTCATGGCCTTTGACCCTATGGTATTTGAAGTATTCAGGTCTCTCAATACCAAGAGGATTTTGAAAGCAGAGCGTGTTGATAGGGTGGATGAGAGGAAGGGTGATCATACACACATCCAAGATTTTATCAAATCTTGTGTTGTAATATTAAATGATAGGCGTATAATTGGGTCAAGGACGGGTGCATTCGGAGAGGTCACATGTTCTTTGGAATCAGTCTTTATGATGACTTTTTGGCTAATGTTTTATATTTTTCGTGATGGAATATGGTTTCAATGAGGACTTGGGTTTAGACTTCTTTGATCCGAGTTTTACCCTACCATCTTTGAGAGCGTGAATTTTGATTTTTTGATCCATAGTGAAGGCTTTGTCAAACATTTGAAAGGAGTATATTTGTAATGTGAATGATATATGCTTGGCATATTATGAACAAGAAAATAATTTCATTATTTTTGTCTATGGGAGACAGAAGGATATTTGATTAATAATTCCCCTCTAGTGGGTGATGAAATATGTGATAGACTCTTCTTTGAATAGTTTGATAGCGTATAGATCGGTGATAGTGAATTTACGAGTGATGTTAATTAATAAGTGTTCTAAAAATAGTGTTGTAATTTGAGTTTTCAGATATTTTTTTACTTTACTACTTTAACTTAATGAAGTGAAATAACAAAAACAAAACCAACCTCAGAGGACAACAGGGTTTACCGATACCTGTAAAGATGAATGTTAAAGCGATAGATTATTTACATAGATGGATCCAAACGTGTACACAATTCCTTTTTTCTAATGGGATAAGTCACCTTTCATGCACATAAACTCAAAAAAGATAGTATTAGATAGGCATATGGCGGATTGAATGGAAAAGGACAGTCCTTAGAAGTCAAAGGACTTTTTACAAGGATGGCAATCTGTGTTCAAGAAATTAATCTTATAATGATAATATAAAATGATAAAATAGATGATATAACCAATAACGAAAAGGCAAAGGGACTGATGCGGTCCAAGGCTACATGATGGTCTCGATGGTGATACTTGATCCAAAGGGAGTCTAGGGATCAAAAAATGTCTCAAAGGAGAAAGCATGTAAATAGTTGTGTATGTACAAAGGTGAGAAAGATGATGGATTTGATTTAGATAATTGATAAGTGCTACGGATGGCTCAAAGGATCTTGATAGGGTTTTACAGGAACCTGCAAAGGAAAAGTAGTAATATGTGATTGGATCTAGATGTCTGAAAGGAAGGCCTGAGGGGAACATCATGTGAAAAAAGGGATCACCAGAAATTAAAGTGAATCACAAGTGATTGGAGCTGATCACCGGAAATTAAGGGAATCATTGTCCATTGCTGTGAAATATACAAGTTACAAGATAAAGTTGATTAACCCTTGCAAATAATGAATAAACGGGATAGTAATGCAAAAGGGAAGGCACTTACCTTTTTCCAATTGATGAATAAAGTTGAGAAAATGATAGTACCGAGAGAAGAAGATTTTGAATTGATTTGAATGGCCTCCAAAGGTAGAAGAAAGGATGTTTGATGTCTTAAATATTTCTATGATGCTCTCAAGTGATGTAACAGAGCTATGATACGAGAAGACACAACGTAAGGTCTCCAAGAGTGATCATCATGAGGTAATTAGTTAGCTAATCAGAAATAAAGGCCCATACCTTGTCTATATAGGACTAAAAACAAACAGGGAGAATCATCAAAGTGATTGGAAGAATCATCAATGATCCAGTTTTGCATGAAAAAGGTTGAAACTACTACCCAAATTGAGGTTTTTGGTTTGCTTTGACGAATTATATGTGTTGGAAAGAGGTTATACGAGTCGGGGGTTGTGAAATGGTTTAATAAGTTGTTGATTATGTTTTTCTTTATTTGATTTTGGTTTCTAAGTGGTTTGGATGGTTTTAAGAGGAATAAAATAGGATTTTACAGATTTTAGAATGATATTTATGGGGAGTAAATATGATGGGGAGAAATAAGACTTAGGATAATTATTCAATGATAATAATGTTATAGTGACATGATAATTAAGGGGTGCTAGAGGATGCGGACATGGGGATTAGTGGTGCTAATTTTAGGTGTCTACATTTTCCCCTTTTTGTTGAGTGGTTTTAGATAAGCCATGAGATAAAAATGAGATGTGATAGATAAGGATGTGGAATTGTATGATGAGTTCTCCCCCTCAAAATGGGGAGTGATGACTTAAAAGGGAATTGGTCATGATTTTGAAAGATATAGATGAAATGATACAAGGATGGGAAGATTAGATATGATTCTCCAAAAAGAGGAACATAAACAACTGGGTTCCGTTAGAAAATCAAGTGATAGGGAACCAAAGGGATCATGTCCTATAGACTTATGACTTAATGACGGAAAGGGAAATAAAAGGACATGTTTGACGAGGTCAAAGGACCGAAGATTGATGTTGCCACAAAGGTGGGCTTACAGGCCAAGAATTCAAGTGATAGGGGAACTAAAGGGTTCGTTTCCTATAGACATATGAATTTAACGATGGAAATATGATGGTTTGACGAGGTCAAAGGACCAAAATTGATGTTGCCACAAAGGTGGGCTTATGAGACCAGAAGTCAAGTGATAGGGGAACCAAAGGGTTCGTGTCCTATAGACATATGACTTTAACGATGGAAAGATGATGGTTTGAGGTCAAAGGACCAAAAATGATGTTGCCACAAAGGTGGGCTTATAAGACCAGGAATTCAAGTGATAGGGGAACCAATGGGTTCATTTCCTATAGACATATGATTTTAACAATGGAATAAGAGGTCCGATAGAGAACTAGATATATGTTATGATGGTGGTCATGAGGTGAAGCACTCTAGGATGCATCCGTTGACAAATTTTGATTTTACTTGAGTAGATGTGATGTTTTGATGTAGACTCGTGATACACAAGTTTTTGAGACTCTAGATGATGCATAATGATACACTAATATGATTGATTTATGATTGTTGATTTTATTTTGATGTGATGATATAATATTGAGATGTGATCATGATTATATGGATATTGATAGATGTTGATATTATGATAGATATTGATAGATGTTGATGTGGCATTGATATTTGATTTTAAAGTGATTTTAATGTTGTTAAATTATGCCTTAATCATAGACAATAATAAAATGTGGAATGATTTCTTTATACTAGATTTGATCCATATGTGATGGGGATGGATATGGTGAAGAAAATTCCACTTTTAGCCTTATAAAAAAATTTAACAGATGACTAACAGTGGGTAGTCACACATAGGATCTTGGATATAGATGGTAGTGAAATTTATACCTTCCTAAAACATGGGAAGGGTTGACAGTTTCATAGAGAGATTTCCCAACTATACATTTATTTCTTTTTTTTTTACAAACTAATCGATGCAGGAAATTTTCTTTAATGGGCAAGTTGATTGATGTGGGAATATTTCCTAGGATGCTTTTGATACTTTGAATTTTTTCAAGGTTGATCGATGTGGGAAGAATTTTTACATGGGTACCCATCCTTCGAGGGAGTGGTCTAAAATTTGAATTTTGAATTTTTTATTTTACTTTTTACACATAGTCATCCTTTGATGGATCATCTATGATTTTTATGGGTAGTTATTCTTGAGGATTCATCTACTTTTCTTTTTGATAATATGATTTTTATTTTTGATAGTTGTCCTTCGAGGGATCATTCTATTTATTTTTAAATTTTGATAAGAAGCATCGATATTTTTTTTGACTTTATAAGATGAGGAAAAAACCCTAATAGACCGTTTTAAGGAGGGGAAAAGATGTGTGTACATGACCTACACATATTCGCCTGTGACATGTCTTTAGTTGATACACAAGGTGGATGGATTTAATGATTGAGGGGTTTCTGCTAAGAAGGAAATTGTCTAAGTGAAAGATTCGATGAACAAATCCATGGTGCTCATCTTTAAGGTTTTGTAAGGATAGTGACGAAAGACAACATACTTTCAAATATTTACGATGATAAGATGTTGGTTGATTATGGATTAAGATATTTTATGTGACTATTGCCATGACATTAGATGTGTTAATAGTAGAAAGGCCACAAGTGCAAGGCATTTAGAGGTTCCTTTTCAGGTGTACCATCAAGGGAGGCTAGACAATACGCTCCTGACCCATACTATATGGACCAATCTAGTTAGGGGTAAAATTTCCACATTTACTCCTTTCTAGAGTAGTGACATTTTTATTTGATTGAGAGGATAGGTTTGGTGAATATTAACTAGGGGAGGTGTGTAAGGTAAGACTTTTGAAGTCTCAGAAGAGAGGAGACCCCTAGTGTGACAATGTGGCTAGAGATAACACATGTTGAAAGGAACAATGTCTTTCATTCTAAGATGATGAAAGTTTTGATGTTGATTTATTAATTATATGGTAAATAAAGGAGGATGTGGAGCCTTTGACAAAGGATTTGTTGAAAATATGGATGAGGTATGAGAGGATGATTAATGAAGAGGGGTAGATGATAAAGCTTTGATTTTTCCTTTTCTTTGTGTATGATGATTGATTGACATAGGTGGGTGAACCATACTGATTTGAGACAAAGGACCTTCAATGGAAGGTGATGAGAATACGTATGAGAAATATTTTCGAGATTTGATTGAGGATTAATCCCTTATCCTACAAACATCGGTGAGGATATTAACAAGGGTGGAGTTATAGATGTGGATAGGATTGAGATACCTTCAATAGAAGGGTTTGAAGAGATGTCTAACAAAGTTCCACTAATACAATATTGAGGATGTCCCTCTTGACCTACAGATGTCGTTGTAGATACTGACAAGGGTGGAGGTGTAGATGATATTGATGATGGCTTAGGATGGTCTTCTTTTGGGAGAATATCATGATGAGGAAGAGTCATTGGATTATGGCTTTAATCACTTTACAACTCTTTGTATTATGACCCGGGCTTTGATGGTAGGCACGGTTTGGTTTTAATCATACCAAGTGGGTTACCGAGTATGTGGATTGGGTGTTTTGATAGGTGGTAATGTGATAAGAGAAGCCTGCATGATCCTCTCAAGGATGTCAATGTAAGTCCCTTTTGGGGGATTTGGATTAATGGATTTTTATTTTTATTTATGAGAACGCTTGGTAGGATGTGTCTTATTTTTGGATGTGAGTGGATGGGTAGATGTCGTATGGTGTTGAAACATCATAGGGGTGTTGTGAGGTTGATAAGAGAGAGGATATGATCCAAGGATAGGATAAGATGTTGGATTGAAAAAAATTGGATGACGGATGAGGTCCCAAAATGGACGATGAGGGATGGATTATGGACAAGATAGGGAACAAATGTGTGACATGATATTGAGATAAAAGATGAGGGCCCAAAATGGATGATGAGGGTGGAGTTATAGATGTGATGGATTTGGATTGTGATAAAGGATGGGGTATCAAAATGGATGGTAAGGATGAGACCTTGGATGATGTGTGTTTTGATTTTGTAACGTTTGTTTTAGATAAAGAATATGGTCTTACGACAGATGATGAGGATGAGGTTGTGGATGTGATAGGTTTTGATTTTGTAATGTTTTCTTTAGATAGAGGAGAGGGTCTCACGTCAGATGAAAAGGGTGAGGTCATGGATGTGATGGGATTTAATTATATATTTCTTGATACATGATGAGGTATAGACTAAATGAAAATTGGGGATCCAAAGATAGGATTTGGTCTAATTTGGATGAGGGAGGTGTTATTTGTGGAAATGATTGAGGTGGGTTAGATTCATGTGAGCTACCCAAGTCTTTGATTGGTTTACAATATGGTTGGACATTGAGATATTTGATTGTTGGTGCCCCCTTTGTAATGGTCTCTAAAGTGGAGTATAAAGGATGAAATGAGGTAGTAGGTGATTATATAGTAAGCGAAGGTGATTTCATTGTATGAGGATTGTCAAAAAGAGGATCCAAGGGCTCTAAGCCTTCAAGGGGAAGTGTTGGTGATGAAAGGGTCTCCTCATGGGGAAGATCATATGTAATAGTGTTGATGATGTGACTCAAGGGATGTGCAGATATCTATATGGACTGAATCTATTGAGGGTGTTGGGTTAGGAAGACAAGTAATGGCATCATGTGTGGTAGTTTCATCGGCTTGTAGGAAGACCTAGGGGAATTAGATGGGACATGTGTAGATTGAGGATCGATATGGCCTTCTTCAAGGGCTTGGATTTCTAACTTTATAGCCATGGTGAAGGATTCATCAAAAGTCTAGAATGTGTGGATCTGAAGGGTAGATAAGATGTGATGGGAACATGATCGAGAAAAAAACTTGATCAGTTCTTATTGAGGTAGTGAGAAGGTCAATTGATTGATAATGCTTTGCCACCTAGTGACAAATTCAACAATGGATTCGTTTTTAGATTGTTTGATGGTAGAGAGGTCAGATATGGTGATTTTTCGAGTAACGTTGATAGTAAAGTGTTCATGAAATAACAAGGCTAGCTACATGAAAGAGAATAAAGAGTGTCGAGGGAGGGAGTTGTACCAATCCAAGGAAAGTCCTTCTAGTGACATAGGAAAGGTTCTAAGCAGGAGATCTTGATTGCGGATGATGAGATAACACAAGTGTCTAAAGGATAGTATATGTTGTTGAGGATCCTCCTAACCGTGGAACATGGAGAATTCATGTAAGTCCCAATGTTTAGGATAAGGCTTATATGGTACTGATGGATAGATGGGTTCATTACAAACATGATCATAAGTGAGGACGTGTTTGGATCCCATAGTAGTGGCTTCCAAATTTTCTAATTTGTTCAACAGATCTTGCATGGGATCATTTTTAGGATTAGGCATGAGGAATTAACATGTGAGTGTGGCTAAAAATGTGGTTGATTTGATTAATGATAATGTAGATTAAGATGGTTTTGTTGTTGATGGGTTTGAAGTGGGGGTTGATAATGGGTAACTTGAGAAGGTAGCGATTGCAAAGTAGGTTGTGATAAAGGGATGTGAGGAGACATGTAGGGATGTTGGATATGTTGTTGTTGTTAGATGTGAGTGGTTTATTAGGCCTGAGTAGGTATGTGTGTATAGATTTGGGATGTCTGAGGTATTGAAGTTGAGATAGGTTGATTGGATAAAATATGGGGGATGTTAAGATTCGATGAGACTGTGTTGAAGGAGGATATGTGATGAGGATGGATTGATGGGAAACCCTTAAGCTGGGCTTAGAGACAACATTTTGGCAGTACCTTGGTTGTAAAGGGTAGTCATAGGGTTATTGGATAGGATTTTTGTAGGATTGTAAGGTCGATTGAAAAGTAGAAGTTCCATAGGAGACAAAAGGTGATCTAGATGGCTCGAGAGCATCAAGAGCTAAGTGAAGTTGAATGGGATGTGATAGGTTGATAATATTAATAAGGATTAGATCTTGTGTAAGGGATGTTTTGAGATTTATTGGGATGAAAATATGGATGAAGCAATCAAAGATGATTTGAAAAATGGATCATAAGGGGTAAAAGAATGTGCTAATGTAGAGGGTTTATCCATATTAAATGATAGTTAACTGACGATGATACAAAAATCCCTAAGAGAGATAAAAATGTAATAGACAAGTCAAGCAGAAGAATTTTAATTATCTTGATTAGAATTTATATGTGGGGGAAGAGGCTCAGAGGGAACCTAATGATATGGTCATTCTAAGGCTAGTCTTAGGAATGTTTAAGGCTAGATTCCTCGACATACCCGAAGTTACGTGAGGCCCAAATCTGTTTTTGATTACTGCATACGGGGCACGTATTGGGCCCTACCCCCTCACTTCATGTTCTTGTGGTGATAAGGGAGTCGGTGCTTAGCCAATATACCAATAACCAGTTGTTTATACTCGGTCAAAACCCTAAGTCAACTTCCTATTGGGTGATGAAATTCCAATAGTTTCACCCGGTAGGAATGTTTTGAACTAAATTTGTGTTTAATGTGATTTGGCTGTGTGTGAGGGAGATTATGTGAATGCAATAAATTAATCTAGGTGATCAAGAAAAATGCAAGGCTTATTTTAAGTCCAAAATAACCATTGATTTTGATGAGAACAGACAACAAAATGTGATGCTGAAAAAAATAAAAAAGAGAAAACACGCTGAAAAATGCTTCCTTTTTAATTTTAAATTTTTGATTTTTTTAGCAATGCAACATCTAGTAAGCAAAATCCACCAAAGAAGAAACATGTAGAAATGTTAGCATAAAATATAAAAATGGAGAGATAAATTTATGTTAGAAATGACTGACTGAATCGAGTAATCAGAAGCAATCACAGAGATCATTGGTAATTAAGAGGAATCACCGGTGATTAACCCAATCTCTGGCGATTTAACTAGATTGTTGGCAATTACAAAGCGAAAAACCAAAACTTGAATTTTTAATAAAACTTGAAATTAAATAAAAGGGACAAGGGTCCCACCAGGCATGCTAGAATGTTTAGAGAAGTTTTTTCTTTCCTACTTTAACTTAATGAAGTGAAATAATAAAAACAAAACCAACCTCGAGAGGACGATGGCGTTTACCAATACCCACAAAGATGAATGTTGAAGATGATGGATGATTGATGTAAAATGCAGACCCAAATGTACACACAATTCCTTCTTTCCAATGAGATAAGTCATCTCATGTCATGCATAGACACTCATAAAAAGATAGGATTAGATAGATATATGGTGGATTGCCTAGCAAAGTCCAGTCCCCAGAAGTCAATGGACTTCCTTACAAGGATGTCAATCCGCATTCAAGAAATTAATCTGATAATGATAAGATAAAATGATAAAACAAACGATATAACCAATAATGTAAAGGAAAAGGGACTAACATAGTCCAAGGCTATATGATGGTCTGATGGTGATACCTAATCCAAAGGGAGTCTAGGGATCACAAAATGGCTCAAAGGAGCAAGGATGTAGATAGATGTGTACTCACAAAGGTGAGTAGGATGATAGATTTGATTTAGATAATTTATAAAGTGATACGGATGGCTCAAAGGAGCCTTAAATAGTTTAGCGAGCACACAAAAGGAAGAGTAGTAATAGATGATGGGATCTGTATGTTCAAAAGGTAGGCTCGAGGGGAAGATCATGTGACAAACATGGATCATCTGTGATTAAGGTGAATTGTGGGCAATTGGGCTGATCGCCGATTATTAAGGGAATCACCGGCGATTACTTTGAAATATATAGGTAACAAGATAAAGTTGATTAACGCTTGCAATAATGAATAAACAGGATATTACTACAAAAGGGAAGGCACTTACCTTGTTTGAATTGATGAATAAAACTGATAAAATGATAGTACCTGAGAGAAGAAGATTGTAGATGTCAGAAGATTGTTGAATTGATTTGAATGGCCTCCAAAGGTAGAAGAAAGGATGGTTGATGTCTTAAATATTTCTATGATGCTCTCAAGTGATAAAATAGAGCTAGGATACAAAGGTGAAGACATAACATAAGGTCTCTAAGAGTGAGTAGCATGAGGAAATTTCCTAGCTAACTAGAAATGAAGGCCCATAGGTTTATATAGGACTGAAAACAAATAGGGAGAATCTTCGGCGATCTTGGTTTCACATGAAAAGGTTGAAACTACTTCCCAAATTGAGGTTTTTGTTTGTTTTGATGAAGGATATGTGTTGGAAATAGGTTATATAGGTCAAGGGGGTTGTGAAATGCTTTAAGTTGATTTTTTTTTTTTTATTTGATTTTGGTTTCTAAGTGTTTTGGATGGTTTTAAGAGGAATAAAACAGGATTTTATAGTTGTAGAATGATATTTACGGGGAGTAAATATGATGGGGATAAATAATACTAAGGATAATGATTTAATGATATAATGTGATAGTGACGTGATAATGAAGGGGTGCTTTAGCGGGCATGGACTTGGGGATTAGCGGTGCTAATTTTAGGTGTCTAAACCGAGTGAATGAGAAAAATGAGTATTGGGGAATAGTTTTGTACCAATCTAAGGCACGTCGTCTAGCTAAGAACATAGGGAATGTTCTCAAAGCATAAGGTCCTAGTCATGTGCATTGAGATAACAGCCATTTCAAAAGACTTGAATGTGTTCTTGAGGGTCTTCCTTGTTATAGAATTTGAGGAACTTAGGGAGTTCCCAGTGTGGTGGATATGCTTTATATGGTACAGATGGATGAATGGTTTCATTACAAAAAAATTCATAAGATAGAGTGTTGTCGGGACCCATGGAGGAATATTCAAGTATGAAGATCTTGTTCATCAATGCGAGTAAGGGGTAATTTTTGATGTTTGTTGTTGAGAATTGAATGATAAAGGACCCAGTTGATTTTATGTGATTGGATTTGATTTTTGGTATGGCTGGTATGGAAACGGATATAATGTTGGAGAGGGGTGTTTGTGGGAATTTTGTACACTAGCTATGAAACTCAAGGTTATGAAGATTGGATATATTGGTATTAGATAGGCATAGATTTTTTTAAAAGGGGTTGTGAGTGTTGGGGTATATATTGGAAGGGGATTGAAGTGTGGATAAAAGGTTGGGATTGTTGAGGTATGTGTTAGAAAGGAATATAAGTGTGGATGAGAGTTTGATATTTTGAGGTACATGCTTTGAGAAGATAGGTGATTCTATATGAAGATAGGTGGACACTAGAGATGGAACTCGTATTAATGAGTGATGTCGATGTTAGGATAGACATGAATACGTTTTGAATAGATGATGTGGGTTGTTGAGATGGGATAGGTTGGGACATACTTAATGGGATGGCTATTAAACTCATAGGAGGTGTTTGGATAGTGGAGGAGACTAAATGACTTAACGCAGATGAGGATGTGTTGATTTTGTTTTGGGGTGAGGAAGATCCAAATGAGGGATCTAGTGAGGATGATGATTGTTGGTTATTTGTGGCTTGTGAGGAAATAATGTTAAGGTTGAAAGTGATGATGGGGGCTGAAGACGTGGGATTATATGTCTCTAATCCACTAGCAAATGGGATAGGGATGAACTTGTTAAATGACCGTCTCATGGTTAGGATCAATAATCCAGAAAAATTCTTGAGCGAGTGTTAGTGAAAGGGGGCCTTTGTTCAGGTGTACATTATTGAAGGAGGATACTCTGGAAGCTAGACGAGTCATGGATCCCAAAGTGTTGAAGAAATGAGGGCTAGGCATGTCATAGATTTCTGATGTGGTGGATTGACTACTAGGAGAATGAGGTGGTTCTTGATCATGTTTTGATGGTGATTGATGTTGATTCATAATACGAGGGATGTCATCAAGGCAAGACTAGATGTTTTACAAGGACTATTGTAGTTGTTCAGCCATGTTTTCAAAGTTTTGTCGCGATATTGTTGTTCAATTAAGACCATGAAAATAAACAATCACTAGAAAGAGAAAAAAATCTAGAGATTTGATTACAATCAAGCAAACAAGTCACACAAGAGAATTTTGTTATCTTGATTAAGTTAGAAAAGGTGAAATGTGAAAAATGGTTTATGAGGTCCTAGGAAATGGAAATCTATAGCTGGTTTCAGGTGATGTTAAATGTCGGAGTCCTCAATATACCCGAAGGTATGTGAGGCCCAAATATATGTTGGTGTTAGTACGAGGCATGGTATTGGGGCCTACCTCCTCACTTCATGGTCCTGCAGTGATAAGGGTGTTGGGTGCTTAGCTGATATACCACCCATCAAATTATTTATACTCGAGCCAGAACATCAAGTTAGCTTATCCTCTTGGTGATGAAATCCAAGTAGGTCCACCTGGGTAGGAATATTTTGATGCAGATTGTGTTTAATGTGATTTGGTTGTGTGTGAGGGGAGTTTAGTGAATACAATTCGTTGACCCCCTAATTAAACTATATGATCAAACAGATATGAAGGGTTCGTATTAAATCCCAATAAGAAATTTTGATTCGATGAAGACAACAGACAAAATCAATGATGACAAGAAAAATAAAAAATAAAATGTATCTTTGATTTATTTTTTATTTTTAATTTTCTAATTTTTTGATGTTTTAGCTTAGTTGGAAACTAAAAACAGGCACTCCAGAGAGGGAAACCTATAGTGGTTAGATAAAAATGAAAAGCATAAAAGAAAAAATATTCAAAGGAAAACTAACTAAGTAATCAAGAACAATCCACAGAGATCGTCAGTGATTTGAAGGAATCATGGGTGGTTCACCAAAATTACGGTGATTTACTTGAAGTGTTAACGATTATAGAGCAGAGAAACTAATAATGATGATAAATTATTTTTTACTTGAAAAATAAGGGGATCTCTTTCCACGGGTATGTCAAGAATGTATTAGATATTTTTTCATGTGAGACGCCAGCAAGTGCGAAAAGTACATAAAACTTGAAATATGGTAGGGTTTAGTGATATGTGCGTCGAAAGTCATAATTTCGGGATGATGAGGTGTAAATAGTGAACGAGCATTCCTCTTTTTCCAAGTGAAGAGAACTGTGAGAAAAGACAGTTAAACAACATATATTAGATAAATTAGATGATCTTCTCATCAACATCGATCCCAAGAATTCAAAGGACTTCTTTGGAGGATGTCATCTTGTTTTGATATAATTAATTGATTTAATAATGATGATAAGATAAATAATGATAATGACAAGGATAGAAGCTAGAACTTGAGGTGAAAAGGATTATCATGTTCTCGCTTCGTAGGTGGCCCAAGCTAAAGTGGCAAAAATCGGAGGTCTATAAAGTACTCATACTAGTAATCCACTTGTTTCTTGTTGGATTTTGTGGAGGAATTCAACATGTTTCTCAATGTTTTTAATGTCAGGTGTGAATATGATAGCACACATAATAATCTCATGAAGGATATCGAACTACTCCCACACAAAGGGTTGTTGGACAATCAGGATATTGTAGATGTTTGTGATCAAATAAGACTTACATGGAAATCTCATCTATAGTAGATACATTCTTTCAACATATAGATTAAGTCCAGGATACATAATATAATTGATAAAATGAAATGATTTGATAAGGAAGCTCATTAGATTAAAATCATCGGCAATTCAAAGGAATCGCATTGGTGATTTAAGGGAATCATGGGTGATTCCTATGCAAAATTTGATTTCCTTAGTAAATGAGAAATTGATTAAAGGAAGAGATTAAAATGATTATTTTATGCTTGTTTATATGTATAACTAAACTATAAATGATAATATACGTAAGAGATGACCTTGTAATGTGGAGATGGTTGCAAGAATTTCCACAAAGGCTGGTTTAATTGGTGATATTGATTTTTGATTGTCTAGAGGGTCGCTAAAGGCTTAGATGCACAAACCGATGTGTTGTAGTTCCTTAGACTGGAACAATCTTGTTGCTGGACTTGATGATAGCTGAAATGACTGAGCTTTTTTGTTGGCTCAAGAAATCTTGAAAGTGAATATGCACAATGGTCAAAGGTTCCCGAAATAGGAGTTTGAGCTCCTATTTATAATCATGAGAAATTTGTTGGAATTTTCAAAGATCTAGGAAATTTGGAGGAATCCATTTGGCATTGATTTCAACCACTTTCAAAACAGGATTTTTGGGTATGGGGATCGGGAAAATGGTTAGGGAAGAGGTTATGTGAGGTTGGGAGGTCAGGATGAAAAGGGTTAGGATAGATTTAGGGATGGTTAGGATATTTGCATAGGTAAATACGATTTCTTGGGGTAAAAATGATTTTACAAGATGAGTAAGATGAAATGTTTAAAGTAATAGATTAATGTGTGTATGCGGGAGTAGGTGGGTTACAAAACCTGGTATCTATAGATGGGTTGATAATTATGATCATGTAGTTTAGAATAATTGCAAGTGATGACTTCAGCAGCCATGCCATATTCTAGATAGGGGCACGGTGATACGCATGCCCTTGGCGAAAGATAGCTAGAAATTACGATCAGATTTGTGTCTAAGAGTTCAGTGAAAGAAGGGTCACCAATTTAATAAAATTGAGGAGGATCAAGATAGGGGGATTCTCCTGTCATATTTTGAGTGTTGGGAGAATGTGGAGATTCTGGACCGGTCCCTAAATGTCATCAAAATTCTTCTATTATGCATGGAATATCTTGAATATAGTACTCGAGAGTGTGGGGATTGTTGAAGAGGATTCTTCATATTGTAAGTGTTTTAGAGATTATATTATTGTCTAGTTAAAACCATGAACTAATCAAACAATCAACTAAGAAAAATAAAAATGTTGTTTAAAACAAATGAAAGCAAGTCACATAAAGGATTTGATTATCTTGATTAATTTAAGAAAAGTGTGAAATGAGAAAAAAAAATGGTTGAATGGGTACTAGGAGAATGTCGGCTATGGTTAGTTTCGGTGATTTTAAGGTCGGATTCCTTGATATACCTGAAGGTACGTGAGGCTCATATTTGTTTTGGTATCGATACAAGGTGCGATATTGGGGCCTACCCCATCACTTCATAGTCCTACAGAGATAAGAGTGTCAAGTGCTTAGCTGATATACCACCCACCAGATTGTTTATACTCGGCCAAAACACTAAGTCAACTTTTCCTCTTAGTGATGAAATCTAAGAAGGTCCTCCTGAAAGGATTTTTAAATGTGAATTTTATGTTATAGGTGATTTAGTTGTGTGTGAAGGGATTTTAGTGAATGCATTTCGTTTAACACATAATTAGACTATTTGACCAAGAAAAATGAAGGTTCATTATTAAGACCCAAAAGAAATGTCTATTTCAATGAGAACAGACTCAAAACAAAATGTAATGTTGAAAGAAAGAATGAAAGGAAAAGGACGTACCTATGATCGTTCTTCCTTTTTATTTTTATTTTTATTTTTATGCATTTTCAAAATAGTGACAATGATGCACTCCAAGATGTATAGTTAGATGATATTAATAAGAAAAGAAACAAAAAGATATAAAATCTAATCAAAATGGATTAACTCTCCCACTAGGCATGTCGATGTTTATGGTGAATTTGAGTTAGTTAGCTATTATATTAAATCACCAAAAACTTTAAATAAAGCAAGGTTTAACGATACCAGCGATGAAAAACGTAATGTCGAGATAAATCGAGTTTACCGATACCATCACCGAGCGAGAGGACTTGTATGTAAGGATAGTTGGATAAGACAAATATTAGATAATGATTAAACGCGTTGCTCGGCAAGAAAGGCCGATCCCAAGAATCCAAAGGAATTCCTTGAATGGTGTTAGCTCATGCTTTATAATTAAGTGATTTGATAAGAAAATAATATAATAACAATAATATTAGAATTCGAGAAGGATAGAGAGATCTTGCTCTACTTGATAGGTGGCCTAGGCTAGGGCTACAAAGAAACTTGATTTCTTTTAAATATTCAAACCAAAATTGTTCCCTAGTTTCTCATTCTTCTTGTATGATTTCCAATTGTTCCTCAATATATTTGACTTTGGGAGTGAAGGAAATGGCACACAAGTGAGTTCATGGAAGATATTGAACTACTCCCACACAAAATTTTGTTACATGATTGGGATGCACATGTCCTAACAATCATCTAAAGACAATACATCTTGCAAAAAAACATATTAGGCTGAAATAGATTGATAAATATGTGATAACAGATAAAATGATTGAAATGACAGCAATATCAACGGTGATCGGGGATAAAATGGTCTGTTTTAACAAGGGCCAATAAACATACTATGATTGATGCAAGATAGAGTTTGACAATACCAAGATGAACTAGAGGGACTCTAGAAATAGAGAAGATGCAGAATGCAAAGGTTTTGACATGTATAAAGGGCTAATTGATGGTAAAGGAGTTTGGGACCAGATCGATCGCGATCTCTCGATGAATTTGGCTAATATGGTAAAATGTTGATCAAAGAACTAAATAGAAGACAATTTTTTATAGTTAGACGAGAGGTATATAGACGAATGTTTGTATGATATGACTAATGTATGATACGACTAATGTAAGATGTGATTGAAAATGATAAATAGAAATATACTAACCTTGTTGAAAATTGTTAAGGTTGTGGAGCTCCAAATGGCTAATTGATTTTTTGACAAATGTTCCCAAAGGATGAAAGCAAAGTGCGGATATCTTATAATGTTTTGATGTCGTGTAGAGATTTGGAAATTCGATAGTAGTACAATATGTATGATTTTTCTAAGCTGTGAAATGTAGAAGGAGCGTGATTAAATAGGATCAATGGTGTCCGTAACTATCATTATCAATCTAGTTAAGGATGTTTAAAAACAAACTATGAAAGTATGGAAAATGGTTGAAACTACTTTTCATCCAAAGGTTGAGGTTGTTTTAGGAACTGTGGGAGGTTAGGAATATGGGTAGGAAGAGGTTAGAGGGTTAGGATGGTTAGGGTAATTTAGGTTAGGTTTGTTTTAGATTACTAGGGAGGGTAAAGCATATTCTACGTGGGTAAATGAGGATTTTACGATGGTAAATTATATTATAGGGATAATGGACTTAGGATAGTGATGATAATGATAGTGTGATTAATATGTATAGGGTCACTTAGGGGTGAAAAGTGGCATCTACAAAAACATGTGAAACAAGGGTTTTCATGATAGGATATTTTGAGTGGATGAATTAAAAAAATCACTCCATTACATCCCTTCCTTATTACATCATCTTGAAGTCACTTTCAAGGAGAGTAAGTGTTCAAAATTTCAAAGGGTTTTTCCCATGGAAGCTTGAGATGTGAGAAAATAAGTTTTTACAAAACTCGGGTACACAACTTGTTTCATGGCCCTGGGATGAGGATAAATGAGTTTTCAATGGATTTTCATGTTGTACTTTATCTAATTTCAAGTTTCGGTTTTGGGGTGGAAAACTTGACTTTGAAATGATGACGTAAATGTAGTTTAGGTTTTGCTTGAGCAAACAAGGAAATGAGCCAACTTTACAACTCATGCCTACAAAGGGAAATCTAATAAAAGAGGGGGACATTTTTGAAGTTCTTTGGGAAATGAAAAGTGATCCAATGTCACGAGGCAGCCCAAAATCCACCTAGGCTATGGGGATGAACACTTAACCACTCAAAACAAGCCTATGTTCAAATTTTGTGTTACCTTTTTTTGCTTTTGACATGGACCAATAGAATGAGGGCACACTTATGGAGGAGGGGATTCATAAAACACATTACAAACTCTATTTTCCACCTTCCAAAATGCCACCAAGCTTCAAAGTGTTCCTAAGTCACTTAAGTTGCTAACATCAGCAACTCAATGGAGAATTAGAACATGAAAAACACTTTTTGGGCCCAAAACCAAAACTTGACTTTTCCTGGGAATATAATATGTCATTTTGATTGGAAATGAGCCAAGAAATATAATGGATCCATTTAAAAACCTTGAAAATTAATTATCTTTGATTTTTTATTCAACTCACCATTTTGGCATAGGAAGGTGTGACAGTGAGCTAAGCCACTACATGAGCTTGAGATGGGTGTTAAAAACTAACAATCGAGAAATGAAGTTAACTTAATGAGCTTCAATTTGACAATTTTTTAGGCTTCGACTCCACCTAAGGTTCCCAAAACCTTCAGTGCAATTGATCTCTTCCAAAAAGACTCTTTTGTCTAAGTGTTCAAAAGGTTTCCACTCTCGATGTTTCCAAAACTTTATCTTGAATATTCCATCATGTAGTAGACCTTGAAATATTTCCAATGATTATGATTTCAGCTTTTGAAACCACTCAAGGCTGCCAACACCTTCCGCACAAGTTGATATTCCTTCGATGACCGAGAACACATTTTCTTCAAAACGTTTTAGATATGAATGTGTTCTCAAGGACAAAACTCACAAAACCTTCCCTAAATCATATTGTCATGAAGTATACTTAGATACCTTTCCAATGACTATAACCTAGGATTGTGACTCCTCTCGGGGTTCCCAAAACCTTTAACACAAGTTAACCTTTGTAAAGTGACAGATTTGGAAAATTTGGACAACTTGACCGAAAAGTAACAAAAACATTTGTAGGGTTGTCAAGTAAAATGCCAAGACATTTTACATACAAAAAAATCTTTTGATGGTTGAGATTCTATTGAAAATGGTCTTTCCATAAACCCATCTACACCATTTTAAGAATTGTTTGCATTTTAAAAGAATTTGCCTATTGTGGAGCTTTTGCCTTTAATCCATCGTAGCTCAAAATTCTTCCTGAAGAATGGAACCTCGTGAACAAATCTTTTAAGTTCATCGTAACATTTCCTAAGGTAGTAATCAATTAGATCCATACCACAATGTCTTCTACCCCATTGAAGTGACATACATGGGGCCTTTCGGTGTCCATTTTGATCCTTGTACATCTTTGGCACCATCTTTACAAAGTTCCCCATTATTACTTAGTGTGACCCTTCCATTTCATTAATGTTCATCATTGTGCTTATTCTTTATAAGATTGTTCATTGGTATGTTGATGTGAACCTTGTCATAACCTTCATTTTGTTCCCTGGTTCCCTAAGGTATTTGTCACTCTGTTTCAAGAAGGCTTGAAGGGCTCCTAAGGTTCATTTGTAGGTTAGAGGACTCCAAGAATGATTTTACAGTTCCATGGTGCTCTTTGTTGGTTTCTTGCCTTGTTCATGCTTTGAAGAACTTTCAAAAGGCTAATTTGCAGAATTGGGGATGTTTCAAGTGTGTTTTGCATTGTATAAAAACAAGGGAAGGTTTTTCAGGGTAAATCTCACGAGGTTTTAATGATCATCCTAAGTGTTTAGTGGCATAATCATGAGAGAATGAGAGACTTCAAGGCTTGGATTGTAGGATTCATGGTATTTTTCCACTCCTTGGCCATTTTCAAGACTTATAGAATGTATCAATCACCTCCCTCTATTAAGATTCCAATTTAGACAAGCACTTAGCCAAATTTGATAAAAACCTATCTCATTAGGTGGATTGATCTTTTGTGGAACTTGAGAAATTGTGCTCATGTTGCTACATTGCCATGGTTTTCGGTTCCTTTATTTCACCGCTTTACCACTCAACTCTTTGTAAAAGCATCCATCTCCTTTGTTTGGTTATGTCGGGCATTTTGGAAACCTTGGGAGCAGTTCCTTATTTCCTCTTGTTCATCACTTCCCATGTTTCCCGCTTTACCGAACGCTTTTGTAAATCGGTCAAGTTGATAAATTTAGGAACAAGTGGAATTGTTCTTGTGTTACACTAATTCCTTGCTTCTCCCTATTCTCATCTTCCCTATTTTTCGTGCCTTTTTCAATTAATTCTACAACCTTCGAAACATGAGAACTATTTTCATGTTTACCATGTCCCCTAAAAAGCCGATAGAAAATTGAATCCTGTCATGTTTCCTTTGCAATTGTTTGGAACATTCCACTCTAACCTTGTTCCCCAAAGCACCACCATATAATCACATTTATCCATGTTGCAAGTTTGGATCTCATAGGTCCAAGTGCGAGAATGTCAAGTGTGAGTTGTCCATGTGTGAGGAGATAAGGAAAGTTGGATCTCATAGGGCTATGAAACTTGTAATTTTAACTTTTGAACTCGGGAAAATGAAACAGGTCCATGTGTCATTAGAATTTCGTGGAGGAATAGCAGAAGTGTAAATTTATAGTTTACAAATCATGTGAATGGCAGTTCAAATTAAAATTGACAAGCACAAGTTTCCTCAATGGAATGAGCGTTTCAAGGGAACATTTTATTGTTTTCCTTGTTGTTTTGGAATCGCATACTCGACTCCTTCGTTAATCATTTAAATCATTCCCGAAACAGTTCCCCCATTCTTGTATTTCCACAAAAACATGCTTTCACTGCCATAAGACAATTAAATCGGTAAAGTCAGAATTGGGTGAAACTCCAGGAACTGTTCATTCCTCCATTTATTTGACTTGTCGATTTACCCGACCATCTAATCAAATCTTGCCACATGTCCAAGGAGACCACCAGCATTCAACAGTTAATTTATATTTTTTCTCGTAATTTCATTATGGGCATCCATATTTCACAAAAATTGTTGTGTTGGGACTATTATGGTGAGGGCTTTCCACATAGGTCAAATTTGGGGGAAATGGTGCAGTCTTTTTGGATATTTTAGTTACAAAATTTTGGGCAGGAAAAATATCATTTTCATGAATGCAATGGCAGATTTAGCAGTTGGAAATGCTCTCTTGATCTTGTTTTAACCCCAAATTCTTCTAGAAATGGAATTTATCCCTCTTGACCCCAACATATGAAGAATAGATGATCTATGCATTGTGAAGTGGACATTTAGCATTGTTTCCCTCTTACATCTCCATGATTTCATGATCCTTTATTGATTTGCCCTCAATTCACATGGATCGCCATCTCAACCCTTGATTTGGCATCTACAATGGATATTCTTCCCGGGATGAAATATGAATGTATAAATATGAGGTTTTTCCTCATATTGTGGGTTGGAAAATTCATTTCTTTCATAAAACAATTTAAAAATTAGAGGGTTTAAGCTCTTGGAAAGGTTTTTGATTTTATAATAGCTCGGAAAGATATGGATACTTGTAATTTTCATATGTAGATTCATGCTAAGGTGGTTTCTGATGTACAACCATTAGCAAGCTTTGAGACTCATATTTTATATGTTTCCCTTGTCTTCTCTGCAAATGGACATGCAAGATCAATTCTGCCATGAATAATTCTAGTCTTTCTCATTGTAAACAAATCTTGAAATCAATAAATGGTGATTCTCCCTTGTAATCATGTGTTTATTGTGCCAAATAACTTCATAAAAATAATTTGCATTTGATTGTGTGATTGGGAATTGAAGGATTGTTACATTGTAGTGTTACTTTGCACCATTTTTTTAGTTATAAATCTCCTTTCGTAATTTATGTGAATGTATATCTGCATACCACGGGGTGTCCTTTGGTATTTAGAAATTTGGTGTGGTGAGTGTATGAGTCTTTATTCTCAGGTGTCTATGTTGAGGTCTCAAGGGTTAATCTACATTTCTTTCCTTGTTTGGGTGTCCATGAGGGAAAGCAACCTTTAGAGAGTGACTTTCCTTTTATTTCAGGTGTGAATACATGAAGAATTATCAAGACAACATGGTTAATGCATCTACTTCCTCTCACTAGCCCTTCCCCCATTTCCATCCACCTTCACTTTCATTCACACTATCCTTTTTTCTACCCCTCTGATTCCATATTCTTTTGTATATCCAACATGATGTCTGCCTACAAATTGCATTTACCTTGCATATTTTGAGTTTATTTTCCATGAATTGTGAATATTAGCATATCAAGTATCATTTCATTCCAAGTTTTCAACAGATTCCTTCAAAATGATGTTTGTGATCACATCAAATCTGTCTTCAGTGGCTTGTGTCTAATGTATCAAGTGTTTACAATGTTTGTGTGACCATTCTTTTGAATGAGCATTGCATTATGTGGTTGCATTTGATCTCATATTGAGGTTCCAACAAGTTTGAGGGTTTGAAACATAATATCTCCCTCTCTCTTTCAAGCCACCCCTTAGGTCCTCTCACCTTGGTTCAAGCAGAGCCATAAAGTAGCAGATGAACAACCAAACCCTCAATAAAGTGTCTCCTTGTCATCCCTACAAGGCTTGATCATGAGGAAAAGATAGATCCATCCCCAACTACAAATGACAAACTAACATGTCTATCTTCTTCCCTTGTTCTCTCTTCATGCAAATCTGCATTCTAGCCTTATTTTGGGGTGTTAGATTAGGAACCAACAAAACCCTCTAGAAATTAATCCTCCATGGCTATATTAATCTTATGAAAATTTGTTTGAACAACAAACTTTACCTCCATCTCGCAACCATGACTTAAAAATTTGGGGTTGGATAATGAAGCAATTTAAGGCCAACATATGACTGATGAAGTTGTGAGTAAATTCAAAGTTAGTTAGTATTAGCACCTTTGTTTATTCACAAACCCAACAAACTTCAGGGTTTCTGGGGTGTTAATTCTTGAAATTTCATTGTGAGAGATGGTTGAGATTCTTTAGCCTTGATCTCGAAACTCTTCCTCTTCACTAGTTGCTTCCTCCTCATCTTCTTCCTCATTAGGACATGTGAATGCACAAAATCATAGGGGATATTTATGTGCACTTGAATCCTCATAAGTTTGGGCCAAGGTAGTTGACTTAGAGTATGATAGGATGGTGTTGGACGGAGGCCGTGAGTAGTATGATGAGGATGGTATGATTCGGGGTATAGGAATGCAAACTATCGGGAAAAATATTTCCTTACTTTTGTTCTTGAGAGATCAAGACCTACTTGTTGAGGGAATCTATACTCCTACGGAGTTGATAATGTTGAATGATGCGATCAAGGATGATGGAGACACAAATACTTAGGTTTATGTCCTAATCGATGAAAGGATGAATGTTGGGTTGTGTTACTCAGGTAAAGTGGTCATTTTAAGGTCAACCTTGTTCTAGCAAGGTCATGTGGCAAAGAGTGAGGGTAGATGGTAAACACGTTGAGAAGACTCAAATATCCAATGGGAGAAGTTGTCTAATGAGGTGGTAGATACGATTATTGTCTTATGGGTTTCATCGTCAAGAACATCGAGTTGTGGAATAATGTGTGTGGGAGATGGTGAGGAGAAAAATTCCTCTCGCAGTTTAAACAAGATATCATCCTGAAGGATTTGTTATTCTAGTGAAGTAGGAATGTAAAGAAAATGTCCAAATATTTTCGGGAATATCTGGCTATCCAGAGTCATCCATAAGTGGAGGGGAAATGATTGTTGTGTGGTGATTTCCATGATCTAGAGTGAAGCATGATGGGATCTTATGATGAAGGTCATCTTAAGGTGATCTCGGGCTAGATTTGGATCCTTAGGGATGTCTTCAGTAGTGTTTTCTGTCCAAAAGTGTTGCATGTTGTCATGTGGATCAGCAAGCATCCTTGTTTTTGTGATGTCTCATTCTAGCTAAAATAGTGTGGTTATGTATTAAGGTTTTTGCAAGTTTGATTGTGGATTTTTTGTGCTTGTTTGGGTCTATAAGCCATCTTTCATTATGTGTTTAACTCAATTATAGTACTATTTTTCGTATGTGTTTTAATTGGTTCTTGTGTGAGTCATTTAAAACATGATTAAATATGATGGAATGAAATCAAGTCTCTGTTGTAAATAGAGATTTCAGATGTTAAATTTCATGTGTGCAAAATAAATTTAGCAAGGAGGTCATCATCATAAGATAACAATACTGTGAATTAACCCATGGAATATGTGGGTCATCACTCATTTGTAGGTTGCCCTTGTGTTCTTGAGGCTAAAGAGTATAATAGTATAGCAAAAGGTTTGTTAGGGGTTGGTAAATGAATTTTTGTTCTAATCTTCTTCTAAAATGTGGATCGATGATAGCCAAACAACCCATCCATGGGGAAAAGGAGCTCATACCCAGCTATTTCATCAATGATCATGTCAATAGAGGGAAACAAATATTCATATTTGGGACATGCTTTGTTAATATTGCGGAAGTCAATACAAATTCAATTTTTCCATTCTTTTTCAAGACAGACATGATGCAAGATAACCAATTCATGTAATCTACCAGTCTAATGAAACCAACATTGAGGAGCTTGATAAATTTTTCTTTCACCATTAGTGTCATCTTGGGTTTCATTGGTCATAGCTTTTGTTTGACTAGTGTGGCCTCGAGTTTCGTGACTAGGTTGTGTATGATAACATCAGTATGAATATTGATCATATCAGAGTAAGAGAAAGTGAAAACCTTGGATAGTTAAGTGAACAAGGCCTTATGGTATTCGACTTCTTGTGGCGAGAGATAAGAGCCAAGTTTTAGGATCCTTGATTCTTCCTCCATCCCTATGTTTATATCGATGGTGTCTTTGATGAGGGAAGCATTGAACTTCTTCAAAATTGAGTGATGTCGATAGGAGATCCAAGACTTCCTCTTCAGATTTTGCATATGTCAAGATCTATGGCAGCCAAATCATAATCTTCAACTTTACAATATGAATCATAAAAGTCAATACCTTGGGAGGATGAAGGATGCATATTCATGGGAAAACCTCTCTTGTGATGCAAGGAGGTAGGTGTTTGTAAGTTTGTAGATATTCTAGAATGGCTTCATCATTCTCTACTATGTCAATATTTAACAATTTGATGTCATCTATTTTGACAACACCTTCCTCGATCGGGATCCATCTTGATGAGAGGACCGTCCCTCAATGAGACAACAAAATCATCTTCATGAAGTCTCAGTAAAATGACGCAGTATCATGCGAAAGAAGCAAAGCAATGGCATCAGCTATCTTGTTCTGACTCCTAGGAATAATTCAATGTATATGAAATCAAAGTCCTTAACCAATGTCTAAGCGGCATTCTTGAATAGTTACAAATGTTTGGCCTTTGTTTGATATACCTCTACTACTTGGTTGGTGATAAGATGTGCATCATCAATTATCTCAAGTCTCCAAATACCAATCCTGCAAGCTAAGAGAAGGTTGTTCAACAAAGTTTTGTATTCAAGCGGTGTTATTGGTTCATTTTAATTCTTAAAAGAAAACCAAAAGGAAAAATCTTCCTCCCAAGTAAAATTAGGACCACGTCATCTCCTACCCCTGTAGTGCACTTGACTCCATCATAGTACATGGTCCATAAATTTATTTTAGGGAGGGGTCATAAGATAAGATGGATGGAGGAACTCGACTATCACTTATTTCGACCATATTTACATCTTCTACCATAACTAGAGAAGATTGGTATTTTTTGTTCTTAGGTAGCCCTTTTGGGTCAAACGGAAGCACAAGAGGTGAATCCTTTTATAGGATGTTAATAATTTGTGCAAAGTGGTCTTCAAGGACATGGTCTTAACTTTTGACTAAGGAACATTAGTTGATGGAGAAATTTCTTTTCCTACCTCGGGGTCTTCTTTTGTATATTTCTTAGAAGGAGGGTCAAGAGCTAAAAGAGTGAATTTAGGTTCAACATCATCCCTTTTATCCTAGTTATTCCCCTTTTCTAGGGGTGTGGGTGTTCATAAGTTATTTTTCAAGTAACTCGTGATGAGCGTGGGTGCCCGAAAATCTCTTAGTATTGGTGTATACTATATCAAACTAGTTCGGGTCTTCTTTGGTGACAAAAACCTTTCCTAGATGATAAAAAAGGATTTCTTGAAAGAGCATTGACATAATGGCCTTCATTTGATGGATCCATGGTCATCCTAAGATCATGTTATAGTTGGTTTCTCGGTTTATTATGTGAGTTGTGTGAGAATACATCATTTATGAAAAACTTAGATGCTAAAAAGAAAAGAACCATGCATTCATTCTGGAGAGACTTAGGATGAGTTATCATATAAATGCATCCATTCAGATAACAAAAGAGAAATATTAAACAGAATACATATCTAATTCACAATACAAATGAAATTCACTAGGGTTTATGCCCATGAATGACATATACTTTTAAAAGAGTCGATGTTCATAATGATTAAGTTCAATAACCGCATTACATTCATTAAGGCCATAACAGACCAATATATATAAATGCAGACCCAAGTCATGCACCGAAACCTAAACTATGCTTTCCACATTACAAGAATGATCACAGACCCATCCCCCTAAACATGCCATTTCTCCTATAGTCCTCATAATGAAACCTTAACCCATAACCTTACTATCTCTTCAGAGCTTTGCCTATCCAAATGATATATGATGTCGCCTCTTCTTCTACCCGAGCACCTCTATATATAGCTTTAGCAACCACCGCCATGCCTTCCTGAAGTAATAGATCGGTTGCCAAGTGTCCATGTGGTCCTCCAATGGAGCATGCCTCCTCTAATCCGAGCTCTCCACTCTTACAATGATGTCTTTCTAGATCCTTCCATCACATGGAATATTCCTTTCTTGACCATCAAGCTACTCAGGTTGGCACCTTATCCACTCCGCATGCTAGTCGGGTCACACTTTTCTCATGTGCTTCTTGGAACGCTAAATATGGCTAAGTCCCAAAACCTATGCTTTTCCTTGCACGCGCCATGGGTTCTACTAAACCCTACTAAAACCCCGTCTGCACTTTGCCCTTTTTACCCTTCTTTAATAGGTCCCACATCCCACACACCTTGTTTTTTAGCCAGCCATATTATATCCCGAGGCCCAACATCACCCCACACTACACTTGTTCTCCATCCTCGGAAACACTTCTCTTCAATGAATAAAGAATGGTGGGTTCTGAATAGTTGGAAAAAGAATGAAGGAATGAAGAATTGGGAGAAAGAATGAAAGAATGGGGAAATGAAGGAGAACATGTTTATTGTTGAAGGAGGAGAGGGAAATCCTTCCTATTTCTACCTCTAGCTTCTCCCAGGCATCTACCTCACTCTATGCTTTGCTAACAGAGGTCACCTACTAGGGCACTCACCTCCTTAAAACTTAGTTCTCTCCCTTGGCACTCATTATATCAACAATACCCTCTCAGGTTGTTTTCCCAAGTCATCGAGTGCATCCATCTGCGGGTGATCTGGGGGTATAACTCCTTCAACCGATTTTGATCGAGCCCCGCAAGGTCTCGATAGCTTCTGATTTCTTTTCCACCTCGGCCAGGATTTTATCCCTTTCTTCTATTCCCCTTATTATTTTCTTGAAACTCCTTGAGTTTTATTTCATGTGTAGTAACCAGATGCTTGCCACTCTATCTCTATCAACACAATTATCATACGCAGATTTAACAATTGCTTGCGGACAACCTTTACCTCTGCAAGGAGTTTGGTATATCAAGAAATGATCTCTACAACCTTCAACTTCTCTTCTTTTTCTTGGCATGCCAGCACCTCTTCTATGGACTCTAAGGTGAGTGGTCACCTTTCCATTGTGAGGATGCGATTCAAATCCTCCAGACACTTGCAAGGATGATTCATATTTTTTCTCGGGCGGCGCTAGGTCGGGATGCTTTAAGACAATGACATCCATAATCATTTCCACCTTTTTAGAGACTTACGCACCTTTTCTTCTCTTCCTTTAGTTCACGCCTTAATTGCACACTTGATAAGCTCTTCTTGCTTCAATTCTTTTCTCTTCTCAATGAGCTCCTCCTTTTTCTTCTCCAATCCTCCTCCAGGAATCTCACCCTATCATTTCTCCCAAAAAATTTGGCCTCAACCTCACTAAAAACTTTTTGAGCATGCATTGCAAACTTACTCATCGATGACAAATTGAGCATTTTACAAGTGGGTTTTCCCCTTCTTCTCTGACATCTTCATCAATGCTCTCTGACTTACCTCAAACTCAGGTTCATCCATGTGGGACTCAAACACCCAAGATAGCATTTTCTGGTTCGTGGATATGTGCCTTCTTCATCAAATGAAGTCATGGCCAGAGTTGTTCTGTTGGAATTATGCTCTAGAAATGCGCATGCATGTAGCACCTTTCTTGGATCATTGATGTAACCCATTCCTTTCCCTTGTGTTACTCATTATGCCCTTCCCACTTGTTCCTCATGCATCCCTTTGGGAAGCTTACTAGCCAAATTGGGATTCCCACCCATGCTTGCCATACTCTTTCCCAATGCTCTCTTCTTCCACTTCCTTCAATATTTCATCTACACTCCACTCCAACTCTGCTCCACCAAGTCCTTAATGATGTCAGCTACTTCTCTTCCATGGCTTCCTCCACTTGCTCCTTGGTGAGGCTTGGGGTTCTCTGATTTTTGGTGCTTACTTCTTCTCACCCCCCTTTCCTTGAGCATTTGCTTCCTCCTCTCCATTATTCTCTTCATCTTCCTCATCCTCAGAGTTCATGCACATCATATACTAGATGGTCTTGAGCTTCCTCTGGCTCATCATCATCTTTTCCTATGTAGGCCTCTAGGCTCTCTGTTTCCTCCGAGTCTTCCTTTTCTGTCACCTTCTTTTTCTTCCTAATTGGTGATTCCAATATAGGAGACTCTTCCTTTTCTTTCTCTTAATAGGTGACTGCCCTTCCTTGGTGATTCTTCTTGTGTGAGAGGATTTTCATGCTCTAACGCCTCTTCTTCTAGGGTCTTCTCCTTAACTGGGGACTTCTTCTGCGCGCATAAGTGCTTGGCTTAGTGCTTGCTTCCAAGCGTGCCCCACAGATTGTGTTGTTTGCACACTTGGTGCCTTCTTCTCTTGCACCTCTTCTCTCTCCCTCTTCTTTGGTGCAACCTTCTTCCTCCCTATGGGGTCTTCTGGAATGGAGACATCACTCTCTAGATAGGCACCCTTTCTCAAACTTTGGCCTTATGCATAGATATACCCTTGTTGCGGTCCTTCCAGGCGATCGCAGCGTCAATGGTTTCATCATCTGTACTTCGTGGGAGACATATTTCTCCACATACGTGCACTTCTTTGGGTATACAAGCTTGCATAGCTCACGGGTGGTCTTGGTCTACCTCACTAAGGTCGAACCTTATCCTTTTGGCCTCCTTAAACCGGTTGACCCCTGCTTGGAAAGTATTACGTGGTGAAGGAGAATGGTAGCTTGCACCATGGAATTTTAGTCCCATCTGTCAGGGTGAACTGTCAATGCAAAAATGTTGATATACAAAACTCTACTTCTCCATCCACGAGTGTGGAAACTACTCAGTATCCTCCACTCTTCCCCGAATGCATCACATATGCACTTGTACCATTTTTCTAGGCACACCTTGTGAGCGGCATCATGGTCTCACATGTATATTTCTCAAACCTTTTTGGGGTGAGGGATCTTCTTCTAGATACTCCCATATGAACTTCTCTAGCCCATCGGGCACTCCAATTTATGAGAAGATGATGGTGAGGAGAATGTTGCCAAATAATATCTTTTCTCCTTCCTACGCATTGCTTATGATCTCATCTCGCAATAAAGGTGGACAAGTTATAAATGGTTTCTGAGATCTTCCGGCATACACATTCAACCATGCCTTGTTCACTTGTGTCCATCTCTCTTGATCATTCATCTTGGTCACCAAGTGCATGGCCATCCTCATAACGGGGTTGGGGATCTCTGCGATATCAAAATAACGTGAACCCTTTTTTAGTCATAAGCCTCTACCATTTTCTTGATGGCTTCCTTATCCTCCAAGTCATCATCTATGGACTCTCCTTCACAATTTAGGCCAGTGAACTTGATATAAGCTGAGGTTATGCATTTTGTGGCCTATAAAATAGAAATGGTCTTCATGCACGCATGACATCAACCACTAGGTATAGCCACTCATGGGCTTTTGCCAAAATAAGGCAACTCATAAAGTTGCAACAACCCGACCTTCTCCAACTTTACCTTTACTTCATCATTGTATATTGGCATTCCTTCAGGTGTCCTCTTATTAGTTGAATGAACCAGTTCCAACACCATCTCTTTTTTAGTAGTGCTCATGCGATGGTTATAATCACTCAAGGCCATTTTTCTCAAGTGTGACACCCACTCTTTCCCCAAAAACACTCCATCTAGGTACTAAATTTCTATATACCACTCTTCATTGGAACTAGCGATGGTAGGTTTTTTTCCTTTTCCCTTGCCCTTTTGTTTCTTTGGTGAGACGGTTCCTTCTTTGGTGCCATGTTTACTTGTCGGGTTACAATCTAAATTCCTCCTTTCTCTTCTCTACTACTCTTCTCAACTCTAAGGCTCCACTCTGTGAAGAATCCTCCTTCTTCCATGTGCCCTAGCTACCAAACCCTAACTAGGAACAACCCTTCCACAAGACAACATACTACTCTCAAAAAATCTCCCCACACCCGTGTACTCCTTCCACTCTAGTTCACAGATCAATCTAGTCACGCACTTAGATCTCTATGATTCTTCTTCCTTCACACAAATCTCTCTGGATGCCCTAGTTCGTAAGAGCTCTTTTAACTTCATAATGGCAAGGTAAATAATAACGTGCCCGACTTCATACTTATATTTTTTTCCTTCTCTCTAACAATAAATGTTATACCACCTACCAACGTACTTAGCATTAAATGTGGATTTTTTCCACTAAATCCGATCCTTAAGCGCCCTTACCCACGTGCCCAATCCTACGTGAAAACCTTTCTACAACCTTCTAGCGCGTGCAAAATCCAAACTGACCAAGACTCTTACGCGCGTGTCTACAACACCGAAGGCACTTCTTCTATCCTTTACTTGATTTTTTCCCTCACCTACCTCATGTTGTTCCTGCACTTTTCATCCTTTGTATGTGGTCTTTGTTAAGCCTTCTTGACACCACAAAATTTCTTATCCACCATTTCTCCACACGCTTTCTACCTTACAAACTTTTTATCCTTTAATCTGGGCCATCCCAACTTTTACTGCTTTGGATTATACTTCACTTTGCACTACTCCACCCCACACTAAAATAGATGTGTGGTCCTCTACACATACACAACCTTAGAAAGTAATGTGGTTACTAGTGCACAAGGTGCAAAACAAAACAAATGAAAGGGAACAAACAATGAGAAAGGGAAACACAAGAAAGGAAATGCATTAAAGGAAATCCTAAACTAGATGGAAAAACTACCTTATTTACAAACACCAAGAAGACTTATTTATAGTAGGGCTTCACCTACTCCCATTGAAATGACCTAGTAATCTCGTCCCATCCAGTGCTTGTAATCTGAAAGTGCACCTAAATCAAGGATGTACGAGATGATGTATGGTCCTAACCAATGGACTTTCAACTTCCCAGGATGGCACAAAACTTGGAATCATACAACAAAACCATCTTCCCAACCTCAAACTTCTTGTTCTTGATATGATGATCATGCCATGCCTTTTTCTTTCCTTTTCATCTTCTGACTCCATCTAGCAAGTGATCACCTTTCATCTAGTTGCATCAACTTATCAATCCTCTCTTCCAGTGCTTGTTCATCAGCTAATCCTCCTACACGTGCTATACGTAATGATGGTAACATGAATTCAATCGGAAAAAAAACTTCCACGCCAAACACCAATTGAAATGGTGTGGCCTTGTTCAACCTCTTGTAGGTTATCTGTATGCCCATAGAATGGTTGATACCTTGTCATCCCAATCTTGTCTTCCAACATCACAAATCTTGGTCAATGTGTGACTTAGTATTTTGTTAAATGCCTCAGCAGTTCCATTTGCTTGTGGATGATAAGGGTGGTCTTGTGATGGGCCACCATAAATTTTGCTAACAGAATCCTGACCATTTCATTTAGAAAATGTGTACCCCTATCACTTGTTAAACTCAAAGGACATCCATACCTGTTGATTATGTTCTCCCATAAAATCTAGGATAGTTGTTGTTGTAGTGTAATCCTTTGTAGGTTCCCTTTTCCCATCTTGTCAAGTAATTTGTGCAAGTGATGATATAACATGAACCAATCCTTCGCGTGGAAGGTGAAATAGGTCCTACAAATTCAATTTCCCATTTTTCAAATGGTTTAGCATTGGCTATTGGTCATAAGGGCATTTCATCCCTTCTTCCAGGTTTTCCAAGGCACTGGCAATGGTCACAAGCCTTGCAAAACTCAATACAATCTGGTAGATGCTTTCCCACCAAATCCCTTGAGTAGAATCTTCCATGGGTTGCATTTCCTGCATAGTGTCCTCCTACAATCCCACCATGTGCTTCCTCCATAATTGTAATGTGCTCATGTTCTAACACACATCGGCATAGAACCTCATCATGACCTAACTTGTACAAATCTCCACTAATCAACATGTAAGGCATGACATGTATAGCCAACTGCTTCCTTTCCAAAGCCTTCATTCCTTCCGAGCCACACCTATTTTTGAGAAATAATGCGATGTCTTCCAAGTCCAAGGGCATGCACCGAAACCTAAATAGTTGTGTGTCTGGCATTGTATCCTCAATGCTTTGCACATCCTCCCCTGAGTCAATCCTAGATAAGTGGTCAGGTCCAAAATTACTTTTCCTAGTTTTACCACAACTAAAAACTCAAATTCTTGAAATAATAGGACCCAACGACATATGCGCCCTTGCAGAATGGGTTTGTTCACTAAGTACTTCAATGTCATGTGGTCCGTGTAGAATATAAATGGTGTCACCAACGATACTTCCTAACTTATGCAACGCATAGATCATAGATAGTGCCTCACGCTCGTAGTTGTGTAATTTTATTATGATGGTGTTAACTTTCTCTTGTGGAAAACACAAGGGTGATCAACAATCCCCTCACCAAGTTGTGCTAGTACTTCTCCCATGGTTGTCCACTGAGGCATCAACATGCACATGGAAAGGCTTATCCCAAGAGGAAAACATAATATGGGTGTAGTAACAAGCCTATCCTTCAAAGTATCAAACACTTTCTTACGCTTGCCTCTCCCCAATGAAAAGCACTCTTGTGCTTAAGTAATTCCTCTAAGGGGCACAACGATCTTGGCATATCCTTTGATGAACTTCTTGTAGTACCCCATATGCCCAAGGAATCCATTACACGCTCTTGACTAGTAGGTTCTCCCTAATCCCACAATAACTACAACTTTAGCGGGATCCACCAATAAACCTTCCTTACATATAATATGCCCCAACAGGGTTCCAAATGGAGTAGAAAAGACACATTTCTTAATGTTGAGGGATATCCTCAACTACCGACATCTTTCAAACATCAGCCTCAAATTGTCACAATGGTCTTTTACTAGCCCATACATAGTCCAATCATCCAGGTAGACTTGAAGAAATTTATGGATGAAGTCTTAAAATGCTTGTACCACGATGCGAGAACACAACAAGTGCATTCTTCAACCCAAAAGGCATAACCATGTAGGAAAAACTTCCCCACTCAGTGGTGAAAGTTGTCTTTTCCTGGTCTTCCTTTGCAATTCTAACTTGGTGGTACCCTGAGAATCCATCCATAAAAGAATAGACCTCGCTCAGCTACTCCTTCCAAAATTTCTTCAATGAAGGGGGTTGGAAAGGGTCAATGACACAAACTACATTTAAATCCATGTAATCCACATAGATCCTTATCCTCCCATCCTTCTTGATACTTATGACCATTGGGCTCACCCATTCTAATTCTTCACACAATTCAATGATGTCTAATGCTATCATCTTTTCTATCTCCTCCTTGACCTTTACACGCAAAGTTTGGATTCATCCGATAAGGTCTCTTCTGAATCGGGTGCACACCTTCCTTCAACTTGATCCTCATTTCCCCTAAGGAATGGTGAACACCTTTGAGCTCATGGTACCCAGGGAACAAATCCTGAAACTCATGCAATAGATCAATGATCTTAGAAACTTCTTTCTCCAACCAATAATCCCCAATGATAGCTTCCTTAGGTTCTACCTCTAAACCAATGTTAACCTTCTTTGTCTTCAAGGGCTCATGGTAGGCATGTTCTCGCTCATCAGCACTATCCATGACTTCACGTGTACCTTCAGAATGGTTAACATCTAAACTTTCCATTTCTTCACCATCTATCACATAGACCATTTTTCCTTTTTCCTTTTCCATGCACGCGTGCTCAAGTTGTACCTTATTCTGATTCCTCTTCATCAAAGCACATCTCTAAACCAGGTTCTCCTAGTAGCTCTTGTATTCTATCTTCTGTCATAGCACTATCTCCCATTATAAGGCACTTGACCACTTATAACACCTTATCCACTGATGGCTTTGTACTCGATACTCAAAAGCTTGAATGAGATCAGCACCTAACTCCTTCCAATTCCTGTTTGATGGTGCATCTCGAATGAATATACCATGCATGCACACAACCTTGTAAGGTGGAATACAACTTATGCACCCATAATGAAGGTGGTAAAGATTTCGCCTTTTTATCTAGCCTTCTCACATGCTTGGACATGAAATGAGGTGGTTCTTTACCATGGTAGTCTTGTATGACAGTGGGCACGTTGCTCTGGAGAACCTAACAGAGAATGTGACCCTTACCTCATGTCATCATTCTAGAAGGCTCTCCCGATGTGTAGCCCACCAGGCGTTTGCAGTCCCGAGTAGGTTATAGCTAAGCATACTTCTTCTCTCTTTCTCACCTCATTTCCACTAAGCCTCCATTTCTCATAGAAATCATCAGGGTTAGCTCCTCCAGAAGTAACTTGGTAACTTCTTCCCTCCTAGGCACTTGACCAAACATGCCTTTTTACCCTTGTTACAGATCCTCTCAACTATCACCCAATTAATTCATAAGTCCCATGCCCAATTGTCACATGCCATGCTAGTTGTATCACTCAAGGACTGAGCATCTTCAAATTGGATAACTCCCTCCATGGGATGAATTATCTCAGGGTCTCTAATAGAGCACACATAAATTCTGTCAAGGACTTCTTCTCCCAAGGGCTCAATATAGGGTGTTGATTTCCCATCAGTCAAGGGGATGATGACCCATTCTTCCTTGTTCTCAAAACTAATATACCCCTTGTTAAACCATAGGTCAACATTGTTCTTATAACACCATGGGCACCCAAGAAATGTTGGAAAGTTGTCTTCCTCGGTGAGCACCAAGACTTCAAAATCTCCAGTGAACTTGGCCCCTTGAATGGTGATAACTGCATCCTTCAAAACTCCAATGGGCATGGCCTTTGTCTTGTTTTCCATATACAAAACATTTGAATATGGTTGTAATGTGGGCCTTCCCATTTGATGCCAAGCATCTAGAGTGAGAACATTGACCTCTGCACCCATGTCAATCAAAATATTACTCAAAGCCACCCATCAACAACTGCATTTAATGTGATCTCCTTTTCATAGTCAAGGTTGTGGGAGGAGGTTAGCATGCAGAACCTTCCTTTCGCGCTCCCCTCCAGCGCGTGGTACCTTCTCCCATAACCATTCCCCTAGCAAAGGAATAATATTCTCTTGCCTTAACATTTTGCATACTTCCTGACCTCATCTAGATCCTTCTGTGGAGCCTCAACATTCTTTCTCTGCTCCAACTACCTTGATTTCTCCTTTCAGACACTGGATCTCTCCTTGTAAACTACGAATCACATCCATAGTCTCTTGATACACCTCCTTCTGATGAGCAGGGTCTGGATACTTCCATGTACCACTTCTTCTCTTGAAACCAGTGTCCTTTGTCTTGGTATCTCCTTGGCATGTGGCCTCTACTTCACATCATCACCAATACAGTTCTAATCCTAACTCACACGCCACTCTTGGCATCCACTGTGAGTCGGCCTTCTTTATGCTCACCATCCCAGTGCCTTTTCCTTCCGATGTTGTTGGTTCATATGCTCATAAAGCTCTAGACACTCCTCATACTTATGTTTCTTCTCACCACAAGCATTGCAACAGATCAGGACACTCACGCTTGTAATGTTCTGTAGACCCACAGTTATAACAGTTCCTCGCACGGAACTCACTTCTTCCTCCACCATGTTCTTATCTGTGACCACAAAATCCTCCACAAAAACCTCTTCCATGTGCTCCTCCATCTGTGCACCCTTCATAGCGGCTGATCATCATCCTTGGAACTACTTGCAAGGCTAGTCTGCAGTGCACACCAAGATCAATAACATCATGAATCTGATCAATCATCCTACAATCTTTGGTGTCATGGGTCGTAGAGGTACAAATCTTGTAATAACAAGACACATTCTTATGGATCACGCATGTGCGCTAATAGAGGACATCTACTTGCATCATGATCCCCATGGAAAATTTCACAATCTACTTGCCATGGTGCACATATCGATTTCTGGGGGAAACTATCCTTGGCATGCCCCTCTACTTCACAATCTGTGCACCAAAGACCACTACGAGTCTCATGTGCACTAAGTTTGCAGATAAATTCTCTAACTTCTTGGCCATTGCAACAATTTGAGCCTCTAGAAAAGGGCTCACACCAATGTCAACGCTCCCAACTACCTCAACATGCATAGGGAAGCTTCCAAAGCCTCGTGCGGGTCCGTGAATGTCTTGTGTGAAAGTGCCCTTCTAAATGGTGTTATCAACCCTCCAACAAAACCATTGAGCATGTTGAGAAGGGTGAATGTCATATGATAGTTTTGATAAGAGATTTTTAAACCATGCATCATACTCCCACACACTCTCTTCCATTCCTTGTTGGATCTCTTTCAAAGTGTTGATGCTCTTCTAATTCAAATTCAGGATATGGAATTCTACTAGGAAGGTGTTCTTCAATGCAGTGTAGTCTACCACCATTTGATGGGGTCATACTTCTGATACCAACTATGCATGTGCCCTTGCAACGTCATTGCAAAATGACTTTCCTTTAGCTCCGGGTAGTGATCCCTTTTGCACGCCATAGTAATTCACACTTGTGCACATGCTCTGCAACATCCTCAATACCCTGTAATCTAGTAAGTGTAATGACATCTCAAAAATACTTGTGGTGGTGGTTGAGGCCCTTTTCCTCCCGATCTAGAACCTTGATTCCCTCCGGTGTTTCCTCCACCACCAGATCCACTAGATCCACTAGGTCCTATGCCTCTTGATCCACCTGATCCACCTGATCCACCTTCAATCCTCCAGATCCACCAGGTCCTCCTCCTGTAGCTAGTAAAGGGCCTGAAGTGGTCACACCTAATGTCCCAACATCCCACTGAACTACATGCCTATGGTTTGTGATATTGTTCTCTACTTCCAGTCATGTATCCCACACACTCCCAGATGTGATGCCCAAACTCTGTGTGCTTGCACTTTGCCCAAAAATTCCTCCAAACACAGGAATGGTCTGTGTAGCCATAGATGTCCCAAATGAGAAATTATATCTCCTGGGTGCAGATCGGTTACTTCCACCGATACCAACTAGGTTAACAATACTTGTTTCTTGATTTGGAAAACCAAGCGCCAGGGTTTGGTCACTAAGTGGGTTTAGATGCACGCTCTGGCTCTCCTTTCTCCATGCACAAAAACTCTCATCGAATCCAAGGGGTCTCTCTCCCACGCTTTCCAAGATGGGGTAACATAGACTACTGCTCAGGTTCCATGTCCTCTGTGTGAACCTCAATTCCTTCCTGCAACATCTACCTCCATAGATCCATCACTCCTACAACCTCACATTGTCTAGCCATCTCCCTTTCACATGCTTCACCATACTTGAGTCGTCTTTCTTCCCTCTCTTTTTCCATCGCAATGTTTCCATCTTCCTCCACCCTAGCTTCCTCACCCAACGCTCAGAGAAGTTTAGCCGGCCATAGGAATGCCTCCAAACTTAGTGTAATGATCAAGATCTTCATAGCCAATGGGATAGCTTGCAAAAATGATCCTCTAGGTTCCCGTAGGAACTCAAACTCAGCAACCTCTAGACAAGAATATATAGAAATGGCATATTCCAGAGTATAACTAGTCAACACTCTTCTCCACTAATGATCAACAACACGTGTCCAAGTCAGATCTACATCCTACTAGCCTCTGATAATCATCTTGGGTCCATACGCGTGATCTATAGTACCATCTTGATCTGGATGCATATGTTGAGAGCCATTCATACAACTCTACTAGAAAACAACAAAGAAGGTCTCATACAACTCATGATACAGATTCTCTTCCACCCATCTCGTGCATCAAACTCAGGTCCGGTACTAAATCTTTGAGAAAACTCATCCTCTGTGCTTTTAAACCATGCTTCGACACTTTCCAAGGTCAAGCGCTTTGTCATCACACATCAAAGGAACCAAGATGTATGTCATTTCTCACAACAACTTTGAAAAGAGGTCCCGGAAACGGAACCAAGATGTAGTCATTTTTATACCCTTAGAACAACAATCTAATCCCATGCGCGTCGCCTATCACCCAGTGGGCATTGGGTGCTCACCCGAGGCACGCGGGCACCGAGCCCCTCCTTTATGTGAGTTGTGTGAGAATACATCATTTATGACAAAGACTTAGATGCTAGAAAGAAAAGAACCATGCATTCATTCTGAGAACTTAGGATGAGTTATCATATCAATGCATCCATTCAGATAACAAAAGAGAATTATTAAACAAAGATACAGATCTAATTCATAATACAAATGAAATGCACTAGGGTTTATGCCCATGAATGACATATACTTGAAAATGAGTCATATGTCATAATGATTAAGTTCAATAACCGCATTATATTCATCAAGTCTGTAATAGACCAATATATATAAATTCAGACCCAAGTCATGCATCAGAAACCTAAACTATTATTTCCACATTACAAGAATGATCACAGGCCCATCCCCCTAAATATGCCATTTTTCCCTACAGTCCTCCTAACAAGAACCTTAACCCATAGAACCCACTATTATCTCTACAGAGCTTCGCCTATCCAAATGCTATATGATGTCACCTCTTCTTCTACCCGAGCACCTCTATGTAGCTTTAGCAACCACCGCCATGCCTTCCTGAAGTAACAGATCGGTTGCCAAGTGTCCATGTGGTCCTCCAATGGAGCATGCCTCCTCTGATCCGAGCTCTCCACTCTTTGCAATGATTTCTTTCTGGATCCTTCCATCGTATGGAATATTCCTTTATTTCCCATCAAGATGTCAGGTTGGCACCTTATCCACTCTACATGTTAGTCAGGTAACGCTTTTCTCATGTGCTGCCTGGAACGCTTTTCTCGTGTGATTCCTATTTTGGAGATTGCATTGTTTGGCGCTTGAAAAGGGGCCAATAGAGGAGAGTTCGAGCTTGATATTCCTTTATCTTTTTAATGAGGTTGACTTCTTCATTAGTTTCTAGTTCAACAACACCAATCATGTGTGGTTGTGCAGAGTGTGCCTAGGCGCGAAGGCTACATTACGATAAACCATGTTGGAAGTTGAGGCCTCAAAGATCGTGGTTCTTTACCACCTTATTACTTGTTATTTTTGTCGTTGTTGTAGAGGTGGATACCTTTATTGTTGTTGTACATTAGTCGGTTGTCGTTATTTGGAAGGGCATTATGCTTAAGTCGAATTTTGGGGTGCAACATGACCTAAATAAACAATCGGCTAGTTCTAAGGTTCGCCACCCTAGAAAGTATTCGTGCAAGATATATCTTTGGTTTATAGGAAGGTGTTGTCAAAGCTTGTTATATTTCCTTCACGTTGTGGTATCGTGACCTCGACCTGTGGAGTAGATAGAATAAGTTGAGGTCATTATTTTGGGGCCAATGGTTTTGTTGGTTTACAACTTGTTGGAAGTTGCAAATTTATTGGGATAACCTCGATTGGGGCCAAAGTTGTTTTGATATTGGCTCTCTCGATTCCTATTTTGTATCGGTCATTGATTTTTATTTGGGTTGTAATTCAAATTGGTATTTTGAGCTCGGTTAAAGTCAACCACGCACACACGGTAGGTTTATTTTTATTGGCACGGATGTTGCCATTATGGTTATTAGTGTTTTCATTGTTGGGTGGTTGACAGTATTGTTAGGGAAGTTTATCTTTTTCAGTTGGTTTGTAACACCGTTTGTAGTGGCACTACGGTTTTAATTGAGCATTTTCAGACCTTGGGCATTTTTGTAGGCTTGTGTATTATTGTTTTCATTGTTTTGGTATCCCTTAGCTTTGATCGGGTCAACAAGTCTTTGATTTAAACCATAAGTCATACAGCCGCTATTTATTGTTGTCTGGTCAATTCTTAATGCACTTTCTAGAGCTTCTTCATAAGACTTGTATAGAAACTATTATACATCCTCCCTAGTTTTCCTATTGAGGGTGTGGAAGAAAAGATCACATGGCTCTTTTTTATCCATGTTTGGGAATTGGAAGAGGAATAAAGCACTTGTCACCATCTCGAGATGAAATTTGCGGGGATTTGTTGGGTTCTTATTTAGTATGGAGAAATTCCCTAATGTTAGTCTTTATGAGCTTGTTCAAATTGAAAGCCTTAACAAATTCAACTATGAGCTACCTAAATGCATGGATGGAGCCTTGATGAAAGCAAGAATACCAATCGAGTGTTATCACCTCAAGGGTCTTGGGAAGATCTTTGTGAAAATTGTCCCATAGGAGCAATTCATGAATTGCAGTAGCATACGCCTTTATGTTGGTGTTAAGGTCTCTTTCACCCTTATATTTTGGTAAGCTCGGGAAGGGGGTGAGAGAGGAGTGACATGCGGTCATTGGAATCGAGAGGTTCTTTTAGATATTGTGCATAAGTTCCCAATGTACCAAAATCGAGTAGTAAGACCACTTTGTGTGTCCATAACTGTTTGCAAAACTTGATAATTACTAGTGAAGGGGGATTTGGAATAGCAACACAAGTAAAGACATTCGGTGTGTGGAAAGTGGTGAAAAGGTTTTCCGATTGGGTGGATTTAGATTACAAGTGCATGTAAGGTGGTGTGAAACCCACGAGGGAGGGACCAACAAACTGTTGAGTGGGTTGGGAAAAGGTGCAGTGACAGATGAGGGAAAGTTTGTAAGGGTCGAGCACGTACTTGTGGTTGTTGAACATAGGATTGCAGAGTTGAGCGAAGGCATGTGACACGAACGTAGGTTGATTGTAGGGTTGTGTGTGGTATTCCCGTTCAATGGCATAGAGTATGAAATGATGTTATTATCTAATGTATATGTTGGAAAATTGTGTGACAAGGGGTCCACTCTTGCTTAGTGGGTCAACACCCGTGAGGAGGTCACTTGGGTTCGATTGCATCATGTAATTAGCGGGAGGGGTTGGTTGTGACCATTGTTGCATCGAGTTGAATGTGGCTTTGTTTGTTTAGGCTTAGAATTGTATCTTGGAACATTTGTTTTATATTTCGAAAAGGTAAGGCATTTTTAGTTCTCGAATTTGTCTCACTAGGGTAGAAGCGAGATTGCTTGATGGGCCATGTTGTTTTTGTTGGGTACTAGACTTTGTAGTTGGCTATGGAGGGGAAGGATGATACCCCGTGATAAAACAAAATTGTTACTTCTCCTCTTTGAGATGTGCTTCTACGCCTTGGTTGGGTAGAAGTAACATTATCTTGTAAGAGGGTAGTGGCATATGCTTGTAGCCTATCTAGTGACTCATATATGGTTTTGAGTCAACCGGTGTTTTGGTGGAACCACACTATGAGTTCATCATAAAGGTGCAAGTAACATGGTAGGGAATCGATTACATACTAATTTTTGCCTAGTTAAGACTCGCGGATAATAGTCTCCCCCCAATAAATTTCATATTGTTAGAGTTGGAGGGTTCCACAAAAGAGCCTTGATAAGATGATGGTCGGTCAATCTCTTCAATCCTTATGTTAGGAGAGAAACTTGGCATTTGGATGAAAGAGGCACGCATTGGTGGTGGGTTCTAAGAATAGTTATCAGCCCAACCAGACAAGGAAGGTGGTTATTGAGCATACATGCAAGCATAGTAAGCCTCGAGGCCTAAAATAGGCATATTGAATTCTGACCTAACATATTTGGGGGCGTATAAACACCTACAAAATAATGGGAGAGGGAGAAGGTGAAATGAAAGAAACGAAATATATGGAAATGAAAAGAAACTAGTCCTTCACGTCGGGTTCACCAAATTTATACATGCTAAAAAACCTAGGGGTTCTTTATGTGCACTCGACGCCTTGTGAGTCTCGAGTCAAGGTAGTCAACATAGAGGATGATGGGATGGTGTTAGATGCAAGCTAGGAGTAGTGTGAGTACGGTATGAGTTAGGGTATTGGAATGCAAGCAATATGGAAGAAGATTTCTCTACATGTGTTCTCGAAAGAGAGACATTCTTGTCAAGGGCAACGATACTCCTACGAGACTTTACCATGTTGGATGGTGCGATCAAGGATGATTGTGACACGATCCCTAGGTCTATGTGTGAAAGGAGGAGTGTTGGGTTGTGCTACTCGGGTGAAGCGGTTGTTTGAAGAAGTTTGACCTTGATCTAGCAAGGCCATGTGGAAAAGAGCAATGGTGGATGGTAGACGAGTTGAGAAGACTCATATCTCCGATGGTAGCGGTTGTCTAATGAGGTGGTGGATGCGATTTTTGTCTTGTGGGGCTTCATCATCAAGAACAATGATTAGTGGAATAATGTATGTGAGAGATGGTAAGGAGCGAAATACCTCTCGGCTAAGTTTATACAAGATATCATCCGAATGTTTTGTTGTTCGGCGGAGTGAGAATGCGATGAAAGTGTCTAACTCTTCATGTGAATATCTAGCTATCTAGAGTCATCCACGGTGGAGGGGAAACAACTATTGTGTGGTGTTTGTTATGATCTGGAGCGAAGCACAATGGGAGTTTGTGATGAAGGTTTTCTTAAGGTAATCTGGGATAGAGTTAGAGCCTTGGGGATGTCTTGAAGTGTTATTTGGCCAAAAGTATTTCTTGTTGTCCTACATATCAGCAAGCATCCTTGTTGTGTTTTGTTTTCTCCTACCAAATATAGCATGTCTATATATTGTGGTTGTTGCAAAGTTGATTGTGGATATTGTTTAGCTTGTTTGGATCTATAAGTCATCGTTCATTTTCTATTTAACTCAATTCTAGGATTGTAGTGTTTGACTCTTGTGTGATTCGTTTAAAACACGATTAAATATGATGGAATGAAATCAAGTGTCATTGATGAAAGAGTTTTTAGACATTAAATTTTAGATGTATGTAAAAGAACTTTTAACAACTAATTCTCCTCTTTTGCTACTTGATTTGATAAGAATACAAACAATCAATATTTTTGGTCTTTTCAGTGTATGAAATGCAATGTATGTGTAAAATAAAATGATTTTCAGTAACAAGCTAACAATGGTTTCACTAAATTAAAGTGTGTCACAAAGTGAAGAAATGACAACTATCCCTCGAGAGCTTATTGTTTTCATATCTAAAACTATTACATTGTTTGAATAAAATCTACTAAGTTAAATGTTGATTTGGAAAGCAAAGTTATGTGAATTGAAATCTATGATCTAAACTAAATTTGATCTACCTTAAAACTAAATTTACATTGATCTACGAATGAATGAAAATTTGAATCTAAGAACTAAAGCTACATTTCTTTTTTGAGGTTTTTTCGTGTTTTCTAAAACAATCTCTGAAAGTAATAATAGTATCCCCATAAATGGTGTCAAAATGTGATGAGGGTTATTACCTTCACTTAAAATTAATAATGTCAAACAAGGGTGGTGTCCAAGGTTATATGTAAGAGGGAAAAAAAGAGATGTTTCCTAACTCACTTCTCAAAACTCCGATAAGCCATTCAAACACCCTTTATCGTGTTTATGATTGTCACCAAGTTTCATATCTTAAATCCCTATACTTTCTACCCAGTTCACAATTTGCATTTAAGCCAATTAGGCCTTAGGCAGATTTTAATTGTTCCTTACAAGACTATCGAAAGATCTCTTTCTTGCAGATATGAATTACTATCAAACCTTTTGTATGTTAAATTATACTTGCCTCTAGATTATTTCTTCCAAATTTCAGCCTCTTAACTCTTTATAATGGCCAAGATACATCAATTTTGGTCTAAACACTAGTTCATGTTTTGTAGAAACCCGTTAGGAGAGATTTTAGTTTATTTTCCTTGTTTTGCCTTTTCAAGGCCTCAAACCAGTTTGATAAGCTATAAGACCCCCTTCTACAACTTTACCTTTCAATGATCTAGCCCTGAGAGTGTTTGTATGGGTCTACACAACAAGCTTTCTCTATCAATACATTGAGAATAATAAGAACACAGCCAAATTTCTCCATTGTAATTGTAGGATATTATGGACTCTTGTTTACAAAGTCATGCATTGGACTCATGATAGTTATTAGAAAACATTGCTTGGATTTATGGAAGAATGCATTTAGCACCAAATCTCCCTATTCTCTTTTTTGAACAACTTAAGTGCATATCACAAGAACCAAAGCTTATACTTTGCATCTTTTTCATACTTGTGGCTCAACATAATACTTGTCTAATTTACTTCATACATTTGCTCATGTCTCTCCTTATTATGAATGCCATATGATTTCCCTCAACTTGCACAGTCATAGCATACTCCCAAAACACATAGTTTCTTGTACATACGAGAATATGAATCATACATTCACTAGTCTAAGATCAACCCCACATATCATGAAGATCACCATCACATGACAAACTTATCACCTGTCATAACATGCATATCCTAAGGAGCACCAAAATTGTCATATACACCATTTACAGACACTATAAAGATTTTCATAGTTTTATTGATAAGTGATATGTATTACAAATTTTCATGACTATACACAGACCCTACTGAGCCTTCATGGCTCTCTTCTTACCTCGCTATAACATGCCCACCCAATCTATTTGCATCCACCTTTTCTATCTCCATGATTACTCACCCTCCTTATACTTTTATAGTAACCAACAAACTATGTTCATATTTTTAAACCCGGGTCTAATCTCGAGAGATGGAAGAAGCCCGAGCAAGAAAGTTTTAAACTTCTAACCTACAAATTATGACTTCAATCAAAACAAATCTAATGTAACATTTTTTATTTCCTTTTTTGGTGGTTTTCTGATTAATACTAAAAGAGAAAATTGAGTCTAAGTTAATGATGAAACAAATAAGCTTGATTTTGATCAAACATCTTTCTGTAATTAGAATACTGAGATGATCTTAACCTTGTGTGTCTATAACCTTAGCAAACTACTCCATTCGAGCTCATTAAGACCGATTTTGTAGCTGGTGTATTCAATCAGGGATAAGAAGAGGCTTGATGCACTTGGAAGATGAACAAGCAACTGACTTGTGGCTGGTTCAAGGGGGAGCTGAAGTTTAGTTTGATGGCCCTTGTATTCCCTTTTGGGTGGCAATAGCAATACACAATCATTAGGGTGCTTAGGACTGAAGCAATCTCCTTTGGGCTTGGTTTCTCTCTTTGGATCAACAATACAATAATAGCAAGTACTCTCTAAAAAATACCTTTCAAAATCCGAGACGAGTGGCCGAAGGCGCAACAAATGAGCACTTAATTTTGCTTAATAGTCAACCTCTAAGTGTTCTCAATCCTAACTAGAGATCAAAATTAAATCTATGGCTTAGATTGAATCACTAAGGAGTAAACTTAAGTGCTATGAGGTAGGAGAAAAGAATTGGGCATCAAAAACGAGGTGAAACATGTGTCCGGGTCTAAAAAGGATGATAATTCATGCATGATAAGTGTGAGTTGAACTCAAGGTGTAAAGGTGACAAAACCGTTGGTTCTTGCAGGCGGCGATTACAAAATTAACGCGGTGACTTAGGAGCCACCACGATTATGGAACCGTCACGGTAGTACCATCTCCAATGAGGAAAAAGAGCAAAAGAAGGGGAAGGAGAAAGAAAACAAAGCTCAAGAGGGTCCAAAAGGGCCTGAAAGAGGTGCAAAGGGGACTGGAGAGTCAAAAAGGACCTATGAAGTGGTATTGAGCATTTCAAAACATCTCGTCATGTTTTTGGAGATCCCCTGTCAATGCGTTGTCATTGGGTATTTTACTTTGGCATTGTGCAAAATGGGATGCATACAAACCCTCAATGTAGGATAATTTCTTCTCATGACAGCTTATGTCCCTTACTCCACTTGCTATCACAACTGTAACATAGACCTTTTTCTCACTCCTCTTTAATTGGTTGAGGAGCCAATCGTATCGGTTGGGGAAATAATCGTGTTGGAATCATGTGTTCCTTGTGAGTAGCAAGACCCCTTCATTTTAACAAATCTCTTTTCTCCACACAACAAGCAACTATTATGAATTCTAATATCAATCCCGGATTAAAAAGTTTAACATCAAGTTTGATGTTATTCTCGAGTCCGCCCAAGAAGATATCATTTAGATGATCCTCTAAGATGCCATCCACTCGTAAGGATATATTTTGGGAACTATTGAATATAATCCTTGGTTGTCCCTATATGTCATAGTTTAGCTAACTAACTAAGCTAGTTCTATATAACACTAGTAATACTATGTCTAGAGCTCATCAGTGAACATAGACCAGGTAATAGAGAGACCCTTCTTTTTCTTTTGATCGCATAGCTATCTATACCAAATGAATTGTTATGGTTTCATATACAAAGATCTTGATGCAAATCAAAAACATTCTCCATTTGGTTGATCCATGTGATCGGATCATTCTCATTGAGCTTGTGCCTTTCTACTTTTAGAATTATGTTCTCCCACTGGCAAGAAGGTCCACCGATTTGTGCAAAAGATCCACCGATTTGTGCAAAAGATTTAATGTTGAGTTTGCATTACTTGAGGAACCTATGTGACTTGAATGGGAATTCATGCCAGTATTCATTCTTGAAATAGCGAACATCAGCTCTTTCCTAATTGATTTAAACCCCACCTTCATTTCACCCTTCATTGTGTGGTTGAGGTTACCTTCTAATGCTTGAAGATTAAATTAGAGGTCATCCTTACCGTATTATTAACATTTCCTTGAAGTTGGGTGACTACCTTTGATGCCTCAAAAGCTGAGGATTCAAAATCCATATCTTCCTTATTTGGAGTCATTCTTGGAGTGGGACTCGACCTTTAGTTGATCTCTCAATCATGATGTAGGGTTTGGGACTTGGGATACAAAGATTGGGGTAGGAATTTAGGGCTTGGGGTTTCGTAAGGTTATTGGTTGAATAGAGAGAAATAGAAAGAACTAGCTATTGCAAACTTTGGTAAGTTTTCCGAAAATATAAGAAAGTTCGACAAATTCCAAAAAAATTAACCTATGAAACGAATTTATGAAAAAACCTAAAATAAATATAAATTCTATAAAACAATTCAAAAATCTTGAAATTTGGAGAGAACCTTAACTAATATTCCCACTTCGCTTAAAAATTTGGAGACAATTTTGCCACAAATTGGGAGATATACTCAAATGTTCAAAATTAGGGTTTTGACATTATTCTATAACCCAAATCGAAGCTTCGATACCACTTGTAATGAAACTACTTACATAGATTTGAATATCGTGTAGCAATATAACACCAAAGAACCTCAAAATATAGAGAAATTGTCACAATATGCAAGTAGAATGACTCAACCACTTCGAGGGGGCAACCTCCAAACCATAAAATAAGACTCAAGTGCTCAATATAATGATCATCTACTAGCTATCGACTCCTATATATAGTCTGCTATGTTATGCAAAGCACCAAGACCAACCTATTAAACATATGAAAGCATAAATGAATGTGATATATGACATGATAAGAGATTATGTTAGCCACAAGTCGGGTAATCATATCCCGATATATGACTTAGGATTAAGGGCGAGCATAAATCATATATATGACCCCGAACAACCATAATGTGTTGTGGCTTTTGAGTGTTGTATCATAAATATACATTTTCATCGTGAATCCTTCATGTGTCATCAAATGGGGAATGGATGTCTTGGTGTCCAACTTGAAAGTAAATTGGGAAATCATGAGTGTGGAAGGAATAAAATTTAATATTTCTTGTTAAAACATGCATGTCATTTCCTACATAAGCTTCAGCTGAAATTTTGTTGTTGATTATAATGCTCTTGTGCAAGCAACTCAGCTAAGTCAAGATTTTGGGTTACGCTTGAGACTTACCGAGCTAGCAAGATTGGCAAAAATTCACAGCAAAAATAGCATAAGAAAATAACATCAAAAACTACACAAAGGCACTTTTACCTTTGCTTTTATTTTAGTTCTTTGATTACAATGAAAACATTACTTTGAAACGTAAGGGTCAAGATTAGAAATGGAGGAAGAGTACAAAAACTAAAAAGCTAATTGCACCAGTGAAAAGTATTAAAAATAGCCAAGATCATGAAAATCTCTAAGATTACTTGTAGCAACTGCATTTAAGAATGTGCAAAAGCAAAACCGACATGCATAAGAAAAAATCTTGCTCGCAAAGGAGAAATTTTGCATGTATAGAAAAATGCAATAGAAGTTAACCTCCACAGAGCAAGAAATGCTTCCATACACTAGAAAAAGCTAGAACGCACTAGAAAAAGAGGACACAAAGATGCAAAGGAACTTTAGGATAATTAGAGACCAATGTTTAAAAGGAAGCATGCACCAAAGAGAAAAGGCATGGTATCCAAACGACGGCCAATCCTTTGATCTGAATTGAACAATATGACTAGAGAATATTGTCTTGTCATTCTGCAAAAAATCATGTTTTCAAATGAACAAATCTAGAACCGCAAATTTCAGGATCATTTTGTAAAAACATATGATTGAGTGAACAAGTGGTTCCAGATGATTGGTAGTTGTGAAGTTCAAGCCACGATCAGAGACCAGACTCCTAATGTTTGGTTGTTGGGCCTTATTTAAGGACTCGACAAATATATGGTTGTGGAACTGTCTGTACATGCCTGAAGTGGAGCTGAAAAATAGGCATTGCTAGTGGCCCCATGTGGATGAGAATCTGAAGGAAAATGTGAAGGAGATGGATAAAGTTCAAGCCATTGGTCCTCAAGATTAGTGTGGTTGCAGAACCTGTTGGGTATAGGCCTGAACTTGGTTCTCATACCCACGGGTGCCCCTTTAAGGAAAAAAAAAAAAAACAAAAACAGAAAACACATGAACCAAGAGAAGCAAAGGAAATAACAATCATAACTGATTGATTTACAATCTTCATTAGTGTAGATTAAAGAGATGTGCAAAAGCGAGGGGATGTGCGCCTAAATTAGGTCACGAATGCATTAAAAGCTAAAACATGAACATAGAGATATTTACAAAAGTGAGTGATTCTTATCAACATGGCCCACGCTTATGAAGCCATATTTATTAGTCAGATGACAAGTTTTTAGTTAATTTGAAATATTGATATTGTGAAACTCATCACATATTCCTTACTCTCAAGATAGAGATGTTTACAAAAGAGAGTGATTCACATCAACATGACCGATGCTTACGCAGCCATATTTATTAGTCAGATAACAAGAGTTTTAGTTATTTCACAATATTGATACAGTAAAACTTGTCATATATTCCTTCTCTCAAGATTCTAAGCTATATCTAAAATAGCATTAATTGCCATGTTAACAAAGCCTTGAGCCTGTTTTTTACGACCAAATTTGCAATGTATTAGACGTAGCCTTGTTCTCAAATTGACAAGAATATATTCTCCTTTGAACCAGCTAAAAATGTTTCCTTCCTGACATATCATATTGAAAAAAACCAGTTTTAAATGTGATGCCAATATAGATGCTAGATGTTGACTGCCAGTCCAGATTATCTGTCCTAATGGTCAGAACTAACTGCTTTAACAAGACATAAGAAAGAACATACAGCTACATCCAATGTAATCGTTTAAATTGACAAAACTAAGTTACTATTTTGAAGGCACACAATTTTTAATGTGTTCATTTGGTACCAACAAAACGCACTCTGCTTCTTCCATAATGAGCCTTAGAGTCTCTTTCAATTTATTGTCAGCAAATATAAAGTTTACTGCATTCTTTGCTAGCTGGAATAATTCCATTTTTGTAAGATCTGTTTATCGCAGCAGAAAGAAACTAGTAAGAAAATAAATTAAATCCGCTATGAAATTAGATGTTTGTCACACAGCAGTAACCTTACCAAAACATGAAGCCGCAAGGGCATATTCTCGAGAAATGGTAGTGGAAAAGACACCTGGATCATCCGTGCACAAGATCAAAGGATGTTTTACCCGGTACAGGTCAGCTGCATAGCAAATTGCCATTCAGAATAAGATTCTTTTCTAGTGATCCAATGGCCTTTCAATCAGTCCCAAGTTAATTGAGTTTGCAGCTATTAGAAGTCAAGTATCCAAAGTCTAGTTTACGCAGGTCTCAAGTACTTGTCATAATAATAAGAATATCAAATGCTTCAATCTTTAGATACAACATCTTGTATGAATCTTTTTTCTTTGAGAATAGATTCAGTTGACCAGTTTTAATGAAACCAAATCATGCATTTATATGAAGTATAATTCAACTTCTTAGAATAGCCATTGCCAAGAGAAATATAGAAAATAGTACACACTAAGTTTGTAATGCGCCAGTTGCTGTTTTAGCACTTATGAATAGTGATCAAAATTTTGTAAATAATGATCAAAATCACGGTACCCATTTTGCAAACAGCGATGCCAAAAGAAAAGATTTATAGAAGACAAACCATCATGAACAATTTACCCATAAGAGCAAGCTCATAACAACTAGGGACAACTAATGTTCCCTTTCTCAAGCAGATGGCTGCACTTATAACCCTGTTCCGTCAATCAAATAATAGCTGGCCTGTCAAAAATATATCCTCAATTTTGCTTAGTTGAAAATATATTGTAATTGTTTACATCCCAACATGTATGAAGTGCAAACCTGGACATAAAGGTCCCAGCGAGCAAAGGATGCTAAAAATAAATGTGTACCTTTGTAATCTGAATAGTCCTTATCCCGAGAAGCTATTTGATATCTAATATGACATAAAATAAAATTGCAATTAGACTCTGACGCTAAATTTTGACCAGTGGATGTCTCTAACTGAAATCCTCAAGGAATTCTCTGACGGGATTATAGTCACCCAAAAAATGATTTGGAGTAAATTTTTGAGAACCATACAAGCAACAAGGTGAATTGTCAAGATAATGAGGATGAAATCACATTTTATAAATAGAGATAGTGTGCATTCCTAATAACTCCACCACTACAATGGAAATCGTGAACTAGTTCATAGATAGTACAACACTGGAAAGTAGAGGGATTGATCTATTTCCATGATCATCATGCCATTTAAAAGCGCATAGCAAATTGTTGCTAGCCAGTAAACATGAGAACGAGACTATACAATACATTATGCTGCTGAAGACGGATACAAAACCACGAGACAAATCAAATCTTTCACTGCAACTTGAAGGAGCTGCTAAAGAATAGTATGACGTCCTTGACATTGCATTGCAATGGTATATCAGAATCAGGCAGGACAAAAACTCAGTCATAATTGCACACAAATCAAACCTATCTTGGCCAATTGCAATTTCAATTCTCATTATTTTAACTTGGTTTTGTCTCTCCGCAGATCTCTCATGAGAACAGGTGAAGACCTTGAAATTGCATCACAATGGTTTTGAAGAGTGTGTGGCAAATTGTTGCTAGAAGATGAACATGACAATGCGATTAGGCAATACATTCTACTCTGCTGAATAAGAATACAAGACCATGGGATGAACCAAATCTTTCACTACAACTTAGAGCTGCATAAGAATAGTATGAAGACCTCCACATAGCATCACAATGGTTTATCAAAATCAGGCAGGACGAACAATATTAACTCATAATTTCCCACAAATTAAACTTCTCTTTCAGAAATTGAAATATTCATCCTCATTTTTAACCTGGTTTTGTCTCTCCTCGGTTTTCTTTATGAAAACAGGTGAAGACCTTGAAATTGTATCACAATGGTTCATCAGAATCAGGCAAGACAAAAATCTCACTCATACTTGACCATAAATCAAACCTATCTTAGGCCATTGCAATTTCCATCCTCAATTATTTAATTTGGTTTTGTCTCTCCTCAGACCTCTTCATAAAAACAGGTGCAGGCTCCACCACCTTCATCAATCTCCTTCAAAAACCCAATCTAGCCTGCACGACACAGCAAGCACCGCCAAACTATTTCTCAAATATCCGAACTCCCTTTATCGTAGGGGTGAATCTTCAAAGCTGAACCTGATACCGTGTAAAAATTAGAAAAGAAGAGAGAAAAGAAATATGAGGTTTACTTCTTAAGCCCATTTACTTGTTATTCCATAAGCTGAATATAAATAATATTCACAACTCTCAACTGCTCGACTACTCTATGACCTTCCAGTTCTATCTGACCTTTCAAATTCTATGGCACCGTGCAAGACGCACACCCTAAGTCTATTTTTTAATATTAAGTAAAATATTAATGTCCTTTATTTATGTATGGTAACAAAATGGGTATTTACTTCTCACGAGTACATTGCTGTGTGCATGCTGTGAGACCGGCCCAGTTTTCACAGGGCCTTGTCTTACCTTCCAGTACTTTGTACTTGCCCATATGATGACATATGTTTACTTATTTTGAAGCACGGAGTGCCCAGATTGTTATTTTGGCAGTTGATTCCATCCTATGATGCCACTAGTAGAGATAGATTCAGTACATTTTTTGCATGCATGTGTACTTTGGATGATTCCCTAGTTGAGCTGGTCACTGTCCAGATATGGCTCGAGTGCCTTGAGCACATTCCTTGTATGCATGCTGGTTGTTATTTATGGATTCACCTATGAGCTCATTGATTTCACTGTGCTTGGATTGTTTGTTGTGTTGACTCTGCAATTTTCTTGGTCAGCTATATCAGGAATCGAACGTCTTGATGTGTGCCTTGAGTGTATAGGTTACAGGTGGTCCAAGCGAGGATTGTGGGATTACATTGTTCACCCTATAGTTGTGTAGAGCTTGATCTTGTCACCTTATATGCTGTGTCACCGCATTCGAATTCGTCAAAGATAAAATTCGTAGAAAAATCGTTGCTAAAAAATCAATGATAAAATTTGTGATTAAGATCGACTAACAGAAAAATTATAAAACTATAAATAAATATATATTTTATAAAGTATATATATAAAACAAAACATGAACTATTTGAATTTTAAAAAATCAAAATATGTATATTTTATAAATTATAATATGTAACTATATTTTAAAAACCTAATAATATGAACTATATTAAAAAACCTAAAATATATAAAATAATTAAACGTAAACTATTAGCATTTAAAAATAATCAAAATATATAATTTATAAGCTCATATATATACAAGCAAGCACGACACGGTGATGAACATACTCCAGTGGGAAATACGGCAAGGTCTTTGTTGTGCATGGCAACTGGTGCACCCACGAGATGGCTTTGGATACGCATATCTGACTTCGAGCACAAGCTTTCCAAAGCACTCATGCCCCTCACGACATTCAGTTCTGCAACAACGATAGTCCTCGTTCACATTTTTGGCAGATTTCAACAATTTGCAGGCAGAAAAACCCAATATGAATTTTTGGCAGATTTCTACGATTTGGAGGGCAGAAAAATGGAAGCGAAAAAGAAGGGAACAAACCGTACAAATACATTCATGAATTTCAACGAATTTTTTAGGGTTTATTTGATATTTGCGATTTTTGATTTTTTCCCATTAAATCAGCCAAATGCGGTGACTAAGCTTATATGTATTGGTTACCTAGTTTTTATTTAATTTGCAAAGCTGATAAATTGGCACTATTAAACACCATTAGAAACCATTCACTCTCACCCATGGAACTTTTAGAATCCTCCATGGAGCCAAGTGGATGCATGAGCAAGTCAACAAAAGTTGCTGAAGTTAAAAAATTCGGATGAGCGAAGAACCCCACTTGTAAAATGGTGTAAGTTGCAAATTAGCACTTTTAGAGGTAACATTTAAGGCCCTTAACTCTAGGAATGAACTTTGGAGAGTTTTTAGTGGTATTAGAGGATTTTAGGACATCCAAGGTCTCATTAAATGCACAGAATTAAAAGGGCATAAATGAAAGTGCAAGAAAGTCTTACTTGCCCATGTGCCCATGTAAGTGAGAGTTATTGTTTAGTGGGTGGAGTGATGAGGTAGAAGAGTTTTAGGAAAGAGGGAAAAAATGGGAAGGGACATGCACCAACTTACCAATGGCCAGGGAAATACAGGCTTTTCCTATAAGTAGAGGAAAATCCATCCATTGAAGACACTTTTTCCATTTTGGAAAATTGAAGGTGGGGCTCGAGATTGGGAGGTCAAGGACAAGCTTGATAAACCAGAGTTGATTGGATAATATTAAGCTTTAGACAAGGGTTTGGTAGACACTTAGCAAGTGGACGATCTGAGTTAGGGAATCCATTAACACACCTTTTTTATTTTTAGCTTAATTTAAAACATATCACTTCCTCTCTAAGTTTACATATTTGAAGATTGAAAATACCCCTTGACTTGCAATCTTGTTGTAAATTTTGCGTTTGTTTGGGCCTGAGGTTAACAATTTTGTGGACCTTTGAGCTTTTGAAGAGCTTTGTATATCTGTATTTTGGAGATTTTAATTCTCTTTTGAGTCTTAGAAGCATGAAGTGATGCTGCCTGAATAGGTTGGCTGGATTGTTTTGCATGTGGGAGATATGAGGCTGGAAACCGTACCTTTGCTTCAGTGTTAAACAAGTACGTTTGGGGCGGGAATGGCATCTGATGAGTACATCACGGAACTATCATTTCCATTCCCCATAGGGATAGAGTTTTACTCCCCTATGTGATCAGAAAATATTGGGGTCTGAATGGCATTTGTTGAGTACATCACAGAACCATCATTTGCATTTCCCATAGGGATATTGTTTTTACCCTTCTATGTGGTCAGAAAATGTGTATCACAAGCATTCCCGGGATGGCATCTGATGAGTAAATCACAGAACTATCCTTTCTATTCCCCATAGGGATAGATTCTACTCTTCTATGTGGTTAGAAAAACATCCATCCTTGCATATGGGGCATGATACCTCCTATCTTGGAAAAGGTAAAGGCATGTCCTCTTGCTCTCAAAAAGCAAGTTGGTGTAACACATGCCTCTCTTTTATCCATGAGGTTATCCCCCTCTTCTCCCTCGTGGTTTGTTCCATTTTGGAAAACCTTGTGTTGTAGTCATGGTTGTGTATTGTGATTTTGAGTGTCAAATGAATTCTAGCCGCAGGAAGAAAGTATGCCCAGAATTGTCCATTTTTCCTTTGGGTAGCAAGTTGTGTCTTCCTATGGGTAAATTTCGATAACATGCATCAAAGTTTTGCAGTTCCAAGCATGTAGATTGTTGCCAGGAAAAATCATAAAAAATGACTAAGTCCTAGTCCTAGGGGCAGTCGGGACATTTGGGACATCTAGGCGCGGATCGGCCGAAAAGCCTCCAGGCGGCCCGTGAAGCAAAGGGACATCTGGGACAGAAGTACGCGGCGGGCGCGAGAAGCCGATCCGGCCGAAAGAGGAAGAAAAAGCGACTAACTGCTGAGCGGGACAGTTCGGGACAAGAGTACGCGAAGTACGCGAACCGGCCGGATCGGCGAAAAATGAGAACAAACAATCCAAAGCAATTGGGACATTTGGGCGTGATGACGCCGAAACCGGCCGGCAGTTCACCAAAGCAGAGAAAGTTCGTACTGGGACATCCGGGACGAAGGGACGCGCGGGACGCGGATCGCCGAAGGAGCCGAAAGCCAATCAAACAACGCCACGTCATCGGCCAAATGAGGGACGAGGAAGCCCATTTCGGGCGGATCGGAAGTTTTTGGCCCAAGCAGTTTGGGACATCCGGGACATAAAGACGCGAAGGGCGCGAAGGAGCCGAAAGGGCCGAGAACCAACCAGATCACGACACGTGTCGCAGGGGAAAGAGTCCAAAGGTCAAAGGGCGAATTTTGAGGGGTCAGCCCGAGCCAATCAAAAGAGGACACGTGTCCTATGGAACAGGGAATGCGGAGCTCGGGAAGGAGTTAGAGAATTTGGCATGAGTTTTGGCCGAAAAGCTAAAAGCCAAGGTCTGCCCCGCGCCCCTGTCGGCCAATCAATGCATGCCACGTGTCCAAGTTTAAGGGGCCCACAAGGAAATTTCAAAAGAAAGCCCGCCGAAAGGCAGAGGAGAGAGAATCACGCGACCAATCAATGCGTGCCACGTGTCATCCAGGTGGCAGAGCGCGGGAAAGATTTCAAAACACATTTTCGCCTGTTTTGTGCCCTAAAACTTCAGACCTCCATAACTTTCGATCCATAGCTCGGATTTGCACGTTCTTTATATCAACGGAAAGCTTATGAAATTCTCTACATGATTCTGGGATCAATCTCGAATTTTGGTGTAGTCTGAGAGAGAAAATTGAGAAATGGCTCTGACGTGTGATCATGGCCAGAAGCGACGTTTCAACAACCAGTTTTAATGCACATGGGTCGCATTCTTCTTCAGCATGGCCAGAAGTGATGTCTCAACCACCGATTTTAATGAAGAATGCGTTTTGGTCAATGGTTGGGCTGCTTACACATTTTCCTATGTTTTCTGTCTCCTGGGCTCGACCCATGCATTGTATAAAGCCAGATTTGGCTCATTTTAAAAGGACATAACAAGTTGTTCATCTTTTCTGCTCTGCCCTCCCTTCTTTTCTTCTCTAGGGTTGAAAATGGAGCTCAAACCTCCTCCCTGCTCTGTAATGGCGTTTTTGCCTTTTACTAATGAAATGATGTTCTGTGCAAACTTCTGAAGCAACAAAAACGTGTTTCGTGATGCATCTGTCCATCCTTGCTCGTCTTTTGTTTGTTCTCTTCTTGCCTCTCTTCATTGCAGGTATTTGTGCATATTCTAATGTTCATCACAGGTCTGGAGCTGTGTTCATGGAGTTTTGGGACATTTTCTGTGTGAAATCTATCCTTGGGTTTGTGATGCTTCTGTCCATCCTTCCCATTGCTCACCTCTCTTTGTTCCATGGCAGCTTTGATAGATGTTCAACATTCTCCTTCTCTGGTGTATCACCGTTTTAGTGTAGGCTTTTGTTCTTTTCTCTTCTCTCTCTCTCTCTCTCTCTCTCTCTCTCTCTCTCTCTCTGTCTCCTTGTTGTTAGATTAGGATTAGATTAGCTTGCCTGCACTTGGAATAGCTTGTGGCGGGTAGTTTAGGAGCAGAACCAGCCTTCTCTGGAGATTCCTCTCTCGCCATAAGTCCCACGCTTGGAGAGAGGTTTCCATGTTGTGCAATCACACCGGATTCCCGAGTGATCAACCTAGAAGCCCGATCTGCATCCGGGGTGCTGTGATTTTGCACTAACAAGAACCTTTTCGCCCATTATTGGAAGTCCTTGGATAGGGGGTGCCTAGGGACCTATTGCAATAGTACGGGAAGCAAACCCCTCTTTGACTTGGCCACTAGGAGAGCATTTGTAAAGCTAGTGGAACATACATGGAGTTTACATGCTTTTGGAGTTTGCACTTACTTATTTTCGTTTTGTAAAAATATTTTGGGCCAGATTGTAGCCTTGAAAGATGTATAAAATGCCTTGAAATGCATTTGGAGAGGTATAAACCGATAAGGCAAAGTTTTCGTGGAGTGTATACACCATTGTGGCCTTTTGTAATTCTATTCGAAGTAAATATTTTTCAAATGAAAGGAAGCCTATAACATTCTTGTAGCACCAAAAGATGATCAATTCAAGTTCAGATTTTATATGCAATTTAAGTTCGATTACCAAAGAATGAGAAATTCTATCCGAAAGTTATTTATTATTCACACTTAAGGATCTAAGGGGTCTGTTACACACTTCTATTTGTGGGAGTAACCTATTTGCACCAAACCTTCCTAAATTATTTTTTATCAAAATCTATGCTTCGCCACAATCCTACTGATATTTTTGGTTCATTTTAGTTGTAGAGCTCTAGATATGATTTTTCTAAGTCGAGGTCCCGAAAAGGGCTTGTTTCCTTCGTAAATTAATGTACTTCCAATTAATTATCAAAATCAGTAAAAAAACGTCATTGGATTTAATATGTAGCATGAAGAGAACAATTTTCTAAGCCTAAGGGAAGTCTAGAGAATTTTTAGGTTCATCTAATGGCCTAAATAATTTTTGAAAAATTAAAACATGAAGGCTAAATAGGTGCAAAACTGCACTTTAGGCTTAAAAATTAAAACAAATTGAAAATGAAAATTAATAGATGAAAAAATTGAAAATAAAAATTAATAAATGAATCTCACAATTTTGGATGCCCTTTGTGACGAATGAAATTGTGACAAATCCAAGAAAGATGTCTCGAGATTGATATCTATCAATGTTTCTTCAAGTAGATGTGCTTAAAATACTATGCTAAATTTTATAATTATATTGAAGGAAAAGAACCCCACCCAAACAACAATACAAGTAATACCTTAAATAAAGTTAATATCGAAATTATAGTCATAAAAATAGAAACAAAAAAATTAACTTTGCATTGTATAGTCCGGTTGCACATGTCCAAAACATTACTACATAAAAGACAAAACCTTGTTGAAGAAAACTAAAGTTGCAAAAAAAGCTATAAGATTATTAGCTCCGGGTTTTAATATTGACAATTTAATTTTAAAAATAATAATAAACAAATTAGGCTCCTAGTTTGTGAACAAAATTGCAATCAATGCATATAAATTTCATATTCGTGATGTTATCTCTTAATCATGACTTTTGATAAATAGGACACAAAATTCTTCGCCATGGAGTTGAAAAAATGGAATCTGACTTATCTAAGATGAATTACAGCAAAAACTTTGCAAGGAGTACAATGAAAGACTTTCCAAGGAAGATCTAAAGATTGCATGCAAGAATAATGGAGGAGACTCAAATGTTATGGAGGAGGATCTACCTACAAACCACCCCGAAACTAAATGCAAGGATACATGGAAAGAGAAATGAAGATGTTCTCAACCCCTAAAGGAAGCAAAGGAGCAACAAAATTTGGAGTTTTGGGTTGTGAAAAAGTTGAGAATTCTAGAGATCATAGTGCATGCAAGAAATATGGACGAGAATCAATGGATCTAGAGGAGGATCCACCCAAAGAAGTGATGCATGAGCATCCAAGATCACTTGCATCTTGCATCAACCAAAAACATTTAGAGTTAGTAAATAAAGACTAGTGTAATCCCGCACCACCTTACAAAGCATGTCATGTATGTCATTAGGCCTTATCCGTGTTGGGCGACTTTACTCAATGCCAAGCTATGCCGCAGGGCTTGCCAATATTATGGATCCCCATCCATGCCGCACAAAGCTCCAAAGTGTTGCAAGTGTCTATCAATGCCATGCAAAACTCTAGAGTCTTATCCCAAGCAACAGAATGCTACTTCATTCCGCGTAATGTCACGAAGCACAACCCTGTGCTGCATAATGTCATGAGCGCATATTTAACCCAGTGCCATGCCACAAACAATGTTGTACGCCGCAAATGCTTACCAAACTCTTGCAAGCATGCAAAAGCCTTGCACTAACTCATTATTGCACACACGAAGCCACAAAGATCTTACATGATGTTGTGCAACCTTACTAAGGCCACAAAACCTTCTATGTTGCCGTGCGCCCACCCACTTGTTGATGCCACCACGATGAGATCTTGTGTCTAACTGAATCTCCTATCAACATCGATACAGCTTATAAAGAAGCATAGGTGGGCATTGATCCATTTTCTTCACCCAAGGACAAATTGAGCAACCTGATAAATCTTGATCTAATCAAGATGATTTCATAGGATATTACCCGCAAACTAGTCGAGGAGATCAATAGTGATCTAGGGCATATTGAGGAATTGTTGCGAAGGGTATCTTTACTTGCAAATGTATCTTTGTTCTCCCGCATGAGCCATGACAGATTCTATATATATAAGAGTGTTTGTTCCAACATGTGGTGTATTTGTGTGTAATAACATCAATCCATCGTGTGATATTTAGTTTTGTTGGTTCCCATATGTGTGTGCAGTAAAAAGTAGATGCGAGCATCTTTAAGCATTTAAGTTGTTGGGTAAAAGGTGTAGAATTCAATATTTTGAGTTATTGTGAGTTGTGAGGAAGATAGTGATGGCACATAGAATAGATCTTGCTTAAGATCAGCCAAAGCAGCTAGAGCACCACAACTTGCGGACTTGGCAAAGATGATGAGAGGAGTACAAGCTTGTTTGGAGGCCATAGAAACCGCACAACACATAGGAGTGGTGATAGATGATGACACAAACGATGATGAACACGTAGAAAGATCACCTAAGAATCGGGATGCTCAAGCAAAGCTTGTTGATGCGCAAGAGGATCAATTCTTGTGTGTGATCAAAAGGATTGGCAGCAAGCCAAAGGTGGATGTTCCAAATTACTCTAGAAGCTTAGATCCAAAAGAACTCATTGACTAGATTACAGAAATGGATTAGAACTTTGAGTAAGAAGGTGTAGAAGATCCCAAGAAGGTAAGATTTGCTTGTACTAAGTTAAAGAGTCATGCATCTTTATGGTGGGAACACGTGCAAACTAAAAGAGTACATAGAGGCAAGAATAAGATCAATAGTTGGGATAGATTGGTGATAAATTTAAAGGTTAAGTTCTTTCCTACGGATTACCAAATCATATTTGTTCAAGCAATTATATAAGTTGTGTCGAAGGATCTAAGTGTGAAGAAAGCACCAACTCAAAGAATCAAAATATCCACCCACTATAGTTGCTTCTTCAACCTAATGATGGCGTATAGATAACTATTCACTTCTTCCTGGTGTTTCTGTATACCCGCACTTTACACTTTGCTTATGCACTTCTCGCTCTTCAATCTTCTTCAACAACTTGACATTCTAATCTGCTTGAGTTTTCTCTCCTCTTTCTTCTCTAATCCTCTTGATATGTCTTCATTAACCGCTCCTCTCTTATTTTTCTCTTCCTTTTCTTTTCAAAACGGCATCATAATACCATGAGCGCACACATGAATTCACAATTGAATTCACTTATATACATGTTCATTTCATGAACAGATATGACTTTTCATGAGTCGATATCCTTTTTAATATTCATCATGAGTCAGCTTTAGTATACTTTGAAATTTGAATATTTGAAATTTTCAAAGACTCCCGTGACATCCCCTGTTTTCTCTTGGTCCCACGGCATTACATGACCATCATGGACAAATTTGTACATTCTTGGACATTTCTCTTTGTCGCGTGGTTATCCTCCTTTGTATCGTATCACTTTTGCTTCTTTTGCATATTTTTTCATGTGCGGCATTATTTCAAACAAACCAAAATACTTCAGTTTGGTCCTTCATTACGAGGCACTACTATAACCTACACCATGAAACACTTCACATACACCTACACTTGTGAAGCACTTTAAAACCCGCATGAAGCACTACAACATCCGCGGAACACTACAAACACTACAAAACACTTAAACTAACACTACAAAAAAACCCGAGAACACTACAAAATAGTTTTTTCTAGCACATGTGGCATGTAAAATTCAAACTAAAACATCTTTTTCATAAGAGGCACACATTTGTAAGCATCAATGACAATATTTCTAACATATCTAACTTATAAGAGATTCTTTTGACATCAATGACAATATTTCCAACAATCTCCCCTTTTCATTGATGGAAACCAACCAACATCTTGCCATCTTCCATCTTGATCTATTTCTTCCCTTTATTTAACTCTCCCCTTGCTTCTTAACTCTCCTATTTCCCCCTTGATGTATAACTTCTCCTAACTTTCAATTCTCCCCCTTTGACATCAATGGAAAAAGAAAACTCTCATCACACTCTCCCCTACGAAAATATGCTTCCATTTAATGACCTTGTTGAAAAGGATATCACTCCCAACTTTTGTCTAAGATATTCAAATGTTTCTTTTGGAAGAGGTTTTGTAAAAATATCATAATCTATTTCTTTTGTGGCAATGTATTCCAACTTAACTTGTTGATCTGCAACTTGCTCTCTCAAAAAATGATATTTAATGGGAATATGCTTTGTTCTAGAATGCATAATTGATTCTTTGAGATATTTATTGCACTAGTATTGTCACAAAGTATAGAAATTGGAGAATCAAATTCTACCTTGACATCCTTCATGTTTTTCATCCAGAGAACTTGTGTGCAACATGATACTACAACAATATATTCTGCCTCAGTTGTAGATAGAGAAACAAAAGCTTGTTTCTTGCTTAACCAAGATACTAAATTGTTGCCCAAAAAGAAAGCACCTCCACTTGTACTTTTTTTTGTCATCTATACAACCAACCCAATCTGCATTTGTATATGTTAAAGAAAAATCTTCACCTTTTTGATACCAAAAACCATAATCCACCATACCTTTTAGATATTTGAGTATTCTTTGACAACAACTTGCACATGAGTTTCTTTTGGAGCAGCTTGAAAACGTGCTACCATGCCTACTTCTTGCATCACATCTAGTCTTGATGCAGTTACATATAACAAACTTCCAATCATTGATCTATAAAGAGTCTGATTTGCTTCAGAGATTCATCATCCTTTCTCAACTTACAACCTGTGATCATGGGTGTACTTACTAGATTGCAATCTTCCATTCTAAACTTCTTCAACATTTCCTTAATATACTTGGTTTGTGAAATGAATATACCTTTGTCAGATTGAGAAATTTGTAATCCAAGAAAAATGACAACTCACCAAGCATGGACATTTCAAATTATTTTTGCATTTCCTCAAAAAATCTTTACACATCTTATCCTTACTTCCTCCAAAAATGATGTCATCAACATAAACAACAATCAATTGATTCTCACCTTTAGTTTTGTACAAATTATTGTCAACAATTCCTTTCTTGAACCCTTGTTGTAGATACTTGTCCAGTCTTGAGTACTAGGCTCTGGGGGCTTGTTTCAATCCATAAAGATATTTCTTCAACTTGCATACATAGTCCTCATCATCTGATGATAATATGAATCCTTCTGTTGTTTAATGTAAACTTCTTCTTCCAAATTCCCATTCAAAAAAGTATATTTAACATCCATTTGATAGACTTTAAAGTTCTTATAACAAGAAAATGCCAAAAACATCCTAATGGCTTCTAAACATGTGCAACAGAGAAAAAATTTCTTCAAAATCAATACCTTCAACTTGTGCATATCCTTTGCATACTAACCTTGCTTTATTTCTTACTACTTTCCATCTTCATTCAACTTATTTTTGAAATACCCACTTGGTGTCAATCACATTTTTTCCTTAGGTCTTGGGACAAGCTCCCATGTCTCATTCTTCTCTATCTGATCAAGTTCTTCTTCCATTTCTCCAATCTAGTGTTTCTTCTCTTGCTTCAACAAATATTTTAGGCTCAATTTTGGATAATAAAGACAAATTTGCATGTTCTTCTGCATTTTCTAGTCTTCTTCTAGTTTGTACTCCAAGATTTTTTTCACCTATAATCTGATTTTTTGAATGATTATTTTGGACTGATCTGGATGGTGTTTTTTTCCTTTATCTCAACTTCTTCCTTTTCATCTTCATCTTTTTTTCATCTTCGTTGTTGGCTTCTTTAGAATAATCAATTTCTTGTATCCTTTTTTTTATACTTGATATCATCTACCTTCACATTTGCACTTTCAACAATTTTGAATGTTCTCATATTGTAACATCTATAGGCCTTCTCATTTGAAGAGTAACCAAGAAAAATACCTTCATCAAATCTAGATTCAAACTTACCCAAGTCTTCATCATCTTTCTTGATATAGCATTTTCTTCCAAATACTCTAAAATGTTTGATAGTTGTTGGTCTTCCCTTCCATAGTTCATAAGGTGTCTTGTTGTTATTTACTTTGATTTACCCTCTATTCAAAATATAGATTGTTTGTGTGACTTACTTCTCTCTCCAAAATTTTCAGATACTTTGGATTCATCTAGCATGGTTCTAGCCATCTCTTGCATGATTCTATTTTTTTTCCTTTCTACAACTCCATTCTATTGTGGAGTTCTTGTACAGCTGAATAATGTCTTTTTATTCCATGACATTCACAATACTCTATGAATTCATTTGAAGTGAATTCTCCTCCTCGGTCAGATCTTAAACACTTGATTTTCAAATCCATTTTTCATTTTCAACCAATGCTTTGAATGCCTTAAATCTTTCAAATGCTTCATAATTTTCTCTTAAAAAGTAACCCATGTCATTCTAGAATAATCATCAATAAATAACATAAAATATCTCTCACCTTGCATGCTTTGAGTTCTTGTAGGCCCACAGAGATCAATATGCACAAGTTCCAATAACCTTGTGGTTGAGTACTCCTTTGTCTTGAATGAGGCTCTTGTCTGTCTTTTCCAAATTGACATTGTTTGCAAATGGTATTTGTTGGTTTAGTAATCTTTGGCATGTCTCTAACAACTTGTTTGGAACTAATATTTACTAGATTATCAAAATTTCATATGACCCATTCTCTTTATGCCACAACCAACTCTCATCAATTTTCCCCATGCAACACTTTTCACCTTTAATCTCACTAAGAATGTAAAGATTATTTTTGTCTTCACATGCATCAACAACAACCTTCCTTAGTACTTTCCTTTCTAATTTCACATCCTCCAACATAAAATGTTATTATGTATCCTCCTATCACTCATTTGACTCACACTCAAAATATTATGCTTTAGTCCTTCAACATATAAGACATTTTCAGTTTTTGATTTACCATTGTTTAAGCTAATGGTGCCTTTACCTAAAATTCTTGCAGTAGTAGCATTGTCTCCAAATTTTACAGTACCTCCATTTACCTTTTTCAAAGTAAGAAACTTACTTTTGTCTCCAGTCATGTGGCTTGAGCAACCACTATCAATGTACCACTTATTTTCTTCATTTGTGCATGAAATGTTGTCTAAACAATCATGGATTTTCTTTGTTTTTTCTTTCTCTGTTTTCCTTCCAAACTTTTTATTCAACCTTCTGATTGTCTTCTGGTTTCCTTTCCTCATTCTTAGACTTCTAGAGATTCCACAAACCAACTTCTACAAAAGTGAGCTTTATGCCCAAAGTTGTGGCACTTATAACATTCAATGTTAAAATTCATCAGAGGTGCAAATGAGTTGTAATTTCTATTTGAGACACATATGAATTTGCATTTTTATCTTCTATCAAAACTTCTTACATGAGATCTACAATATTTTCCTGTGACCAAACTGATTACATGAAAAAAATATCCATAAAAGGAATTTTGAAACTGATATTGTAATGCCACCTTGGAGGAAATGATCTTCTTGTTGAATCCTTGTTTCCCTTTGGAGGAGTACTATGTGAACATGAATTTCTTTCTTTTGCTGATTTCATTTGAAGTTTTGTGTGTTGAGGGACATGTGTTTCTTCCTTCTTGTTGTTCTCATCTCTGGTAGAAATTTTTAAGAGCATCTGCATAGCTTCTTGATTTCTCTAGACTTGTCATCTTTGGAGACTCTTTGGGATCTTCTTTTTGCAAACTTCTCATTGTACCCAAGACCTACTTTGATAAATGGTGATATCTGATTATTGATGATGTTTTCTAAAACTTCATATCTCTTTTCAAACTTGAGACATTTGTTCAACTTGGTAGTTGATTTCTCAAGTTCCTTTCTTAAGGAAACAACTTCACATTCAAGTTTCTCACAATCTTCTTCTTTTGTTTCAACTTGTGTTCTCACATCCTCATCCATCTTCTTCATCTCTTCTAGTTGAATCTTTAGATCAATGATGATTTTATTGGACTCTTCAAGATCATGTGTCATCTTTGATTTTAAGGCACCATACTCATCTTCTAGTTTCTGAAATTGTTGTTTTTGTTTTTTATTTTTCTTTCTTAGGCTCTTGAGTTCTTCTAGGGCAGAAATGAGTTCACCTTCAAGATCCACTTCAGCTTCAAATTTAGTATCTTCATCATATTTTGAATCCATCTCTTCTTTTCTTTCTTTAACCTCTAAGGCCATGAGCAAGTGATTCATCTTTATCACTGACTAGTAGAGACTTTCATCACTTTCTTCAGATGAGTTACTTTCCTCCTTGGTATAGAGGTTTTTCTTGTGCTTGTAGAGATTCTTCTTACTTTCATATCTTCTTTGCTTATGATTCTTCTTGGATTGATAATACATGTTACTCTCCTTCAAGTTTTTTTTTTCTTTATCATCCTTGTTTTTATATGGGCATTTGTTTGCATAATGTCCTATTTCACCACAATCAAAACATTTGAATGGTAACTTACCTTTATATTTTCCAGATCCTTTCTTCAACCTTCTAAAAAAGTGAGCTTCTTCTTCATCTGACTCATTGTTAGAGTAAATCATGTGGTTCAGTTTCTTTCCTTTCACCTTCTTTGATGCTTTAAATGCAACTTCTCACTTTGATGATTTATCACTTTTAATTCTCATCTCATATGTTGTGAGAATCCCATGCAGTTCATCCATTGTTAGAATAGTTAAATCTTTCAACTCTTCAATAGTAGAAAAACTTTGGCATCAAATCTCATAGGAAGAGATCTTAGCACTTTTTGCACAATAGTTTCATCCTTAATTTCTTCACCAAGTCCTCTAATAGTATTGACAACTGCATCCACATGAGAAGGTAAGTAAATAATGTTTTCTTCATCCTTCATCTTCAAACTCTCAAACTTGACCTCTCTATGTATTTGGAGTTTGGATTTCTTTACTTTATCATCTCCTTCATAGATATTCATGAGCTTATCCCAAATTTCCTTTATTGAACTACAATGCATCACTTTGACAAATTTGCCTCACACAATCCACTCAATATAACATTCATATCTTTTGCATTGCTTTCACTTGCCTTCTTTCCAGCTTGATTTATTGGAGGAGTTGTTGGAGTTATATAACCATTAACAACATTTTCATATATCAAACCCTAGATCCATTAGGTAGGTGCACATCCTTATACTCCAAAAGGCATAATTTGTTCCATCAAACAATGGAGCCTTGTTTGAGGAGAAACCTTCTTGACTTGTCATGTGTGCTTTTGAGATCTACCTTCCAGTGGTTAGATTGTTTGAAGGAACCCACTCTAATACCAATTGTAGAAAACACACTTATACTGAGAGGGGGTGAATCAATATTATCCAATTTTTAATTTAAACTTTAACATAATAACAAAAAAATTACACAAGATATAACAATTTACAACACAATATTTATGTGGAAACCCTTTCGGGAGAAAAACCATAGAGAAAATACTTGGAGCTACTATCTGTCCAAATCCAACCACAAAATTAATTGTTTTACAAATGTTTGTAGGCACCAACCTACTAGAGACACCAATCCCAATGTCTAAGCACCAACTCAATTATGATTTGTGAGCACCAACTCACTAGAGACACCAATCCCCAAGGTCGAGCACCAACTCAACTATGATTTATGAGCACCAACCACTAGAGACACCAATCCCCAATGTCGAGCCCAAGCTATGATTTGTGAGCACCAAATCAGCAATAAAAAGATCCACCCACTATAGTTGCTTCTTCAACTTGATGATGGCATATAGATAACTCTTCACTTCTTTTCCTATGTTGTTTCTATATACCCACACTTTACACTTTGCTTATGCACTTCTTCACTCTTCAATCTTCTTCAACAACTTGACATTCTAATTTGCTTGAGTTTTCTTCCTCTTTCTTCTCTAATCCTCTTGATATGTCTTCATTAACCGCTCCTCTCGTAACTCTCTTTCCTTTTCTTTTCAAAAGGGCATCATAATACAATGAGCGCACACATGAATTTGCAATTGAATTCACTTATATACCATGTTCATTTCATGAATAGATATGACTTTTCATGAGTTGGCATCCTTTAGAATATTCATCATGAGTCGGCTTTAGTACACTTTGAAATTTTAATATTTAAAATTTTGAAAGACTCTCTCCTACGAACATCCCCTATTTAGACATTTCTCTTTGTTGCATGGCTATCCTCCTTTGTATCATATCACTTGCTGACTTCTGCAGCTTTTTCTTCGTTACCGCATTATTTCAAATAAACCAAAATACTTCAGTCTGGTCCTACATTATGCGAGGCACTACTACAACCCGCGAAATACCACAAACGCCCACAGAGCACTTCAAAATCCGTGAAGCACTACAAACATCTGCGGAACACTACAGAACCCGTGGAAAACTACAAAAACTCACAGAACACTACAAAACCATTTTCTCTAGCCTTAACACTACAAAAATCCGTGGAACACGACAAAATCGTTCCTCTTTTTCATACGGCATGCAAAATTCAAACTAAAACAAATTTTTCATAAGATGCACACATCTGTAAGCATCAATGACAATATTTCTATATATATAACATAAGAGATACTTTTGACATCAATGATAGTATTTCCAACATAGGCTCCCTATTAGAGTAGGCCATGTGGAGGACGACACAAAAAAGATTTCAAGATATGTCAATAAAATACGCTTTTCCATTCAAGATGAGCTTAGCATACGATTAGATTGAGATCTATATAGGAGGCCTATAAGTTTACGTTAAAGGCGAATGAGAAGTTGGTGTACAAACAACAAGGTAGTGCAGGAGGGAAGGGAAATTTCCCATGCAGAGGTGGAAGTTTGTGCAATGATACACAAATTCATGTGCACAAAGGAGAGGTTATATAACAGGCAAAGATAAGTTCCTAGTTGGGTTTTTATATGTAGGGATAGAATCTAAGTCAAGACACACAATGTAGATGCCAAAGGTGCTCAAGGAGCACTACTCGTAATTCTAGAGGATAGTGATCCTAACCCTAAGATAGCTATAGGTTTCAAGGCCTACACCTAAGATAAAGATAGGTATCCTACTAGGATTCAAAATAAGGATGAGTCAAGAGATGGATAAAGCCAAAGGCGTAATATAATAAGACAATGTAATAGATCAAAGAAAACATACATCTACTCTAGTCTATAAAAATGAATGACCAACCATCCACACAATAACAACAATATACAAGCAACAAAGGAACTAAGAAGGGTTAAAAATACTTACTTGCAATGTGGTGGTTGATGCATAATCCTCCCCAGAGACAATAGCACCAAGAGAGAATCGATATGGGTGGAGAAGGGGAAAGCTCAAGTAGAAGACCTCTAGTCCTAGCTCACTATGATGACCCAAATGCAAAATGGAAAACTCTAAAACCTCAAGTCTATTAACTAAGCGCAAAAATATGCGTAAATGTCCAATGTGCATGCAAATGAAGTGTCTTGGAAGTTTGAAAGTAGTGGATGATCTAAATGATAAATGAGGAGAGGTATATATAATGAGACATCATCGCCCATGGGCAATGGCGTTGGCAGTATGGAAAAACCAAACCCGATACCATCTCTCAATATCCCTCCTTTCGGTCATCTTGGACCTTCATCATTACCCTCATTTATCTTTTGGCTTCCATTCCTCATTGTTTTGTACCACATGACTTTAGGGTTTCCTATAGTCGACGCCATCTATGTCTCACAATAGTGAAACACGAGATGGTCTTCGAAAAAGATCTATGCAACACCTGAAATTGAAAGTAAAGTAGTAATGGAAGTGTTGTAAAGAAATAAATGAACTCCACCAAATGAAATATAGCTACCTCATACTTACCTGTCGTTGTCACTCGGCTTGCTGTGGCGAGCACAATAGTTGTTTGTAACCTTGAAGAAGCAAGACTGAAAAGAAAAACTAGAAGATAACTAGTAAAATAAGACAAATCACCTAACTAGGGGGCCACGGGATGATGTGACTAAGTGTCGAAATGACAATACATGCGGAAGTATGGCGGGATTTGGTAGATGTAGATTCAATATGTCAAAATGATCAGCTTACCACCACGATCATGGCGCAATTCAAGGAATGTTTTTAGGCTTTCTTGTTTGAAATATATGTAAGGTTTTAAGATTAGTACGGATCATGGCAAAAGAAGGTATAAGAATTGCTATAAATAGTAAAGAGAGGAATTCATTTGTCACTTTGCTAATTGAGATTGAGAGAAACTGAGCTCCAAGATTATCCAATTAGAGCGATTTTAGTGACAAACTATGAGAATGAAGCGGGTATAAGAATTGTTATAAATAATAAAGGGAGGAATTCATTTGTCACTTTGTTAATTGAGATTGAGAGAAGTTGAGCTCTAAAAATTATCCGATTAGAGAGATTTTATTGATGACGGCGAGAGTGCGAGCCGGCAAATGAGGTGGTCGAGACAACATACATGGTGGTGTGAATCCCATGGTAGGTTTTTTTTTTAATTGGGAGAGTGTAGCTAGAAGAGAATTGGAAAATGTATGCTAGGGCAAATTTGGCTAGCGAAATTTACCCCAAAGATAGTCAAAATGTAGATCGGGCCGAGGTCTAGGTGGGTTTTGAGAGCATTTTGGTTTTTAGAGTCATTAGGTTAGTTTTTATTTATTTCTTAACAAGGTCTACAAGGTCCGGACCCTTGAGACAAACGGGATCAGCCATGCTAGAATAGCCAATCACATCATGGCCAATGGTGTTGATCTTTGGGGGCTCGCGCCATCTATATAGGGAAATTTCTAGGTGGTCGTGACATTAAGCCAAAGAGGTCGATGTAGTAGAAAAAGTGAAAATGTTGCGAACTAGACGATCTTATAAGAGGTTGTATGGCCGATGGTGTTTGAGAGTAATTTATTGTTTCAATTTTTGGTAATTTGAGTTGTATATTTTATGATTATTTTGGATTGAGATCTAATGGGTACTTTTTATTTGATATTTTGCATGTGTTGTGGAGGATTTGGCTATGAAGATCAATGGATGTGTCATGGCTTCTAGAGTTATTGATCTATGAGTGTTTCCCTATGTATAGACCTACAAGGATGTCACTATAGGTAGCGAGGATGCCTCTTGGATTCTATGGTGGGAGAGAAGCCCAGAAGTGAGGGCAGTAGTGGGATACAAGCAATTGATACATGTCACACAAAATTAGGTGGTATGGGAGCCCTTTAGAGGGACGGTGGATCAATGACCCAATTGGCTGATGACAATGGCCATTGAGGGGACCCTAGAAATCTTTGGGCATTACATATGGTGGGTGTAGACACACCCAATTGATAGAGTATCATTACAGCTTGGTCTCCTAGCTCGTGTTGAAGCCCTACCTCTCCTAGAGTATCGACCACGACAAGTCAGAGTGAGAGGAGAGAGACCAGGGCTGGAGGTATCCGTGCCATCCATTGACACCACACGAGTTATGTGTGCCCTACAGCAAGCAGCAAAAGAGGGAGTAGGAGTGGAGGGACCTCAAGTGATAGAGGTGGGGGACAGCCCCAAGAGGCAGGCTGCTGAGGAGAGAGTAGAGACTCAGGGGATGGCACTGCAGTGGCAGTTACAAAGGCCTATTGGAGGATATTTGTATATAATGTAGCAGCCACGACAAAGAGTAGAGACTCAAAGGATACTGCGTATGATATTGGTGCCTCGAGACAGGTGGGCCTAATTGGTAGGGGCCCGTCAATCGAGATATGTTGATGATGGGGAGGTTTTGGGAGGCCAAGCAGACAAAGTCGTTGTGGTTGAGTGACCCAGTGAGCCAAGTGAGCCTTCAACTTAGTTATTTATGATAGTATAGGTGATGATGTTGAATAGAAGTGGGATAGAATGCTAATGAGATGTGGTTTGTGTGTTTCACAGAGCGGACTACAATTGATGGCACTCTTTGATTGAGGGTGCACATCATGACATCTTAGATGACATTTTGGATGTGACGGATACTTCCGTGATGGGTGATCCAGTGTCAGCTACAACCGAAGATGCACTAGGCGCATTTAGATTTGTGGGGGAGGCGGCTCTCGAGCTTCGAAGATATAGGAACACTCGGGCAGCGGCAAGTGTGGGAGATATGACTGCATTGGTGCAGGCATTGGTGCAAAGCCTCCTCTAGGCACAAGCGGGTATTGGCACGTGCACAAGCAACAAAGTTATTGAATGCGCAGGTGTCAATTACATGCCAGGCAACTAATGCCGCTCGTATTACCAAGTTGGAGGTTCATGCGGCTAGAGCAAAGGGAGTAGCTGTAGGGGCTCAGTCTAGAGTCACATCACTAACACAATCCCTACATGATACTAGTCAAGCACATCAACTCAAAGCATCGGGCGCCCGACCGTGCGAGGATGTGCTTGAGGGATGGATTTTGTATTTTGTTTGAAATGTATATTGTACTGTATAAAACAATTTATTTAGAGAGATGTATATGACATAGTACTTTTGGTGATGTCTTGTGTATGTGATGATCAATGTATGTCTACTTTTATGAGTCCATTTTCTGATTTATGCACAAATGTAGGAACATTTATGGCTAAGAAAGATGAAATAATAAAAGGTTTTAAAATGATGGTAATAGAGTAGGTAGTGCATTGCTCTTAAATTGGATGGGATAGGGATTAATTAGAGGTCCAACCCATGCAATGTGAGGCAGACCCAAGGCAGATTGTAGCGAAATTACCAAAGTATCCAAAGTAGGAAGCAATGGCCATCGAAATGCAATGGAGAGGTGGTAGATAAATTACCAAATTATCCAAGGTAGTAAGCAATGGCCGTAGAAACCCAAACGGGAGAGATAAACCCAAGCAGGAGATGATAGGTAAAAGTACCAAAGTATCCAAGATAGGAAACAATGATCGTGGAAATTCAAGTGGGAGAGATAAACCGAAGCAGGAGATGATAACCCAAGCAAGAGAAGAGAAATACAGATAAATCATAATATGTCACGTAAAATCAAGTGAATCGAGGGCAATGTGCGAAGAAATGACATGCATCATTTATGATGTCGGTGACTTCATGTAGTTTTGATGTCGAGTATGAATCATGAGGTCCTCTAGGTTGTCTTGAATGATGTGGATACCACGATGGATTTTTGATCATGTGGAAAGGAGAGAATCGTCTATCTGTTCAGATATCTGAGTGAGAACATCACGGTGGATATCATCAAGGGAGGGACGAGGGGGGAAAGGATAAGTAGGGCAGAATCAAGAGGATGACATGGAAGGTTGTTGTCGCGATAGAGGGGATCAGGCCCTGCACTTAGGTGCATGAAGGGAAGGTTTCCGTTCTCGGTGCTTGCGAGAGATGACCCGATAGGTATCGTCTTTATGCGAGCAAAAGCCATGATGAGAACGAATGAGTGGTGCAAAAGAAGAGGGTTGTGTGGTTTTCTTTTGTTGATCTCGTCCCAACATCCACTTCAAGTTTCTTCATATGTTGTCAGTAGGCTTTACAATATGAAACATCATGTCCGGAAGCCTCATGCCATGTGTAGTATGGTTCAGCCACGAGTGAGCTAGGAGCCATAATGGCAAGAAGAGCCGGTGAGGATCTCATGGAGAGTAGAGTTGTAACAACATGTGGAAAAATAGGAGGAAATGTCACAACAGGTGTCATAGTAGTAGAGGGGAGATCTGAGGGAGCAAGTTATGGCTCACGCATTGGATCACCAATTAAAGGAGTGTAGTTCATGAGCCCGTCCTTACAGGTCGAAGTCGAGCGGGCATCCTCATCATCCATGAGGTCATTGGTCTAAAAGTCAAAGTCAATAGGTGTGTCACGTGAGGAGACAAAGAGTGGATTATAATGATTCCCGATAACAAAGAAATTTGCATTCCTAACCCGAGGCATAAAGCATGCTTTAAGAAGGGATCATCTAGAGAATAACCATCATCATAATCAGGTGTAGTGACATCAATAACACATGAGTTGATTATCTCGGGTTGAACGATACTTTATAGGAGGATGCTTAGTGCGAGTAATGGTGATAGGGACTCAATCGACATCCTTTTTGCGCAGCAAGGTCAGAGCGTGGGAGGTAATTGTGATATATTGGCATCGGGAGATCAAAGTATTGATCTCAAGGTTGATTCATCGGCTCAACATTGTCTAAATCGACAACGTTGGGAAGAGTATAGCCCACAACCTCTAGATGACCACTATAGCCACGATTGGAATCTACATGATAGTTTAAGCATTGGTATTTCTGAAATACGATGGTAGGGAGTTCTTCAAGGGAGGGGATTTTGAATGTCCCATGTAGTTGGAAGATGTCAAAGTTTCAAGAATTAGTGCCACCTTGTACTTTATAGATAGCCCCTAGGTGTGCAAACTTGACACATCGGACGGATGACACGATGCGTGCATGTGATGAGTCCACGATCTACCTAAGAAGTTATTATTAGACAAGGGGAAGTTCAAAATCATGACTTTGACATGAACAATGCGTGGAGGCACAAAGGTGATAGGGAGCCAAATACAACCCATAGGGGACATTTATCATGTCCCCTTTTTCTAATTAATCTAATCGAGAGGACCTATAGCCTATTCCTTATTTCCCGTAGGCTAAGGGATAAAGTTAGGGAATTGATTAAAAAAATAATATCTTAAGTGGTCCTAAGTCACTTCAATATCTATAACAAGGTAAAATGACACTTGTGTATTATTATTATAAAGCGAACCAAAAACTAATATTTTATTAAAGTGTTTTAAATGCTTTTAGGGTTTGAATTAAAAGGATTATTATAAAAGGAGTTGGGCTCAAAAGGAAGTATTATTCATTACTCCTTGAAACCAAACCCTATTCCAGAGCTTGAGCCTTTGTGTTCATCTTTTCACCCAAGGAAAAAAAAACCTTTGGTGTGCAGGATTGGATGATGGAAACCCTTTAATTCCAATTGTGGTGATTTTGTCCAAGGATCATATTTGTGTCGAAGATTGAAATTTATTCCATTTTCAGTTTGCTACAAGGCTACTATAGGGTACATGCATGAAGATGGGTTACAAAAGGGGGTCTTAAGTGGACATATTTTCCTGAAAATTAAGAAACTTGTACTTTTGTTGATTATTTGAGGTACTTACACTCAAAATTTGAACAAGTTATAAAAACATGAATTGTTGCATTTTGAGTCTAGTTTTCAAATCACTATCTTTTTTTGCAAATGGTGAAGTATAAATGGTAGAAATTGTTAAACTACAAAGAAGTACTTGTGTTTTTATATAAAACATACTCGATAGTTGACTGTTTGCCCCACTTTTTTTAGCATCGTTTAGTATTTTTTTAAATCCTTTTGTGGAAAGTTAGATAAGGTTATCTAGTATGTTACGGTTTTTTATTTTTTTAAACGTAATTTTTTTAATGAATTTTACTAGTAAATAGGTCTTGAATTTGATTAAAAAACAGATAGTTGAGCATTCGCCCCACATAACTACCTCAAAATTAATTGAAATTGAGAATTTTTTTAATGTGCATAGAATTAGGTCTAGTATAGTATAATTTTTTTCGAATTTGGATGCATACATCAAAAGTTACATACATAAAGTTAGACGTATTTTCTTTCAATACAATGGCATAGGAAGACATTTACAAATATTTAACATTAGTATCCTTATAGTTATCAAAAAACAAAAACTTGTATCATCAGAAAGAGGACAATTTGCTCTCTTCCTCGTAGTCATGATTTGATGAAATTTGTGTATGAAATCCATAACATATTCCATACTCGAAGTTGAAATTTGATATGGAAATCATTTCAAGCAAGAAAATGACAAGTCCAAGCCTTTGGATGGGAAATCTGAGGCATTTTCGAGCTTGGAGGGATGCTTTGGGAAAGTGAATAAAAACAACGCATATGCGTTATACATTGCATCAAATGCAATCCTTATGGAATAGGAATGTGTATGCGCTATAACGCGTAAGCGTTCTCATTGTTTAGTGTATTTAATAGGTTTTGGATGAGGCAGTCGGTAAGGGGCGGTGTTTTAAAAACCATTCCGGTTCCGGTTCGGTTCAACCGGTTTGACCAGTTCATTAAAAAAATTACAAACCACTAGAAAAACCAAACCAATGACCAGATTTAGTACCGAACAAATTGATTCAATTGATCAAGCTCAAGATCAACCGTCTCAGTTCCATACTCAACCGGTCAAGCCATCGGTTCATCGACCAATCCGAACTAGTTGAGGGTAGGGTTTGCCTTAAAACATTTTTTTTTCCAATTTTAGCTTTTAAGTTACCTTTTTCTAACCCTAAGACTAAATGATGTTAATAGACCCCGTTTGGAACAACAAATTGAATGATCTAGTCTTCGTGCAATACAACTGGCGGCTAAGGCGCAACCAATTACTGAATAGGATACCTAATACAAATCCCATTGTCTTGGATGATATTGATCCAACCTCATAATGGATACAGGAGAGTCACCTGGCATAGTTTGATCCCGATGACTTGGGGTAGATGGCTTTGGATGATGAGCCACCAGTAGCACCAAACATGGCAAACAATAGCCGTGCTACTACAACTACTACAAATGTCCCTGAGGAGTCCGATGTGTCTGAGCCAAAGGAACATGATGACATTGATGAGGATGAGGATCCCATTCTTAGCAGTGGTGTTGAGTTTGATGATTGATATCAAACATGTAGTAGCTTGTAGCATATTGTTTTTGGACTCTATAGGCCATTTAGAGCCTCATTGTTTATGTATTTTGTTTCGGATATGTAGTGCACTCGGTGCCGTTTTGCTATATTTACCCTTACATGGTATATACATGAGCAAACTTTGCATATTTTGTTTCTAATTGTTTGTAATCATGGTTTGGAATCTTTAAAATTTCTTGTTTTCATTAAAATTGTAATATTTTATGTATTTAGTAAACTAGTTCATATGTTTTAAACCGGTCCGGTTCTGTCCGATTCTAGTTCGGTTCCGGTCTGACCCTCGGCCGGTTCCGAGTCCGGTTCCGATTTTTAAAACATTGGCAGGAGGAGCATATTTACTAAAAGAAATCTTATACTTCAAATTTATTTTAGTAAATATAAGAAATTTGGGTCACTCTACACCTTATAGAAGTAGTCTTGTAACTCCAAACGTTACAATAGTTTTTCAAAACCCAATTTATACAAGATTGGTTATTTTTCAAGATTTCAACATTGAACGTAAAGCTTTTGGGATGTATATTTTGTAATCGGTGTTTGTTTTGGGAAAACATATAGTTGTTTTGTAGGTTTTAGGGCCTTTCAAATTGGTTGTTGACATTTGCAAGAGTTTTGGATGTGTCAAAATTAGATTTTACAAACCTAAGGAATCCCTTTAAGTTTTCTTAGGTTTTAGATCTTTCTGCATTGGATGTGAGTTCATTAACTTCTCTAAAATGCCACATTGTCTTTCTCCATGATCTCTTACATTTGTCAAATATGGTGGTTGAGGATAATCAATCCTTGTGATCTTGAGATCATTTGTGAGACGTTTGTATGTTGACCTTGTTTCTTTTAGTGACACGTGTCCATGGATAATTGTGCTTCATGATTCTTTATCGTTCCTCTAACATGTTTTGTCAACATATCATATCATTTGTGCACTATTATTATGTGTCGGTTAGGCATTGACCTAAGGATTTGTGTTCAACCCACATGACTATACCATGACATTGTCAAACATTGATAAAACACCATAGTGCAAAACACTTTACCTTTCCCTCGCAACTTCATGGAAACATTGTGCTCTTTACCTTGTGCAACCAGCGTGCATTGTGCAATCAAACCATTGCACAATACATCCATCTCACTAATTTTTTCAACTAGTGATGCAATTAGGGCCCATTAAACCCTAAATCACATCGTATAGTAACAATTGATTTAATGTGCATGATGTTATTGAGGCTAATTGATCCCCAAATCACATAACATCATTGTAATTAAGTTCATAGGGCTTAAATTGGCCAAATTACCTCTCTGGTTGAACCAATCAACCAAATGTGCAATGTGTGATGCAATTGGGGTTAATTAAGGCCAAAAACATATTGTATAGTCATAAACATTAAGTTTATAGGGCTCAAATTGGTCCAAATTAGATCTTTGTATGAATTGATTAACTAATTGATAGAATTAATGATGTAATTGGGGACAATTAAGCCCCAAATCGCATCATATATAGTCACAATAAGGTTAATGAGGTTAAAATTGACCCAAATTACATCTTTAATTGAGGAAACCCAATTATTAGTTCAATTAATGATGAAAATAGAGAAATTTAAACCCCAAATGACAAAAATTATCACAATTACGTTAAAGTGTATAAAATTGACCCAAAATGCATCCTTGATTGAACTAATTAGAATATTAGTTCAATCAATAGTAAGATTAGAGGCAATTGACCCAAGATATCCCCAAACCCTACAAAATGACAATATCACAATTTTGCAATCATTGCACAATCTAAAGTGCAATTGGATTTCCAATCCTTTGTGTGATCACGTAGAACTCCTCTTCACCCTTTTTCATACCCATTGTTTACTCTTCCTTCTTTTGGATTATCCGAATTTCTTCAAGACGTTGTTTGTGTCTTTATTACATTTCTAGCATATGTTCAGCTTCTACCCTTCTTCTTTTCTATAACTATTGTACCTTCTTTACTTGGCAATGTAATTCCAGCTATCGATGCACCCACTTCTTCTTGATTGGTGAATCTAAACTCCACAATTACCTTCAACTTTTCATGATCACACATCCAATGTCTTATGTTCCCATTCATAATTGATTCTTTCTTATCTTCTTCTAAAGGGCAAGTGCCCGTGAGGATTGGATTTTCCTCTTCTTGAAAATGATGATGAGATTTTTCCAGTACACTCTCATTTACTATCTCCCTCTTACCACTTTTATCGAGTTATTTTACTACAATGCATGAATTTATTTCAATGGTGTCTTGTCCATATATGTCTCTATTCACTACATAATCCATTGTGCAATCAATGTGTCATTGGTGTCTTTATTACACAATTGTTCATTCCAGATCTTGTGTCAAATCCCATAAAGGAATCGACATCTATGTCACTTATTTCTCTCCTACAACAACATAAAAGGATCTTTGAAAAGAATTTCTCCAAATGTTGATGTAGATTTGATTTCTTGTGAAACATGTGGCACTTGACTCATCTTTTCCACCCCTACTACAACAAACTGAGAATACAACTAATTTATTCAGCACAAATCTTGATGAAGGGAACACGTCTCTTTGTCCATGGAAAGGAAATGAATGTTTGGAAGCTCTAGCACATTTTCCACCAACTCCTACCCCAGATTTTGTTGAAAGTTATAGAGATCAATGTGATGCACTCTTTCAGTTTCCAACTCTACCAGTTATCTCTTGTTCTTTTGAACAAATGAAGATATCACAGGGTCCTCAAATAGATCATCTTCTTGCCCAACCCTTACTATCGCTAATCTATATTATCGAGGCTCAAAGGATTATCTTTGTATGTGGATGGGAACCAAGGTCGATCCCCTACATTATTGATTATGAGGATTACTCATGTGGGCCTGTTAAATATTGTCATGTCCCTTTTTTCAAACTAGTTCGTTTTGAAGACTTCTAGCCCATTCCACTTCTCGGGGGCAAGAAGGAGGTGAACAAGGGAAGTGTTTGTTGTGTTTTTAGTCTTTTTTGTGAGCATTTACCTTTTTCTTTCATGTTTTCTCTTATGAGGCAGGTCGGCTGGGTTGTAGAGGGGAAAACCAAGCTAAAGTTAAAAGCAAACATCATTATGAGGTCGGTTATGGGGAAGACTCCCTAATTGATCTTTGGCACCACCAAGAGGATATAAAAGGGGTCACTTGGACTCATTTTGGGCATCTATCATATCATAAATTTATACTTGCTTGGTTTTTGGGCTGATTGCTCAATTCCTATCCACTAGAGGGCAAAAATCCTTTGGTGTGGCATACAAGGAGGACGAAACCCTTCCTTGTGCAAATTGAAGAATGAAAACTCTCCAATTGGTGGTTCCTAAGGGCTTCAAAGAAAGTGATGTTGCTGGTTTGCAGCTAGGGCTTGAGAGAGGAAGAGCTACTAAGGTTTCTACATTTATTTTGGACCCTCTCCTAGGGTAGCTACTTGGATGGAGGAAAAGTTAAGTGCCTTCTAGGGCACATTTGGGCAATTGGAGCTGATACTCACCTTCCTCATAATTTATAAGGCTGATTTCATACTTTATTGATATTTTTGGGGTTTGGGAACACTCATTTCCAGCCCTTAATGTGAGTTGTACTTCTGTTGTTATTTAATTAATTACAGCTGTGATTTATCTATTAATTTCTTATTTATTTTGAAGTATATTGGCTGGATAAATATTTCCATGGTTGAATAAAATATTTGGAAGCATTCTATGTCATTTTCAGCTTGTGTTTGCATGGGAATTGATGCCATTAAGTGCCATTACAGTTCGCTGCCATAGGAGGATTTATACACCTATGTTCAGCTTGTTTTGAAGGGGGTTTGATGCCCAAAAAGGGATAGTTTCAATTCTATGCTAGGATTATATATATTTTCAGAGCTGAACCCTTATTTTCAGTTTCATCCCTAGAAAGGGACATTACAAATATGCATCTGGCTTGGAAAGTATAGTGTATATGGCAACTTCAACTTCAAGATCTTGGCTAATATTGTGGTTCTCTGGCATAATGACAGCCCCAAGTGTTTATGTGCACCACCATGTATGTGCACTCTTTCCTCAATCAACTAGGTGCGCTCGGATGTCTATATAAGTGCACACACCGCCTTATTTATAAGTAGCTAGTACTACCTCTGACCTTACATCTACATGTCTCAAAGTAGTCTCCTTCTAATCGATGAAGCATGGACCAACTTTCAAACTTGGTACCAATTTGAGGAGGGGTAGGGCCCCTATCTCTATATGGCGAAGCATAGCAAACCACTTGATATAGTGCCCCCGCTCATCCCCTCCCTCTCCTCATATGGTACCAAATAAATTGATATGGCACCAAACAACTTCGTTAATAAGAGCTCTTGGGAGTCATCAACTTGTTATCCTCGGCGTACCTTTGATCAATCAAAGAATTGGAGGCGGTTATGACTTATATATAGTTAGTTGGCACTCCCCCACCCTTCTCTCTCTATATGGTGGTCGTGCAAGATGTGTGTGCTCCTATATCTACTCACTCCCCCCCACCCCCGCCTCTTTATAGATACGGGGTAAGCACCCCTATATATAGATCTGGGGTGGGCTCCCTATATTCTATCTACTAGAGATCTCCCGAGAAAGAGTGTCATTTTTTGGGTTTGAGTATGTTGATTTGTTATCAATCACTCGTCTCGTATGGGAAAGATCTTCGACTCCCTCCCAAGATGAATGCATCGATCGTGTGTGGTGAGATAGATAGTTAAGATCCACTTCATTGGTTGGCCCTATCTATATAGTTGATTAGATAGTTTCAAGCTTGTAAAGTATGTACTCATCCATAATACGATGCTACCCTAATTCCAAGATGAAATTAAGGCTTCAACTCCATGCTCATGGGGAAAATCCTATAAATTTCAGCAACCTATCTAGAGGGCTCCAAAACTCCTACAAATGTTAACAACCAATCTGGAAGGCCCCAAAACCTATAAAATGACTATATGTTTTCCCAAAACAGACTGACGATGAAAAAATTTACACCCTAAAAGCATCACTTTCAATGCTGAAATTCTGAAAAACTAAATACTTGACTAGATTGGATTTTGAAAAACTATTTTCTACACTTAACTCTTGGAGCTACAAGACCAATTCTATCATGTGCAGAGTGACCCTAATTTCTTGTATTTACTCAAATAAATTTAAAGCATAAGATTTCTTTTTATTTAGAATAATAAAAAGAAATCTTATACTTAATAATTATATTAATACACATACTCCCTTAATCTGACCTACCTCATCCAAAACCTCTTAGAAAACACTAAACAATGAGAATGTGTACGCGTTCCTCGTACCATAGAAATGTGTACGCGTTCCTAGTGCGTGCAGGTTTTTGGTTCGGTATCCTCTAAACCTAATAAATGAAAGCGAAAACGTGTTTTTAGAACCACGTACACATTTTAATTGATTTTGTGGTTTTTGTCCACTTTTTGCCGCCCATCTCTCGTGCAATTATCCTACGCTTATTCATACACTGCTACTGATGATTTGTGTCACTGCTACTATGGTTTGCGTCACTTCTACAGTGATCCATACTGCCACAATGATTCATACCGCTAAAGTGATCTATACTGCCACGATTATTCATACCGTTGCTACGACTTTTTTATACCCTTTCGGCGTCAACTTTATTTATGACCAGATGTTTGGCACGGATCTATAATGATTGTTTTATGTTGTATGTACATAGTAAAATTGGGTTTTGCTCTACATATTACATAACCACGTATTTTTGTATGTGTTATTTTAATAACCATTATCTTGTCATTAGTGTTCGTGAATATTCGATTACGATTACAATAAAAGATTGCAGTTGATGGAGGATTAATCACGCCAATGAAGTCAAAACCCCATTGGGAGAATGGTTGATTCGTTTGGATTGGGTGAAGTGGAAGGGAAACCAACCTCTTTTACCAGTGAAGAAAGCACATTCTTTACATTTCGACCCATTGATGAGCATCTACAAACAATGTGGGCCAAAATTATCCCGCCTTTATAATTTTCATAACAATGGCCTTGATAGAGAACTGTCCGCCGAGAAGCCACCATGGAATTCTCGCGATACCTTGTTCACACGATCACCTTCAATACACCTTAACAACATTCCATCAAGATTCCTTTTGAAGAGAATCCCACCAATCAATGCATAAGGGATTGATTGCAATCTCAAATGCCTTCTTTTTGCTTTGCTTAGATGTGATGTCCCTTTTTCCCAAATTCGAAGGCATAATTGGATCTTCCGGATATCCCTCATCCTTCGTCAAATTGAAGAAGATAATTTAGAGGAAGCAGATAATATGTCTTTTATTACTTTATGAATATTTTAAAGTGTATTAGTGAAGACTATATGGGTCGGCCTTGTTTATTAAGGCATAATGAATGGTCATAAGGGAGCGGCCATGTCTTTTCTATTTTGGCGCCAAGAAGGAAAAGTATAAATAGGGGACTATGGGCAACCATTTAGATATCGACTTTCATTTTGTAAAATCAAATTTTGAGAGTGAACTCTCATTTCTCTCCACTTGGGACAAAAACCCCTTGTGAGGTCCATTGTGAGGGACGAAAACCTCTCACTTTTGACTTAAAACAATTTATAATTGCAGATTATTATTATATTGAAGATCAAATTGTGCCAAATCTGATTTATGTTATTTATTCCAAAAGTGCGACTTGTTCCAGAGAGATTTCTGAATTATTGGATGATAATAACATCATATAAAATTAATATTCCAAGTCGAATTGCATTATAAAGGCCAAATCTGCATTTGCACGATTTTTATGCATATTTAATAGTCAAATCGAATTGTTTATAGTTCCTGCAATTTCTAGATTATCAAAATATTTCCAGCATAGAATTTTGCATTGCCTAAGTTGATTTGGCTCTACAAAATTAATAAATTAATATATCTTTCATTGGACAATATTTTAATGGAATTAGTGAAGAATTTCCAACAATTTTCAAGGAGATTTTAGTCGCTGCAATTTTAATTTTAATTTGTTGTAAATTAATTCCAGAATTCTGAATATTTTGATAAAACCCTCAAAAAGGGTTATTACAGTGGTATCAGAGCTTGATTCTCTTAAGGCCTGAGGGAATTCAATGGATAGATTAATAACTGGACAAGAAAAGCTTACGGAGGCCATGGATCTTCTTGCCTTGTCTATCCAAAGTCTGATTAAAATCAAGCAACCAATGGAAACAACCCGAGGATCGAGTCTGAAGACCAAAGTTGAAGTCATACCGGAAGAAGATCCAAGCACCACGGGAAGAAGAAGTATTGAAGCAAGCTATAAGGAGTATATGGATTTGCCCAAAGAAATCCGTGAAGCAATGTCATTCACAGAGTTCATGGAATTGGATAGTGGAAGATCTAGGCCTAGGCATGCCAGGCCACAAAAAGAGAAAGAGGAGAAGAGCTTCCAAGTTGCATTGGCGGAGAAATTCGAAGAACAAGCACAAAGGGAGATGGACATTCCACCTGAAGGTGATGTGAATGGCCATAAAAACCTCCCTCAAAAGATAAGTGACACCAGCATTAAAGATGAAAGAAAGGGTGGTGAACAAGAAGCAATGGTGTTAGGAACGAATGAAACTCATTTCCAAGATGAAAATGATAAAAGGCAGCCCGCTGGTCCATTTGTAGCAGCAGGCAATACAGAGCCCAAAGATGAAGAGTCAAAAGTGGACAAGAGCAACCAAGATATTCCAAGTATCAAAGAAGATGAAAGCCTTGTTGCAGGTCCGAGGATCGAAGACATCTCAGATTTATTGCTCCATAGCTTATCATCACAAAGAGTTGACCTTCATCATCAGCTTGATTCAAATATGGGCAAAATATGGTGCACATTAAGTGGTAAGGGGTACTCCCATCCTTTCCGGAAAACCCCAAGTCATGCATGCACAAGAGTTAAGATGAAAGTAGCAAAGGATGACCTTCTCCCCAAGATCCATGGTTGGTATGCTAAGGTAACCATTTCCTCTCTAAATTTGGTTGGCCATCCTCTTGATACTCTTATGTTGGAAAGAATGATTTGGAGTAGTGTTGATAATAGAACTTGTGAGCCATGGAATTGGGAGAAAACTCCTCATAAAGAGCAACATGAAGGGGCTGGACTGAACCTAGCAGCAACAAAAGAAGGACATTTGAGGGAGATATCAGCATTATGAAAGCACAAAGACATGGGGAATTGACAAGCAAGCATTAAGCAAAGATATAATGAAGGTAAGCACCCGGAAAGCGGAAGATCATGGAGGTAAGATGTTCTTGAAATATTGCTTGCATGCTGATTTAAACTCAGAAGTTCTGAGTATTGTGGGCAGCCCTTGGCATAAAGATGTATGGAGTGTTATTTTTTGCGAAGGACATCATTGCTTGGGTAACGATAAGGATCATTGCATTAGAGTATTTTCAGATTATGATGATGAGGATAGCAATAAGGATGAAATTAGGCATGATGGCATTTTAGTAGGAGCACCAAATTACAACTCTTTATTTAAAGGTGATCTACATGGGCACATGGTAAGCTCCGCATTTCCATTACATCAGTCATTTGACATAAAGGTTGTGTGCATAAAGTTGGTATGGAATGAGTATTATTCCTTTGATCCAGGCATAATAACTCAGCTGAGTATGAAAGATATGATCGAGAGCCATAAAAGGGTTGGTTTATGGTGTCTTAAGCTTGCCTTTGTGAAATTATATGCTGCTAACTTGGAACAGCAGTCACAGCAGCTCCTTTCATTGGTCATCCATGATAAGAAGGATTCCTTGCACCATATATTGCTTCAGCAGTTGCTTTGGGAGGCAAATCAGGAAAAAATTCCTTTCTTACTATGGCCTATATGTTCAAGGAAGGATAGGAGCAGCACCTGGAGAGTTTCAAATTCATTTCTTCTCAGCATGACAAAACAGTTTGCAATTCTAGAGAGGTATGCATTGCTCGACTCCATGATTTGGTTAAGTTTCTACTCTAATGAACAGGCTCATAAAGAAGAAACCAAGGAAGGGGGCAGCACCCTTGTGTCACTCTCTGAAGACCACTCAAAAAATAAAAATACAAAGGGTAAGCTTGCTGGCCTGTACATCACAGCTGTTCATTTGAAGCCAATAAATAAGTTTCTATCTCGAGACATGATTCCCATGAATGCTCCATGTAAATACCAATCAAGGAAATATGATTTTGATGCTCTATTGAGTGGAAAATGCCAAAGGAAGAGGTCTGATCTCAACTCAGAAATTCTGAGTTATGTTGGGAGCAGCCCAAGGTATGACTCTTTATATCTCATTTCTTCTCCATATCGAGCTCTGATGAGTATGAAATTGAGCATGATAGGGAAATGGGAATGATGTGCAACATGGGGAATAATGGCCACATTTTCGTTGATACATTTGCTTTTAACATTCGGAAACATCATTGGCACAAAGAAGGATGGATCACATGGCTTACACCTTGCATGGTAAGAAGTCCCTTTTCAGATTTTGAGCAGCAGTTGTGGTGTTTGATTGATGTGTTTGCTTGCATATCCACAAACTTCTGGGCTTCAAGAAAAGGTTTGGAAAGAATTAAGGGATATGGTATGAATTCTTCACTTTCAGCTGTATATCTGAGTCATTTTCAGTTTGCTGCAATTGAGGATGAAGTTTCAGACACATGGAAGTCATTGATGTTCTTTCATATTGGGAAAGAAATTGCGAAATGTACAAGCTGCTGTCCCATCATTTCTGCGATTGACATCACCATGATCAGCTCTCCTATCATTTCCATAGCTCAGTCTTTAGCCATGCAATTGATGAATTCATTGTTGGAGATTAATTTTGGCCCATGGGTGGACACTTGGGAAGGGAAACCAGCCATTTCAATTCTGATTTTTGAAAGGAGAATGCTTGATTACAATATTGTACGGGGCAGCCATCAAATGCATAAAGAATATGGAGTTTTCACAAGCAAGAAGACAATTGCAGGACCTAAAGGAGTGTTGTCAGACACTCATGTTTTTTCTAAGGAGTTTGCTTCTTGTGTAGATACAAAAATGAAGATTACAAGGATCATATGGGATCCAGGTGATTGCGATTGCTTGGGGACAAGCAATCTTGGGGAGGGAGGACTGTAATGTCCTTTTTCCCAAATTCGAAGGCATAATTGGATCTTCCGGATATCCCTCCTCCTTGGTCGAATTGAAGAAGATAAAGAGGAAGCAAATAATGTCTTTTATTATTTTATGAATATTTTAAAGTGTATTAGTGAAGACTATATGGGTCGGCCTTGTTTATTAAGGCATAATGAATGGTCATAAGGGAGCGGCCATGTCTTTTCTATTTTGGCACCAAGAAGGAAAAGTATAAATAGGGGACTAAGGGCAGCCATTTGGATATCGACTTTCATTTGTAAAATCAGATTTTGAGAGTGAACTCTCATTTCTCTCCACTTGGGACGAAAACCCCTTGTGAGGTCCATTGTGAGGGACGAAAACCTCTCACTTTTGACTTAAAACAATTTATAATTGCAGATTATTATTATATTGAAGATCAAATTGTGTCAAATCTTATTTATGTCATTTATTACAAAAGTGCGACTTGTTCTAGTGAGATTTCTGAATTATTGGATGATATTAGCATCATATAAAATTAATATTCCAAGTCGACTTGCATTATAAAGGCCAAATCTGCATTTGCACGGATTTTTATGCATATTTAATGGTCAAATCGAATTATTTATGGTTGCTGCAATTTCCAGATTATCAGAATATTTCCAGCGTAGTTATTTTGCATTGCCTAAGTCGACTTAGCTCTAGAAAATTAATAAATTAATATATCTTTCATTGCACAATATTTTAATGGAATTAGTGAAGAATTTCCAACAAACTTTAAGGAGATTTTTCGTCGCTGCAATTTAAATTTTAATCTGTTGTAAATTAATTCTAGAATCCTGAATATTTTGATAAAACCCTCAAAAAGGGTTATTACATTAGACCAGAGGATATGCACTAGTTGACAAGGATGTGGTCATGTCCTCAATCCAAGCGTGTCCTCTAAGTGAATTTCCTTTATCTTGTTGAGTTTCAGTGTTTTATGGTAGTTCATCATCCATGGAGAGAGGTTTCTTGCTCACAAAGTGCTCTACCTCTTACCAGCTTTGTGGCTTTAATAGTCACATCATATTCCATAATCTTGGTCACCCATCCAGCTCTTTTCTCATTGATTTCTGCTCCCATAATGAAGTCTCTCGCACTTTGGAATGCGAGACTAAAACTTTAATGTGATTAGTGTCAAGCATACTCTTGAATTTCTTGAGAGCTCTCATGATGGCAAAGGCCTGTTTTTCTACATGATTGTATTTTAATTCATAATCCATCAGTGTTTGACTAAAGAAGGCCACTGGCTGTTCTAAACCTTGATCATTATGTTGTGTTAAAATAGCAGCAATATTGGATTCGCTCCAATAGTATACGAGGATGAAATCCTTAAGAGTAGTAACGTGATTGACAAGCATGGGAGCCTCGAGCAATTTCTGTTTTATCTTGGAGAAGCTTTCTTTTCCTTCTACTGTCCATTTAAAAATTGAATCTTTCTTAAGTATTAGGGTAATAGACTTGACCAATCCTGTAAATTAGGAATAAACTTCCTAACAAAGTTAATCTTCCCGGGAATGATTGCGAAAGCCTTCTTGTGAGGTTGGCAAGGAGAGAGACAAGATGGTTGAGATTCTTTTTGGATCAATGGCAATACCATCCTTTGAAATAATGTGCCCCAAGAGCTTGCCCCTAGAACTGTAAAGTTACATTTCTTGGGGTTAAGAGACACCCCAAATTCTGTACATCTCGAAGACTTTCTCAAGATGATTGATATGGTCTTTACTCTCTTTTGAGAAAATAATGATATCATCCAAATAGACAAGGGTAAAATCATTGATATACCCCTCAAAAGCAATGTTCATTGCTCTTTGGAATGTGGCACCTGCATTTGATAAACCAAAGGGCATCTTCTAATATGCATATGTTCCTCATTTGGTTGTAAATGCAGTTTTGAACGGATCCTCTTCTCTAACCTTGATCTGATTAAAACCTAAGTAGCCATCCAAAGATGGAAAACCTTTTAACTCTTGCTACTCTTGTTTGCAAAATTTATTCCATAGGCGGTAGAGAATAATGGTCCTTTAGGGAAACTTTGTTCAAATCTCATAAATCCACACAAAGTCTAATTTCTCCATTCGTCTTCCTCGCTGAAACTACATTTGCCACCCAAGTAGAGAATTTGATAGGAAATATTATTTTTGCCTCAATCAGTTTGGATAACTTCTTCCTCATGAGGGGCTCTATCTTGAGATTGACAAGTCTTTGCTTTTGTCTAATTGGCTTGGCATCAGGATCAAGATCTATGGAATGTTGAACAATGTTGGGGTCAAAACCCCTAAGATCTTCATAGTCCCATGAGAAGACATCATTAAATTTTTGACACAAGGAGATAAAAGCTTGCTTTTCATTTTCATCACATACCTTTCCAAGTAATAGCTCCTTGCCTTGCCTGATAATGATGGTAGTTGATTGTGATCCTGTTGCATTGTTATATTCTTTTCTTCTCCTCGGAATTCATCATCAGGACTGAAAATATGTTCAAGAGTGACCAATCCTTTAGGCAACTTGTTTGTTCTTAGCTGAATGATTTGATCACCATAGCTGTCATGCAAATCAGATTGCATTTTTAGGACAATTCGGCTTCATTCTAGATAAATTGAACAATGTATTCAGATTCTTGTCAAATACCACAGCTAACTTCATTATCTAGGATTGATGGCCTAACCACCAACATCACATGCTGCTAATTTCCTTGGATGATGTCCTCACCTGGTGAAAATTATGATCCAAGGGCTTCCATCTGGTCTGCTTCTTTGTTCAATTTTCTTGGCACTACTTGCAAATTAATGGCACCAAAGATCTCCAAGAGATCCCAAACTCTATGCTTATAAGCTTTTAAAAGCTTATTCTTAGTGGCACATTTCCCTCTCACTTGGTGGATGACCCATTTTGTATCCCCAAAATTTGCAGGGCTCTAATTTGTCTCCTTTCTGCAATAAGCAGGCCATGAACCAATGCCTCATATTTTGCTACGTTGTTGGAACATGCAAACTGCAACCTATGAGCAAAGAAAAATTTCTCATTCATTGGGGAAGTTAATACAAAACCTGCCCCCACTCCATTTCTACTCCTACTGACCATCAAAGAACATTTTCCATAAATCCGAAGCATCATTTTCTTTCTTAAGTGGTGTGGGGGTATTGAATTTTTCTTCGTGAATGTAGTATGTTATAAGCCCGATTTCCACACATTTGTGTCATAAGGGTCAAATTCATAATGCTCCTTGGCCCATTCATCTAATAACAGATCAGGAATTGAACAAGAAAGGATATGTTGCTCTTCCGAAACCGACTCATGCTCATGATCTTCATGTATAAGACAATTAGATTGGAGAGGAGTGGGGTCATAAGACTCAACATAATAGGAAAAGATTGGCTCAACTTGGATGGTAAATCTAGTACCATATCTAGTTCTTAGGAGCATATGAGTCCAATCTGAGAACAAGTAGCCACCCACTTTGGTGTGAAATTTCTTGATAGGCAAATGGCAAACAACGGAAGCAAGTCAATCATTGAGACATCTTGAGTTATGGTTATACTTGGACAAGCATGAAGGGTTATCAAAAGATCTTTGATCACTCCTAGGATGTTGAGAGTTGAGCCATCAAGTTGTAGAACACCCTCAAAAACAGGATTGTACTTAAGACCTAGGATATCAGCAATTTTCTTAGGCATTACAGAAGGACTAGCCACTGAGTCAATCATGCAAATATGAAGCAAATGTTTGCCTACAATTAATGACATATAAAAGGGTGGAGTCTTCTTAACTTTGCTTACTTGTTCCTCCTCTACTTGGCACGAGTTGACTGCAGTATGAGCTCTTTGAACAACTGGATCAGCTTGAGGGAGTTGTTTGAGGGCTTCATGTAGGAGATCTCTCTCGTGATGGAATAGCCAAAGCATCCCACATTGTCACGTTCACATTTGTCTTCTTCATTTGCTCAACATTGTTAAAGGGAATGCCATGGATTTCAGCATAAGAGGTGTGATATTCTCCTTGATTGTTCCAATGTTGGGATAGGTGCCTTTCGTTGAGAAACAACCTCTTTTATCGGGCTAGGTTGGATAAGAACATCACGCAATCTGTTTTTACTTACGCTCGCCCCAATATCCTTCGATTGTGAAGAGAATTGTCCTCTTGATTAGAAGAAGATAAAGGTTGAGTGTCCAAGACTCTTTTCTTAGACCTTGTATTATCAGCAACATGAGCATGAGGTCTAATGGAACCACCCACAGCTTGATTCATTGCACAAAACTCATCAGCCCCAAAAAAATGAGATTGGTTTTAGGATCAACTTCCCGAGCTCCTTCTAGATTAGAGTTGACTATTTCCATCAATGGTTCAGTTGATTGGAAGAATACTAAACCATACAGGGTGAGCTTGCAATGCTTTTATACAAAAATACTAATAATATGGTTGATTACACGGAAAGCACCATTATATTTCTTGTATCGCATTGTTTTGCACTGGAACAAGTGCCTTACTTGAGCTAGCAGCAGAAAGTGGCTAGGTAGGAGTAATTGTTTGAAGAGGAAGATGCAGATTTTGACCTTGTACTTTATCATTTTGTTGATTTTTCCCATATCTTTGATTTGGATATTGATTTCTATAGGGTTGATAACCTTGATTAAATCCTTGGTTTGAAGATTGTCCTTGGTTAGGACCCAGGTAATTTCTATAGGATTGGGCTTATTGTTTCTCCAGGATATAACTTTATTTGATAAATTTCTGATCAAGGCTTTCATTTCATCATCATCCTTTTGTTCTTGGGAAGAATAGGATGTGGAAGGAGTGGATTGGGAACTTTTCTCAAGGATGGGAGCAATAGAAGGCTAAGTGGCTTGAGGTAATTCAAGGAAAAAGGCATAGGTAATCTAGGGGCTATTTTTCCATCTTGTATCAAACAATTTTCAGCCCTAATGGCTATGTATATGCATCAAGTAATTGGACAGCACCCATAGATTGTATCATTACAACAATATCAAAATTTAGAGCTCTTAAGAAGTAAAGGAAAACACCTTGTGGAGTTGGTCTTAAAAGAACTGGAATTTTGTCCCATGTTTTCTGAAATCTAAAATTGAAATCAACCATAAGCTCATTGGGAGCTCTCTTGATAGTTGTTAACTGCTCTAATAAGGATATGTTGTCTACCTTTTCTCCAAACTATTGACATAGAGTTGTGCCAAGCTCATCCCAATTGTAAATGGAAGCAGTCTCAAGCTTTTGTACCATTGAAGTGTTTTTCCTTTAAGTGAAGAGGAGAGAAGCCTGGTTGTAACATCATCTTTTGTAAAACCCAGATGAACTGAACACACATTAGCATTATCTTGAATATGACCAACGGGGTAGGATGGTTTTCACCAATGAAGAAAGGAATACTTTTAAGTGCAAACACTGGTATATCATGTTGTGCATTGAGAGCCAAAGGACTACCACCATTAAAGCTGACAAAAGGCAAATTTCTTTGTTGTGCCATGATTGGAATGGGTCTTAAAACCCTAGAGGCTAGCAAGAAGGTCCTACCAAGAGTGGAAAGAGTTATGTTTGGAGGAGATGGTGATCTTTGAACTGCTCTTCCTCTTCTTCTTCTCATTAGTGACAACTGCAAATATTCAAAAGGTTCACTACTTGTTGCACTTGGTCTCATGTCGTATTCCTCTCATGAAAATGGGCACCTTAGCTGAAACCAATAGATTTGAAAGTTGGAGTCGCCAAATGTGTTGAAAGATAAAATCACTAAGTCACACACCAAAACTACTCCTACAACTGGAAATACAACTATCTAATCATAATCTAACATTCCAAGGACCAAGGTTAGAAGGAGATGCATAAAAGGGAAATCCTAAGCTAAAGAGAGGTGATAACACCAAGAAAAAGGGGGAAAACACTCTCAATGAGGGAAAGATGGGAGGAAATGATGATGAAGAGGGCAGACTTGAGTGCCACAAATCAAAACAACATTTAAACTTCCATTTCCACACAAAACACAACAAAATAAACCCTGCAAAGTGAAAAACACACCTACAATGAATGAAGAGGCAAGAAAATGCAATAGAACACAAGCTAGGGCAGAGAATAGCCACAAAACATGAATTTTATTGCTTTAAGAAGATGCACAATCCATTACAGTGAAGGAAGAAGGCATAAACACATTGCAGAGGTCCAAATCTGAGGCCTGCAACTCAAAAACACTTATGCAACACTCTGAATGATGCCCTTGTATTTTGAGAGGGTCCAACCTTTACAAATAAGCATCATTTGCCAATATATAGAAAATGGGAGAGAGAGAGAGAGATGGGGAAAAGAGAGGCAAACTTGAATTCCAAGCTTCAACCACCAACAACATGCATTAAATCACTAAAAACAAACATGGGAACCCTATCAAGACCATTCCCCACGTCACTTTGCTTACAGGAGAAGGAATGGGAAAAATGCTTCATTGAATCTAGTAGTTGAGCTACCTGGAACTATGTTTTAATTGTGGAGACTATTTCGCCTTTTTCCCCAACCAAACTCCACCAATTTCTTCATTTTTTTATTACCAAATTGAAGTTCATGACGAGACCTTTCCAACGAGCCCAAGTTTGTCAAAATTAGAGGCTTGCAGAAAGATACGAACAAAAATGCAAAACGCAACTTCGGCCCTAATGCGAGATTTGCTTATAGTACTACGAGCTGCGATTTTGGTTTGAACCTCCGTGGAGACGCCATGTGGCATTAAAGGATTGCACAGGGGAGTTGGGTCCTTGATTACAGTTTACAATTTGCTACTGCAAGACTACTTTTTTCATCTTTAGCTCCCAAAATGCGCCAACTGTCCATGTTGCATCGGACCTCGGACCTCCAAACGCATTTTGCAGTTTCTCGCAAGATTGTAAGACTATGAACCGCTTCCCCTGCGTGTTGGTTCTAGATCCCTGAAAGGATGCCACATGTTCATGTATGGACGCGGAGATCGGGGACGGTTTGCAACTTCACAAACCTCAAAAATTTGACTAAGTGTTTATAACTCCCCAAGTCCGATAAATTTGCTTTCGGGGCTCGGGGAGCGCTTGCAATTTGCATCTACAACACCGCATTTTCTCATAATAGGTTCCACCAAGGCCAAAAAAAGGGCACTAAGTCCAAAATTATTTCTATAAGTTGTCAAAATAGCCCGTGGGAGTATTTTGGACAATAGTAAACTTTGAGACGTTCACCGCTTGATGAATTGCTTCATGTCGATCACGGTGTAGAGCTTTGTCATGTGCCTTCATGGCCTCATCTAACCTTTCCCGAGTAATGGCTTCATGATCAAAGTTATTGCCTCGGAAGGAAGGTATAGGCGAAGGATTGAAGGGCACAACAATTTTCGTAAGAATGGCCCCAATCAGCATGCCACCAACAAAATTTGCTTTCATCGTGCCATTGAGGAAGAGGTCAAGAAGGGTCTACAACCATGGTGAATGGTCGGGGTAGACGTCGTCTCAACTCCTCCTTAGATAGAGGTTGGTGACAGCTTGGTATGGGAGGAAGAAAGGGAATTTTCTTTTGGTTTATAGGTAGAATGATCAATGTTATGGATAGTCCTTTTGAAGAAGTGCCTTGAGGAAGAGTGTTTGTGACTCCATCGATGACATTCTTGTTTCTAGGACGCAAGAGGACTTCGATATTCTTTGGTGGTTGTTACAGGAAGGCATTTTGAATTCCTTCATGAGATGATCTTGGTGCTTCACTTGCTTGAATGCTACCAAGAAGTTAGGAGAGAGATCTCACCTCGTATTGAAGGCAACGATCAAGGACTCTAAGAAATAATTGAAACAGACTTTCGTTAGGCATGTTGTGTTAATCCTTAGTGGATAAAGTCTTCCAACATTTGATGAAAGCTTGGGAAGATTCGTTGTCCACTTGTTTGTGATTGATGAAAGCCTCGATGTTATTTTCGGGAAGGTCGTGATATTAAAATTCATTTACCAAGAAGTCACCAAGCCTTTGAGTTCGATAATAGAGTTGGCTACTGAGGTATTGTTGGAGCTCAAAATTGCACCCGTCCTAGTTCAGGATGAACTGAGACTTTGAGGCAACATGTGATTGTCTCCAAGTTGTGGGACTTGTGCTTGAGACAGACCTACGGAGAAGGTCGGCTTCCTCTACCTATATCTACGGCTAAAACTACTCTTAGGAAGTGGAACGCAGCTACCTAACACTACTCTACGATTCCAAGGAACCAGGAGAGAGGGAGATGCGTGAAAGGGAAACCTAAGCTAAGGGAGGTGATAGCACTAGAAAGAGGGGGATGAACACACTTGGTTAAGTGAAAATGAGGGGAAACGCACAACGAGGCGAGGCATCGTGCCACAGACTGAACAACACTCACGCGCATGTTTTTATGGAGCACAAAAAGAACCCACAAGAGACATGAAAATGCACAACAAACCAGCAACGCAAGGGAAAGGCAAGAAGATGCAATAAAATATGAGCTAAGGCAGAGAATAGCCACAAAACAAAGCTTTTATTGCTTCCAAAAGATGCACAATCGATTACAATGGTGGAAGAGGCAAGTATCCACATGCAGAAGACCAAATCTGAGGCCTGCAACTCAAAATGCAAAGGCACTACTCTAAATAATGCTCTTGCAAACCAAGAGAGTCCAACCTTTTACAATGGGTGATGCTCAACAATATATAGAAGAATAGGAGAGAAGGGGAGAAAGAGAGGGAAACTTCGGATTCAAACTTCCAACCACCAACAACAAGCAATAAATGCCTACAAATGCGCTTGCAAGGCTTTCAGATCCGCCTCCCCATGTCTCTGTTTGGCTTGAGGAAGGAGACGAAATCTGATCAAATTTGGGTGGATAAGCTAACTGAATTTGCACATTAATGGCCTGAGACGCGTTTCCATGTTCTCATCCAACCAAATCCCACCAAAATGCCATTTTGAATAGCTTAGAGTGTAGCCCACGTCAACAAATTTCAATCAACACCAGGACACAGAATCGAGCTCTATAACAAAAGTTATAACGATCTAAAGATCTGATGCAAAGCCGAACACGTAAGACACGTGGGGCGCTCTGATCGGCTGAAGGATTTGGCTAATTGCCCATTGTCTTTTTCTGCCACGTGTCATGCATTCATTTGATGTGAGGATTCGGCGCACAGCTGACATGTTCTGACAGGTTGTGTGTTGCGCACTTCATCTGACAAGTTCCACTGCACTCAATAACGTGCATAGAAGGTTACACTTGCGCGTGCACAAAGGCAAGAGGCGCGGGAGGAAAGAATGGAAAGGTTTGTAAGCGCACGCAAGAGGGTTGTGCACAAAGTGGAAGAAAGGTGCATATCTCTGCGAAGTATGCAAGCGGGCGTAAGCATCTCGATCAAAGGAGCGCGCGCGAAAACGAGGAAGAAGCACGCACAAAGGTGAGCACAAAGGCATAATGCACAAGGGGAAAAGAGTGCACACAATGAAATGCGCAGAACTCCGAAAGGAGCATGTGCGGGAAGAGCATGCCAAGGACTTAGCCAAAATGGAAGGCAAGTCAACGGGTGTGTAAAAGGGTGCGCAAAACTATTAGAATGAAGGCGAATGTGCGTAAGGATTTGCGCGTGAAAGGGAAACGAAAGGAGATAGCGAGAATACAAAGGGAAGTGGGAGTGCACGAAGCATGCGCGGGAGGAAGAAAAGCGAAGAGAAAGCACAAGGAAGAAGCAAGAAGGGAGCGCGAGGAAATGCAGCCATGTATGTGCAACTTGAAACTTGAATTTAGAGCTAGAGTAGAATTGCAAGTTGTCAAAACTAACTAGGGGAGTTATTTTGGACAACAATTTGGCAATTTTCGGGGCCATCTGCTTACACTTAGATGAAAGAGATCGATGCCTTGAAGCATCCATTGGCAATGGAGTCTACCTGAAAGCCTAAATTTATAATCTCAACTTGAAGAACACCCTTGCAGTCACTTGAAACCACTTTGTCTCAAATTTTGTATAAAACTGATGCTCTCATATAAAGATGTTCTGATTTGGATTTTATGAGAGTGAAAAAGCTGTTGAATATTGCCAAAATTGTTGGAAGATCCCTTAACCGAACAGCCACCCTAGAAGCAACAAAAGAGCACGCACAAGAGGAGCACGCCAAGGAGTGCGCGAGAAGAAAGAAAACAAGTACCGAAAGGAGCGCACAAACAAGAAACACAACTATATACAAAATGAAAATCATACATGTTCTAAGAGGAAACATGCAGAGTGTGCGCAAGCACTTGTTTCTTGAAAACAAACCTAATCTAACTCGGAGGCAAAGGAAGCTCAAATAAAGCCTTATGCAAGCGGGGAGAAGTAGTTGTCTTTCCTCACAAAATGAGACCATGTGACTAATTTGGCATTGAGCATGGTCCTTAATAAGAGTGAAAAATTGTTTTGAAGTTGGTTTTCCACCCTTCTCCTCAAAGTATCAACACAAATAAAATGAATACCCCCTTTAGTTGTTCTGCATTTAGATTTGGGAGGCATTGTTGTTTTCCTTTGGTGCGTTGAAGCTCTTCCTTGTGCTTGAAATGAGCATGACCGACAAAGAACTCTGTTTTTGGCTCTAAACTAGCCAGGTATCTAATTGGGCATGGGCTGATCCTTGTGATTTGCCCATTTCTTTGAAGCTCAATCCCACAAATGGGATCATTATGTTGATTTTTCATTTGAGAGGCGTTTTGTAGGCTGGTTTGTGCATTGTTCCTTCTACAAACAACTTTGCCTCCTCTAATCTGCCTTCTCCTCAACAAACAAGAAGTTTGATGAATCAAACCTTTCCTCCTCATCAACATGAAGTTTCAATTGATCAATTGCAGTATCTCGAAGATGTCCTTGATGGCTTACTGCAATCTTCCAAAAGTGAAGCAAGCTCTAAACACGCAGGACAATGGGGGTCACTGCATTCAAATGCAACATCTTGCTCACTTGGAAATTTCTCTCAATCAGCCTTCCACCTCCTTTTCTTCAAATTGTTTGATTAAAATAGGTGGTTCGTCAACGGAATGAGCCATATCTCCATCCATGCTTTTTCTTATCAGCCCATTCTTCAACAAATATATCATGATTATAAAAATGGGACTCACCCCAACTGATGTTGATGAATTTGGAGAAGGTTGACTGATAGGTCCTTGGAAATGAACCTCCTTTGTTTTAATCTCATGGCTCCAGTCCTTGAAGGTTTGAATCTGATTTGTTTTTCTTGGATCCTCCCCATTCAGCCCCTCTAGGCATGCATGTGCCTCCTGTTGTCCAAAAGGATGGAAATCAACTTTTCCAGCTATGAAATCTTCAAGATCTTGTCTTGTGAGGAATGGGTCCTCAGGAAAACAAGTAGTTGGGTACTCAGTTAGCTGGTTGAATTCCAAAACCTCATGGCTTAAAACTTTGTGAGGCTCGAGCACATGTAAATTTGTTTTTGTGAAAGTCGAAAGGATCCGAGCTTGAGGCGCCAGGGGGATCAAATGATGGAGGTGAAAATTTTTCTTGTGGAGAAGATGGGGATTTGGAAGAAAAGAGGGTGGAAAACTGAATATTAGAGGGAAGGGAAGGAGATGGAGAAGTGTAAGCCTTTGGAGGAGTGGGCGAAAGCTAGAAACATTGAAAGCGGGCTGAAATGATGCAAGTTTGGGAGAAGTGGGAAGGATGTAAGATCTTATTGTAGGATTGTCCCATTGTGACAGCTTCCTATACTTAGATTGATAAGCCTACATTGCTTCGGCCCATATTGATATTTGGGGCGCTATTTCAACCATAAAATCCAACTTCCGGGGGTTGATCCCATTTTCCATAGGGCCAACCCATGGATAGGGCTGCCTAAAACCAATTTTACATTCCTTGATTAGACATGTAGCCCTGACCTGTACCATGTTCGCCTCCATTTCTTGAATCTTCCTTTGGAATTCAGCATTTGCCATGAAGTTGTCGCTATCATATGCATAACCCTGTTCTTGAGCAACATTATGGTTAGTAAGATAACCATACAGATTAGTAGATTAGTAGGAGCTGGGCTATACACACATTCATGATAGGTCTAATACGGCTAATCAAGAGGACAATTTTGAAAATATGGGGATGGAGGGAACTCATATCGCTCTTGAAAATGAGGATTCCAATGAGGGAATGAAGCCATGATTGCACAACTTCATGAAGGAGGAAACTAAAATGATAGAAATAAAGGAAATGGATGAAAGAGTGAAGGGAAGGGTCTGCGAAATGAGATAATGGGTTGTTTGAATCAGTGGAGTTGCCAGATGTGCTTAGAATAGCCTCTAAAGGCTGAAGATTTACCAAGAACACATCAACTTGGCAAATGAAATAATAGCGTGCATCCTCCCACTCGCGCAATTGGGTTGTGTGCTGACCACTGTTGTGCTTTGCGCGTTGAAGCTTCACCTTCTTTTGCACCTATTAATGCGCACGCACGTTCATGACTATTGCCTTGCACACGATCTGATGCAAGAGCTTTGCACACATCCTCGCACTTCAATGAATTTTTCTCTCTTGTTGACAAGAGCGCGGATGCTAAAAAGAGTACATTTGGTTGTTGGGAGTTGCCGGATGTGTTAGAATGGGCCTCCAAAGGCTAAAAATCAACAAGAACACATCAAACTTGTTGAAATGAAGATGTATAGCTCTTGAACTGTATGGTCCCACCGGCATGCAAAAACTGCTTGGAGGTCAAAATTGCACCCGTCCTGGTTCAAAGCATGAACTAGGACTTTGAGGCAACATGTGATTGTCTCCAAGATTGTGGACTTGCGCTTGAGACAGGACCTCCGGAGAAGGCCGACTTCCTCTACCTATCTCTAGAGCTAAAACTACTCTAGGAAGGAAATGCAAATACCTAACACAATTCTATGATTCCAAGGGACTAGGAGAGCGAGATACATAAAAGGAAACCTAAGCTAAGGGGAGATGTTAGCACCGAAAGAGGGGGATGAATAAACTTGGTGAGTAAAAACAAGGAAAACACGCACAAAGAAGAGCAAACAACCATGCCACAAATGGAACAACACTCACGCGCTGCTTTCACGGAGCACAACAGAAGAGGAACCTGCAAGAGACATGAAAATGCACAACAAACCAACAACACAAGGGGAAAGGTAAGAAGATGTAATAAATTATAAAAACGAGCTAGGGCAGAGAATAGCCACAAAACAAAGCTTTTATTGCTTCTAAAAGATGCACAATCGATTCTGATGGTGGAAGAGGCGGTGTCCACATGCAAAAGACCAAATCCGAGGCCTCTGACTCAAAATGCAAAAAGCACTACTCGAATAATGCTCTTGTAAACCAAAAGAGTCCAACCTTTTACAATGAGCAATGCTCAATATTATATAGAAGAATGGGAGAGAAGGAAGGGGAGAAAGAGAGGGAAACTCGGATTCAAATTTCGAACACCAACAAAGAAGCAATAAATGACTACAAATGCGCTTGCAAGGCTATCAGATCTGCCTCCCCATGTCTGTTTGGCTTGTGGAAGAAGGAAGGAGACCAAATCTAATCAAATTTGGGTGGATGAGCTAACTAAATCTGCGCATTAATGGCCTAAGACGTGTTTCCTTGTTCTCCGCCTACCATATCCCGCCAAAATCCGATTTTGCATAGCTTAGAGTGTAGCCCACGTTAGCAGCTTTCAATCAAGACCGGGCGTGCGAATCCGAGCTTTGCTGAAGTTATGACGATCGAAGATCTGCGTGTATAAGCTGAACACACAAGACACGTGGCGCGCTCTGATTGGCTGAAGGATTCGGCTAATTACTGCTTGTGTTTTCTTTTTCTGCCATGTGTCATGCATTCAATTGATGTGAGGATTTGGCGCGAATCGGCATGTCCTGATAGGTTGCGTGTTGCACACTTCATCTGACAAGTTTCACGTGTCACTCAATGGCGCACAAAGGTTGTACTGCTGCGTGCACAAGAGCAAAACACACGGGACGAAAAAAAGCAAACATTTGCAAGCGCACGGAGGGTTGCGCACGAGTGGAAGAAAGGTGCATATCTGCAGAAGTATACAAGTATGTAAGCGGGGCACGGCATCGATCAAAGGAGCGCGCAGCGAAAAAAACGGAAGAACAATGCAAAAAGGTGAGCGCAAAGGTATAATGCGCGAGGGAAAAGAGTGCGCCAATGAAATGCGCGGAACTCCGGAAGGAGCATGCGCGGGAAGAGCATGCCAAAGACTTGCCAAGATGGAAGGCAAGTCAGCATGTGTGCGCAAAAGGATGCACAAAATTGTTGGAATGAAAGCGAATGCACGGAAGGATTTGAGCGCGAAAGGGAAACGAAAGGGAGATAGAGAATGCCGAGGACGTGGGAGCGCGCGAAAGCATGCGCGGGAGGAAGTGAAGGGAAGAGAAAGCACAAGGAAGAAGCATGGAGGACGCGCAAGGAAATGCAGCCATGCAAAAGTGCCAAAGGTATAAAACCAAGAGTGCGGGCAACCTAAAACTTGAATTCAGAACCAGAGTAAAACTGCAAGTTGTCAAAAATAACTAGGGGAGTTATTTTGGACAATAGGTATGATACCTATCTAAGGCGTCTCCTCTAAGTGTCTTAGCCAAAAATTTGGTGGCAGCATAGGAATTAGCTTTCACCCAAGCTTTGCAGAGAGGTTACCAAAGGCTTTGATGTGAAGGGTAGGGTCAGTAGAACCATCAAAAGAGATGGAAGGGGTGATCCCTCCAATGTCCATAAAAGCGATGTATGGAGCGAGAGACTCTCTTTGAACAACTTAAAGGATCTTGTTGTGAATGGGGGTTGGGCAATGTGCATTCTATTGATTCCAACCGGAAGAGTAAGGGGTTGACATTTGTGTGTCATGCCCCCAAACACAATTTCAGGTCAACTAGTAAGTTGAGCTAGATTAGTTTGCATTTGCAAGAATGAATTTACACTTGTAGTCTATTATTGACTTAGATGATAAATAAGTTACATGATGAGGTGAGCAGGACCGTTATTTGGAGTAAGATTTGTGTTTTTAGTTGGATCAGTGTGGAGCTTAAGTATGATTGATATCTGAAGCCAAATTGCTAGAAAGGTAGTCATCAATGTGCTTTTGCAACATATTAAGTGACTCTCCTACATATTCAGGAAATTGTTGGAGGAATTTTTGTATGGTAAAAGGATAATCATATTCAAGGACATCTTTGTGTTACCCTTCTTCAAATTCAACGATCAGGTTTCGGATGCTAGATCCAGTCTATACATTATGACGTGGTGCTTTTGGCTTCTTAGTATTAGCAGCTCCTATGGCAAAACAGTCAGTGTAATGCAAACTGGCTTAGGAAAATTATTAGCCTCACTATTAATGCAAACCAAATAATTTTTGGCAGAAGATATACCAGAATCACCAAATAAATATTCCATTGTGAAGCAAGAATGCCTAAGGACAGTTTCTGGAAATATTGTTTTGACAGGATCGGCTATGCAGAAAGCTTGGACAAGGGCTGATGGCATTAAGGAGGATAAATATGAAATCAAAGAAGATTATAAAGGGATCAGTCGTGTTGAAAATTGGAAAAGGGGCCGATGGCGTGTTGATAGGATGTCAATGTGCAAACAGGATCGATTGTGCAATAAGGTTTTGCACAGGGTCAATCACGTAGGAAAAGAAGAGCGAATTTAACCTACTCTAAGGTAGAGTAAGTTTCACGTTGGGTTCACTAGATTGTATGGCAAGAAAAGATAGGTTCCCAATTGGATTCTCAAATGTAGGGATCGAATCTAAGTCCGGATACACACTGTAGATAGCAAAAGGTTCTCAAAGAGCGCTAATGTCATAATTCTAGAGGATAGTGATCCTAAACCTAACATAGTTATAGGTTTCCAAGACCTACACCTAAGATAATGATAGCTATCCTACTAGCATTCAAAATAAGGATGAGTCAAGAGATGTATAAAGTCAAGGGGCATAATATAATAAGGCAATGGAATATATCAAAGCAAACATACATTTACTCTAATCTATAGCAATGAATGACCAACGATCCACACAACAATATCCAAGCAACAAAAGAACTAAGAAGGGTCATAAATACTTAACTGCAGTTTGGCTATTGATACATGATCCTCCTCAGAGACAACAACATTGAGAGAGAATCACTACAAGTGGAGAAGGGGAAAGCTCAACTAGCAGACCTTTAGTCCTAGCTCACTATGGTGACCCAAATGAAAAATGGAAATCTCCAAAACCTCAAATTTATCAACAAGGTGCATATATTTATGCAAATGTCTAATGTGCATGCAAATGAAGTGTCTTGGAAGTGTGAAAATAGCAGATGATCTCTAAATGATAATGAGGGGTATATATAACCGACATCATCACCCATGGTGGATGGTGTTGGCTATGGAAAAACCAAACCCAACACTATCGCCCATGGTGGATGGCGTTGGCTATGGAAAACCAAACCCAACACTATCGCCCATGGGTGATGGCATCGGCTTTGGGGGAACACTCAAGTCATAGGGTGCAAACAATGAGGAATATAAGCCAGAAGTTAAATGGGGGTAATGACGAAGATCCAAAATGACTGAAAACAGGAATAATAACGTGCAATAAGCAAAAACAAGCGAACATAATGAGACAAGTAGACATAATGGATGTGATGTGCGAACAAAGAGAAGAAACGAGGCAAGGATAGTGGAAGTATGGCATAATAGTAACACACCTCAAATCTTGTGCTCTAGCCCACATGACCAAGTCCGGTCATACACCAATCCTAGCAGGCGCCTTAAGGCACCCGCTCAAGAGGAAAATGCATCAACAACCCTTACACAAGAAAAGCGATTAGAATCAGTCAAAAATAAGGTGAGTATAGAGGCGAGCACTTCGCATGAGCAAGTCATGTGTAGAGAGGCAAAGATAGATCTTATTTCGAGGATGAGGATGAGGAAGCAAGGCAAAGTATTTGGAGGAACATGTTTCTATTTTAGAGAAGTTAGACATCATGCATTTGAATGTCGACAAGCCAATCGAAATAGTGGTGGAAGAAATGATGCTAGAACCATGTTGCACAACATGTAAATGTGGAGGGTAATGTGTCAAATAGTTGCAAAAAAGAGTTGGAGTGCAGAGAAGTTCTAATGATGAAGACAGATTGTTGAAGCTAGCAAAGGTAGAGTTGACCTTCCCGGTGTCACACCTCAATTACCCTCCCACAGGCGCCCATGATGTGGATGTTGGTGGAAGGTCGTCAAGGGCGTGCAAGCGCAAGCAACCTAAATAGAGTCTCACGCCACCACCGAGGATTGCGAAAACCATACCCGCGCGGACCAAAGATGCACTCGATCAAGACACGAACAAGTGCGAGAGTCTGAGGGGAAGGACTTAGAATACCAAGAGGATCACGCAATGTCGTTGGACATGCAAGATGTGTTCTCCGATCTTCTAGCCACGAAAGAAATATATTGCATTCAATCAACAATGTAATCCTTAACACTCATTCAAACTAAAACAAGATAAACTCAGAAGCTAACTTAGGCCAAGAACATGGATAGCCAAGTGAGAAAAAGCAAGTGCAAATAAAACTCTTAGACACAACCCCGTAATTTACGCGTGATATGATTTATCTCCGGCTAAGTTGACATTTTTTCATTATCCGCATCTTTGATTTGGGGTGTGCACCGATCTACACTAAACGTTTGCAAAGGTGGAGATGGGCATTCGGACCTTTGTAGTGCCCACATCTTTCCTAGCGCACACTTATCCCTAGCACCATTCTCTAAGGCCTTGCACACACAAAGTGGACGTGAAAGCAAATTAGCATAAGGTGCAATGAATTAGGTGTAGGAGAGAAATACATACAATGTGCACGTGTACGGGAGCTCAATTCTTTAATCAGTCTTCCGCGCATTGTCATGATTGTTGATGCATAGTGATGACTAGTTTTAGCACGCATTGGAAGTTTATCACCTTCCGTGCAACCTATAGTGGGTCAAGGTGTTGTGGAGCATTAAGGGGTTTGCAAGACTCGGGTTAAAGTTGCACAAATACTGTGCAAAGCTAGTTCTTAATGCAAAGGAGACTACATAATGGCTCTGAATTAAACGTGAAGTGTTCGTGGCAAGCGAAAAATACATAAATGCATTGCGTGGAGGATCTACACAATGGCGTGCACGAGAAACCTCTTATGTAAAGGTGCATGAGTGCGCGCGAGGATTGCACGAGCATCAAAAGTATTTTGCACAATAGAAAATAAGCATTTTTGCGAAGGGCGTGAGAAAAAGTAGTCATGGGAAGGCCCTACGCAAAAATGACTAAGGCATGGAATGCTTGGAGGAAGGAATTGTGCACAAGATATAAAGAAAGCAAGGGTGCACAATTCTATATTACTTTGTGGTGATTGAGAGGTTCCATGATTTCACTTGTGAAAATAGGGGTGTGTTGAGGACACAACAACAAATGGCATCTCTGTGGAGAATGCTCCAAAGCATTCTAATTGATCCCAAGATTTTTGGTTTTCTGCAACAAGAACAATCAAGCACACTCGAAGATTTTGTGTTATCAAAACAAGAGCACAATCTTATACTTTAATTTTGCAATGCAACATACTGAATTGAGAACACTTTAAAGAGTCTGATGTGTGCAAATGAAGTTATTTACCTTGGCTTAGAGATTTTTTGCTTAGCACAATGAGTTATCATGGCGCAGGCAATTGTTTGCATAGGATTATCATATTTTTGCATTTTATAATTTTATAGTAGGAATGGATGGGAAGGGGGTTAAGGCATTGCTTTGCTGCCGAGTTAGGCATCTATAGCCCCAGCAGAGATACCTTTGGTTCCAATCATGGCCTTGCTCCACTACCAATCAAGCATCTATAGCCCCAGTAAAGATTACCACAAATGCCCTTATGTAAAGAAATTTTTTGAAACACTTTAAACTTTGATCGACTTCTTTTCTTCATTTTGTTTAAGTGTGTACACAATGATTGCGCGTGTGTTGGGAACCAATGTAACCAAGTGAGAGGATGGGCGGAATTAAGTGGTGCACACATGAATCTTTGGCTTTACATATTACTGAAAAGCAACATTAATGTGAATGTTAATGCGTGACTCTTTTGGAGCGCCTCAATCTTTCTAAATTTGCACGAAAACTTTAAAACAAAGATTAAGCTCTCAACTTGAAGACAAAACAATCAAGTAACTTCCAATGTCATTGCACGACTTACCAATTTCCTGGGGATGCACAATCATTAGAACAAAGCATTATCAACCATTGTTTAACTCAACACAACAAGCATCTGCAATTGACCAAGTGAAATAGATACTTTCGGAATGACCATGCATGAGAAAGAGCTTGCTTGAGAGGGGACAACCTAAACTAAGGATTTTGCAAGTGTGTGCAAATTTATTCACAATTACCAAAGCAAACTACAAAAGCAAAGCGCGGGCAAAAAGGAAAGCTAATTCAAAAAGAAGGGAGAAGTTATGTACAAGGCACGAGCTTACCCAAAATGAAGCGCACCGAGGTAACACACGGGAAATGGCTCATGCATAGAAATAATGCTTGAGGAAGCGCCCATTAACTGGTAATGGAACGTCCTCACCATTGAGATTATTGAGCCGGAAGGTATTTTCACCTAAAACTTCCACAATTTGGAAGGGGCCAAGCCAAAGCTTGTCGAATTTATAATGCATCCCCTTCTTCTCATGTGCCTTAACCCACAATAGGACTAGATCTGATATTCGAGAGGCTTTAAACTTAGTTTTCTTGTCAAACCAATGTTTGACGACCTCTTGGTGCTTACTAAAATGAGAAAGGGTTGCATCACGTTTTCCATCTAATTACATGAGTTTGACGAGTCTAGCCTCTACTTTGTCATCTTCCCTAGATATTCTTGCATAAATTTGAGCATGGGGATTCTTAGGTTCTTTGGAAAGGCAAGGTCTAGGCCATAGACAAGATGGTAAGGTGTGGTGCCTAGAGCGGATTTAATGCGGGTTCGGTCTAACCAAAGGGCATACTTGATTATCTTTGGTCTTGAATTTTTATCCAATATTTTCTTGATAACATCTACTAAGTTTTGATTAATTGACTCTGCAAGACCATTTCCTTATGGAGAGTAGTTAGAAGAAAATCTCAAAATAATTTTATGATCATACGCTCATTCAAGGAATCGCATTTAAGAAAAAAGCGGGGTCGTTATCACATACCAAGAAAAGGGCATACCAAACCAAGTGATGATGTGGTCCTCTATGAACTTAATAACAATGTTCATTGTGTAATTCTTGAATGGTTGTGCTTCTTCCCAACGCGTGCAATAGTCGGTCTATGTGAGGATGAACTTGTGGCCAAATGAAGAATTCTCATTGATAACACCAACAAAGTTCAATGCCCATTTTGCGAAAAAGTACGCCTCGATAACAAATTACAGGGCATGGCAGATTACGCTCTCTTGTTACAACAATCTGGCAAATGTGGCAACTTCTAACATGAGCATGTGCGTCTTTAAACAAATAGGGCAAATAGTAGGCCGGTCTTAAAATCTAGTGCGCAGATGAGAATTGCCTAACCCATGGCCGGTGACGTCCTTTTCATGGAAATAAAGCAATACTACGAAACATCTTTTTGGATAGGCATCGCAAATACATACCTTCATGGTTTCTCCAATAGAGTGCGCCAAAGATTTATCATAAAAAAATGCTTTTCAAGCACAATGTTCTACATTGTGTTCGGATCAAGTAAGGACATTCTTGATGGAACAAATAATAAGATATGTCTTGGCACCATTCATTAGGTGCAAGTGATTCAACTGTGTATTGTTGGCAAACCAAATTTGTCTCAACCTCTATCATTGCTTCGACTCAAGCCCATACCTCTTACTATCTTCATCAGATGGATTTCTAAGTCGAACTCTTTAAGGATGATCATCCATTTGCCGCGGCACTCACCCAACTCATTTTGCATCGACGTAGACTTGACTACGGGATCAAGTACGATACCAATAACTTTACTCCACAGTATGTAATGTCCAAAACTTCTTTATGGCCTTAATAAGTGCAAAGGCCTATTTGTCAATGACAAAATGGCGAAGTTCGCCGTTGCACAAAAGGCAAACTTGTGAATGCAACAAGTCTCTCACTCTTCGCTTCTCCTTTCTTTTGAGTTAGGAAAGTTGTGCAAGAGTGCTCGGAAGCGAACGAATAGATGAAAAGGGGTTCGTAGAATGGGAGCACAGGGTGATTGCTTTTTTATTTTTGTGAATGTGGCACGCACTTCTTCTTTCCATTTGAACTTAGCATCTTACTTTAGCATTGCGTCGACAACCTAACTATCTTGGAAAAGATAAAACTTTTCACAAAGTTAATATTTCCGAAGAAAGATTTCAACTCTTTCCAGCTATCGGGAAGGGATCTTCAATATGGCTTCAGTCCTTTCAGGATCAATGAATGTTCCTTTTTCAGAAATGATGTGACCCCTAACAATTTACCTTCGGTGACCCTAAAGATGCACTTCTTTGTATTGAGAGAAATACCATGCTCACAACATCGTTGGAGAACTACGAGTAGGTCTTTGACGTGGTTCATGCGCTCCTTTGAGAAGATTGTGAGGTCATCCATGTAAATAATGATGCACTTTCCAATAAGGTCTTTGAAAGCTATATCCATGGCATGATGAAAGGTTGCATCAGCGTTAATTAGACCAAATGACATCCTTTGAGAAGAAAATGTTCCCCACATGGTGGTGAAGGCGCTTTTGATCCTATCCTCTTCACATGATGACCGATAGAATCTTGAGCAGCCATCAAGGAAAGACATCATTTGCGCGCCATTCGAATTTGCAATTATTAGCAAAGGTCCCTAGGTCACGGCATCAAGACTTGTAACAAGTTGTAGTCTAGATTGATTCATATTAAATTCATTAAACAAGAAACATAAGAGCTACCACGACTTAATTTACAATTGCGCAATAGCTACTTTAAGGACATAATTCAAGGAAGGAAGAGGCAATGAACGGAAAATGCATAAAATAAACAGGAATACTTAATACTGAATCAGGACATATATATGCTTCAGAATGGAAGGAATTAAGATAGGTTTCAATTAGGATCAAATATCAACCTTTTGCACAAATCCCCATGTCTTCCTTCTTTGAATCACTTAGAGGAGGAATGTGATACCTTGTTCTTCCATCATGCCTTGGACTTTGGGTCGATGGTGAATGGGTCCACCATTATTGTTCGGTGCTTTCCTTCGCAGACTTGATCTCTCGGTGTTCAAATTTCTAAACTTTCAAACTAGATCTCACCTTACAACCGTATTTTCATACTTAGCAAATGTATTTAACTTTTTGTATGATTTATCTCTTGTTTACAGACCCTTCTAAATGCAAGGTGGTCATTTTTGAGCCGTTTATTTCTTGATTTACCCCCTTAATTGCTTTTGTCCGTTGGAGATTTAGTTTGATGTGGCACCAACTTGCCTCTTATGTTCATTTGTCGTGAGACCTTAGTTGCTTGATGTGTTGGTCATTCAGCTTGGTGAGCTTGTAACTATTTATGATTTCAAATTTTCAAATTTGATTTTTTCCTCATTTACTTTCTTGCTTCTTGTACGGGTTTCCCAAACTTATTTGTTTTCTGCACTTTTTCTTCACTTCAGCCCCGCGTTCCTTTTTCCGGTTGTTTAAAGATGATCTTTGGAGCTTTAACTAATCTACACAAATTGATCAAATATACAAACTCCTATCTACCAAACTTGCATGAATTTTGAAACTTCCTACTCTACTGATGTGTCAAAGGCACTTATTGTCACTTTCTGGATGTTGCGCATTGATCCTGCGCCAGTAGCACATTTCCCAAGAGATCCCACGATACAATCGTTCCCTGTTTGGTGATGTGATGAATAATATAAGGGTCTTTCCACCTAATGCGCAATTTTCCTGGTGCGTTTTAAACTCCGCTTTTATAAACCAATACCAAATCTTATGTCTGAAATTCTTTACCACACAAATTGCGGTCATGCCATGCTTTCGACTTTATTTGTGCGCATCCTAATTCCATTATTTTCATCCAATCCAACAGCATGTTCTCCATGAACTCCTTATCTCCTAACCTTGTGATCATTTGAATGCGAGAGACTTGGCACAATGCATTCCATTGGCATGATTGCTTCTATTCCATGACCAATTGGAATCGTGTTTTCCCCGTACTTCTCTTATAGTTTGTTCTATATGCCCAGAGTACTACAGCTATTCTATCTTCCCAGTCATCTCTTTGCACATTGCATATTTTTGTTAACACTCTTTCCAAGACTTTATTTGTGGCCTCCGCTTGTCCATTTGCTTGTGGATGATATGTTGTGCTTTGGTGGTGCACAATCATAAACTCTTCTATAAGGATTTTGATGGTGTTATTCAAGAAGTGTGTTCCCCTATGACTAACTTTTGTGTACACCCATATCTAGTTATGATGTTTTCATACAAGAATTTAGTTGTCCCTTGTGCAATTCGGAGTGGTTGCGGCTTCTACCCATTTTGTGAAATAGTCAGTTGTAATGATGTATCTAGCTCTGGACCTTCTTGATGGTGGATGAATTGGGCCAATGAAATCTATCCCCCATTGCTCAAATGGTTGCATGGCTAAGACCAAATTGAGGGACATTTCATCCCTTTGATTGGGTCTTCCCACTCTCTAACAAATATTGCAATGTGGTGTGCATCTTAAAACAAAGTTGGCCACCAAATTCCACTTTGCAAAATTTTCTTCGCAGTCAATTCTCTTGCAAAACGTCCCCCATTACACTGCGTGTGCTTCCCACAATATTGGTTCCCGTTCATGTTACAATGCAACTCTGCGCATACTTCATCCTTTCCTAGTTTATACAAAAATTCATTTATGATGGTGTAAGGAAAGACTTTACTAACCAGCTACTTCTCCTTTTCTGTGTAGTGATCCGGTAAAATGCCATGTTGAAGGAATCGCACAATCTCTTCAAGTTGCTCTGTATTGCGATGACCCAAAATAAGTTCGTGCGGATGTCTTCGTCCAAATCCTCGTGTTCTTCCCTTGTATTTATGCAACTTAAGTGTTCTATTCCTACATGTTCTCTTATGGGCTTAACATTTATCTTAAATCTATACTCCTGAATAACATGAGCCATCTTGATATTCTTCCTCCTAATAATGGTTTATTCACTAGATACCACAATGTTTGATGATCCATGAAGAATTCAAATGGGATTGCCAAAGATATTGCTCAATTTTTGAAGTGCAAAAACCATAGCAAGAGCCTTTTGTTCTGTGGTCATGTAGTTTTTCTCAGCTAGTGACAATTTTATGCTTACAAAGTGGATGGAGAGGTTGATTCCTCCTTCTGGTTGCGTAAAGATTGCTCCAATTGTGCTTCTTGAATCATCCACATGTACATGAAATACTTTTGTCCAGACTAGAAAAACTAGAAAGAGGGCACTAACTAAATTTTGCTTCAATTGCATAAATGAAGTTTGACGTTCTATAATCCATTCAATTTTGCGCCTTTCAATAATAATCTGCTCCACAGGTTGCATAATGCTCAAGATATCTCCTAATGAATTTCTTGTAGTAGCTTGATATGACCAAGGAATGCACGAATTCTGATGGGTTTATAAGAGGTTTACGCCAATTGAAACCGCAATTTTTACTTGATCCACAAGAATCACTTCTTTACACACAACGTGGCGAAGCAACACTCCAAAAAGTGTGAAGAAAAAGCATTTCTTAAAATTTAATGTAATGTGCAATGCTCTACATCATTCTAACATTAAACATACCTTAGATATATGTTCTTTGAATAAAGAGAAGACTGCCAAATCATCCAAATATACTTCCAAGAAATCATGGATGAAATTTTTAAATGCAATGACAACTACTCGAGAAGACTACGAGCGCATTTTGTAATCCAAAAGGCATTATTCAATATGCAAAACTTCCCCATTTGGTTGAGAAAGTAGTTTGTCCGATCTTCTTGCGTGAATCAAAATTTGGTGGTAGCTGTTGAATCCATCTATAAACGAATATACCTCGTGTCCTACTACTGCTTCCAAAATTTCATCTCGTGAATGGCAATGGAAACAAATCGTTGACACATCATTCAGGGCTCTATAATCACCACAAATTCTAATTTCTCTCATTTTCTTTGGTTGGGTATACGGTATCTGGCTCACCCAATCTGATTTCTCTATGGGATAGATTAATCCTGCTTCCACAATGCGGTTCAATTCTGCCTTGACTTTTGCCTTCATGTTTGGATTCAATCTATACGGCCATTTTCTTGATAGGCTTTGCTCCCTCTTTTAATTCGATGCACATTTCTCAAAATGATAGGTTCACTCTATCTCATTGTCTTTGGTGGGGAAGACATCTTCATAGTCGTGCAATAATTGTAAAATCTTAGACATCTCCTTTTCCATCCAATAATCTCCGATGGTGGCTAACTTTACCATGCCTCGATGGACCGGTGTCTTCTACCCTTTTGTTATTTGGTTCATCGTATAGTTTAGTCTTTCCCTTATTCCTGGTGTCTTCTACAATTTTGAGCCCTTTTTTTTCTTCTATATTCAGATTGCGCAGATGTTCCTCTTCCTCATTGCACATTTCTTTCTCAACTAGTATAGGTTCAATACATTCACGTTCAAATATTCCAACTAATTCCATATCCTCCTCATCCTTACATTCTTCTTCTTTTTCCTTATTATCTCCTACTATATGACACACCTCTAATCTATGATACATCTCCCTTTTTTATTGTTTCAATCTCGTCATTGTTCTCTCGTGCAATTCCTCTCGTTAGGTTTCTTTTGGGGTATGGGAATTCAACTCCTCCTTTTGAGTCAATAGTTCCATGACATAAGAATGTTTTGATCTTTTGAAGAGTTGCATCTACCATGGGATTGATATCTTCGAACATAAAGGTTTGAATGAAGTCTTTTGCACCTATCCCCAATTGTGTGTTTCTCTCCTCCTCTCCTGATGAAAATACCAAGCCTTTGGCAATGGCATCAATGTTTCCGGGAAGATATGCACCCACCACTTAGGTTCAATTTCCTACACTTTACAAGCCTTGATGCATTCCTGAATATGAATTTCCGGGCATTTCATTGTGGAGTACTTAGACCAATCCTTAGTTAATTTGGTAGGTAAGGAAAATCTTGAACGCATCATGTCTATTTCTCTAGTCGAACCGAGCTTCTTTGATCATGCACGACCCACCATTTGGTTGTTATTCCCTTTAGTGCATACTCTAGTGCACTAATCCTCATATCTTCTTGAGGTACATGTTTATGAAATTCAACCAAGAATGCATCTAGATTAGAGGTCCCGAATAATTGTGGAGTTTGTTTTCTTCTACCTGAACCATCCTCATTGGCCTTACCTCATGCTCTTTGCGCATTCAATGGTTCAAGCCCGCATCCAAATCTCCACCAACTAAAGATTCTAGCTCCCATGGAATATGGCTTTCTCTATTTGTCTCAAAATAATTCGATGTTGTTGCAAAATGCATGTAATCGAGAAATTCAGACTTAGTTGAATACCTAATGTTATAGTGCAATTCTTCATTTGCAATGGATACTTGGTTTGCGTGAATGACATGAATTTCCCAGCTCCCGAACTCATTTGCATCCATTTGCTTTCTGCATTGCAGGGCTGTGGCCTTTTCCCGATGCCCAACCTTATAAAAACTTTCAACATCATGCACATACGAAGACATAGGTTCTATAAAAATAGTTTATTGATTTTGTTCGAGACCTATTCATTGGTATGACAATAATAGAGTCATCAAGGTGTGCTTCCATATAATTTGTAGCTGTGTTGATTTCATATTGCCATCATACACCCAATTCTTCCCAATCAACACAGAAAGTGCATTTCATTGGTTTTCATGTCAATTATATACACCATATTTTGCACACTTGTTAACCATTTCTTTTGTGCAGGGCCGCTAATTCATTCTCCTCTTGAGCGGGCGCCTTGGACATATATCGGGATTGGGGTATGATCAAACTTGGTCATGTCGGCTAGACCACAACATTTGAGAGATGTCCCTATTAGCCTTAGTTGCCCCATATTTGTCTCATTTCTTCCCTTTGTTCACACATTGCATTCATTATGTCTACTTCTCCCATCATGTCTACTTGTTTCTTCTTATTGTGCATTGTTACCCTTGCTTTCGGTCACTTTGGACCTTCATCATGCATCCCCTTTTATTCCCTAGCCTCCATTCCTCATGCTTTCAACCTTTGACCTCAACGCTTTCTCCCAAGGCTGATGTCATCGCCCATGGACGGTGGCACCTGTTTTTGCTTTTCCATAGCCAACACCATTGCCCACAGGCAATCGCATCGAGTATATATACCCCAATGTTTTCTTAGTAGTAGAACTAATAAACAATCATTTGAACACACATATACTTGCTATCACTCGCATTACTTCGCACTAAGCACTTATTGATGTAGTCTGAGTCTTACGCTTGCCTCTTTTGCATTTGGTTCACAATAGTGAGTTAGGACTAGAGATCTTCTTGTTGAGCTTTCCCCTTCTACTCATAGTGATCTTCTCTCGGTGTTATTGTCTCTGGGAGGATTATTCATCGCTGGTCACACAAATGCTACATATAAGTATTTTTATTCCCTTTTATTCCATCATGCATCCCCTTTTATTCCCTAGCCTCCATTCCTCATGCTTTCAACCTTTGACCTCAACGTTTCTCCCAAGGCTGATGTAGTCACCCATGGACGGTGGCACTGTTTTTGCTTTTCCATAGCCAACACCATTGCCTGACAGCAATCGCATCGAGTATATATACCCCAATGTTTTCTTAGTAGTAGAACTAATAAACAATCATTTGAACACACATATACTTGCTATCACTCGCATTACTTCGCACTAAGCACTTATTGATGTAGTCCGAGTCTTGACGCGCTTGCCTCTTTTGCATTTGGTTGACAATAGTGAGTTAGGACTAGAGATCTTCTTGTTGAGCTTTCCCCTTCTCTACTCATAGTGATCTTCTCTCGGTGTTATTGTCTCTGGGGAGGATTATTCATCAATGGTCACACACACGCTACATGTAAGTATTTTTAACCCTCCTTAGTCTTTCATTTTGTATGTATGTACTTATCGTTATTAGTCATTCATTGTTATAGATTAGAATAGATGTAGGTTTGCTTTGTCTTATTGTTACTACGCCCCTTGGCTTTATCCACCTCTTGGTTCTCTCTTCCATTTCAGAATCCTAATAGGATACCTATCTTTATCTTGGTTGTAGGCCTTGAAACCTTTAGCTATCTTAGGGCTAGGCAACTATCCTCTAGATTTACAACTTTAGCACTCCTTGAGCACCTTTGTATCTACACAGTGTGGCCGGTCTTAGATTGGATCCCTACATTTGAGAACCCAACTAGAAACCTCTTTTTACCCATCATACACTCTGGTGAACCCAACGTTACTCTGTTTCAAACAAGGTCAGATTCACTCTCTTTTTATTTTTCCTGCTCTTCCGAACACCATCCACCCCTATGCAGAACCAGACTGCACTGTCGATCCAATATAAAATCGCATTCTCTGTCCCGAAGCCATTGTCCCTTGTACAAACTTCCTTATAGGGTCAATCTCATTCGGCAATTTTCCTTTTTCTCTAGATTTCTCTTCTCAAACGCTATCGAGCCCTATGCAAAGTTACTACACAGTTGATCCCGTCTATAAATCTTTTCCAATAAGCATTCGTAAAAGCGATCTCACTTTGCCATGGAATGCTTGTTGGGTGATCTTGTTGCCTCTTCAGTTCAGCCATCTCTATCTCATCATAGCACTTCTAAGAATCATGGCCTTCCTAAGCTAGTTCCACATTATGTTGATTGTCATGCCATAGGAGCTAATGCTAAGAAGCAAAAACCACCACCTCGATAGATACAAACCAGATCCAACATTCCAAACCTTGTCTTTGATGTTGAAGGAGAAGGGGAGCATGAGGATGCCCCTAGATCTTATTATACCCCTACTATGCAAAAATTTGTTCAACAATTCCAGAAGTAAATAAGAGAATCACTTGAGATGCTATGCAAGCGTATTGAGGATTATCTTTCTCAGAAACTGGATGTTGGCATCAATCCCCATGAGCCTCCTTCAAATGGAGCAGATCATAATCTTAACAAAAATACCAACATCCCTTCCAACACGGATTCTACCCAACTCATCATACAGCTCATGGATCGCTTGAATCAATAACAAACCATGGCTGCAAATCAGTTTCTACAATTTCAGACCAGCCTAACTCAGCTAGCCAATCGACCTCAAATGGTCTCTTGGGGCACGACCAACCAAGGTCAACCCCCTCCACTTTCGGTTGGGCCTAATGGACTTCCCATTGCACAACCTCCCATTCACAACAAGACCCTTCAAGCTATTCAAAGAGAACCATTAGCCCCCTACATTGCTTATGGACATTGGAGGTGTTTCCCCTTCCATCACTTATGATGGTTCTACTAACCCTACTCTCCATATCAAGGCTTTTGGCAATCTCTACAAGGATTGGGTAAAAATAACTCTTATGCTACAACAAAGTGTCTTGCTAAGACTCTTGCTGGAGATGCCTTGGATTAGTATCACATCCTCTCAGCCAACTCCATTGTTGAACTAGAAAGCTTGGTAACTGCCCTAGTCAATGAATTCCAATACCACGATCTCCTTGAAAACAACATTAATGCTTTCATCAATTACAAGCAAATGGACAATGAATTTGCCCAAGCTTTCATCAAACAATGGAAAACTCTGATGGAAGTTTACTCCAACTATTCCTTAGAGCACTTGAACCTCACCTTCAATACAAGGTTAGAGCATTTTCTCCTACCTCTTTGGAAGAAGCATTCGAACAAGCCAAGCGCCAAGATTATCTCATGAGAGAATTTGAAAAGCCTTCTCCAAAGTAAAAAATCCTAAGAACATTCAAGTCCTCATGCATCCTAGAAACAAGAATGCTACTAATGATGGAGTCACATATACTCTTCCTCAAGGCACTTCTAATAGGACCATCCATAACATTGACCAATTTGTTACTCAATCACAAACTACTTCCTACCAAGCTAATTGTCACCAACCTCTATCCAAGAAAGAGTTGCGAACAATGCCTACCTTGCCCATTTACCATGGCGGTCTCTTGCCCTCTTCCCCATTGGCATGATGATGGTAATTTTTGTTGTGGCATGCCAATTGGGACGACTCATATGACAGTTGTCATGCCCTTCGATCCTTTGCCTACACCTTCCTCCTTCGTAACAACTTTGACCATGAAACTATCACCCGAGAAAGGTTAGACAAAGTAATTAAGGCATATGACAAAGCCCAACAACATGATCGGCACAAGGCATTTCACCAAGTTAACGAACGCTAAAAAATCTCTACAATGACCTCCTCCCTAATCACTCAAAACCTAAGAAATCCAACACTGATCAAGTTGGTAAGACAGCCACCAATGTTATTGAAACCTCCTATCCTTCCACTAGTACATCTACTAAAAATGTAGTTCATATGGACGGTTCTAAACACATTACCGCCTATATCAAACTTTTTATCCTTCAAAGACCCTCTTCCCTCCGGATCTTATCTTCTAGTTTTAGCTATAGATAGGATGCCCATATCATATATCTAGAGTCCTCCTTTCTCGACCAGATCCGGATAGTTTACTCCCCAAGCTAGCTCCTACAGGATCATTCATCCCTATTCGTCAAGACGACACCTCACGACTCACCTTCTATATCCAATCCTCACAGGAACACAATCGGCTCATCCAGACATTCCTACAAGGTTGATCCCATCCATTTCAGCCTCTACTAATCCTTATGTCATCGGCCCCTGTGGTAGCACTTCAACCACGGCCAATTCCGTAGGAATAGCAGCTAAAATCCAACTTCTGAACTTTCTATCGCCCTTCTTCAAAACTTGGTCAAACTGATTCCCCAAAGGTTCAGACCCCTGCATAACCTGGATTTGAAGAATGAGATCCTCTTCTTGAGCTTTCCGCCTTCCTAGCCAAATTCCATTCTTAGAACTCCTTCGCACTTCACCCCAAAGATTATGAAGCATCTCATGACCGCCTCTTTGCCATGAACATTCTTTTTCTACCCACTTTGGGGCAGCAGCCTACTTGCCTATCTAGTTCAAGAAAGCATTATGCGACAATGCGAAGAGTTATCCATTTCCACTGACCTTTCCACTGATCGAACTTCATGTATTTGATTTCCCTTGACTCTATGATCCCCAATGAGATTCTATTTTACATTGATGATCCTCCCCTCTTTATCGCAGTCCATATTGGCCAAACCACAATTAAGCAAGCCCTCATAGACAAAGGTTTTGGTACTTGTGTCGCTCTCTTGACTTCATTAAGACACTTGGTTACTCCATAGACAATCTAAAATCCACCAGAAGCACGTGTCAGGGCTACGATCATAGACAAATGCCTCCTATGGGTTGCATTTGGCTCCCCATCATTGTGCCTCCTCGTACCGTTCAGTCAAAGTCATGGTCTTCAATTTCCCTTGTCTTATAATATCCTCCTAGGATGACCGTGGACTCATCGCATGCATGCAATCGCGTCATCCACCTATCAATGTGTTAAGTTCACGCACCTAGAGCTATCTATAAAGTACAAGGTGACACCAATCCTTGGAACTTTGACCAATTTCAGCAACGTGGGACATTCAAAATTCCCATCCTTGAAGAACTTCCTACTATCCCATTTCAGGGAATATCAACGCTTCAACTATTCGGTGGATTCTCTTTGTGGCTATAGTGGTCATCTCGAGGTTGTGGGCCATACTTTGCCCACCTTCTTGATTCATGATGATGATGAGCTTGATGAAATCAACCTCTCGTATCAATACCTCTAATCTTCCCGATGCCATTATTTTTCAATTACCCCCACCTTAAGACCACGATCACGCGAAATATTTCGATCATGTCCCTATCACCATCACTCACACTCAGCGTCCTCCTATAGAACATCTTGCCCAACCCGAGCCTATCATCGACTTATACGCTATCAATACTACTACTTTTGATTATGATGATGGTTATTCTCTAGATGAATCCCTTCTTTAAGTATTATGCATAAGCTAAGAATGCGGAAATCTTCACTACCATGATACCCTACACTCTACCTTTAGTCATAGTATCCATACCATCACCATCGGCTCCACGGAGGCTCCTCCCTTCGATCTAGAGGCCGATGATCTTATGGACGATGTTAATCTCTATTCCTACTTTGACTTTAAGGATAAGCTTATGACCTACACTCCTCTCATCGGTGATTCGATGTTGAGCCACAATCCGCTCCATTGGTTCACCCTTCCACACAACCTATCACGACATCTCCCTCTCCTTCCTCTCTCACTTCTTCACATTTTGTTATACCTCTACCTTCCACGACATCACCACCAACTCTTCTTGCCATTATGGCTCCTAACCCACCCCTGCATTCAGAGCCATACTTGCACATGGCACGAAGCCCTGGACATGATGTTTCTAATTGTAGAGCCTATAGATGACATATGAAGAAGCTTGAGGTGAGAAGTTAGGCGAGACCAACAAAAGAAAGCCTCACGCCCTCTTCTTCTGCAAAACCCACTCTTTTGTTCTCATCATGGTTTTTGCTCACATATAGATGATACTTGTTGGGTCCTCTCTCGCAAGCGTCGAGCCAAAGAGTCCTATCCTCGTGCATCTATGCGTCAAGCCCGATCCACCCTTTCACATCATTCTATGCCATCCTCTAGGTCTCAACATTCCCCCTCGTCCCTCCCTTGATGATATCCATCATGACATCCTCACATGGATCTCTGGTAGGATTGATGATTCACTCTTTTCTACATGCTCAGAAGTTCACCAAGGTATCAACATCATCCAAGATAACCTCGAGGACCTCATGATTCATACTCGCCAACAAATCCTACACGACGTCGCTGACATCATCAACATGTCCCACCACTCATTTCGCACGTTCTCATTGAGATACTTTATTTTACTTGATCAATTCTCATCTATCCCGCTTGGTTTTATCCATCTCGCTTGGGTTTATACAGCCATTGCTTCCTATCTTGGATACTTTGGTAATTCTTATTTATCTCCTTCTTCATCCATCCCGGGGTTTATACACCATTGCTTTCTATCTTGGATACTTTGGTAATTATTGATCTATCTCCGCTTGGGTTCATCTTTCCCGCTTGGTTTATCAATCATGGCTTTGTGGGTTCATTCTTCCCACTTGGGTTTATACGGTCATGGCTTCCTACTTTGGATACTATGATCCTCATCCTTCTCTTATCTCCCGCTTGGGTTTATCTCCTATCGCTTGGGTTAGCCCTATCATTGGTCCCCATCCCATTCTATCTCATTTGCATCCCTACAAAACCTTTTATCATTTCATTTCTCTTAATTATATGTCATTTTTGTGCATACATAAGAAAAAGGGATCATAAAATTCAACACACATCAACATCAATCCACACAACATCACCAAAACAATATATCTCATATATATCAAAATGAATCATTTTATACATCATATAAACTCACAAAATCATACAATAATCATCCCTCAAGCATCCCCTCCCTCAAATGGAGGTTGCCAATGCTTTGAGATGATGGTGCACTAACTAGACTCGTAGATCGAAGGGATCGTGCAAGAGATGTGGCTCTAAATCGAGCCCTACGACCTCTCCTTCGCTCTTGCCACCCAAACCTCCAAAGCAGCAATACAAGTTGCATTCAGCCGTTTGGCGCTTTGTTGCCCTCGTGCATCAAATAACCTTGATGCCTGCTCTCATGCTAGTGTTGTTTGTGCTTGTAAAGGCCCCAATGAACGATGTCATATCTTTTGCACTTTCGCCGATGCTAGAGCATCTCTATAGCTCTATAGCTCGCGAGCAACCTCTCCCACCAATCTAAAGGCACCTCACTTGAATCTCTACCATGGTAGATCACATCATCTATCTAGAGACACCAGCATCTAGGATCTCATGATGTGTATCCTCAATCATCCTGTGCCACTCATCGGCAATCCACCCTCAAAAATAAAAACCATCCACACGTTAGACATCTAACTCATTATGATCTCAGTAATATCCTATCAATCATAATTAATTAAGGCTTTTTCAGGCTCAGGATGCTCTCCCATACAACAACCATGTCTCGCTCGGCCTCCCAACACAACCCCTACCTACTCATATCTCGGTCGGCAAGGACTCCTACTAATCAACCCACCTATCTCGGGGCACAAAATCATGGGAGATCTCCTCGAAGCCTCTACCCTCGGCCGACCCATTATGTATGTTGTTATCTAGGCCCGTCTTTGACAAATATCCTCCTCTAGGCCTCTCATAATCACCACTATCGGTGTCGTCTCCCGAGGCCTCTCTACTCGCTCTCTCTCTCTCAGTGACCTCTCTCGGGACTTTCCCCTACCTCTACTATTTGAGATCCCCCACACCTCTCCTCCCCTGCGTCGTTGCCGCGCTTATCACTCTGGTTGTGGCACACACTCACTCAACGTGGTTGTCATGGTGGTGGTATGCCTACCACCGGTCCTCTCTCTCCCTCCTCTCCTCTCGTGTGTCTGTCGATACTTAGGGAAGGTGGAGTCACCACATGAGCCGATGCCCAAACTGCAATAACACTCTATTATTGGGTGTGTCTCCATCCACCACGCATAGTGACTTGTAATCTCTAATGTGCCCTCTGTTACCATTGTAGTTGGCCAGTTGGGCCACTGGTCCACTGTCCCTCTATAGGGCTCCCACACTACCTCATCTCGCACTTGGCAACTCTCCAAAACCTACCACCGGCCTCACTATCGAGCTTTTCTCCCGTTGAATCCTCGAAGGCATTTTCTCTACTACCTAATGTGTACCCATAGGCCTATACATGGGGGAACCGCTCATATATATCCAAGATGAAAATAGTATGATAGGTCCTACTAACCTTTGTTGTCTTACCCAAATCCTCTACAAATCATGCACTAGTTGCACCCATGTGGTTGTGCCCCAACTAAATTGTATCCCTAGCCTTTAAAAGCCTCCTTGCATGCCACTAAGACAAATAATGGCATGCTCTATCTCGCTTGTGGCACAAGACTCGTGCCACAACCATCCCAATGATAGCCTTCCGGATATCCAGAATCTGTGCAGCATATATGACACTCAACCTAATCATCAACGAAATAGGGTGATACTCATCGCTTCCCTGGCCATCATCGACATGTTAGTGCCCTCCTCTCATCTGCCTCTATGGGTACATCATAAAACATGTAAACTCCCTGAATCGGTAGTCCCAAAATGGCATGTACATCTCTGCATGTCAACTCTTACCTCTACTATTTGTCCATTGACCCTCCACTTAAAGGTATTGGACCTAAACTCCCAATGCATCAAGAACATTTATATCAAATCTACATCAACGTGACCCACACCATCTGCATAATGCCTCCAAATCCGAGGCCATGTAGTTGTGCAATATCTTGTGCAGACAATCTACTCAAAACCTCTGGAAGCCATGCCACATCCACGGATCTCCATAGTTGAATCCTCTATGGCACTTGCAAAACATCAAACAAGTACCCATTAGATCTCAACACAAATCCATCATCAAAATCCACAAAATGCACTTAAAACAACAAAAATCCACACTTCCTACTAAATCAACCCTATTGGCTTGATGTCATCGGCCCCAAGCAAAATCTACACATTTCCTAGCCATGGTAAAATGCCATCTCTCACCATGGTGACAAACTTTCCCTCAACATCCACACCATCGGCCTGCTGTGGTCATCATCCTAACATGATCGATCCCATTCCATTTCAAGATCCCACGTGAAGTTTTTGCATTAATTCAAAAATCTCACCTAATGACCTCAAAATTCAAAATGCTCCCAAACCCACCTAGAATCAACCCGATCTACATTTTGACTATCTTTGGGGCAAATTTCACTAGCTAAATTTGCCCCAACATACATTTTTCCCATTTTCTCTAGCTACCCATTTCCCATTTTAAAAACAACACCTACCATGGGATTCACACCACCAGTGTGCTCATCTCACGACCACCTCATTGCCACCTCGTACTCTCTCACCATCATCACTAAAATTGCTTGATTTGGGTTATTCGAGCTCATTTCTCTTAATCTCAAATTAGCAAAGTGACAAATGAATTCTCTTTACTATTTATAGCCATTTATAAATTGATTTTCATTGTGATTTCCTTCAATCTTCAAACCTTCATATCTTTTACATTACAAACCCTAAAATCATTCCGTAAATTGTGTCACGCTCGTGGCGGCGAGCCACTCATTTTGACATATTACACCTATCTCTACCACCTTTCACCAAAAACCTCATTTCTCCATCATTTCAACGTTAGATATCATCCCTCCCACACCCTCCTAGCTAGGTGATTTATGTCTTATTTTATTGATTATCTTCTAGTGTTTCTTTTCAGTCTTGCTTATCCAGGGTTCCAAGCAGCTATTGCCCACCCACAGGCAAGCCAAGCGACACCAACAAAGCAAGTATGAGGTAGGTATATTTCATTTAGGATTTCATTACTTCCTTTATAACACTTTCATTTCAGCTTTACTTTCAGCATTTCCTTTTGATTTTGTGTTACATAGATATTTTTCCATGAAGACCATCTCGTGTTTCACTATTGTGACATCATGATGATCTTCGGTTGGGGCATATGTATACACCATATTTTTGATGCTTGCTAACCATTTCTTTTGTGCAAGGGTTGTTGATGCATTCTCCTCCTGAGCGGGTGCCTTAAGGGTCTTTGCAATCGGGATTGGGGTATGATCGAACTTGGTCATGTGGGCTAGACCACAACATTTGAGAGATGTCACTATTAGCCTTAGTCACCCCATACTTGCCTCGTTTCTTCCCTTTGTTCACACATTGCACTCATTATGTCTACTTCTCCCATCATGTCTACTTGTTTCTTCTTATTGCATGTTGTTTCCTTGCTTTCGATCACTCTGGACCTTCGTCATGCATCCCCATTTATTCCCTAGCCTCCATTCCTCATGCTTTCAACCTTTGACCTTAGGGTTTCCTCCAAGCCAACATCATCATCGCCCATGGATGTGGCAATGATTGTTTTGGCCTTTCCATAGCCAATGCCATCGCCCACGGGAGATCGCGTCGGGTATATATAGCCCAATGTTTTCTCAGTAGTAGAACCGATAAACAATCATTGGAGCGCACCTATACTTGTTATCACTCGCATTATTTCACACTTATTGATGCACTTTGGAGTCTTGAAGCTTGCCTCTTTTGCATTTGGGTCACCATAGTGAGTTAGGACTAGAGATCTTCTTGTTGAGCTTTCCCCTTCTCCACCCATAGTGATTCTCTCTCGGTGTTGTTCTCTAGGGAAGGATTATGCATTAGCAGTCACACACACGCTACAAGTAAGTATTTCTAACCCTCCTTAGTCTTTCATTTTGTATGTATGTGTTTATCGTTATTGGTCATTCATTGCTATAGATTAGAGTAGATGTATGTTTGCTTTGATCTATTGCTTTGTCTTATTGTTATTATGCCCCTTGGCTTTATCCACCTCTTGGTTATCTCTCTTCCATTTCAAAATCCTAGTAGGATACCTATCTTTATCTTGGTTGTAGGCCTTGGAAACCTATAGCTATCCCCGGAGCTGGGCTACTATCCTCTGGATTTATGACCTTTGTATCTACATGGTGTGGCCGATCTTAGATTGGATCCCTACATTTGAGAACCCAACTGGGAACCTCTCTTTTACCCGTCATACATCAATCGCCTCAAAGTCCCCTTTTAAAATTAGGTCTCCCTTTGTATTTCCACATCATCAAGCCGCCAATCAGATCTACTCTCCCGTAATTTGTGAGGCTAAGAGTATGTAACTATAAGCCAAAACTAGGGCTCCCATAGCTTCCCATGTGGACCTTCGCATCATGTTGAATGTGCTCCCAAAATCGAACACCACATCATTTATTTCATATCCTCCAAAGATTATATTCAATCGAGTATCTACATCCCATGACTTCTTATTCTTCACATACCGAATAGGTGTATTTGTTTGAACTGCTCCACTTGATGCACTTTCTAATAGACTCTGAGCAAGTTCAATATGTTCTATCAAATATCCCGATTGGGCAATACATTTACTATGTTCAACAGATCCTACAAAGGTCACAGCAACCATGTCTTCCTATTTTAAAATTCTCATCATCTAGCCGTACATGTGTGCTGCTCGCTTCCCGTATTTTGTGCATTGAAATCTCTATCATGGATTGAGTGGAGCAAACATTTGGATTCTTCAAGTAGTGCCTTTTCATTCCTTAAGTCACGGTAAGTGTCTTTGTATACTCGTCGTATTTGGGGCTCCATTGGAATCTCCACGTGTTTTAAGCCTTGTTCTTTTCTTTGTGATCTAGTAACAACTTGGAGACTACCAATTTCTTTGAGCATCATGTTAAGCATTTTAACATTGAACAGCTTGCTTTTATTTTCTTTGTTGCTCCAATACGGGCCATCATTTTATGTTATGTTGTGCATGCACCCTATAGTATCATGCAAAACACTTCCCACTCTTTCGAAGGACAATGTCATGTAACATGATTTGGTTCTCTCTGTAAAGATAGTCAATCACACCCTTCTTGAGGTCGGGTCCCATCCTTCTTTCTTGTAACCGCCCTAGTAACCTCCTTGTTGTGCCCTATACGGCCTCTGCAGAGCGTTCCATCCTTGGCTCTCGCCTTGATATCCTCCATAGTGAGCTTGTGGTGGAGGTGCGTTCCATCCTTGGCTCTCGCCTTGATATCCTCCATAGTGTGCTTGCGGTGAAGGTATGTTCCATCCAGTGATTGTTTTGGCAAAGAAGGTGCCCAACCCATACTATTTGGCGAGAGATGGAGAAGCCCGGCTTGACCGGATTGTGGAGATTGTGGTATCCATTGCAGGTTTGTTTGAAGTGATGAAGGAGCCCACTACGTATTCGGTCGAGGATAGGCGGCAATCTCTATTTCTACGATGACTGGTTACACTTTAACAGCCAACTACGGTTGTCTTTGCGAAGACATTCCTGGTAACCTCCTCCTTCAAATCCATCAAAGCCCTACAATCCTTAGCTTCATGCGTAGTAGCTTTGCAAAATGTACATACCATGTTCTAAGGTTGTCGACATAGTGTTGTAGCAAGTGACAATTGTTAATGAGTGTCCCCATATCCTGCATACTTCGCAATACTCTTCCTGTCCTCCCGATTTTGCCTTAGTGTAGTCGTTCTTATGGTATCCCTCATTTCTGCATTCTACGCCCCATATATTGAGTCTTGGTTTCTTTCCTTCCTGTAATTCCTCCAATCTTCACATTACTACGTCCAATTTTGCTTCTTTTTTGGTTGGACGGGTTGTTTTCTCTGTAGTCTTCGATCTTCGATCTTCGATGGCCTTAGATTTAGCTTGAAATTTAGATTGCGAACTTCAAACTCAATCTTATTGCACGATCCCTCCACAAACCAAGCGATTTTTCTTGACTTGTCAAAATTAAAACTAGCTTTACTCATTACATCCGAGAACCACATGTCATACTCCATGACAGACTCTCTCGGTCTTTTCTTAATCTTCTTCAAATCCTGAATAGTCTCCTCTACACATTTCTTTCTATTGAATTCTTGTGTGAGTGCATTACACACATCCTGTAATGTTTGTGCACTAAGATTTCTAGAATAGATAAACTCTAAATCTCTTCCATGTAGTGCCCCTATGAATTTGCACTTCTTTGTGGTATTACCCGTGACTCTTGTTGCTCCCCAACACATATCACAAGTTAGCAGGTAATGCTCGGGATTAGCAGACCAGTCATAAAGCTGCAAGCTTGTATAAGGATTAGGATAATTGAGCCATCTTTGCTCTTGTTCCCAATTGACTTCCTAGTTGACTTTGCACAGTAGTATAACTTAGGCTATGAATTGGATTCACTTGCACACCTGCTGATTGATACTCACACCAGTACTTATACAAGCCTTACTAGATTTTGGCTTCTCTTCTTCTAATTCCTCACACTTTAGGAAGCTATCTTTGTATGTTGAGCTTACAGAACTATTGTCACTACACTCCCCACTCTTTTCATAGTTTCCCTCAATGCGATCTTGCGCAACGGAGGGTGCGCAATGATGACTTTATTTCCCTGGTAATTCCTTACAAACCTCTCTTTTGCTTTTGAATGCAATATTGTCTGCACTTGCAAACGGTTCATTTAATCTTCTTTGTAATTCTTGCAAAATTTCAAATTGCTCCAAGACATTTAAACAATTCCACGTAATCAATTCTTTGTCTGGCTCTAGGGACATATATCCTAGAAGAGGGGTATTATCATCTTTTACGAGCCTTTATGGGTCTGGTTGGGTTTCTTCATTACGGACTGCGCTTTCTTGATCTTTGCAATGCCATGGTCTCCATGATTGTTTCTCCGAGTTCAATACCAACTACTTCATGAATCTACTTCTAACTACTAGTCTCCTACCTTCGGCTTCTCCATTCAGTACCTTGGTTTTCTCATCTTTGCAATCAGGGTCCACGCCTCGTTGCACACGCTCCGATCACTTTGGCATTCTTCGGTAATCTCTACGGATTCTCTAGGAGGCTCCTCCCCTCCTTCGACAACCTTCCCTACTTTACTCCTACTCATAGTTGGTTTCTTCGTCCCTTAGAAATACTGGAACTTCCCCATATATTACGTTGTCTAGCCTCTCTCTACAGTCTTTCAATCCTTCTCTTTTCTTCTCTCTGATTCTTTACGAACCCCTCAAGAATCCTCTTTAATTTTGGTGCTTTCCCTTCATTTTTCCCTTCTAGGATTACATCCCTTTGGCACCTACACGACTACTTTCGTACTGCGCGGAACTAGCACCATGGCCTTTTCCGCAACTAACATCTTGACTAAGAAAGGAAATTGTCTAACAAACTTTCCTCTTAATCTAAATACAAAACATGCTTCAACAGAATCAAAAGAACAAAAAAATTGGACAGCAATTTCAGTTACGTACCCATCAATTATAGTTTGCATCCAATGGTCTACAGCACGAATCCATGGAACATCCAATTCGCACAACATTTCATTTTTTTCCTCCGTCCATTTGTATTCCTCTTTGTGTTCATGTCTAAAGCAATAAAATTCCAACCAAGATAACCATGAGGCTAACTGTTCATGAAGCTTGCACCAGAAAATCTCATGAATGTCTCCATAAATGTAATCCAAACGGATCTTTTCAGCAGGAATTCCTGTCAAAGTCTCTTCAACTTTCGCAAAATGTTTCATCTTCTCCTGCAGCCATCACTCCAGGTCTCTTTGCCTCGGTAGCCATCTTAACATTTTGAGGTCCCGACAACAGAACCATTGTTATCAGAGGTTACTCGATCACAGCATCAGAACTTGCAATAGGTTGTAGTCTAGATTAATTCATATTCAATTCATTAAACAGTACGTACAGGGATCACCGGGAATTAATTCACAATTGCACAATAGGTACTTGAAGGACATAATTCAAGGAAGAGACAGTGAATGGGAAAATGCATAAAATAAACAAGAATACTTAATACTGAATCAGAACACAGACATGCTTCAGAATGGAAGGAATTAAGATAGATTTCTATTAGGATCAAAGATCAACCTTCTGCGCATTGCACTTACATAGTTTTATACATCATGAGGTGACTATTGAGTTACCAGTCCCTTCTTCTTGTACAAAAAGAGGCTCTTTGCATTCTCTATTTATCTAAGAGAGCCCTATATCTTCTACCATTTGTCTTATTTGAATTATGCATTACAATGGGATTGTGTAATCATACAAAATATATTCATGTCAGCTTTCTAATCCTTTTTACACTCCAACAACACTTATTCAAGGGATGGCAATGGATAGTTATCTTTCTCAGAGGCCTTGTTCAAATTGCAAGAATTCACACAGAGGCGAATTTCTCCACTCTTTTTGCGAACAAGAACAAGGTTGACAACCCAAGTAGAGTGATGGATCGGGATGATGATGCGCGCATTTAACAGGTTCTGCACTTCCTTCAATATGAGAGGTTCGAGCAATGGATTGACGAGCCTCTGCCTCTAGTAGAATGGCATTGTGCCAGGCTTTAATGGGATGGTACACGTAAGGATGGAAGGATCGAACGTTTGCAAGTCATTGTAGCTCCATGTCATAACATCTTGGTAGCGCTTGAGGGTGCGCCACGAAGTCTTCTTTCTTTTGCAGAGTGCAAGATTCTCCAATTAGCACATTTTCTGGATCAACGCAGTCTCCCAAGTTGTGAGACTGGTATTGTGCACTCCTAGGACGGGAGGCACTTTCTTCGTTCTTTGCGCTGTGATCCATATCAAATAGCCTTTCTAGGGCTATGATGTCAATGGGCATGGTGTTTGTTTTCAGGTTTAGGACTTCATCTCCATCCCATTCAGGTTCCTCTTTGTTGATTTCATCAATAATATGTGCCTCGAAAGCCCCAAAGTTGGAGAGAAACTCTATGATATGTTTATCATCATTGAACACTTGAAAATCCTCAATGTTGCCAGGGATGGATGGTTGGGAGACCAATTTGATTGAGAAGCGTATGAGCTTCAAACTTTATATTGGCTCCAAGGTGTTGGCCACACAAGCTAGCGCGTCTGCAACACAATTTTCATTGTGTGGTATGGAACAAACGCCAAATGCATCTAAGTATTCAATGAGCTTCCATACGCAAATTTTGTATCTAGATAGGCGCTTATCATGACAAGTGTATTGGCTCCTGACTTACTTGGTGATCAATTGCGAATCTCCAAATGCCATCAAGCGCTTAACGCCTTTCTATAGAGTAAATTGCAAGCCGTGCATAAGCGCTTCATTTTCACGACATTATTAGTACACGGGAACTAAAGTTTGAATGTTGTGCAATATCTTTAACCTTTGGGTTGATCAACTCAACGCTAGCACTTGATCCTTGTTTGGATTTGTACCCATCAAAATGGATAGTCCAAATATGATCTTCCATTTTTGAATTATGCGACTCAGGGAGCCACAGGTGCTCTTTTTTTACAATTGCGAAAAGGAAGATTTCCAAGATTTCTTCTCGTTTCAGGCGCTCTGCAACGCCTTCTATATTCTGGTGAGGAGGTGCCTCACAAGAATTTTCTTCTATCTTTTGTTTCTCATACCTCACACATAAGAAATCATTTGTGGAATTTGAAATGCACTACGTGGAACATTTTGTTTCAACTTTAGGTGCAACGGAAACCTCAAGTAATGGCAAGTTGTTAGGTGGGGTATCATCAATTGCACATTCCTCGATTGTGCAAGCTACCTGTTAGTCATCATTTGTTCTCTCGCGCTCCTTCAGGCAATGGTTCGTGTACCGGGATTCTTTTGTTGTGCATTGGAAGATAGAGAAGAAAGTGACACATAAATGCTCAGATGGGGATCCGAATGCGCACAACACCAACTGGGTAATGCAAGCAAGTGAATCTCGTCCATCTCTCCAAATGCAAGGCAATCCTCTTTTAATTTGTGTAAGAGGGCTTCATGATCCATTTCTCGGTTGTGCACATTTCGCCTTCATTTTGAATTTCAGCACATCCTTCTTCCTTAACAATACCTGCTCGCACTTCTTCAATTGTTTCAGCTTTGTGTTTCTACACATGCAGTCTCCTTTTCAGCAATTACGCAACGACTGCGCACTTCTTCACTTAAAACTTCTGTAGAACAAGATAGCGCAAGGATTTGTGCATTCCAAGAATAACACTTTTGCTTTCCACGATGTCTTCTTCTCCATAGCACAAACTCCGGCCTCATGCTCGGTGAATAAGATCTCAATGGCCTTATTATATTCAATGATCATCAATTACAGAAGAGGCTCTCGATCAATCCTTATTTGATTTGCAATGCCTCGTCGTGGCAACCACATATGTGAAAAATCCGTTGCCATATAGCCATTGAAAGTGTGAGACCAATCTCTACTTAGGAGCATCGTGTATGCTTCGAGGATGTCCACCACTTGAATATCAACGAATTGTTGGACACATGGACCCACTGCAAGTTGCATATGAATATGAGAGATTTCTCCGACCATGTTTACTTGTCTTGTCCAACTGAATGAATCTACGGCTTGACCTTGCGGGAGATAAACTCAACTGCTTGCAAATGGAAAACAGCATGACATTCCTAGAGGCTCTGAATGAATCAAATAGTTGTGTAAGTTTTTATCGAAAATTCTAACTCTTAGCAAGAAAGGGGGATACTTATCTTTTCTTTATACAAAGCAACACGCATCAGTTGTTTCACATGCAGGTTTATCCGATGAGGGAGAGAGGGACTTGAACAGGGGATATCTTTGGATTGCTTATGCAAAGAAGTTCATACATAGAGATATTAGCCTTGATCTTGGATAGGTCTTCAATAATGCTATATTCAGCAAGGCTTTGCTCTACATGGCGCATAGGATTCGGATGATCTTTTGCGAGGTGCACATCCTTTGGACCTTTAAGGGTCGAGTGTTGTTGGATGCACACGCGTCAAGGGGCATTTGAGAAGAGCTAGAAGGAGTGAAGGTAGTTAGAGGCTCGCGAACTTTATTGTGGAGGAGGTAGTTGTTTCCTCTTTGGTATTTGCTCGTAAGCGGGAACTTCCTCTTGGTTGTCTTCAGGTTCATTATCGTTTTCCCCTAAGAACTCATATGTTTCCAATACTAATGCAGTCTCGGGGTCATTCTCGGGGTTTTGCGCAGTGTCTTTAGGTGCGGGAACTATCTCGAGGCTATCAAAGGTTGCGTAGAAGTTTGGGCAGTCCACTTCGAGTGATCTCATGTCCCTTGGACTCAACACCATGAATCTAAGGCTAAATCTACCAAGATGATACAGATTAGAGCGGTGGCCAAAGCTACTAGCTTGTTACACGCTTTGGTTCAAAGGACTTGTTACACCCCCATTGTTTGGTTTAGTGTTCTATTGTCGTTTATTGCGTTTGAAGTTAAAGTTTCATGTGGGGTACTTAGTTGAAGGTTGGCTTTGATTCAATTGCGCGCCTTGTCTTTGCAATTTTATAACATCATTTGATAGTTTTTGGACAATTTGATGCAAGTTCTTGGTTTCTATGTTTGAAGTGGAAGATGAAAGTGCAGAAGAGGAAGGTTGATTTTGAAACGATTGAGCAGTAGGATAAGGGTGCCCAAAGCTGCCCATAGAATGTTGCATGGGGGTAGGAGTAATTTGATTAGTGACCGCCGCAGTATAGTGATTTGGTGCAGGAAAGACTAAGGGTTGATTAGTTGACAATTGCACAAACTGATTGTGTGGAAGGTTCATGAGAGATGGAATGGACACCAAAGGAGTGGGAAATTGGGAAAACATTAGCGTCTAGGCAAAGGGGATTTGATTGAGCAGCGGTTGATTGTGTGTCGAGCGTGATTGATAAGCTGAGTTTCATTTTGTGCAACGGGCTAGCCTAAGGAAGGCAGGGGTCCAACAAAGCCAAGACCTTGAGGCTTCATTTCAAGATCAATCTTGCGAGATTCTCTATAAGCAAGGGCCAAAGTGGTCAAGGAAATGAGAGTCTTGCACAAAACATGGAGGTGAGGGGATCAAACACTTGGAGATAGACTTGGATAGCTACAGCTTCAGTCTAAGTGTAAGGGGCTTTCAAACACATGTAAAGGCTTTGAAAGCGTTCGTTGAAGTGGTGAATAGGGTCATTTCGTTCTCTGCGAACAATGCTAAATTGATGATATAGGATGGTCGGGTCAACTGGGGTAGCAAAATGGTTGAGGAAGGCCGTATCAAGATCCGCCCACGAAGTGATGGATCCTAGTGGAAGGCTCAAAAATCAATTGTAAGCACGTCCATTTAGTAAAGAGGGGAAGCACCTCTGCAAGTGGCATCCTCTCAAGTCCATTCTTCTAAGCACTAATGTGTTCCTCAGTAGTGCGGTCTTCATCATGAACATACTTTTTGCATATCCTTTATGGGTTTTTGGGTAAGTCAAGGTATCCACCCTAAAGGGCCAGTGGGCTATGAGTGTTTCCTAGCCAAGTTGCCATGTTTCACACTTGTGGGAAAGTAAAGGGAGCAACGAAGGGTGAAGTTGCGTGAGGCAAACTACTTGTGGAGTGAGTTTGCCTCGGGATAGATTTCCCTCTGTTTGGTCCACGCTTCTTATGGGTTTGAAGGCTTAAAATCTCAAAGTCTCCTTCAACAGAATTTGATCAAGTGATGATTCTCCTAGTTTCCAGGGTAATGGCTTATGATTTAGCAAACAAGCGCTCCTAGTGCCAAAATTGTTGATCTCCACAAGTGTCGCACCTTGATTCCCCTCCAACAGCGCGAGGATGTGGATGTTTCCGAAAGGTTGTCGGGAGCACACGCAAGTGCAAGCAACCTTGATAGAGTCTCGTGCAAACGGGAGGCTCTACCTCTCTTGAAAAGGAGGCGCACGCATGGGAAAGTGCAACGTGCGGTTCAACTCGGGCACAAGAGTTCCTCCTCCAAGGTTTCTTTCCTCTCTCGTCGGATCTCGAAGGCCTAGTGATAGATGTGTTAAGGAATAGCTCAAGACAAGGGGAGAGTGGATGGTTATGATTTTGAGGGTGTTTATGGATTCTTTATTGCTTATAGCCAACGCAGGGAACTAAGGGCTTAGGAAGTGCATCAAAGTAAATTGGTTTGGGGATTACGCATGTAAAACAACCGATTAGCGTTCATTCATAGCCCAATGATTGCGCAGAAGCTAATAAAACTAATATTCAGCTACGAGTATCATTTGTAACATGAACATACATTGTGTAGTGATTACCGATTCTGAAGCTTTAGTCCCGATATTAACAGAGTTGATTAAAAAGTGCAAAAGGGAGTAGGGTAGGGAAGAAAGAGAATAAGTAGCAAATCTATGCGGTCCACTCCACCTCATTTGAATGTCGAGGATCATGAAAATCATGCCCACACTCAAACCAGTATGCACTCGATCAAGACATGGAAAGGTGCGAGAGTTTGAGGGGAAGGACTTAGAACACCAAGAGGATTGTGCAACGTCGTTGGGCGCGCGCATGTGTTCTCTAATTTTCTAGCCAAGAAAGAAAGATAATGCATTCAATCAATAGTGTAATCCTTAACACTCAATCAAACTGAAATGAGATACACTCGGAAGCTAAGAACATGGATAGCCAAGTGAGAAAAGACAAGTGCAAATAAAATTCTCATAAGCTTTTCTATTCCAGATTCAAAGACCTTTACAATGAGTTCGATCTGGTATTTATAAGAAACTCAAATGAACAGTGCTTTACAAGCATCAATGGTGGTAGTGTTATCATATTTTCCACACAAAGGATTACTAAAAATAGCACTTGCCTATTTTTGGAAAAGTGGCTATTTTTAGAAGATTGGCTATTTTTGGAAGATTGACTATTTTTAGCTTAGTTAAAAATAGCACTTGGCTATTTTTAGATAGAGGTGCTAAAAATAAGAAGAGCTAAAAATAGAAGTTCAGTTCTATTTTTAGGAATGCATGAAAAGGATAAGGACTTTTTGTCAAAATTAGCAACTGTTGTTCTTAGCTCATGCGCCAAAGTTAGAAGTATGGAAATAAATAAAAGGTTCACTAGCTGTTGTTACAGCCCATGCGCCAAGTAGGACCAGCAAGGATGAATAAAATAAAGAAAAATAGCAATCTATTCTTGAAAACAGCAGTTTGCCCAATCTGCCATGCGCCAGGGATAAAGGAGAAACAAATATATATAAAAAGAAATGATGTTTAGTGCTGTTGTCCAGAATTATTTGTTGGTGCCAAGGATAAGAAGGGCTTCTATTAACTAAAGCAAACCGATGTCTACTTATTTATGTGCCAAAGATAGAAGCATGCAAATTAAGTAAATAAGTTGCAGGAGTCAGGTTCAGTCTATGCCAAAGGAAGTGTGGAAAAGACAAAAACAGATAAAACAAAAGGATAAAGTGGGGAAGAGACAAATTAAGGAATAAAACAAAGGAATTTTGTCCTATGTGCCAAGCATGAAGGAGAGATAAATATAAAAGGAACTGTTGCCCCAGTTTGGAGTATATGCCAAAGATAGAAGAGGTGGCTAAATAAAATAATTAAATTAAGCATGCAGTAGTCAATTTAAGTGTTGGCACCAAGGTTGGAAAGGAAAATTAAATAAAATAGCATGCAGACAAGCTATTTTTGGAAGGCAGCAGCCTATGTAGGCTGATTTCTATTGTAAAAATTATATCAGACACACTTGGGCTGATTTGCTCTGCAATTCTAGCCTTGTACTTGCACCTCTGAATAAAAAGCTCCATTTGCCCTCTCATATCGTTGTTTTTCTGAGTTTTCATTGTGTTTAATAGGGTATTGTATTGCCTTAGTGTGGAAATTACTCCCTCTACCGTTGTCCTTTTCTCCTAAACCCTTGAATTAATTTTGCAAAATAGCTTAGAGTTGTGCAGGTGTGTGGATCTTTGATTTCTCTATGTGCAAAGTTACATGCATGTGTTAAATTATTGGTGTATCACCCTTATTTCCCTTTTCCGCATTCCGTCTCATTTTACCTTGTCAAATTTTTAGTTTTTAGGTGATTCACAAGGGAACCAACCCTCTCTAGAAGGTTCACCTCAGACATAGGTTACCCACAACCTTGAGGTGTTCCAATTTTGTCAACAGGAGAGAGAGTACACACATCATTCTCTATCAAGGTGCAACTTCTGGGTGATAACGAGTAGGCTCTTCACACTGGATTTAACAATTAAAAATTACATGGTAGATGCAAAGTCAAATTACATTGAATGCCAAGTTGGCCATCTAGAAGGTTTGTCATGTCAAAAAACATCCTCTACAAGAACAAAGATCTTCATTACATGGTGCGAGGCTCAAGGATAAGCCTAGATATGGTACACCCAAATTTTACAGGTTCCAAGACAATATGGTGCGCTTGATTGCAAGATTCAAATTCCTCATTTAAGGTAGCTAACTACCTCTGACATGGCATGTACATGCACTAACATCTTCTAACAAATTGGTGACACGGCCTCATAATTTACGGACGATTTGATTTATCTCCTAGATGCACTTGACATTTTGTCATTTTCTGCATCTTTGATTTGGGGTGCACAATTATGTGCATTGAAGGTTCTTGTGATGGAGATGCGCATTCAAACCCTTCCGTGCGCGCATATTTTCTAGGCACATAGTTATCCCTAGCACCATTCTCTAAGGTCTTGCACACACAAAGTGGACGTGAAAGCAAATTAGCATAAGATGCAATGAATTAGAGGGGAGAAATACTCAAAATGTGTATGCGTAAGGGAAGCGCAATTCTTTATTAAGTCCACCGCGAATTGTTTTGATTGTTGATGCATTGTGATGACGCATTGAAGTTTATCACCTTTTGCGAGGACTATAGTGGGTGAAGGCATTGCAGAACATTAAGGGGTTCGCAGCACTTGACTTAAAGTTGTGTGAAGATTGTGAAAAGCTAGTTTTGAACACGAAGGAGACTGCATAATGGCTCTAAACTAAACATGATGGATTAAAGGCATGCACAAATACATAAAAGGATTGCACGGAGGGTCTACACAATGGTGTGCACGAGAAATTTCTTGCGTAAAGGTGCATGAGTGCATGCGAGGATTGCACGGAGCGTCAAAGCATTTCGCACAATAGAGAATAAGCTTATTTGTGAAGTGTGCGAGAAAAAGTAGTCATGGGAAGGCCTTGCGCAAAATGACTAAAGCATGAAATGCTTGGAGGAAGGAATTGCGAGCAAGATATAGCAAAGCAAGGGTGCACAATTCTATACTACTTTGTGGTGGTTGAGGGTTCCGTGATTTCACTTATGAATTTAGGGGTTTGTTGTGGACACAACAGTAGAGAATGCTCCCGCACAAATAAATAACATGTTCAAAATCATATGCGAATCAAGAGGTAGGTGTTTCAATGTTATTATTGATAGTGGTAGCATAGACAATCATGTTTCTAATGAGATGGTTGAGAAGCTTGGTCTAAAGAGAATTGCGCATCCAAATTCATATAAGGTGTCATACCTATTGAAAGGGCATCAATTGATTGTGAATGGGCGAAGTAATGTGTGCATAATGATTGGTGCTTATGAAGATGAAGTCATGTGCAATGTTATGCCCATGGACGTATGTCATGTGTTACTTGGACGACCTTAGCAAAGTATGACAATAAGACAATACATGATGGCCGCACAAATTACACTTTGGTGAAGGACAAACGGAAGTACACTCGAATCCTTTTGAAGAATGCAAGCGTAGAGATGAAAAGCAGTCCGCAGATATTTTTATATCAAGGAGTTCCTAAATGAGGTGAAACACATTCATTCCAATGATTGCACAGAAAATAGAGGAAAGTGCAGCCATGCAAAAAATAAAACTTTCATATGAAGTGAATGAAATGTTAGGTGAGTTCAGGGATATCAATTCGCAGGATTTACTCGGATGGTTTACCACCTACGCACAGCATAGTCATTATATGGATTTGATTCTACAGTCTAGTTTACTAAACAAAGCAGCATATAGGTTGACACCTACGGAGAATAAGAAGATGAGAATGTGATACAAGATTGCTTGAGGCCCTCGCTACATTAAACAACATCAATGCACAGTTCAAGCTCTTGGGAAGGTTTGTGAGTGAAAGTGCATGAGTGGATGAATGTAAGGTAAGGCAAGTAAGAGTTTGAGTTGTGGTGAGAAGAGCTAAGTGAGTGTGTTAGTGCAAGAAGTTTGTTGAGTCAGTGTCAAGTGAAAAGAGTTGTGTGAGGAGAGAGTCCACATTAGGGTGAGAGAATAATATCAAGAGGGAGTTAAGAGAAAAAAAGTGAGTTAAGGGAGAGACTAGAAGGTCTAAGGGTTGAAAGATTGTGAGAAGTAGGAGACTCATTCTGTAGAGTCTGTTTTCCACATTAGAGAGAGTGTGGGTAGAAAACAGACAAGGGTGAATGCAAACATCTTCCACTTGTAGGAAATTGCTGGGTATAAGGCACTAGAAGTGCGAGTTGTCCTCCATTCTATGAACACTAGGTACTCGCCAACTCTATCCACAGTGAATAATTGTCGAGAAAACTTGCCACTCAGCTCTACCAAGTATTGGCGAATATTCGCCAAAACTCAGCAAGTCCGAGCCTGAAACTCGCCTAAGGCGGGACAAATGCAGAAAACAGGCTAAATAAACGTTGAAATTTGTCTTTTAAAGGCAACACACTCCCTCACTTGTAATCACACAGCCATTGAGCATCATTTGCATGAGTTGAAGAGATTTTATAGCGAATTCGAAGAGCAAATTTGAAGAATTTCATTTGGAGGTAAGTTTTTTTCCTTCTTTTCAAGAATGTAAATTCGTTCTATATTATTTATATATTGTATCCGAATATGATTTGCAATTTTGAATGCATTCAATTCAATTCGAATGATTTTAATTGTTATTAACTTATTTATGTTTGTTTATCATCGTTAATGAACGAAATTGCCAAAATGTATTGGTTTAAAAGTAACTTTTTGAATTCTTTTGGGAATTTATTTGTGTTCGTAGGGTTCACAATTACAAATTTGCAATTACGGTTACATAGGATTATAAAGCCAATTTTTTTAAATGGTTTTATAATGCTGTTTTTTAAAATTAAATTTACAATTTTTTAACTTTTTAGTGGTTTTATAAAGTTGTTTTTTAATTAATTCTACAATTTTTTAATGTTTTAAACATATATTGTGTTGCAAATTAGAGCTTAGCAATGGCATCCGAGTCAACATCAGGTTTGGCATCCGGGTCAACATCACTAGCAGGAACCATTCCCACTAATGCTTGTATTGTTGCTTGAAACTATGTTGTATGTGGAGCGGTTCAAGGAATGAAGTTTGCAATTTCTGCGGGAAAACGTTTTTGGAGATATCAATCACCTAAAGTATCATCTTGCATGTATTGTTTGTCGACATTGTGGTATGTCCCAATGTTACAAAAGAGGCAAAACAAGAGATGAAGGTAGAGTTGGAGGAGAAGAAACTAGAGAGGGCAAGGGCACATGCGACCATAACAGAAGTCAATCAACCTCGGAATGGCAAAGGATTCGAGGAGGACGATGCGGCAACAATTGTGGGTTATACTCACAGTACACACATATGAAGCGGGAAAGGCACATTTTCTTCATCGAGTTCAAGCAAAGAGATACATATTTTTTAGTACCAAAAACATACTTGCAGAAGTACAAGTTAATACAAGGATGCACACGAGGAAGCAAATAAGGCATGTGAGAATTGTTGGTACTACAACATTCCTTGATGTGGCAAAGAACACGTCTTAGGAGTACTTGGTGACAAAGATTGATAGTTGCGAGGAAAGAGTACAAGGCACCCTTTCCAAAAGATTTGAATGGGAAATCGCTTAAGGATGCGATTCTGAAATGCAACGACAATCCTAAAAATCAAAATAAACAATAAGCGAAAATACAAAACACACCATTCTTTCAAATGGGAGGACAAATGGAAGGAATTGCACCCTCGTCAAGTTTTTAGCGGCTTCAAATGATAATATATATTTTAGAAGTCAATTGATGCCTCTAGCATAGTAAAAAAATGCAAAAAATTCGGGTCTTATGTCGAAGGAGGTTGTCTTAGAGATGGGTATCCAGAATGTTGTGCAAGTTGTCACAAACAATGCAACAACATGTGGCGGTTGAGAGACTACTACGGAGAGGCATCCATCACTCTTTTGGACCCCTTATGCAGCCCATTGCCTTGACCTTCTTTTGAAAGATAGGCAAAATTGATTGGGCGAGGTCAGCTATAGAAGATGCAAGAAATATAACCAAGTACACATATAATCACCATTGAGTTCTCAACTTGATAAAAGAACACACCAATGGGAAAGAGTTTGTGCGAGCCGTTATCATAAGGTTTGCAACTAACTTCTTGACATTGTAAAGTATTTCTAGTTCGTTGTCATCATTGAAACAAATGTTTGTGAGTCAAGTATGTTTAAACTCACAGTATTCAAAGAAAGTCGATGGAGAGAGGACTGCAAAGATAGTTTTTGATGATATCTTTACAAAGAGAGCTATAGAGATCATCAAGATAACTTCAAACTTCAATTTAAATTTCAAGTTGATTCCTTTATTTTAATTTGTTAAATGTATTGTTATTTACTTATTTACTTTATTGTAAGTTTGTAACTTTAAAGTTTAATTTGTGTGTAGGTGTCGAGAGCCATTGGTGAGGGTTTTGCGCTTGGTTGATGGGGAGCAAAACCTAATGGGATATATTTATGAGGCCATGGATAGAGCCAAAGAGGCCATCCAAAACTATTATGAGGGGGTATCACCAAATTTGGTCCCTTTTGGGAGATAATTGATCGAAGGTGGAACAATCAACTCCACCAACCTATTCATGCAACGGGGTACTACCTCAACCCCAAGTTTTTCTTCTCTAATGGCTTCACAAATATGAAGGGGATGTTATGGAGGACCTCTCAACATGCATTGAGAGGATAACACCGGAGGTTAAGACAAGAGACCTCATTATTTTAGAGTTGCAAAATTACAAGCATGCTTTAGGGTAGGCTCTTTTCTTCGACATTAGGCCTGCAAGGGAGAACCACGCATCCACCGTGTAACAAAAAGTTAGAATATTTATTATATATTACAAGTTACAAATTAATTTTATTAATTACTTATAAACTTTTAATAATCTTGTTTGTAGGTTGTTGGTGGGAGGCTTGGTAAAGAAATACCCACATCTTCAAAAGCTAGCCCTCAAAATTTTATCACAACCTTGTAGCATCAAGATGTGAGCACAACTGGAGTTTGTTTAAGGCCATTCACACAAAAGGAGCACAACAAGTTGACTCAAAAACGCCTCAATGACTTGGTTTTTGTGCAATACAATCTTCAAGTTCGCATAAGAAATGTGGAGGCCACATAACAGAGCTTATTGATTTGGATGAGATCGATCCATACAACGATTGGATTGCGCAAGAAGAGAAAATCTTTGCTTTCACAGAGGACGAGCTTGTTGCTTTCGAGAGGGAAGCTATGGAGGGGGGAAGCACTAACAAGAGAAATTGAATTGGATGACATCTTTGGAGTGATGTCGAGAGCATGCAGCAGAAGAGCCACCGCCATCTACTACCAGGGTGGAGCCACAATCGGAACCTTTTAGGAGGAGAGAATCGCATCGCGATCGAGTGTGGGGACTAGAAAAAGTAATAGACCCTCTCCCCAATATTTCTCTAGAACGAGGAAGAGGAAAATGTAAATTATTGTAAATTGTAACTTGCATAGATATGCAATTTATGATGATAATTTTCAATGACAACCATCATAAATTCATAACACTAATCAGTTGGCTGTTGTATTCACATGATGATGTGATTTGATACTATACTCAAATCTAATAGAAAACACTTCCCCAACATATAGACTCATTTGATACATTTTGTAGCTATATTTTGCATAAATTTATGTCTTTTAAAGAAATTTGCATAATTTTTAAGTTGTCGAATATTCCCTGAGTCTTGCCGAGTTTTTATTGAGACAAAAAAATTTGGTCCACCAAATATTTGTTGAATACAAGTATGCGAACTATGGTTGTATCCATAATAGCTCTATGAATAATAGGGACATTCAGAATTTACTTTCTTCTCATGAGATGCTTCAATCTTAGTTTGATGGGAGTCCAGGTGGAGTGGGTTTAACAATAAACCACTCGTGCCTTGAAGAAATTTAAACTCATTTGTAGGTGTTGACTGCAAAATAGAAGTCAGGAAATAGTGGCTTTTCCTTGGTCATAAAGGGTAGACGTGAATTGGATTTGTTGTTTTTGGTTTGATTGGTAGCCGGAATAGGTCACAATAGTTGACACAACAAAGTAGCATGAGATTGCCAGCTGTCTTTAAATATTATCCTTTTTAGTGAGAGGTGGTTACAACTGTGTTTGACGTGCATAAACCAATATATGTATCTATAGGTATACAAATATGTATAATATGTGTGTGTATTTTATACACTTGTGTGTGTGTGTGTGTGTCTATATATATATATATATATACATATAAGTTATAAACAGCCATAAGTATAAAGTTAGTACAGGCATCAGCTCTCTCTGTCTATATATATATATCTCTCTCTCTACTGATGATGGTGACTTATTGGAAACTAATTTGAAACTTATTGGAAACTTCTTGAAAACTTCATTGAACTGGATCTGTGAGAGTGCTTTATGTTTATTGAAACATGGTATGAACTAGGGGCAGACCTGATAGTTTTATATTGATGGAAATATGGTATGTAGTTGTTGAAACACGAAACAGTTGTATGTTGATGAAAATTGGAAACATATGGGAAACATGGAACAGTTTATATTGGTAGAAATATAGAGGAAACCAGTTATGGGATTATGGCTTTCATGATATTAGCAAGACCCAATTCCACGACAAGGAAAGTGATTCATTTATACAAAGGTTGTTTTTAGAGAAGGGCATGAGGGCAGGGTTAATTAGCTAGCCTATGCTCAATATGTAGGCATGCTTTGAATGTAATACGAGATAAAGAGTTCATAGGAAAACCAAGTGGGCTCCACTTGATCTTAACTTCCTAGATTGATAGAGAAATTTAGAATTGATATGGTTCATTGCAAAACTACTTAGGGCAACTAAGTATATTGAGGCATGTCACCTCATGAAGTATTAATCGTTCTCTCTGTGGAACTCATAGACTCCGGAAACAAGTCAAATAGCATCAAATGCTTAGTGTGTTATATTAACAAACAATTGTATGTTGGAAAGGCTAAAAATTGGTTACATTTTTAGGGTTCTACAAATTTTGTACAAAGGCTGCCAATTATGGACCATGTTTTGGCATATTTGCATGAAATTTGGTCTTTTTCTTATTTTTTCCCAAATTATTTCACTCAAGCATCTCTTACATGTTGTTTAGCCTCTCATTTTTTTCTTTTTTTGAAATGCACATGACTTCTGTAACTAGAATAAGAAATTACCATTGAAAACATTCTAGTAAAAGCATTTTTTGTGTAAAAACTGAGTCCCTCTGCTCTCAAGAATACAAAGAAAGAATGAGGCAACTATAAACAGACAGAGAGGTTCACCAGAGGGAAAGAGCAAAAGAAATTCAAACCAAAATGATGATCAGCAATTGAAGTGACGCATTCCGTACGCACATTAGATGTCAAGCAGACCTCAACCTAGATCAGCATCACCCACAAGCACAAGAACCAAACTTATGTCATGTTTTTGTGAGCTTTAGCCATGAGATCAATATTTCAAACTTTGTTTTGCTATGAAAATAAATGTATCAATGACAGATTATTCACCGGTATATCTGATTCCTTCAATGTTTCCCATTCAAAATCTTCAAGGCAGCACACATGACCAAGTCTCTCAGGGTGAAATTCCAACATGCCTTGGATTTCCTTCCGATTTGGTACCTACATGTACTAGACTATTAATATATGTTTGTCAAAAGGATCAATTTAACATTATTTGGATCACTCTTTACTTGGTGCATTCAGACCAGTATCAATTAATGCAATACTTCCTAATTTTATCACTTGAAGAACAAAGTGGACATTCGAGTAAAGATATTTTTAGCTTTCCAACTCACCTCTCCACAATGAAGAGTGATTGGAAGCCCTTGTTTTCTAGCATATGTTAATGCTGGTAAAAATGTCAGCCTACAATCATAGTAACTAGCAATTAGTGATCCTTAGATACTACAGGCACAACTAAAAATACCTGCTGGAATTGCTTCCAACCATGAAAGGAACTTACAAAAACACTTTATTTGGAGACTAATAAAGATAGAAAAGAGGCAATGTACCACTCTCCAACTACAGGGTTTCCTGAAAGATCAATACCGACAACACCAGCATTTCTCATCTCTAAGGCTAGTTGAACCTGTTGAAAGCCAAAAAGAAGAGGTATCAAATGGATGAGGAGTTGTTAAAAATTGTTCCAAAGAATGATTTTGGACGGTGTCCCTTCTAGAGGAAATTAATACAAAATGTACCAAATCAAATCATTGGACACATACAGTTTCCATTGCTCCATCTAGACTCTCACGACGGTCAATGCTCAGAAGAAGGCGGACAAATATTTGGTGCATTTTAGAACATTTGGGTACATTATTTTGCTGCACAGCCCCACGAGGACATTGAATACTTCCATCTGAAGGAAGATATATTGCTTCTACTGTTTCTACTGCCTTGAACCCAGCTAACACTGCTTCTACATATGAGCGCTTACTCATACCTACAGCTTCATTCTTCTGTCAGGAAAATCAACAAAATTAGGTTCTACGAATATAACAGACAACTGCAGTCCATATAAAAATTTCTATGTAATGGGTAGAAAAATAAACAGATTGAAAATGTGAAAAAAATTGATTGCCTTTGGTGTTGTTCGTAATTCCAAGTAAATTGCATTTTCTGCAGCAAAATCTTCGATGACCTGTTTAAATATTGTGAATAAATGATGAGTCCAGAACATCTAGTTTAACTGTTCTAAAACCATATGTGCAAGGACTCTAAAACATACTTCTTTAGTGATTCTAATGATGGTACCATGGTCCGTGGTCAGAACATGGATTAAATCAAAAGCTTGAAGCATTCTTGCAAGGAGCGATCATCTGCAGCCAACATCAAGACTCTAGAATTAATTGCAGTGCATTAAAATAGATAACTAGAGTCAAATTTGAAATATCATTTACAAAATATGACAACTCCAAAGAAAACCGTCGCTATAAAAGCAACACTTCAATTTGTTATCCACTTTTGGCGATGAGAATTTGATGGAGTCTTTTCCGTGTGTGTGTGTGTGTGTGTGTGAGATGAGAAAAGAGGCTTCTGGAAAAAACTGTGAGACGGAACTTTTCATCAAATGCTTTGCCGCACAGATTTTCCAAAAGCCTCATTTCTCCAATCTATATATAGTTTAGATAAACTTATATTGATGGACTCCTCCGAAACGAGAGTGTGTGAGAGTGTGAGAGATAACTTTCAGGAATTACTCATAAATGGTAGGCAAATGTTCTTAAAGAATTTGTGATTCAAGGACAAAAGCCTACATTATTTCAAATATTGAAAACATTACTTACTATTTTGTGAATAACCAAATATCTGAGATGAAATTTAAAAGTAATAGTTTGGGATATTCTGCCTAAAAAGTCTAGGCTACATATTGTAGGAGCAGCTCCTAGAGCTTTCCACATTCCCATAGCCATTAGGTTTAGAAGTGAAAGTGATGCCAGGAGACAGAAATTCACCTTTCAAGATGACATCCTCCACCTCGGAAAGCACTAGGTCACCTTTCTTGCTCCTCTCCTTCGCAAGTTCCCTGCACAAGACTGGATGTGAATACATTTTTAAGGATTCAACAAACCTTGATTTTTACAGCACCTCAAACGAAGCAAGAATGAGATTATTGCGAGAGTGTCATTGTCCTGTATTAAATGGTAATGAAAGAAAGAAAGAGAAAGTTACAGAAGCGTGGAATTGCGGATGGAACCGTTGAGATGAGCATGAAGCTCCAGTTTGGGAAGAGCACGCCACCACTCCGCCATTCTCCTCTATTATTATTAGTCGTCAATGATGGACATGGACGAGGAGCCTCGCGTCACGCCTGCACTCCCTTCTTTGAGATGCCTTCACTTAAAAACATCTCTTCCCCCCCACCCTCCTTTCTAGGTATATTGGAACACGTTTAAGTTTTTATTAGTGGGTAAGGTAGTGCGAGAGGCAATACTATTGCTTTCAATTTTGTTTTAATAACTAATTATTTGCCAGGAGCAATAGTAGTGAAACAACAGCAGTAAAAAAACACAGAGGAACTAACAGCAGCGTAGAAACTAACAGCCAAAAAGCTATAGAGACGGTGAATAAAACAAAACACCCCTCCCCATTCTTTAGACAGAGCATCTATGTTACCAGCCAAAGACACCAAGTCGAGACCATCGGGAGTCGCCTTTCTTTTCCTACCCTGACTATCCACAACACTATAGGCATTAGCGAGTTGACCCAAAGTTTGGAGATGTTGCAGAGTAGATTTCACCATGACTACACTCCACTCCATGTAGTGTGGAGAATAGCACGAAAATGGTCCAACTCATTGGTTATGAAACCATAGTTGGCTTTTAAAACCTCAATCTCTCTGTCATGCCCATTGTTGACCGCTTCCTCAACCTACGCTTTCATCTTATGCCAATCATTGAACAAAAATTACACCGAGCTCTTGGTGAGCCTCATATCTCCCTTAAGTTCCTCAATATCTCGCCGCCATTTTAGCCAGATGGTTCTCCCCTTTCACAGGTCCAACATGCCCCATAGCCTCGAATTGTTGTTCCAATTGCACATTGATAGGAGCCGGAGAATCTTGTTTACTAGACTCCCCTTTGGTGTTCAAAGGAACACTAGGAGCTCTTGATTTCATCTCCCTAAGATTTTGGGCCGCCACAATCTCAACCTCATCTTTATCCTCTTTCGAGTCACCTTCCTGAGAATCGGAATCTTCACTCGAGTCTTCTTCCTCCGAGTCCAAGTCAACTCCATCCGCATAAGCTTCCAGAGTTTTAGTTAGGGATCTAGACTTGTCAATATCCAGAGTAGCTCTTTTGACAAGAGCGAGAATAAAGCCCTGATGGAGTGGGATAGAGACCCTTCTGGTTTTGAACTGAGAGATAGAAGCACTCAGGGAGTGAAAAAGAAAGTAGGGGAAGCTAAAAGCATACGTTTGAAATGATTAAGCATAGGTAGGTAGGTGTAAATGCATTTGTGATGACCCTCAAGAGTGAGAAATTGGATAAGGGTGAGAGCCACATCATCAAAAGGTTTAGGTATGAAACAGGTATTAGAAAGTTATTTATCTAAATTTCAATTGTTTAAAAATAATGACTCTTTATTTTCTAGCTTTAGTTGTTGACATTAGTTCATGTTACGTCTTGCATGTGCATTTATGTGGCTTACAAAGTATTTAAACTTTAGTAGATGTGTTTTAGAGGTGTGAACCATACATCAAACTCGGGTAAAGAATTGATCTTTAACAAATGAGTGGTGATGTGCGTTTAAATCAAACCTCAAGTGTTTTTTCCTTCATGTGTCAAGATATTCCTTTTCTTGGAACCCACCCAAACTATGATGGCCTCTCCACCCTCTCTCTACTAACGTTAACAATATGTAAATTTAGTCCCTCATGCACGTGACTTGGCACGGGAAACCAAAGATGGTCCCCTCTGCTCATCTTGTTCCTTATCCATGGCAAGTCCTCAACCACCTTCATGGATAGTCAACTATCCACCTCCAAATTTACACAATCCTATGTTAAATTAGTGAGCCTTAGCATCAACTCCACATCACCATCCTTTGCCCTTTTGACCACCCTTTGATCAAACATCTCCTTCATAAATCCCCGTATTTTCCGCGCTCGAAATATGGTCATCAAGTTCCACTCCTTTTTGGCTCTAAGGTCCCGCAAAAACTTAAGGCGATCGTTTATTTTGTTATTGTTTTTGGAGGTCTTATGTATTTTTTATTTTATAACTTTTTATGATGGCTTTTGAGATGGTAGTTTGGCAATGCGGTCATGCACGAGTTGTGTTGGGCATTTAATTTTGTAGCTTGAGATGAATTATTGCTTTCACACAACCCATGCCATTAAATTTTAGCCATTACAACTCCTTGCATCACACTTCTATTGATGTTTCTTAATTGCATATGTGCTCACTCCCTATGTAAGCGTCGATGAGACATCATTTGCTTGAGATATTTTGTCAAAATGTTCATGTGTTGTGTGTGTATCTTCTACAATTTGTATACAAATTTGTTAGGGCACTTCTTAACTACAACATCCTATGAAAGTATGCTTTCATGGATGTCCATTCCTTGTTTTAAAGCTCAAATTTTAGCATAAGTTAGTAGGATACTAGAAAATGTTGTGCGTTCTCTATATAATTGTAACACTCATGTTATGATTCATCCAAATTAGGGAAAAATTAAAATTGTAGTGCCCACTTTCCTTTAACACCTTTTGATATTGATCATGACACTATTGCTGACTATATTATGGACATTATTATAGTTTTTGATTTAGTATGATGTTAGATATTTGATCATGGATTATTGTTGACTTTGATTCTTATATTATGCATGATGATTATTAGAGACACTTGATATGTTGATGATGTTATATTGTTGGACATGGTTATATGATGGATGTTGATTCGGACTTGTAACAATTGGATATTTTGATTAGACCTAGAAAATGAAAATTGGATTAAAATTGATGATGATATTGTTAGATTGCTTTGATGTTGTTGTGATTCATATATCTAAATGATTTTAGAATTTTTATTATATTTATATTATTTTGGACGTTCCGATATGGCCACGAGGTCAAGGAGGTATTGTGTTTTGCAAGTTAAAAGATCACAACAAACATCGGGAGATTAGAGACCAACCACATTGGAATTCTAGATGAATTCAACAAGGTCACCATGACAACTATTATTTGTTTGTGCGCGTTTGTGTGTGTTAGGGATTCCCATGGGGGATCACCTTTAAATGTGACCAAGGGATTTTATGTATTTCTTTTATTTTTGTCCCTTTTGTTTAATTTTTGCATGTGTTTATTTTGTGGTGCACTTACCCCTTTCATTATTTATTTAATGGTGTGTAAATATTGTGAGTAATCATATTGTTTAGTTAATTAATTAAAAGATGTCATAAGAATGTAATTAATAGAGTTGTTGGCCATGTTTTAAAGTGTTGTAAGAATGTGTAAGTGATGTGTAAGTTAACTTTTGAGTGTGAAACACTCCACCTTCTTGAAATTCGAATTTGTCCTTGGAGGCTGATTTTGGAGGCTTGTGGGACAAGTTAAATTTATCCCACACCTCTTAAATTTACATACCAACCTTACCTATGGCTGGGGAGTTAAAATTAGACTTTTATAATGCATTTTGGGAAGACAAATTGTAGGTTTTAATTGCACTTTTCTTACATGATTTAATTTCAGTCATTTGGGGTGTAGGTTGGATTTGAGTGCATAAGTAAACTATCATATTATTCACCCATCTATTTATTATGCATTGGAGAATTAAGTTGACTTTGTGTTTGGGGTTGAGGATGTGTGATGTGGCATCCTACATGGATCCACCTCATCCTCTTCTCTTCCCTCTTCTATAAAATTCATATTTCTTGCCTTGTTTTGGGTTGCTTCACTTTTGGGAGACTTCATTTTGGGTGAATTTTCTTGTTGTGTTGGGAGCTCTTGCTTGGAGAAGCCTTTGGATGATTATTGCATGCTTATGTGGGGTTGATTTTTGGATTGTTTGCATTAGAAGGAGCTTGTTGTTTTGAACTAGGAACAACTCCATCATGGAGAGGTGAGAGCTTAGCTCTTGGAAATGCTCTTCTTTCCCTTTTATGAATATGTAAATGTTGGTATGTTTATTATTGTTGTGGGTTGTTGGGTAGATGGCTTAGGGATGGTGTAGGAGAAGAATATGGGGTACTCTTGAGGGAGGCATAAGTGTTTTGGGGAGGTATAAGTGTGGAGGGAGTTGGGTTTTGGGTTCCACCTTGTAAAAGAAATAGCTTGCATTTCTTTACTTGTTATGGGAGTCATAAGAGGTTAGGGAAGCATAAGGAAATGTGAGGAATAAGGGGTAATTGGGGGAGGCATAAGGGTATGTCAAGGATTTGAATGATAAAAAAATTTTTTTTTTGCGGTTTATAACTCAGGTGGTGATACCCATTTCCCCATTTGGGAGGCATAAGAAGCATCCCCCATAGTTCTTGCTCCTTTGGCTTACATGATGAAGCTTGAGTTTTGTGTGATGTCTTTCATGTGGTTGTAAAATTATTGTTTTGTTTTGGACTATGTTTTTAATTTGAAATGTGCATGTTGAAAGATTGCATTGTGATGTGGAAGCCTGTTGTTTCCATGAGTTGAAATACATTTCTTATTGCATTTTGGTTGGGGCTCGGGGCCAATGAAGAAGGATGGCTTCTCCTCTTCATTGGATGTCTTGGTTGGGTGGAGAGCGTTGCCTTTCCCCTACTCCTATTGTGATCAAATTGGATGAAAGAGAAGAATGCATGTTGTTGTTATGGAGATGAGAAAAGACAGTTTGACAGTCCCTTGTGAAATGAAATCTCATTGTAACCCTTCCCACTTGAAGTGGATGAACTTGTAAATGTTTGTAATGGAAAGATGTTGTACTGATTTGCAAGTGAAATGTGAAATGTAAAAGAGTTATACTCTGTATTCTGTTTTGGAAAGAATGTGAAAGAATGATATTGTTTTATACATTGTATTTTGAAGTCAATTGGAAAGGAAGTTGTAAGAGTTCATTTGAATTAATGAAAATGGTTTTGTATTGTCCATATGATGTTATTCCATTGGAAATATGTGTTTTACATACTCTATGAAATCTCTGTTTGAAAAGTGGTAAAGTGGAACACGTGAAAAGAAAATGTATTATGCATGCCCTGTATACATAAATGATTTTGGAAGAAATGAAAGAAGGAAGTTGTAAGTTGTCTTTTGGAATCAATAAATGAATGTAATGCTTTTCTCAAATTGCATTGTTGAATTGAATCTGATCATATCAATGTATTGAAATCTCTGTTTGAAAGGAAGAAATGCATGTGAGAAAAATACAATATTTTGTCTCTTGAAATGTGAAAAATTGGAAATCAGTATTGCATTTTGGTCTTGAATGGTTTGTTTTGAATCAACTAAAATGTGTTAGATTGGAATTGGAATGTATTCTAAATACTTGGAAGAAGAAATGGCAAATAGACCCATCAAAATTTGATCCTTGTTATTTATAATTTCAAACTGGCAATTATCTAAACCAAAAATACACAGTTTGAACCTGCAATAAAAAAATGAATTAAATGATTGAATTGAAGTAGTAGACCCTAAAGGAGTTCAAATAGACAAAAACACTTAAGGAAATATCTCAAAACTTAGCAAAAACCTTAAACTTAAACCGTTTTGCGATCGTTTTCTGTCAAGAAACGGAAATGCTCAAATTGCAAATCAATCAGAAAAATTGAACCTTAAATCCATTTAGGAAAAATCCTCCATGTCTATTTGACATGTTGAGAGAGGAAGAAGATCAAATTGAACATATCTAACAAGTTAAAAATTACCATTCGTATTATAAAGGCTGCAGATTTGTTTTCTTAAAATTGACCCTTAAACTTTATCAAAATATAAAATTATTGATCTCTGTACAAGGAGAATGTCAAGAGATTTCCAGAAATTCCTTGTTTGCCCCAAACCAAGCTCTCTATCAAAAGTTATGGCCTTCTAAAGTTTTCTTCACTTGGTGTTAAAATTTTGGGAAAAAAATTCTCTAAGCGGGCCCGCGGCCCGAATTTTTCCCTTAAGCACTTAGGAATTTTTTTGGGAAAATTTTCTAAATTTTTCCGCCACCCCTCCGCCCCACACTAATCAAAGGTTGCCACATGGCACCATTAGGTGTTAGCGAAGGCGAGATCCCTTTTTTTTAATTTAGTGCTTTCGGAAAAATTTGGGAAAATTTTCCAAATTTTTCCCACCGCCCGCAACCAATCAAGGTGATGCCACGTGGTGTCACGAGGCATCGGCAGAGAATGAGTCCCTTTTTGTATTTTGCATCTCAGAATTTTTAGAAAATTTTCCAAGTTTTCCTGTTCATCTGCGCCCACCCTAATCGGGGCTGCCACGTGGCATCACAAGAGCGCTGTCGGAGGAGGCGCAGTCTTTTACCCTCTTAGCCCTTCGAGGCATTAAGTCAATTTTCTCCCCACCACCTTGCCTTCCCTATGTTGGCTTAGGAGATGCCACATGTCCTTTGCAGACTCACGGGAGCACGGGTGCAAAGATGACTTTCACCCGTGCGGGAGAATTTACAAATTGTCCCCCACCACCCCGTTCTCCCCACGCTAACTTGTGAAGTGCCACGTGTCCCTTATGGATGGCAGGACCCACGGGAGCGCGGGTGAAAATGTGGTTTTTTTCTTGCGTGGGAATTTTTTTTTCCAAAAAGTCTCCCCATGGCCCGCCAACCCACCTTTTGGGAAAATTTTCACCCCGGGCCAGCAGGCCCGTTCTTGGGGAAATTTTCCACCCCAAGGCCCGTCGGCCCATAACTTGAAAAATATGAGGAGTTAGGAGGACTTATTTATATCACTGGAAAGGTGAGGAAATTTTCTATCCAATGGGAGTAATTTAGGGAAATTTTGAATGTGTTAAGTGTGGTAAAAATCAATTTGAAACCTTAAGCCTGTTAGAGAGTGGGTATGGTGTGGAATTTCCCTCGAACCTAATTGAAAACTTCTAACCCTAAATTTTGACCTTATGACATCTAATAATTATTAATAAAAGAAAAGTATACTCTAGTATATTAGAATTGTTCGGAACATGTTAGTGACAACTGTTGTCTTGTAACTTGGTTGTAGATTCTTATAAACAAAAATAATTATTTCATAATTTTCCTAACTAATCCTAGGTTTGTCCTTGGGTCTCAGTGGGTTGTTTTAACAGGCGTTACGAAGAAACAAAATAAGAGTTATCCCAAAAGTTCATTTTACATTTCACCAAAGTTTTTGTCTTCATTTTAGTTTCCTATACTAAAATAATAATAGGTCCGCTTTGGATCTTCTAAGATATTTAAGAATCCTTTGTTTAGGACCTCCATTCAGTCCTCTGACATTCCAGGATAATATCTTCATCTAAAAATTTTGGGAAGGTTGTCGGGTGGCCCAATCTACTTTGAGTCCCATCTACAATATATTTCTTAGTCTCTTTCTTTTTTGTTACCTTCTTTGTAGGTCTACCTTTTTACTATTGGCCTAATATCTACCACCCTCCTAGGAAATGATCTAGTGATCCTTGATGTGGAGGCTTCCCAATTTCCAATTTTCTTCTTTTTATCATTATACATAGTATCTGGAATCCCCTCAAATCCTTTCATTCTTTGTTTTTATTTAACTTCAATGAAGAAGTTATTCAAATCATTCTCAAAGTCATTAAGTACCTTTGATGGGGTGGGATAAGTTCCCCTCTTCTTTTTCACAAGTTGTATCATCCTACTGTGAAGTTGTTGATGCATCATTGAAGGAAAGCTTTTCACTAGCAGTAGTAAGAATATTTTGTCATTTTTATGGCATGCATTATTTGGATTATATTTGAAGTTCATAATATGGCATTTTGTTGTATGGTTGGCATGCATTCTTTGGGTATAAAGGTTATGTTGGGCCTTTTGACAAACATGTTATGTTGCTGATTTTTTGGCATGTTGTGCATCTTTGAGATTGTAAAGTGATGTACATGTATGAATTGTGTCGATTTGTTATGTATGCATTCTCCTTTTTCATATAAGGTTACTACGTTGGCATTTTTTCAAGTAGTTGGCATGATGTTCTTTTTTAGGTATGTTAAGATGATGTGCATGTCGGAATTATGTCAATTTTTTATTTATGCATTCTCCTTTTTGCATATAAGGTTACTACGTTGGCATTTTTTCAAGTAGTTAGCATGTTGTTCCATTTTGGGTATGTTAAGATGATGTACATGTTGGCATTGTGTCAATTTGTTATGTATGCATTCTCCTTTTTGCATATAAGGTTACTACATTGGAATTTTGTCAAGTAGTTGGCATGTTGTTCCGTTTTGGGCATGTTAAGATGATGTGCATGAAGGCATTTTTTATACATTTTGTATGCTTTCTCATGATGGTTTATGAGATTATTATTGAAGGCATTGTGTCATATAGTTTTTATGCTTTCTCATGATGGTTTATGAGATTATTATTGAAGGAATTTTGTCATATAGTTTGTATGCTTTCTCATGATGGTTTATGAGATTATTATTGAAGGAATTGTGTCATATAGTTTGTATGATTTCTCATGATGGTTTATGAGATTATTATTGAAGGAATTTTTTCATACAGTTTATATGCTTTATCATGATGGTTTATGAGATTATTATTGAAGGAATTTTGTCATACTATTTGTATGTTTTCTCATGATGGTTTATGAGATTATTATTGAAGGCATTTTGTCATACTATTTGTATGCTTTCTCATGATGGTTTATGAGATTATTATTGAAGGCATTTTGTCATATTGTTTGTATGCTTTCTCATTATGGTTATGAGATTATTGGTTATGGAATTTTGCCAAGCAATTAGTATGATTTCTCTTATGGGCATATAAGATGTTAATGTTGGAATCTTGTCAAAAGTTGTTTGTTGTTCCATTTTTGGCATAAATATTAATACGTCTGCGCATTAAGTCATAACGGGTAGAATGTTGTCTCATTTTGGGAAATAAAATTATTGTGATGGAATTTGGTTAAACAGTTGGTATGCTATTGGTTTTGATGCATACAATTATTAAGATATGCATTATGTAATCAACCTTACTTGTTGTAAGTTTTATGCATTTTCTATATGTCAATTGAAGGCTTTGTGCCTTAACTGAGAATCTAAACTTGATTAGTTCATGCATGAATACATGCTTATCTACATCATTATTATAATAATGGATGATTTTGTATGCGGATGCATGACTAAATATTGTTGTTATGATTATTATGAAATGCATTATGAGGTAAGTTTTATATATTTTCAAGTTTGATGGTTGAAAGCATCACTCAAGAATGATATTCTAAACTTGGTTAGTTCATGCATGTATACATGTTTATTGACATCATTATTATTATCATGGATGAATTTGTATGTTGATGCATGACTGTGTATTATGGATATGTTTTCATTTGTAGAATACTACATGTATGAAAATGGAAAATCTTGCCAGTTTGGTTGGAACTGACCCTTTATGGAAAATACAGGACACTCTGGAGACAAAGGAAATGAAAGAATCGGAAGGGATTTGAGATGAATTTAGATCGTGTTTAGTTTTTATTTTATTTTAGTTATTGGAATACAATTGTACTTGATGTACTGCTAGAATAACCAGTTATATTGTATAAGCTTATGAGGCTATTTGACATTACATGTAAACTTATAAGTTATCTTTGCAGGTATTGGAAATAAAGGAAAGTATTTTGGATCAAATTTGATTTGTGTTTCATACATGTATGATTTAGATGTTAGGTTGTGTAAGTTGTTTATGTTTGGAATCAACATAACACTTAACAACGGGGTTCATGGAAAAAAATTGGATCTCATTTTTCAAGGTCCTTACATCTTATTATGATCATCCTCATGATTTTCATCTCCTTATTTTTCATGCCTATGAGGACACTTAGTAATAAAATGACGTACTTCACCATAATTTAAAAACTTGAATAGAATTTTACCTATGTACTTACCAGATCCAACATTTAATCTTCTATTCATCATTGTAAATATTTATTCATCATCAATTTCAGGAGCAACATCATCATCTTTTGCCTTATCAGCATTTGGTCTTCATTTGATTTTAAATAAACATCTCTCTTGGATATTTTAGAATCACCAATCCTCATTTCATATGCAGTGAATGTCCCATGTAGCTCATCCATCTTCAAGGTAGTCATAAAAACTTTTCCTCTTCAATAGTAGATACTTTAGAATCAAACCTAGGAGTTAGGGATTTCAAGGCCATTTGAACAACTTATTCCTTCACATCTTCTCCTAACCATTTCATGGAGTTGAAAAAATTGTCAACCCTAAGTAAGTATGCATAAATATACTCATCATCATTCATCTTAAGACTCTTAAACTAATTTCTAAATTTTTGAAGCTTAGAAATGCTTACTTGTGGAGTCTCCTTCATATAGAACTTGAATTTTTCCCATGATTATTTTTCTAACTTACGAATGCATTATTGTTCCCATCTCATATTATTCTATCCCACATATGATAGTATTAAATCCCTTGGAATTGTCATTACATTCCTTCTTATCTACAAAGACTAGGTTGGGCATGCGCAAAAACCATCCAACTTTCACAAAAAATGCTCAAAACCCCATCACTAGGATAAGTAAATCCACTAAAACTAAAAATATGCTTATTAAAGATCTAAAATTCACCAAAAATGTGTAATATGAAATATAAGCACAAAAAATGGTCGTAATTTTACTTTAACCAATCAAATAAATCATAACATGGTCCCACGGGATCATATCCTTCACCAAACAATTGTTTTCAACACCCTGTCTTCACCTTTAGGCATCAAGATCACCCAATAAAATCTAAAATATGGAATTTTACCACTATATGAAATCCTAAATACCTTGAAATCACATCCATACATGTTATATCTCATGAAACAATCATATGTTCAAACCACAACAATTTTCCTATTATCCAAATCAAGCTTCCCATAAACTTGTTTTGCAAACTCAATAAGTTCACACCATTAATGTCACTTTAAAGACCCCCAAAGGCATTTAATAGGAAAAAAATTCATCCCTATTTACTTTCTATGTGATATCAAGAATCAATGCATCCATATCATGCTTCATTCACTTCATTATTTTAGTAAAAATAATTCATGTCCTAAAAACCAACAACCTTATTATTCACAAACTAACATGGATGTCCCATAAAATTTCATCATAAAGACACACACAATACATTATTATAACTCTATCTTAATCACCTTTCCAAAACATATTGTAACTCCTTTCAACTCTAAGTGGAAGAACTTCGACTAAGCTCATCTCTCGCAAACCGCCCCAAAACTTCCCTTTGACTAGTCTTCACAAATAGGGATTTTTTGGTATTTTTATGCATCCTAAATACCTAAAATAACATGTAAATTAATCACAACTCACATAATAAAAACAATGTCCATTTATTTTGTAAATCCTTTGGACAACCTTGTCCCAAACTAAACTTCTTCATAAACAAGCTTGTTTGAGTGGGGTCCACTCATCACCACAACCACTACCATACCTTTTTGGAAACCTGAAGGAGTCCTATACATCATAAAATCATAATACATACACTAGAAATAAATTCTAGGCACTTATTATCATTATCTCTCAAACCGCTTTCTAGTTAGGGTTTCAAGCACACAAAAATTGTTTACCTTCTTAACATTCATTAATAAAATGTGACGATGAAATGACCTCATTATTTTTTTAACATTCTAGAATAAATTTATAAAAATCCTTAAAATACATAAGGTCCCATTAAAATCACACAATTCAGGGTGAGAATAAGAAGGTGTAATTCAACCTAAAAACACCCTTTCTTTGACCCTGTTTCACCAAAATTGACTTATCTTGATAAATCTTCTTTAGAATGACTTAAATATTTTCTCACATATCTAGGAAACCTCTGTAAATAATATTAAATCATAAAAATGACACAAATATCTCTCTGTATTTCCATCTTATCTCATTTACATGACAAGCCCTTAGGGCTTTGCACTATCTAAGCTAGGTTTAATGGAAATAACAGTGTAAATCACTATGAAACCTCTCCAAAAGGCCTTAAAATACCTATAATATCTTGTATGACATCCTTGAATTCTTCCATGAGCTCACCTAGGTCAACATCTCATCCTCATGTCTCTCAACACCCATACTTGGTCCAAATGAGCAACAGAGTCTTGGTCTTCAACTCAGATATCTTTTTGAAAATGCATGTGAATGTTTAAACACTCTCTAATAATTCTCTCCATGTTATCAATATGTTCCTCAAGCTACCAAGAATATCTAACCACCATGCACCACCACCTAGGCTAGTTATGTCATCTTATTGGTTTTTCTAGAGCAAGCCATTCTCTTTGAATCACCTCATGTTGTCAAGATCGTGCTCAAAATCCATATAACCATCATAATGAGAATCATATGACTCTATTCCATCATGTTATTTGTCATTAATGGTATTTTACATCAATTACAACAACTAAAACACAACATGCCAACACTTTGACTAAGATATAAATATGCCTTCCTTTGATTAACTAATTTGTTAACCTAGAAAGAATGACAATTCCCCTAACATGGAAATTTAAAATTCCTTCTTCATGAATTATGTAAAATCATGAGTCATATGATCATTTCCCCTATAAATATGACTTCATCTACATAAACTACTACAATCAATAAGTGTCCTCCTTCATTCTTGATGTACAAATTACTATCAGCTACACCTTTCTTGAAGCCTTTTTCAATTAATGACTTGTCTAGTATTCCATACCAAGCCCTAAGGGATTGGTTTAGTCCATAAAGTTCCTTCTTTATCTTACATACATAGTATTTATCATATGTCATTTAAAATCCATCAGGTTGCTCAATATATACCTATTCCTCCAAATTCCCATTCAAGAAAGCATATTTGACATCCATTTGGTACACCTTGACACCTTTATATCCTACATATGATAGAGACAATCTAATGGCTTTCATCCTAACCACTGGTGTAAAGGTCTCATCAACATCAACTCCCTTAACCTATGCATATCTTGTATAGATAAGCCTATCTTTGTTTCTTGTAACTTCACCATCCTCATTAAGTTTGTTTCAACACCCATTTAGTTCTAATGACATTCTTGTTCTTAGGTCTAGGTACTAGCTCCCAAGTTCTATTTTTTCCCAATTTGATCATGTTCTTCATTCATAGATTTAACCCAATACTCATCTTTTCTTTCCTCTTCAACATTTTAAGGCTCAAATTTAGATAAAAGAGCAATATTCTCTTGGTTCTGAAGACTTACTAGTTTTCTTATTTTTTTCATGCCATCATCCTTCTTGCCTAGGATTTAGGATGATCTCTTCTAATCCATCTTAAGGGGGATTTTATGTATTGTCTTTCTTCTTCTTCATATTTTTATCCTTCTTCGAATTTTTTTACAATTTCTTCTTCTTTAGATTATGTCACTTGTGGTGTCTCGTTTGACTGGATTTGGATTTCATGGGATATGATTATCAAAATTTACATTTGCACTTTTAACTATTATTTGTTGCCTTTTATTGTAACATATATAAGCTGAAATATTTGAGGAATTGTTTTCAAGCTAAATTTTTATCATCAAAATTAAAAAAATTGCCATGACAACTAAGCCCACACTTCAAAAATACATGAACCTAGTAATGTAAACCTACCCTTTGGCTAATCTCTGACTATGTAAAACCCATCATGTCTGATAGGGATGTGATAACTAGATTTTTAAAGTGTGTTTGTTGTGTAGGTAATTTGGTGAGAAATAATTCACGAGTTCATTATGATCCACTTGAAAGAAGTTTCTCTTAGAGGCCTAAAAATTCCTATTTCCAGGACTCTTACACCTAAAGAACACCTCACAGGGATGTACCAAGAATATATAATGCCTCTAAGAAGTGTGTGAAATGGGTATGAAAACATTTGAGGTGGTTTAGGAATTTTTTTGAAGAAAATAAATGTTTAGGAACAAGCTATGTGGAACATGGTTTTTATGAGCAAGGTATTTAGAAATGCATGTGTTATCCAAAATAAGCCCATGCTTATTTTTTGCTAACTCCTCCTCCTTTTCCTTTGCTGGCACTTAAATGAATTTTTGGCATGCTTCAGGGACTCAAAATTTTCTGGAAATGGATTCATCAGATAGAGAATTTTCTCACCTTTCCAGAAAGGTAAAATTTTCTTACTAACTTCTTGTAAATTTCGAGTTATGGGCCGATGGAGTTTTTGGGGAATTTTTCCTAGAGCAAGCTCGCAGCCAATGAAATGGTGCCATGTGGCGGTGGGAGTCGAGGCAGCGAGCAAAGTTGAAAAATTCACCAAAGTGGGCAAAGGGTGCAAAGGAAAAAATCGGCCCACGAGGCTCGTGGAGGAGAAGGGAAAGGAAATTTGCGAAGGCCCGCCGGCCAATGTGAGAATGCCACATGTCCAGTCAGTGGCGGGAGTCGGGGTGACAGAAGGTTTTAGGAAATTTTGCCAAAATTGCAAAATGCGTCAAAGGCAAAAGTTGAAGCGTGCCTCTGCCCAAACAATGAAGGTTTTCCACGTGTCCACATCAGCGTGGAGCTCGGGGTGGCCGGGGATTGTTGGAAAATTTTCCTTGGCGGGAAGAGAAAGGAAAATGTGTTTTAAAACCCGCGAGTGAACCAGGAAGTGACACGTGTCACTAGGAGAGCGGAATGTAGACTAATTTTGGGAAATTTTCCCAAGGCAAAAATCAAAGGAGAAAAGGTGAGGTTTGAGCCTGTGTTCCCGTAAGTGGATGGGAAAGTGCCACACAGCAGCGGCGGAGCGATGGGGCGCGGAGAATTTTGGGAAATTTCTCCAAATTCAAAAAAGAGGAAAATTTTCAAGTTTCGGCCCGCCAACCCGAATTTTTCCCTAAAATTGCCATTTTTGCCCTAAATCTTCAGAGGGGCATAACTTTTGATCCCAAGCTCAGATTTTCACGTTCTTTATATAATTGGAAAGCTGTTGAAATCCTCTACATGATGAAATCTTCATTTTTGATTTTTATGGATATTTGTAGGATAAAAATGGAAAAACGTATCTGGCATGTAAAAACACAAAAAACGACTCCAACCACCAAAATTAATGAAGTATGGGCCTCTGTTTTGCTCTGTAAAGCAATGTACTTCAAAGTATGGGATTTTTTATGGAAACCCATCATTTTGTAGGCCCATTAGATGAATCTTGTTGGTGGTTGAAGTCCCAAATCAATTTTCCCGCGTTTTCTCCTTTCTTCCATTCTACTCGATGGTTAAAAGCCAATTTTGGCTCATTTGTAAAGTTGTTCATCATTCTTCTCTGCCTCTCCCTTCTTTTCTTCCCCAGGGTTGAAAATGGAGTTTGAACCTCTTCCCCTGCTTTGTAATGGCATTTTTGCCTCTTACCAAAAAATGATGTTTTGTGCAAACTTCTGGAGCAATAAAAAACGTGTTTTGTGATGCATTTGTCCATCCTTGCTTGTTTTTGCTTGTTTTCTTCTTGCCTCTCTTCATTGCAGGTATTTTTGCATGTTTGGATGTTCATTGCAGGTTTTGGAGCTGTGTTCATGGAGTTTTGGAACATTTTCTGTGTGAAATCCATCTTTGGTCTGTGATGCATTTGTCCATCCTTTCCATTGCTCACCTCTCTTTGTTTCCATGGCAGTTTTGATAGATGTTCAACATTTTCCTTCTCTTGTGTATCACCGTTTTAGTGTAGGCTTTGTTTTTCCCTCTTTTCTCTCTCTCTCTCTCTCTCTCTCTCTCTCTCCTTGGCATAGTTAGATTAGGATTAGATTAGCTTTCCTGCACTGGAATGACTTGTGGCAGGTAGTTTAGGAAGAGGAACCAACCTTCTCTTGGAGAGCTTTCCCCATTTGCAAAGGTCCCACACTTTAGAAAGCTCAATGTTGTGCATTCACACCAAATGACATTGCCTTAGAAAAGTAGATCCATAGGTCATTTTGGGGGTGCTTGTGAATTTGCACTAACAGTTTTGGCATGCCCAGTGGGACCTTAGAGGTCTTCCACTTTATTTTTGACAGGTTGGTGTGTTCCTATTAAAGATTCAGCCTTTGGAGGCATATTCAAAAGCACATCTGGAAACTCCATCTGGTAAATAACTCATTCTCTGAGTTGCAGACCTATTTTCCATTCATTTCCATTCATTCTTCTTTCCATCTCTTCCATCTTCTTTCATTCCATGAAGTTGTGCAATCATGACTTCATTTCCATCATGGAATTCACATTTACAACAACAATAATATATTCCACCTCCAACATGTTTTTCAAATCCTCCAGATCAACATTTTGATCAAATTCAAAATCAGTATGCATATCCATATGAGAAATGCCAAAATCATTTTGGCTATGAAGCACATCAAGCACAAGGATACACATATGATGAGGGCAGTCAAGAAGAAAGTGCAATTTTTTTGGAGAAAATCCAAAAAATGGAGGTTGGCATGGTGCAATCAAGGGCTCAAGCACAAATGAAGGCATTTCAAATTGGTTTTAGAGCACCCTGTCCATGGGGAGGCCCTTTTCCAAGACATTACAGCCCTTAGGAGAAGCTGGACTTCATGATTGAGATGCTGCCCCAACTTGCACAATGGACACTGGAGATAGAGGCCCATAAACTTGGTGTTGAGCAACATTTTGAATGGGTAAGCTCTACACCATCATCTAGTTTTTTTCCTTCCATTCCTCAAGCAACACCATCTCATTTTGAATGCCAAATTCTAAATCCATTATCTTGCCCCAAGTGTTGATTTCCATTTCTCCATCCCCTAGTCTTCCACCCCATCTCAATTCTTCTATCCTTTTCCCTTCCAAACAATCATTCCCTCCAAAGAAACAAGAGTTTCTACCTCCTCCACCACCACAAAAAATTGCAAAATCAATTGAGTTACAACCCACCCCTCCTCTTGCATTCCCAAGTCCATGTTGGGAAAATGAAAATAAAAAAATCAGTCATGAAGGATAGCAAAGAGAAGAGCCAAACGAATAAGAAAAAATTAGAAGTTTGGTAAGCTTGGCTCTTAGATATGGGATTGAGAAAATTCCTTTCTTTGGTGAAGCCTACAAGAGGAGGTAAAGGTTGAAGAACAAGTGGTGGTTAGGATTGATTTTGTTGCAGCAGAAGAAGAGCAAAAAGAAGAGGTAGATCGGCAATCAATTTGCTCATAATGTAGTGTCCATGTTGGCACTCTACTTGAAGGAAATGCTGGTACAATTCAAGTTGCACAATCAACCATGGAAAGAAGCTTTGAAGAAGATCTTGCAGTCCCAACTTGTCCTCTAGGGCAGCAAATTGAAGAGTTTGACTTGACAAACTTCATGCTAGAGGAAGAGTTCAATCAAGAGCAAGATTGTCTTCAAATAGCAGAGGAAGGAGAAGCTACTCCAAACCCAAAAGAAGAGGAGCACATTCCAGTGTGGGGAGAAAAGTGCAGATCCAAAGGCTTTGAGCACAAAGCAGGCTATAGAAGAACCTTCACTTCTTCTTTCTACTTCATCTCTCTCAAGTTCTAGTGCTTTGAAGAAGAGTTTGATCTATCAAACTCAATGTCGGAGGATGAAAGAAACCATGGTGATCAAGTTATAGATCAAGAGAACACCATGGGAGAGGTTGAACATTTGCAACAGACAACAATGAGGCGGTTTACTGCCTAATTTGGAGGATTGTTTTGATGAAGAAGAATCGGTTGAAATCACACCATTTTCTCCTTCATCATCCACATTCCAAACTCTTGATCCTGTTGTCATGGAGGATAACTTTCATTTGCAGTAGCCTACATCTTATAGCAGCTCTTTGGAATCAAGATTGGAAGATTTAAATCTTCCATGTTCTTCATTAGAGGAAGGGAAACAACAAAAGAGTTCCATCATTTCTTCCACACCATCCATTCAAGAAGGTCCACAAGAAGACTCCATTTTTGAAGTTGAATTTAAGAGAAATGGGCACATCCAAAGGATCAAACCATGCCCAATCAGGTACTTGGCTTCATTGAAGCCAAAGGAGAAACCAAAACTAGTCATGCCTACTTCAGGGCATGAGGATGAGCATCAGAGTACCAAGGGTCACCATTAATACCTCCAGGAGTCTAATGCAAGTCAGCTTAAGGAGGTATTTTCCATTAATGTTGATACCTTGATGATTTGGGTGGAGGAATGGCTTATGGTTAGTTTTTCACTCATCCAACTAGCCATGTTCAGTGCCAAATCAGTTGTATGGCTGCCATTTTTAAGAAGGAAACTATTTATCCATGCTAGGTGTAGGCTTTGTTTGAGCTCCCTTTGCTCTTGGTTAGAGTAGTGTAGGTAGGTTTGCTTTCAGCAGAAGAAGTGCTTGTGCACACTCTACATATCCCACTTGGGGTATGTATGATTTCTAATTTTGTACATAGTTTTTGTGGTGCTGGTTTTGCTCTTGCACAATCCATTTCAGTGGCATTTTGGTGAAAAACAACTCCGATTTGCCAAAGGCTTCAAAGTGGCTCGAGAGGTTAGATTTTCATAGTTCGAGATCAAAATTGGTTATCGGCTTAACTCCATGCCCAATAGATGCTTTAAAGGCCATTGATCATTCATCTAGCAGGTAGATGACCCCTGAGAGTCGCCAAATTGTTATCTAAAATAAGCCCCCTGCTTATTTTGGCAAACTTGTCTTCATTCTTCCCTTGCTTGTCCCTCGAGTCAATTTTTACACATTTTAGGCACTCAAAATTTTCTAGAAATGGCTTCATCAGATAGGATTTTTCTTCCCCTTTCTAGAAAGGTAAAATTTTCCTCCTAACTCCTTGTAATTTTCAAGTTATGGCTCGACAGAGTTTTTTGGGGAAATTTTCCCTTGACAGCCCGCATCCAATGAAATGGTGCCATATGGCAGTGGGAGTCGGGGGTAGTAGAGGTAAGTTGGAAAATTTTCCAAGGAGTTGGTGGAGGGCACAAAGGGGAAACTCACCGCGGGCCCGCGAAGAAGAAAATGGAGGGAAAAGCCCATTGAGCAACGAGGTAGCGCCACGTGTCCTTTCAGTGGTGGGAGTTGGGGTGGCAGAAGTATTTTTGAAAATTTTCCAAAGTTGCAAAAGGTGCAAAGGAAAAAATTGAAGCGTGCCCTTGCCAAGCGACCAGGAGCTGACACGTGTCACCGGGAGAGGGGAGCGCAGGGAAAATTTGGGAAATTTTCCCAATGAAAAAAAATCAAAGGAAAAAGGTGAGGTTTGGGCCCGCGTTTCCATCAATGAATGGGGAAGTGCCACGTGGCAGCAGGGTGGTAGGGTGCAAGGAATTTTTCCCAAATTCAAAAAAGGGGAAAAAATTCAAGTTTCGGCCCGCCAACCTGATTTTTGCCCTAAAATTGCCATTTTTGCCCTAAATCTTCAGAGGGGCATAACTTTCGATCCCGAGCTTAGATTTTCACGTTCTTTATATCATTGGAAATCTGTTGAAATCATCTACATGATGGAGGGTTCAATTTTGTATTTTTATGAATATTTGTGGGAGAAAAATGGAAAAACATCTCTGGCATGTAAAAACACAAAAATGACTCCAACCACAAAAATTAATGAAGTATGGGCCTCTGTTTTGCTATGTAAAGCAATGTACTTTGGCGTATGGGTTTTTCCATGAAGCCCATCACTTTGCAAGTGAAATTGAAGGGATTTTATTGGTGGTTGAGCTCATAAACCATTTTGCCCATGTTTTTGCTTTCCTTCTTCTACTTCACCATTAAAAGCCAAATTTGGCTCATTTGTAAAAGGTTGGATGTTCTTGCTTCTGCAAGCTCTTCTTTCCTCCTTAGCAGGTGGATTTGAAGGAGTTTCAGACCTCTCATGGAGATTATAACATGTTTTTTTCCTCTTTTCCAATGGAACGTATTGTATCAATTCTAGAACTGACAATACATGCTTTGTGATTGATTTTCCAATCCTCTCTTGCATTGGTTTGTTTCCTTCTGATCTTTCATTGTATTTTGGTAAATTTGTGCATGTTTTGTTGCTGCATCTTCATGATTTGTGTCTATTTTTGCAAAGCAAGGAGTTCAACACTCCTTTGGTGTATCACCTTTGTTTTTGCTTAGTTTTGTTTCCCTTTTCCTTGTTTTCTCTCAACCATGTCTCCTTGATAGTTTTAGAATAGGAATTTTGAATCGAACCTCTACAAGAATTGCATGCATACACCTAAACAGAGGAGTAAGAACCAACTTCAATCTAGAGAGTTTTCTCACCTTGCAAGGTCCCACACCTTGGAGAAAAATCAATGTTGTGCATTCACACCAGTTGAGTTTTCCTTAGAAAAGCAGATCCATAGGTCATTTTGGGGGTGCTGTGAATTTGCACTAACAACATGTTCTTAAAAATCTATTCACCTTGTTTGAATAATTTTAAGGGCCTCGTGAATATTTAGAAGCTCATACAATAGGACTTGGAGAGATAATAAATCCTACTTCATGTTGGAATCATCAAGGAAATATTTTGGGAACATTGATATGTGACAACTTCTCTAACAATGCGACACAAAGGTCTTGGTACAAGTTGTAACTTTCTCAAAAGGTTTCAGGAGCCTATTGAATATTTTATGCCCAACCAAAGCTCAAATGAAATTATATTTAATTCTATTCATGACCCATATGATTTTTTAGTTCGTGGTGATCGTAAAATCTTCATACAACTCAAGATACTGCACACACTTTGAGAAAAAAATAAAATATGGGTAAACTTGATGAAGAATTAATTTTAAATAATTATAAATAAACTAATTGGATTCATTGGACCTTTTCCATAAATATTCATATATTGGATGACAATTTTTGTTAAATCTTGACCCCAAGATGAAGAAAACAAGTTTGGTAGGGCATCTTGCCAAATGCAATCGGGCGTCGGAGGATGCGTGCCGAGCATCTGCATGATTTCAGGAATTTGTATGATTTTTTATTTCGAGGTCACAAACGACGTCCGGGGATGTAATCGGGAATCTGAAAAATGTAGTTGTGCGACCAAAACTATAAAATGTAGTCGTGTCCATGAAAATATAGTCGGGCGTCTGCAATCACTTTCCTCTCCCTATATTCCAAACCCTTGTTGAAGATGCATTTTTTCATTGTTTTACAATACTTGTAATATGAAAGGATAATTGTGATGAGGGAATATGAAAATCCAAATGTCGGGAATTTGAAAAGCCGAAGGTGACGAAGGAATGTGAAAATTCATGGCGAATGTGAAAGGCCAAAGGTCAGGAATTTGAAAATCCAAAGGTCAAAAAGGTGAAAATTCATACAAGGGAGATGAAAGGGAATTCATAATGTTATAAATAGGAATGGCACCCCATTTCAAAGGGATGGTTAATGCTTGTTTACTAGCTCTCATTTTATTTCTAGAAGAAAGTGCCTTCATTTCTTCTATTTCTTATCTACTACTGTTTTATCTCCATATCAACTTGTACTCCATGAGCATTGTAAATTATGCAACATGATGTAATAAGACTTTGTGTTTCTTGTTGATTGTTACTATTTCTTTACAAGTGGTTTCTTATTATTGATGCAAGTGAAATGTTCTGGTTTTAATTCAACAAACTTTGTTATGCTATTTTTTGATTGAAATCCTTTTCTTATTTTTCTCTCCAATATCCCTCACTAATAATTTTTCTTCTCTTTTATTGAATACAAGAAATTTCCACAGGTTTAGGGAAGTATTCATGTGTGATCCCCTGGTCTTTAAGCCACCCCATAAATTAGTTTATATTTTTTTCATTTCTTTGTTTTCAATAAATGAAGTTACCCCATTTAAGTAGAGAGACTCGGTCCCCACTCACTTTGTTGGTGAGTACCTAATAATTTTACTACTCAAAAGAATATTTTAAAAAAAATTTGGCACCCACCATGGGGCGGACTTGCAGAAATATGTACCTAAAATATGATCACAAGAAAATACAAAAAAATCCAAAAATACAAAAAAATGAAAAATTGAAAAAACAAAAAAATTATTTGATGGAGAGCCATTGCCAAAAGATAGACTCATGATTCTTGCACATGACCTTTCACATTCCATGGTGTCCTTTCATACTCTTTTTGCAAAATTTTCTCAAATAACTAGCTTAAAAATATACAATATGTTGAATAGATCAAGAGGATTTGTCTATCACACTTTTGAGACTTTGCAAAATTAGCAAGAAAGAATCAAAGATAACCCCTATTCTTTTCTCGGGCTTCATCCCCATCCAAGTCTTCAAGTGGTACTCTTGGTAATCCCATTCAAACTCCAATTAATACCCCCACTGCAAATTTTCTCATTTTTTAACCATCATTAAACATTGAATTCCCTAGTGAAGAAGAATGAGAACCTAGAAGAAGAATTGGGAGAAGAAGAAGAATCTAAAGAAAAAGACATAATGGCGGAAGAATAAGGAGAAAAACCCCAACCGATTGTTCCATGGGAAGGAATACAATCCCACTTACTCTTACACCTCCTCTTCACAATCTACCGACAGATTCCCATAAGAACTTTCCAAAATTCAAAGGTGATGGCATGTAACTCCCTCAAGAGCACATATCAGCCTTCACCACATCATGTGGAATTATTGGAGTTGAACATGAAGATTTCATTGTAATATTGTTTGTGGAATCTCTCCAAGAAAAATTAGTAGAATGATTTTACCTCCTTCTTGCCTTATCCATCACTTGTTGGAATGAAATCAAGACCCGCTTCAAAGAAAGATTCAAATTATCTAAAGATTTCCAAGACATCATCTTTCAATTGGTACAAATGAAGAAAGAGTAAAAGCAGACTATGAGAGACTTCGTGGACTATTTTAGTAGGTTACTTAAGATAATTGTTCTAAAAAAATATCACCTTGAGATTTGGCAATTCAGATCTCTAATTTTTGCTAACATGGGGTTATCCCTCGAGTTGTGGGACTTGTGAACTTGAGATAACCCTCTAGAGAAGGTTGGATTCCTCTTCCTAATCTAATGCTAAAATACTCCTACTCTTAGAAAGGAAAATGCAGCTAACTAAACCTAAACTAACCATGCCAAGGGACCAGGAGAGAGAGAGAAGGTTAGAAATATGCATGAAAGGGAAATCCTAAGCTAAAAGGTGGTGATAGCACTAGAAAAGGGGTGAGAGACACTCTAGTGAGGGAGAAAGAGAAAGAAATGAAGAAGGGAGAGGCCAGACATAAGTGACATAGACCAAAATCTTCATTTACCATTTGTTCTCACATGAAACACAACATAATGAACTTGTAAGGAGAAATACATGCACAACACAATGCAATAAGTAAAAGAGAGGCAAGGTTGCAGCTAAAATGAGAAAGGACAAACAAATGTGTCACAAAACAAGCTTTATTGCAATAAAAGTATGCACAAACCATTACAATTAAAAGGAAGGCACAAGAACACATTGCCAAGCCCAAAATGAAGGTTTGATGGCTCACAACTACTTTGGAACAAATTTGACAGAGTTCCATTACGTTTTTGAATGTCCATCCTTTCAAAATGAAATATTTTTACAATATATAGCTTGAATGAAAGAGAAGGAAGAAAGAGAAGAGGGAAAAGAGAAGGGGCACAACTTTTCTGGACTCCAACCACCAATAGTATGCATTAAAATCATATGCAAAGCACATGGGAACCTTACAGAGCCATCATTCAATATATTTCATCCAGTAAAAAGCAAATGAAGTCATGCCTCATCAATTATGGTGGTTGAGCTACCTGATTTGATCATTTGCGTGCCCAAATAGTCCTCTTCTACCTCTAAAATATGTGTTTTCCATTTTGACCCATTAATACCACCAAAATCATATTATGATGATGTCAAATTTAAGGGCTCAATGAGATATTTCCAACGATATAAGATTTGTGTGATTTGGAGCTCGAGATTAAAAGATATGGCCATTTGGATATTTACTTGTCAGAGGCACAAAAAACTAACACGTGGTAGCCTTTAATAGGTTCGAGGATTGGCCTCTACCAACATGTACTTGTTTTTCCTTTTGCCTAGTGTCACTCTCCCACGGGTTTGCAATATAAAGTTTTACTTCCCTGCTCACCATCTATCCTTGTTCTTTTACCTTGGCTTTGGATTTATGAAAATATGGGCCAATAAAACTTTTCCATGTTCCTTCATATGTCGAACCTGTCCTTTACCTTTTATAATCTCATTGAGACATGGACCAGTGAAATGTCTCCACACTCTTTCACATTTCAAACCTTGTTAGACCTATAAAAATGTTAGCCAATAAGAAATGACCACGTTTCTTCACATTTTTACCCTTGAATGACCATTACAAAGTGTGAGCCAATAGAAAGGCTCCATGCCTTGATGCGCTATCAGACCTTTCTTTGAACCTCACTGATAACTAGGAAACATGAGAAAATGAGGAAGCTCCACTTCCCCAAAGGTCGTCGAACTCATCGGTTTGTCTTCTTCGTGTTTAGATCTCATTGGATGGGCCTTCGTATTTGTCAAATTGTGAAAGGTGAGCTATTGAAATGGTTTGTGCAGATTTAGAAAGTTCACATCGTAGTTTCTAAGTTTGTGGGATTTAGAAACTTTTTGGATTTTAAAATATTTACTTTTGTACTTCATTAGTTATCGCCTATCACAGTGGCCTAGACCGCGAAGCTTCGTAATGTGTCCCCATTGAAGCCGACGCTGAATTTGATGGGCATTTGAATGTCAAACAACTTTTATAACCAACCCACCAATGTTTTAAACTATGCTCCCATGGGTTTGAATACAAATGGGTAGTGCATTTGGGAAGTGTAAATTGATGGCTGTTTGACCGTCACAGACCTGTAAAAATGGCTAAGTCCATTTTTTTGGTTGTTAAAGCCAAGATAACCCTGGGGGTAATTTTGGATAACATTTTGGCAACCTCTCAAGGTAATTTTCTTGCTAGATTAGATTAGTAGCCTTATGCATTCATTGGGCATGAATTCAAGCCATTAAAAATTGATCTACAACATTGAAATTTCTTACCCTAGGGCTATATGAAGCATGAAATGAACTTAGTAAGGTTTGGAAGCTTGAAGTTGATTTGTGGAGCTCCAAATGAAGCTTTAAAACTGCTCAAAACTATCAGATTCACCATTAAACTACTCAAGCTCGAGGTGAAGCTAGAATTGACCATCTCATTGTGAAAAGTCTTCTAATTTTGATTTTATGAGAGTGGAAAATTGTAAAAACTTGAGACTTCACTCTGTTTTCCCTATTTTGATCTATTGAGACAAAGAAAAGCATCTGAAGTTGCCTCAAATATGATTTTTGCCAAGTTTTGGAGAAAAACTTAATTGAATCCTTGACAAATAATGAAGCATTGCATAGTTCTAGATCTCATGCTAATTTGACAATGAAATGCGTACAATTGGCACATTCCCAAGAAGTTAATTTGACCAAGGAAGAGGCACCACATGATCTTGACCGCAACTGATCTCTTAGGGTCTAAAAATGAACCTTAAAGCTGCCCCAAAATCTGATTTGGCCAAGAAATTTTCCCTATTACTAAATGGATTGTACAATAGCAACAAAACATGTAAAAACTAAGTACAAAATATGAAAAAAGCAGACATGCTCTAAGTGGAAACACATAGAGTGTTAACAAACACTTCTTCTACTAAAAGCAACCCTACCTACCCTACTCTAACAAAACAAGGAAAATCTAAACAAATCCTCTACAATATGAAGGGAGAAATAACTTCCTTCTTTACAAAGTGTGGCCATGTAATTAATTTTGCAATGAACATGGCCTATGATAAGAGTGGAAAATTATCTTCCACCCAACTAGCCAAAGTATCAACATCAAACAAAAATAATACCTCCTCAAGATGCTCATTATTTGGGTTTTAGAGGATTTGGTGCTGATCTTTGTGCTATGAGACTCATCCTCATTCTTAGAAGTAAGCATGACTGGTTGTGGATTCTCCTTTGGCTCCAATGAATCCAAGTACCTTATGGGGCAAGGTCTGATCCTTGAAGTTTTCCCACTACTCTGAAACTTAACTCCAAGAATGGAGTCTTCTTGTAGACCTTCTTGAAAAGGGGGTACATGTGAGCCGATCCTCTCTTTGTTTCCCATCTATAAACATCCGATCCTCTTCCTTGATGATTGGTGTGGAAATGATGTCATCCTTGTTCTCTTCCTTCTCCTCACCTGATGAAACAATTGGAAGATTTGAATCCTCCAATATTTTCCCAAGAGGATTGTTTGAAGAATCAATTTTTTCTTGCATGTCCTCCTCCATGGCAACAGGATTTTGATGTTGGAGGATGAATGATGGAGCAGAAAAATTGGTGATTTCCATGGGTTCCTCTCCATAAAAAAAACTTCGCCAAGTCAAATAGATAATTTTCCTCCTCATGGTCCTATTGTGCCAAGTGCTCTCCTTCCTCCATGATGAACTCTAAATTTACAACTTGTTCATCATGGTTCCTGTATGATGGAAAAGTGACATGCGAGCATGGGAATCTACAAGTACCTCTTCCTCATACCCAACCTCCCGAGGTCGTGTCAAGACAGCTAGTGGATGTTGAATGCGAATGGATACGAGAAAAGCTAATCGTAATCTTATATCCTCAATACACAATAATGGAATCTACGAATCTAAGGCAATGAAGGCCCTCCTAACCTGAATTGGTATAATGGTTCATTAAGATATAATGGCTATTCGTGAGGCTCTAATTAATGTCAAGCTTTGCCGAGATCCTGTTTCTTGTTGTTGGGTACGTGGGAATTGACTGTGGGAGCTTTGTATATATATCCGACAAGGTCATGAAAATGGTGATAAATGGTTTAATGGATTTGTAGTGAACTATGGGTGGTTTTCGTGTCTAGCCCGAAAAATATTAGATTGATTGGCTTCTATGTTTAATATGGAGAATCAGACTATAATATCTCGGTAGGAGTGGTGAGTATCTAAATACCAAAGGTTCACAAGTTCTGCTGTCAATACTTAACTGATTTTAGGCCCATTGGGTTGTGGGACTTGGGGATCACAACCGTGAGTTTGTGGTTATTGTGGACTGTTATGGTCATGTGAAGAATCAATCCCTTCTTCTAACTATCCAAGAATCGTATGCCTTTTCACCTTTTATGTTTAGAACAAGAAGTTGTATAATTTTCTCGAGTACATAACAGGTGTTATGGCAACTTGATGCGTAAGCTAGTATCTATCGCAACCAAATGTTTTCTCTCTTTTGAATTCTTACATAATCATTCAGATGTTTTATCAAGGTAGTCTATAGTTTGGATGGTTTGACCAAAATGTGTAAGCTTTGTCGTCTTCGATATTTAATCCTCTCAATTGTTTACTAATTGCTTGTAAATTTGTTGTTGCTCAAAAGACCTGTATCCTAAGGTCTTGATCTATATCAGCTAATGTTGTGGGTAGATTTAGATAAGGCACTATGGGTTCAAATATATATTCTCTAGGCTCTTTAGGTCTTGTGATTGTCATACAAAATGATTCAATTTTTAGCTAACTTTAATAAACTGATTACGAAAGAAGTATTTACACTATGCAAACATTCTTCTATTTTTGTATTTTCAATGATGTATTTCAATGAAATTGAAGAGAAGCTACTCTAGTATATTTATAAAAATGAACAACTAATCTAGCAACAGAATTTAAAACAAACAAAGTAGCCTAGTGTGGCTATTTGCACATGCGATTGTGATTTTATCCTAAATATCTAAGCAGCTATATGTTTTGAATTGAAAAGACTCTCGATCCTACCTCAGAAGTGAGGAATGAATCACAGTTTCTCAGAAACTATCAATCCCCACAGCTTCCCTGGCGATATCGAGAGTAAACTTTCGACTGAAATAAAATAATTCACTACTCTATTTGATATGTCGTAACTAGAACTTTGATAGCTCAAACCCGGTATTTTCATAACAAAGGTAAATCCATTTGTGTGTGATTTTGTCCCCTCAATGTGATCTCCTCCTTCCTTCGTGTCCTCGTGAATCCAGAAAAGCATGTATATGATAGTATCAACAGAAGATGGTATTCAAACAATGGTAGCTTTGGATATAGACCGAATACAATGCAAGTAGGAGAGTGATAGCGCAAGTGAACAGAGCTTGACTATGCAATTCCTAGTGGGATTTATTACGAGAATACAACAAAATTATATTGAGAGTTTTAGAATCTATCCTTGTGACAAAACAAAACCCAGACTTTAATGGATTCTAGTCTAGAAATGAGGCTATTCTATGCTAAACTGATTGTATGGAGTAAAGAATGGAACAATACTCAAACAAGAAGATTGAATGACTTCTAAACATCAAAGGAAAACTAATAACTGATGCAAAACATGAAGCTAGTAGAATTCTAGGCAAGAAACTCAAAGACTGGAAAATATAATTGAGAAGATGAGGGGCCATTTGCTTGAAAACAAGCTGACTATTTATAACCAAAGCATTTACCAGAGGGTAACTCCCATTTGAACTCTTTTACTATAAACAAAGGAAAAACACTATTACCAGGGAACCAAAAACATTAATGCAAGCCAAATTGGTTGAATAAAGCATGTAAAATTGAAGATTTACGTTTGACGTGATCATTGGAAGAATCTGGAAAATGCGTACAGGACCGCCACCTCATGCGTCCCCTGCCAGGTGGCGGTTTTGTCACTAAAGCCTAAAATGCAAGAAAACAGGGGGCAAAGGGAAAAAAAAGCATGCGGAGAGGCTGAGCAGGGCATGCGGGATACAAGCATATACTTGGCGAGCCTTTCTGGATTCCGAACACCTTGCAAGGAGACTGTATCATCATTGGGGCATGTGTAACATTGTTCCGGGCGGTGTAGTACCCTACAATTTTGGGTATGTACATATTGCCCCCTCAGAGAAGCGTCTTAGCCATGAAGAGGCGTAAAATGGTGGATCTAAGTATGGCGGTCCCGAAATGGGGAGTTAGGAGTTATACCTGACATGCCCGTGTGTTGAAAGTCACCATCCAAGATCCCACTACCTACAAAATGAAAAAGGGGACTCAAGTGCAAATAGATAAAACAATTTGAGAAATAAGACTAAATTGATATGAAAAGAGGACTTACCATCTACGCGGGTTTAGAACTTACCTCCGTTCGATACTCCGACCTTGCGAAAGACATTCAAAATCAAATTAAGAGGGCTATTTATATAAAACAAAGTCATTTTACTATTCATTTACGTGGATTGATTTGATAGTTTTTGAGCTCTGGACCCACGGTGATGGTTTTCGATGAGAGTATAGTCAAAATGTTTGTGGTGAGATAGTGATTATGCCTCCGAGAGAAGAACACCGACTGCGAAGTCTCAGGTTAGTTATTCTTGATTTATCATTTTTAGACCTAAAATGTGGAAATGATGAAATGTTTCTCTCTGGGGGTCATTTTTGAAAATATTAGTTTTAAACATGTCTCTGGGGGGGTGCCCATAGGGTAGGTTTCTTTTTTAGTTAAAATGGTGTATTTATTTGTTTTTGGGCATTTTTAGGGCATACAACCTCGTTTGCATTTGCGGGACAGGACCGCTGCCCTAAAGGTGGCGGTTACGATGACCTCCACCTTAGAAGCGGTGGTTACGCATGTGGTGGCGGTCCATGATAGAAAGCTAAAACAAAGCTTTCTTTTATTTATTTTTGCACTTTTAGCATTTTTACATGTTTTTAATAGTTTTTCCAACTGGAGTTTAGTACTAACTTACTCCTTTTTATGTTTTTGGGTGTATGCAGAAGAAGGAGGAGTATATTAGATGGAGCTGAAGAGGGAGTGTGATTGGCTCCCAGTAGTGTTAGAGGCACTCTCCCAGGTAGAGCGAGATACCCTTCAAGAGGGTTGACATTTGGAGGATTCCCCAGTCCCTCACATTGCGCTTGCTAGTCACATTCTATGTGAATTATTTTCATATCTTGGGATGTGGATCGAACACCTTCCAATTACCAGGGAGTTAGGGGTGAGTGGTCCATCACCCCGGAGGATGTTTACCGAATCTGTGGGTTCCGATCCTTGAGCGGTGACTATCTCTTAAGACAGCAGTTTCGAGATCCCAGGTGGTTCAATGGGCCACCTACATGGGGGATGCAGTTGTATCGATGGGATCAAAGAAGGGAGTGAGGATCCACTCTATCATTGAGTCAGACATTCCCGTGCTCCATAAGGCCATCATGGGCATCCTTGCTTCAAGACTGATTGGGGACAAGGGAGGGGTCACCCTCTTATATTGTTGGCCCCCATTATTACATAGATTGAGGGTCATGGATGTGTCTACGCTTGGGGAGTAGATATCCTCGGGACTACCTACCATGATTTATACATGGTAGTTCGATTACAGGAAAATCACTGAGCCACCCGACTCTTGTCATGAGTTGGGTGTATGAGCATATCACCCCATATGGGAGAGGTGTAGAGGTAGAGAATCTCGGGCCGTCCAGGCGGCGAGGGGCAGCGAGGTGGATGAAAGTTCTTAGAGCACCTCACTAGCCAGTGGCCTCTCTGACCACTGCAAACATGGAGGTCACTCCTTATCAGGCCATAACAGGGGTATGGGGAGAGGAGACTGTTACCTTGATTGCTTGTCAGACTACCAAACACCGGGTAGACAGGCGGAAAGGAAGCCGGAGATCCACCCCTTTGATAGAGTACCACAGCAGTTCGGCCTCCCCTATAGTGACATGCTTCCCCTGACGGGGGCAGTGTATAGATCTATTCGTGAGGCTCGGGAGGTCCTAGAGGTCAAGGTTGGACCATTGTTACTCTTGGTGTTCTTATTGTGGCTAGGAGGGTGGTATGTGCATGAGGGAGAGCCGGTGCTCCTTAGGCACCCTTACTTTGGATTACCACCGGTCCCACCCATAGTAGTGATGAGCCCATTGATGTGGACTCCGAGTTTGAGGAGTTCATAGGGGAGAGACAAAGGAGGAGACAGAGGAGATGGAGATCAGTGAGACGGGTGGGGGATGAGAGTGATCCCAAGTGGCATCGTACTCAGGAGATCCTATGGGCCGAAGGTGGAGCGGAGAACACCGAGAGGGTGACTCTGGTCTCAGAGGAGTTGCTCTCTCAGGACTTAGGTGGAGATGGCGAGTCCATTGCAGGCCATCACATTGCCCTAGATGTGGGAGAGGGACATTATTCAATGACGACGTCGGTGGTGAGGCCCGGATCCTAGAGATCCTTCTTGGAGGCCCGAGATCTCGAGTGAGTTGTCACTCTTCTCTTGACATTTGTTTTAGTTAGAATTGTCTTAGTTTGTTATTTCTTTTTGTTTTGTTTACTCTTGGTTTTATCTTTGATCATTTTCTAACTTGTTTTCTCCTTTACTTGTAGCAACTGCTGATGAGTGGTGAGACTTGATTCACCGAGTATGCACTGATACCTTGCTTCTCCCCTCGGAGAAGACTTGTGTTGAGCTTTCCGTGGACATGGGGGAGCCTTCAGCAGCTGGTAGGCATACTGATGTTTTTGCCTCTATCTGGCATGCGGCGAAGATCATGACTTCTCTCCGCGCTAAGGTAGTGGATATAGGATGACCGAGCGCTTGATGAGGAGGAGTCATTCTCATAGTGAGATGACAACTACTGGTCATGACCGTGAGCCCTCAGTGCATTTAGAGTGCCAACGTAACCGGATTCCTGGACTACTATTTTTACGAAATGAGTGGACAAAATGAAATAGCTAAATGACTAATGCAATGTAGGTAGCTATAATGTACAAGTGGTGATTTTTTATGTTTTATGCATAAAACCATTTAAGATGCAAGGAATTGACAGTTTCACTTAATTCCTCACCTTCTAGTGTGCAAAAGAGATACGCACCGTTTCCGTAGTCTTTCATGACTCTGTATGGACCCAACCATTTGGGCCAAAACTTTCTTCCTTCACCGGTTTTCTTATCGATCTGGCTGTCTAGTCTTAGAACTAGATCTCCTTCATATATTTCTCACTCATAGAATTTTTGTTGGAATGCCAAATGACATCCGGTTAGCAGATAGGCTCTGTGCCTTTGTTCAACATTTAGCATGATCTTGTCAAGGATTTCTAGTTGAGAGAGGTGTGCCTCCCTATAAGCTTCTTCATCCAGAATCCCTTGTAATGAGATGCGGAGACTGGTATTTCAACCTCAAGCGGGAGAACTCCCTTGCCCTCCTAACACCAACGAGAAAGGGGTTACTCCTGTTGGTGTTCTTATTGAGGTTTGATGGGCCCACAACGACAGATATAATTTTAAATGCCAATCTCGCTTGTTCTCCTTGACCATTTTGAGGAGAATAACTTTTAACATTTTGTTTGTCGCTTCGGCCTACCCATTGGCTTTAGGGTAGTAAAGAGAGGCCGTGTGATGGTTTATCTTGAACTTGCTACATAACTCATGGACTTCATCATTTTTAAAGGATGTGCCATTATCTGAGATAATGACTTGTGGGACACCATACCTGCAGATAATTTGGTTCAGAATGAATTTGGAAATTACTGAACCTGGTACGGTGGTGAGAGGCATGACCTCCACCCATTTGGTAAAATATTTCGTGGCTGTAATTATAAAGTTATGGCCATCAGTTGATGAGGGAGAGAGCTTCCCTATCAAGTGCAGACTCCACATGGAGAAGGGCCACGAGATCACTATTGGCTGTAGGGATTGTACTGGCATGTGAATCTCGTGAGAGAATTCTCGGCATTTGTGACACTTACGTACAAATTCCACTACATCATGCTCGAGAGTGGGCCAAAAATATCCCATCCGATGTATTTTGTGAGTGGTGGCGTGACCACCAAAGTGGCCTCCACATATCCCACTGTGGGATTCATGAAGAATCTTCTTGGATTCTTCTATGTCAACGCATCTTAGAAGCATGTCGTCGAAGGCTTTACGATAGAGGACTTGTTCTAAAACAACATATTTAGTGGTAATAATTGCGTAACCGCCTTCTTTGTTGTGATGTGGCACCTTCCGGTATGTGTGGTCTATGATAAAATTTATGATATCAGTATACCAGGGACATGTAGAGATGGGAGGCCTAGTTTCGATGAAGTATATACACTCATCAGGAAAGTCCAAATTAACTAGATCACCTCCATCTAGTGGATTGTCAGCTAGCCAGTTTGTAATGATTTCTCCCTTAACAAATTTTTGGTTTACGAATGTCAACTCGAATTCACCCATTAAGGTTATGAAACGTCTAGCATTTTTAGATAAAGACCCTTGCATGAGAAAAGTTCGTAAATGATCTGTCTTTACCATGACCCTCATTTCTTGGTTTAACATGTAATGTCTTAAACATTTTGTTAAAAATACTATGTCAAGGCATTCTCTTTCTACCTGTAGAATGTGTTTCATAATCGAGCAATGTTTGGCTAATGAAATAGACCGCACGTTCTTATTTATCATTGTCTTCTTGAGCCAAAGATGCAAAGCTAGCGAGACATGAGTGGCTCGTGAGTATAAGATCAAAGAGCGGTCTGGTTTGGGAGGCATTACTGCATGGTGGAGACAACAAGAAGCATTTAACTACTTGAAGGCTTCGTTGCATTATTTAGTCCAATCAATGTTATAATCTTTCTTTAATAATTGTTGATTGGATGAATGGAAAAACTTAAATCCAGGATGAACCTTCGGATTACACCAAGTTTTCCAAGAAATGACCTATTCGGAATCGTCCGATGGTTAGATCATTTCGAGAATAGCCCGTATTTTGGCTGGATCAACATCAATCCCTCGTGAAGATATAATGTAGCCCAGAAGTTTGCCTCCTGTCACACCAAACACACACTTCTCTGGGTTTAATGTGACACCATATTAGATTAGTCATGAGAGGATGATACAAAGCACTTCGGATGATCACAACATTTCTTGGCCTTGGCCAACAAGTCATCTACATAGGATTCCACAATTTTATGGATAAGATCGTGGAATATATATGTCATTGCCATTCCAATACGTAGCGCCAACGTTCTTAAGACCAAATGGCATGACAACGTAGCAATAAGTTCCCTAGGGAGTTATGAATGTAGTTTTGGCTTGATCCTGTTCAGATATTTTAATCTGATTATACCCTGAGAACCCATCCATGAGGGACAACAGCTTAAAATCTAGCTTGTTGCATCAATGATAATGTCAATAGATGGTAATGGGAAGTCCAAAGTAGGAAGAGGAATGTGGTATTAGGGAAAGATCTATTATGCGGTGAGCAAGGTGTAGCCCCGCATAGCCATTTAGATATTCAAGAGTGACTCTATCATTGTCAAAGTGATCTACGCTAGAAAAATCATCCTCATCTTCTCCATGAGTTAGGAGTGATTTTGTTGGTATTTTACGCACTAATGGTTCGGTAGGAAGTGATACCATGAAGTTTGTATCCTCCAACTCTCTGTTTGGGGTGAAACGGGAAGGCGAGGTTCTGCTATCGAGTCTACGAGAAGGTTCTCGATCTCGTGGGATTACTTCAATTGATACAAGTTAAACCCCTTACTTAGATCTAATACTGCTATTTTATAGAGTTATAAATGTTCAGCCCTAGTTTGATATACCTCAGAGACTTGGTTTGCAACTAATTACGAGTCTCCTAGCACTCTAATGTTGTCGACACCCATTCTTTTAGCTAGAATGAGGCCAAGGAGGAGAGCTTCATACTCAGCCCCATTTTTTGTACATTCAAATTTTAATTTAAAGGTGAAAGGTAGGATCTTTCCCTCAGGTGAAGTAAAGATCACTCCTACCCCAGCTCCAAAGCGACATCTAGCTCTATCAAAGTGGAGAGTCTAATACTTGTTTGGAAAAATGGATGTTGGGATATCTGTCGTATCTATTTCTTTTAATTCGGTTACCTCTACCATAAAAATTTCGTCTGATGGAAGAGAAGCAATTCCCAGGGTGTGTCCCATACCCATGGAATCAAATGGTAGGATAATAGGTAAGTATTTCTCCAAAAACTTGAAATTTTTTTGGTAGTCCCTAGTGACACTGTTTTTATAACATTGGTCTCATTTTTGAGTCTTGGAATGTCCTCGGTTGGATTTGTAACTTCTAACTCTATGGTGGGTATCAACTTTTCTTTTGGTTTCAAATTAATTGGTTTGATGAGTTGATTTGTTGGGATTTCAAACTCGGAATGAACACCCGGTCTTTTCTTCAAATCAGCTAGGTGTATATTGAAGTGTTTTGGGTCACCTTGTGCCACAAATATTTTCCCTAAGTGTAGAAATATTATTTCTTGGAATAACATGGAAGGGATTGCCTTCATGCGGTGTATCCATGGCCAACCAAGGATCATATTATAATTGGTTTCCCGATCTATAATATAAAACTTGGTGAGGACCGTCTTGGGTCCTAAAGTGACTGGTAAAACTATGGTTCCAATCGAAGTGGCTTTGAGGCTATCATAACCTCTTAGCGTATTTCGTGTCATGGAACAATTTGTCTCTCCATATCCTAACTTTTGAAGAAAAGTGAAGGGGACTATATTAATTGCTGCCCCATCATCAACCATTGCACGTTTAACATAATTATTGTAAACCCATACTTGTAAATGTAAAGTTGGGTCACTTCTTTGTGTAATTTTAGCGTCTGTTGGCATTTTGCTTATATTGAATATAAACTTAGTATCCTTATCCGACTTCCTCAAATGGATAAATATCAAAGTCTACATGGTTTACTTGCATTTCCGGAGGAGGAGTGATGTTGATTAAATGACCAAGGCCTAACGCTTCTAAGAGGGAAGCTCTATGGGCAGGAGAGTTCTTTAACAAATCCAAAAAGGAGATGTGCGAGAAGGTTTTAGTTAAATTGTTAATTAAATCATAGGCACCTATGGGTTTTACCAACATTTTTGACTATTTTCTGGTTCCAATGGATAGCTTGGAGTCGGTTGGGACAAATAATCCTGTGTTCTTGTTATGGTTTCTACGGGTAGCTTAGTGTCTTACTCTACCAAACCAACTATCTTGGTTTGGGGTCGAGTTCCTAGTTGGGGTGCGACTAGTGGATTTAATGAAGTTGAAGCTTCATGATCATTGTTTCCTGTTATGACACCCTTGTTTGTTCCGTTAGGATCTAGCCTATTATTGTTAGAACAGTTTGGGAGCAGATCATTAAAGATCTTGAGGGGTGCATTTTGAGGGGAAACTGCCCCTGCATAAGTGTTTGGTGTGGGTACTACAGAATTTGCTAAAAACATATCTATAAAGAGTTGTTTTTGATCTTCTAGCAAATGTTGCATGAATTTATTGTATTCATGACAAGTCCTAGTATCGTGGCCTTGAATCTTGTGGAAGCCATAATACAAATTGGGATTATAATTTCGAGGTTGTTGATTTATAATCTGTTGTGGCCTCAAAATTCGATAAGGTTACTAGTTAGAGTTAAAATTTTGAGGATGTTGCTTTTGGTTTTGATTTTGATATCCAGCTGAGTTTTGATTTGGACTTTGTGTTTGGATTTGTCATTGTTGTTGTTTCTTTGTGTGGATGATTAAAATCCACCGTGTTGATTGTTGGAGTAAAATTGTTATTTTGTTGATTATTAACAGGTGGTGAAATGTTTACAACGTTTGCCCTTTTAACTTGGTTAGTTACTCCATCTGTTGTAACTCTGCGGTTCTTGTTAAGGATCTTAGGTCCTTGATTAGCATTCCTAGTATTAGGATAGGCCACGGTGTTTTGATTGGGAGTGGTTAATTTCCCATTTGTCCCATATGTCTTATGACCACTATCTATCGCTGCTTGGTCGATTCGGAGAGCACTCTCGAGTACTTCATCGTAAGTTCTTAGTGGGAACTTTTAGACTTCTTCCTTTATCTCTCTATTGAGAGAATTAAGGAATAAATCACATAGTTCCATTTGATCCATGTTTGGAGCACTTGCTGATGAATAGAGGATCGTACGTCACCTTTGAATAAAATGAGCAAATGGATTCATTATGTTCTTGTTTAATATGTAAGAATTCCCTGATTCCTATTCTTAACAATTTGTTCATGTCAAAAGCTTTGATGAATTCTGACACGAGTTGTTTAAATGAGTGTATCGAGGCTTCAGGTATTTTGTAATACTAATCAAGGGCAATACCTTCTAAGGTCTTAGGGAATATTTTAGCAACAACCCCATCCTAAGGGAGTAATTCCCGTATGGTTATGGCATAGGCCTTAATGTGTGCATTTGGGTCCCCTTCCCCTTTGTATTTGGGTAAATCAGGGAGAGGTCTTGGAAGCATAACACTTCGTATGGTGAAGTCTAGGGGCTCTTTTAAATATTCTGAATAAGTCCCTACTGCGTAGGCCTCGACCATCGATGGGGCTTGCTGAGGGGGTTGAGGTGGAATGGGTTGTTGATATGGCATAACATATGCGTTTGTAGGGACATAAGGGAATCCTTGTGGTTGAACAAACATCCCGAGAGAAGAGAACATGTCTCCTTGTGGTGAATTTGAATAAATGTTTAAGGAGGAACATTGTTCGGTATGGGTTGTTTGGTGCCAAGCCGGGAGGTGTCATGTTTTCAACTAGAGCAAAGGCATTTGAGAACGCGGTCCTAGTTGGTGTTTGCTGTGGGTGACTATAAGGATTTTGAGGAGGCATGCCTAACGTGCCTGTTCCTGTAAGGAGGTCAACCTGACTAGGATGATGTGAAGGGTTGGGGATTCCTGTTTTCCCAAAGTATGAATTTTGGTTTACTTGAGCAAGTTCCAACCCTCTAACCTTTTCAGCTAAGGCTGAAATGACCTCCATTAAGCGAAGACGCAGTGCTTTGCCTTAAGGGTGTTTGTTGTATAGCTTAAGGTTGTAAAGGGGTATGATACCCTACTATGATTTGATCGTTATCCTGCCAAGCTTCACCAAGGGTATTTCCCATAGGTGGAGGAATGGGGGTGTTTTCTGGAATATGGTATCGATCGTATTTGTAAATTCCCTATAGGTGGATACATATTTTGGAAGTTTTGTTCACTTTTAGTGAAGCGTGCTAAGTACTCCTCATCCAAAAAGGGGAGTGGGTCTGATTGTCTACTAATATGTGGTCTGAACAAGACTTGAGGAGATGAAGCAGATTCTCCAGTAAACGTCATATTGTTAGAGCCTAAGGGCTCTGGTTGTTGTGTTTGTGCAAGCTGATCAAACTCCTCAATTCGAACAAAGAACTTGAGCTAGTTCTTTGAGGGGGAGTTTGTGACAAGTAATTACTTGAATAGTTATCAGCCCATGCAGAAAGTGAGGGCGATGGTTGCCTATTTGTTTGGCTATAACTTGCTTCAAGACCTGAGAGAGGTCTACCATATGCATCGTATCCTGACATATTTAGGGGGTATATGAATACCCGCAGAATAATGGGAAAGAGCGAAGGTGGATGGAAGAAAGGAATACGAAAGAGAAATATTAGTTTGTTCACGTCAGGTTCACCAATTTTATACGATGGAAAAGTGACATGCGAGCATGGGAATCTACAAGTACCTCTTTCTCATCTTGACCTCTCGAGGTCATGTCGAGATAGCGGTGGATGTTGAATGCAAATGGATACAGACAAGCTAATCGGGTAATCTTATATCCTCAATACACAATAATGGAATCTACGAATCTAAGGCGATGAAGGCCCTCCTAACCTGAATTGGTGTAATGGTTCATTTGGATATAATGGTTGTTTGGAGGCTCCAATCATTGTCAAGCTCTACCGAGATCCTGTTTCTTGGTTATTGGGTACGTGGGAAGTGACCTGTGGGAGCTTCGTATATATCTTCAGACAAGGTCATGAAAATGGTGATAGGCGGTTTAGTGGATTTGTAGTGAAATATGGGTGGTTTTCTGGTCAAGTCAAAAAATATTAGATTGATTGGCTTCTATGTTTAATACGTGAACTGTACTATAATATCTCGGTGGGAGTGGTGAGTATCTAAATACCAAAGATTCATTCGCAAGCCGGTGTCAATACTTAACCGATTTGTAGGCCCATTATGTTGTGGGACTTGGGGATCATAACCATGTGATTGTGGTTGTTGTGGACCTATTATGGTCATGTGAAGAATCAATCCCTTCTTCCAACTATCCAATAATCGTATGCCTTTTCAGTCTCTATGTTTAGAACTAGAAGTTGTATAATTTTCTCAGAGTACCTAACAGGTGTTCTGACAACTTGAATGCGTAAGCTAGTATCTATGTCAAAAAGGAGGTCTCCTTTAGGTTGTGGAACTAAAGGATTGTAACCAAATGTTTGCTCTCTTTCGAATCCTTGCACAATCATTCAAATGTTTTATCAAGGCAGTCTATAGTTTGGATGGTTTGACCAAAATGTGTAAGCTTTGTCGTCTTTGATATTTAATCCTCTCAGTTGTTCACTAATTTCTTGTAAATTTGCTTTGTTGCTCAAAAGACCTGTATCCTAAGGTCTTGATCTATATCAGCTAATGTTGTGGGTAGATTTGGCTGAGGCACTATGGGTTCAAATATATATTCTCTAGGCTCTCTAGGTCCTATGATTGTCATACAAAATGATTCAACTTTTAACTAACTTTAATAAACTGATTATGAAAGAAGTATTTACACTATGCAAACATTCTTCTATTTTTGTATTTTCAATGACATATTTCAATGAAATTGAAGAGCAACTACTCTAGTATATTTAGAAAATGAACAACTAATCTAGCAACAAAATTTAAAACAAACAAAGTAGCCCAGGTGTGGCTATTTGCCTATTTGCGCGATTGTGATTTTATCGTAAATATCTAAGCAACTATATATTTTGAATTGAAAAGACTCTCGATCCTACCTCGAAGTGAGGACCGAATCACAGCTTTCTCAAAAATATCAATCCCCACAGCTTCCCAGCGATATCGAGAGAAAACTTTTGACTGAAATAAAATAATTCACTACTCTATTTGATATGTCGTAACTAGAACTTTGATAGCTCAAACCTGGCATTTACAAAATAGTGGTAAATCTAGTTTTGTGTGATTTCATCCCCTCGAGTGTGATCTACTCGCTCCTTCTTGTCTTCATGAATCTAGAAAAGTGTTTATATGATAATATCAACGAAAGATGGTATTCGAAGAATGGCAACTTTGGATATAGACCGAATACAATGCGAGTAGGAGAGGGATATTGTAAGTGAACAGAGCTTGACTATGTAATTCCTAGTGGGATTTATTACGGGAATACAACACAAGTGTACTGAGAGTTTTAGAATCTATCCTTGTGACAAAACAAAACTTGTAACTTTAATGGATTCTAGTCTAGAAATGAAGCTATTCTATGCTAAACTGATTGTATGGAGTAGCAATGGAACAAGACTGAAACAAGAAGATTGAATGACTTCTAAACAACAAAGGAAAACTAATAATTGATGCAAAACATGAAGCTAGTAGAATTCTAGGCAAGAAACTCAAAGATTGAACAATAGAATTGAGAAGATGAGGGGCCATTTGCTTGAAAACAAGTTGGTTATTTATAACCAATGCATTTACCAAAGGGTAACTCCCATTTGAACTCTTTTACTATAAACAAAGGAAAAACACTATTACCAGGGAACCAAAAACATTAATGCAAGCCAAAGTGGTTGAAGAAAGTGTGTAAACCATAAGATTTACATTTGATGCAATTGTCGGAAGAATCTAGAAAATGCGTACAAGACCACCGTCGTATGCAGGTGCTGAGTCACGAGACTGCCGCCCATGCAGGGCGGCGGTCATGAGACCACCACCCAGGTAGGGTGGCGGTTTCATCACTAAATCCTAAAATGCAAGAAAATAGGGGCTAAAGGGCAAAACAAAGCATGTGGAGGCTAAGCGGGGCATGCGGGATACAAGTGTATACTTGGCGAGACTTTCTGGATTCCAAATACCTTGCAAGGAGACCTGTATCATCATTGAGGCATGTGTAACATCGTTCGGCTGTACAAGACCCTACAATTTTGGGTACGCATAGTTCCCCTCATCCTCAATGATGAAGTTTGAGAGGTCAAACTTTTCCTCATCATTAGAATTTAGGGAGGAAGTCTTGAAGATTCTTGTGTGGCATGCTCTGCATTCAAGACCTCTAGTTCTATGTGGTTCTCCTCCATATGATCCTCTTTAACTAAACTTGTAGTTGTTTGTTCTTCCTCTTCCTTGACTGATTGTGTAGTTAAAATATCCACCTAAATCTTCTCAAGAAAAGTTTCATTATAGATACTGCATTCAGAGCACATATATGGTTGATCTTCTTATTGTTCCACTTCTGCTACAAAATCAGCCTCAACCACCACTGGTTCTTCAACCTTGACCTCCTATGAAGGCTTGACCAGCAAGGGAACCTTATCAATTCCAAATCTCAAAGTCCAAACTCTTCCAATATTTTATCATTTATCCTCTACTAGGATCTTCTTCCTGCTTCCCTTGGCTAGTTTTCTGATTTTCATCTTCCTACGATGGATTTGGGAATGTGAGAGGAGAGGTGGGTGAGGTTACAACTAATTTTTTTTTTTTTGGTGGTGGAGGAGGTATAACTTCTTGTTTCTTTTGTGGGGATGGCTGTTTGGAAGGGAAAAGTGTAGAATAATTGAGGTGAGATGGAAGATTAAAGGATGGAGAAGGGGACTCAACACTTGGTGCAACATGTAATGGTATTGAAAGTTAACCTTTCGAAATGATAAAGGTTTGTAAGGAGAAAAAGAAGAACTAGGAGTTGGTGATTGACTTACCCATTGACAAGGTTTTCTTGCATTTTTCTCAAATGCTTCTATCTCTTCAGCCCATTGTGCAAGTTGTGGCAACATTTTAACCATGAAGTCAAGTTGTTGCTGAAGGTTGTAATGTCTTGGAAAAGGGCCTTCCCACAGACAAGGTGATCTATAGCCAATATTGAATGCCTTCATTTGTGTTGTAGCCTAGGATTAAACCATGTTTTCCTCCATTATTTTAATCTTATCCTACACATCAGCACTCTCCGTGCAACCGCTTCCATCATAGGCATATCCCTCTTCTTAATAGGCTCCATATCTAAACTAATCTCGACATTTTTCATAGGGGTAATCATAATGGTTTTGAAATTGATCATATGATTGATTTGGAGGAGTTGGGAAGTACATTGGAGGTTGGTTGTAGTCTTTGCAAGTGTGAATTCCTCGTAGGGAATGAAGTCATGATTGCAAAACTTCATGCAATGGAAGAAAGTGTAAATATGTGGAAAGAAAGATGAATGAAAATGGATGGAAGAAAGGTCTGAAAATTGGATAAATGGGTTGTTTAAACTAGATGGAGTCACCAGATATGCTTGATAGTGCCTCTAAAGGTTGAAACCTTCACCAAGAGCACATCAAACTTGATGAAGTGAAGATGTAAACCAAATTCCACACCTATGAAATGTATAGCTTTCACCTACTACTCCCATCGTGCATGCCAAAAACTGTTATCACAAAAAGTAGCACCTTGAGATTTGGCAATGTAAATATCTACTATTTTCTAACATGGGGTTATCCCTTAAGCTGTGGGACTTGCAAACTTGATATAACCCTCCGGAGAAGGCCAACTTCCTCTTCTTAATATAATGCTAAACTACTCCTACTCCTAGAAAGTAAAATGTAGCTAACTAAACCTAAACTAACCATGTCAAGGAACCAGGGGAGAGAGATAGAGGGTTAGAAAGTTGCATGAAAGGAAAATCCTAAGTTAAAAGGTGGTGATAGCACCAGAAAAAAGGTGAGATACACTCTAGTGAGGGAGAAAGAGAAGAAATGAAGAACAAAGAGGCCAAACATAAGTGAAACAGACCCAAAGATTCATTTACCATCTGTTCTCACATGAAACATAGAATAATGAACTTGCAAGGAGAAATACATGCACAACATAATGTAATAAGTAAAAGAGAGGCAAGGTTGCAACTAAAACAAGCAAGGATAGACAAATGTGTCACAAAACAAGATTTATTGCAATAAAAGTATGCACAAACCATTACAGTTGTAGAGGAAGGCACAAGAACACATTGTCAAGCCCAAAATGAAGGTTTGATGGCTCACAACTACTTTGGAACAAATTTTACAGAGTTCCATTACAGTTTTTGAATGTCCATCCTTTCAAAATGAAATATTTTACAATATATAGCTCGAATGAAAGAGAAGGAAGAAAGAGAAGAGGGAAAAGAGAAGGGGCACAACTTTTCTAGACTTCAACCACCAACAATTTGCATTAAAATCCTTTGTAAATCACATGTGCACCTTACAGAGCCATCATTTAGTCTATTTCATCTTGTAGAAGAAAATGAAGCCATGCCTCATCAATTATGGTGGTTGAGCTACTTGATTTGATCATTTACGTGCCCAAACAATCCTCTTCTACCTATAAAATCCGTGTTTACTAGTTTGACTCACTAAACACCACCAAAATTAGATTTTTATGATGTCAAATTCAAGGGCTCGATGAGAGATTTCCAATGATATAAGATTTGTGTGATTTGGAGCTTGGGATCAAAAGATATGGGCATTTGAAGATTTTCCTATCGGAGGCACAAAACAATGACATGTGGCAACCTTTAATTAGTTCAGGGATTGGCCTCTACTAATGCGTACTTGTTTTACCTTTTACCAAGTGTCAGTCTCCCACTAGTTTGCAATATCATGCTTTAGTTCCCTGCTCACAATCTATCATTTTTCTTTTACCTTGGCTTTGGCTTTATGAAAATACGGGCCAATAAAACTTTTCCACATTCCTTTGGATGTCAGACTTACCTTTCCTTTGTCACCTATGTGACACATGGACCAATGAAAAGGCTCCATGATCTTTCACATTTCAGACCTTGTCACGCCCTTAGAAACATGAGCTAATAAGAAATGACCGTGTTTCTTCATAATTTTCCCCTTGACTGACCATTGCAAAGTGTGAGCCAATAGAAAGGATCCACACATTGATGCGCTGTCAAACCTTTCTTTGAACCCCACTTACAACTGTGAAATGTGAGAAAATTAGGAAGCTCCATGTTCCCATAGTGTAAAAACTCACAATATTTCTTCTTCATGTTTGGATATGATTGGATGTGCCTTCACATTTGTCAGACTACGAAAGGCGAGCTAATGTAATGGCATCAAAAAGCTCTTCGCATCGCAATTTCTAATTCTAGAGGACTTAGAAACTTTTTGGATTTTTAGTTGGTTGTCACTATCACATGGTCCTAGACCACGAAGCTTCGCGCCATGTGTGCTTGTTGAAGCCAACGCTGAATTTGATGGGAATTTGAATGGCAATCGATTTTATAACCAACCCGTCATTGTGTTAAACCGCACTTCGACGGGTTTTGAATACCAATGGCCAGTGTATTTGGGAAGTGCAAATTCACGGCCGTTTGACCGTCACAGAGCTGGAAAAATGGATAAGTCCATTTTTAAGGTTGTTAAAGCCAAAATAACCTAGGGGGTAATTTTGGATAACAAGAATACTAAAAGATGATTCGTTGCCTAAAAATAACATGAGAAGATTCTTCATTAATACTCAATCACGGAAGGTAGGATTCTTCATACAAAGGGACCAACCAAGGAAAATAGTGAAAGTGTAAAGAATGACCATTGAAGTTGAATATGACCTTAAACTATCTTGGAAATCAATAAACCTTCAAAGGGTAAGGCTAGACATCCTGGAGATGAGAGAACTGATCCAATATTACGAAATGGTTAAATGAAATGGCATCGTTGAAGAGGGAAATTTTCCAATGAGGACCCCATTAAATTCTAGGCTGAAATAAGATTTCAAGAGAACCTCGAATGATTTCCTTTGAGGCCCCACTCATAAATACAAGTTGCAAAAATCAAGAAGACGAAGAAGAGATTGAATAAGAAAGTGAAGGTGGTGATCTCCTATAGATTCAATAAGTAGAGAATTATACATAGATGAGATTCCATGAATACTTTGGAGGTAATGAAGATGATGACACAAAGGCACTTAGCCTCTCATGTGCGTGTTCAACCACTCTCGCCTAAAAGGAGCTCCTTCCTCCACTATTGTTGTAAAGAAGAAGAAAAAAGTATCCTCATGTGGTGACTCTACAAAACAAAACAATCAATCTAGGATATCCACTTCCACCTTGTATGAAATATGCATTGGAGGAACCTCATCCTTTAGCAAGTAAGAGGTCACCTACTAGTTCAAGTAATTCTTCCAATGCTTCTTCTAACTTTAGATCCACTCCTAAAAAAATTATTACTTTAAAAGTTCCTAGTGTACCTTTCAAAATACCCTCCATTCCCCAAACATCTACCCCTACTTTTGAGCATGTCCTAACTCCTAAAGAATTGTCTTCACCTCCCATGTCCACATCTTCTCCTTTTGACACCATTAAACATGCAAACAAAACCAAATTAAATATTACCGAAATTGAATATTTGTGGACTTATCCTAAGAAATTCAAGAGATTTATCTCACATATAAGGAGTAACAGTTCAAAACTTGATAATGTGACCCCTAGCTCTAAAGGCCTATTACTGAACCCACTTGCACCTCCATCATAGAACATGCTTTCTCTAAGTGCATTAAAGATTTATAAGGTTGAACCTTCCTATATCTCCATTCTTATCGGGAATACATATTGAATACTTACATAATAGATTCATGTGCCTTTGATAATGTAATGCTGTAAATGTTTCCAATGCTCTCAAACTCACCATGACTCATCTGGTGGCTATTTTTACTCTATGGAGTAAAAATATGTCCTACTTGTATTGAAGGTCAAATATGTACAGTGGTCCTTGCCAACTAGACAATAAGGTTTCAATGGTGATCTTATTAGCGAAATCCCATCTTCATTTGGAATTTTTCTAAGTAAAAGTTTATACCAACAATGGGAGGTAGGATCCAGATGATTTGGTCTTCCACATCCATTATAGTTAAGTGATACATGGAAAAAATACTTCCAGAGAAGAATATTAGGTACACGGTGTAAAAGGTAGGGAATCCAGAGCCAACATCTTATACCAAAACAACAGGAGGATGAATCTCTTTGTATCAACCGAGGAGGAGGATGAGAATCCCATCCCGATAGGACTAAGCATTTATTCCCGAACGGTATGGATCTTGAAGAAGAATTGAGGAAATTTTAGTTGTAATAGGATAACCATGAATTACCTAATGATGTGGGACATGAGGAAGAATAAACGGTTCTCGGTGAATTTCAAATGTATAAGACAACTAGTGTGCATATTCATGAAGAAGAGATATTAGCATTCCCATTTACAGATGAAGATTCTCTTGATCATGTTGAAGATCCAAAGACAATTTTGTGATGAGCCCTCAAAAGGTTTGAAATAACACTATATGTAAGAACTCCTAAGAGTTGTGGAAGAGACAAAATACCCCTGAGCTCAGTCTCAAATTGTGAGGAAGGCTATGGATCTAAAAGATAAACATAAATCCAATTTGGAAACCATAATCGATTTAAGGTTGGCCATGATGAAGCAAAGTATGGTGAAGAATTTGATGACCCTCATAAGCTAATAGGTGATGGATGTAATAAAGAAGTTGAATTTTTCTCCTTTCTGCTCAAGAATAAGATACTCTATGGGATGAAAAATTTGAGACTCAAAGTTTCAAGGTCCCCAAGTCAAGGCTCCCCTTAACAAAGAAGAAAAATATATGAGCCTTTTTTTTAGCATTTAAAAAAATGATAAAAATAATCTTTATCCCTCTATATCTAGTTCAATATAAATAAATTTATGTGCGGTAATTTGGCAAGAAATAATTCATGAGTTCATTATGATCCACTTGGAAGTAGTTTCTCCCAGAGGACTAAAAAGCTTATTTTTAGGACTCTTGCACCTAAAGAACACATCCCGGGATGTACCAAGAAGAGATAATGCCTCTAAATAGTGTGTGACATAGCTATAAAATCATCTAAGGCATTTTAGGAAATTTCTGGAAGAAAATCAATGTTTAGGAACAAGTTATGTGAAACCAGGTCTTTGTGAGCAAGGTATTGGGAAATGCATGTTCTGAAAAATCTAGTCACCTTGTTTAAAGAGTTTCATAGGCATCGTAAAAGTTAAAATATAATACCATGGGAATTGTAGAGATAACAGAGCCTAATTCAAGTTGGAATCATCAAAGAAATATTTTCGAACATTAAGAGGTGGAAAGTTGTCCGATAGTGTGACACAAAGGTCTTGGTATAAGGTGTAACTTCCTTCAAAGGTTTCAGGATCCTATTGAAGATTTGTGAGCCCAAAAAAATATCAAATGAAATTATATTTAATTATCTTCATGACCCATATGATGTGTTAGTCCTTAGTGATCGTAAAATCTTCGTACAACTTAGTATACTTGCACACACCTTGAGACAAAAATGTGTAAAAATTGATGAAGAATTCATTTTCATGACTTCTAAATTGGCTCATTGGATTCATTTTCACTTTTACATAAGGATTTGTATATTGGACAACCAATTTTCGTCAAATTTTGACCCCGAATGAAGAAAACAAGTTTGGTTGGGCATCCGGCATATGCAACTAGGTGGTTGCATTATGCAAACGAAGTGTCTAGAGTATGAAATTGGGCATCTACATGATTTTAAGCCTCTACAAGATGCAATGTCTGTCAGATGATTTTTCACTTCGTGAGGTCATAATCGGGCATCTAGGGGATGTAACCAGGGCGTCGAAAAAATGCATTCGTGTGACCAACTTGAAAATGTAGTCATGTGTCCATGAAAATGGAGTCGGATGTCTGCAGTCATCTTCCATCTCCCTATATTCCAAACCCTCATTGAAGATGCATTTTTCCCTAATTTTCAATACTTGGAATATGAAAAGACAAGAGTAATGAATGAACATGAAAAATCATCGGGGAATGTGAGAAGCCAAAGGTTGGGAATTTGAAAATCCGAAGGTGATGAAGGAACTTGAAAATTCATGGCGAGAATGTGAAAGGCCAAAGTTTGGAAATTTGAAAAGCCAAAGTTCACGAAGTAAAAAAATCATGCAAGGGAGATGAAAGGGAATTCATAATGTTATAAATAGGAATGGAGAATCCATTTCAAAGGGATGGTTAATGCTTGTTTACTAACTCTCACTGTCTTTCTAGAAGCAAGTGCCTTCATTTCTTCTATTTCTTATCTACTATTGTTCTATCTCCATCTCAACTTGTACTCCGAAGCATTGTAAATTGTGTAACATGATGCAATAATACTTTGTATTTCTTATTGATTGTTCCTCTTTCTTTGCAAATGGTTTCTTTTGATTGATGCAAGTGAAATGTTCTAGTTTTAATGCAACAAACTTTTCTATGCTATTTGTTGATTAAAATCCCTTTCTTATTTTTCTCTCCTATCTCCCTCACTAAGAAAATTTATTCTCTTTTATTGAATACAAGAAATTTCCATAGGTTCAGGGAAGTATTTTTGTGTGATCCCCAGTCTTTGGGCCATCCCAAAAATTATTTTAGATTGTTTTCAATAAATGGAGCTACCCCATTCAAGAAGAGGGACTCGGTCATGCACACTATTGGTGAGAACCTAATAACTTTCCCACTCAAAAAATTATTTAACGAACAAGAATACCCTAAGAATATATCGTCATCTGATCTAGAGTCAAATTGACCTAGGTTTTTTCAGTCCTCTTGATGAAGCATTTGCACCCAAAGACTCTAAAATGTTCTACATTTGTAGGTCTGCCTTTCCATAACTCATATGGGGTTTAATCACTATTTATCCTTATCTGAAATCTATTGAAGATGTAGACAGTTTAACAAATTGCATCTTTCCAATATCTATCGTAACTTGTATTCATTGACTATGGTCCTATCCATCTCCTAAATAATTTTATTCCTTCTTTTTGCCACACCATTTTGTTGAGGTGTCCTAAAAGCTTAGAATTTCCTCCTAATACCATGAATTTCACAAAAACCATCAAATAAATTAGACCAAAACTTACATCCTCTATCTAATCTAATGCTTTTGATCCTTCTTATCTTCTAATTTTTAATAAGTGCCTTGAATTTCTTGAATATGTAAAGTGCTTCAAATTTTTTTCCTTAGATAAGAAACCCAAGTGTACCTTGTATAATCATCTCTCAAAGAACATAAATTAATAATTTCTTGATGTAATTTCAGTCCTTATGGGTCCAAAATATTAGTGTAAATCAATTGTAAATGATTTTTGGTAAAGTACTATTCTTTTTATTTGAATTTTATCCTTGTCTGCTTCCCATGTAAGTATGCTTTGCATAGAGTGTTTTCTGGTTTGCTGATTTTTGGCATTTTCTTGACACAATTTTTGGAGCTTATCTTAACAATATTGTCAAAGTTCACATGTCCTAATATTCTATGCCATGGCTATTTGTCATCTAACTTGTTCACAAGGTATTTATCATTGTTGATCTCTTTCGAGTGTACATGTGGTTTTGATTCCTTTTATCTTTTCCTACTATCTTACATGTTTCCTTTTTCATGATCTTACATCATTTATCGTCAAAATTTAGAGTGTGCCCTTATTTGCACATTTGACTCACATTTAGAATATTATGTTTTAGTCCCTTAACATACAAAACATTCTAAGTTATGGTCTTTCCATTATATAAGCTTAATGTACCTTTGCCAAAATGTTTATAGTTATATTGTCTCCAAATCTAACTTAACCATAAGCATGTTTTTCAAGTGAGATAAACTTACTCTTATAACTAGTCATGTGGCTAGACCAAACACTATCAATATACCATATCAAAACTTCATCTTGAGTGTGGAAAGTAGTTTGATAAATCTGGCATTATTCATCTTTTTCCCTTTAATCTACAAAACACAACACCATAACATACTCCTCCTTATCTTCTTTCTCAACTTCATAATTATTGAAAGCAGATGTGTGATGGAGATAGAGGGGATGAAGTACATACATCAAATATGGAATCACATATGTCAAAACCCAAAGGTTTTAAACATGATATCCTTCTAAACATAGGTAAACCTAGATCGCTTGTCGTAATTGTACTTCAAGGATCTCCTTTAAGTTGTTAGAATTGTTTTAAAAGGACCTTGCTTTGATACCAATTATTAGAAGCACAATGAACTCGAGGGGGGTGAATCAATTTTTTAAAACATTAATTAGTTGTCTTATATTTCATACACCATTCAAAACATCAAATCAACATACATCAACCTATAAGAGCATATTAAACATGATCAATCATACACATGAATGGGAGAGTACAAAAGACAACAGATACAAAGTGGATAAACATTAAGGAGAATAAAACCCACTAAAACTTCTGAATATATTACTCAATTAAAAACTTGCATTAATATGACACATCACACAAGATTTTTTTAGTGAGGCACCAACCCCACAAGGAGCATCAACCCCTATTTAGCAAGGCACCAACCCTGTAAGGATAATAAAACCCCATAGGATGACCAATCACCAACTCATAAATCTGAAGATGAATATCACCTAATTCTTGTTTCCCATACAACTGATTGTGATCACCAATTCGGCTCATACACCTCAAAACCCTCTCAAACAAATTTCTCACCCACTTCACTCATTCTTTCTCCTTCATAAAATGATTAGGTATAGTGACCTCAAGGAACTTTTACTATTCCATTCTCACCTTATCATGCTTCTTTTTAACTCTGTATTTTAGCCCTCTAACACTCTCTTTCAACTCCTCTATCTTGTTCACCCTTATATTCCTCCACTAGCTCAAATGAGCAAAATACATTCATTTTATATACATGAAACAACTCATAAAAACCTCTAGATCAAAAATACCATTAAGTTCAGTCATAAAAACCTTAATACACACCTACACACTCATATAAATTTACATGAAAGGACCATATGGGTCATAATTAGACTAAGACATTCAACATGCACAACTAGGCCTAAATGGCTAGTTTCATCTCCACCGAATACATCATGGAATACAAGGGAAAAGGAAGCTCATGTCACGACTCCAAAATATCCACACATATAAAGGAAACCATCTAAACACATTACACAAGATCAGAACTGTACGAAATAAAATCAACACATGACCTTCTTTGCACCCGACTTCCCGAGGTCATGCCGAGACAACCGGTGTAGAATAGAAATGGATGTATATGTGTGGTGATGGTGGATAAGATAATGAGACAACCTTATATCTTCAACACACAATATTAGGATATGCAAATCTAAGGTAAATAATTCTCTCCTAACTTGAAGTGGTGTGATGGATCGATCTGATATAATAGTTTCGAGAGACTCCAGTCAATATCGAGCTCTACCGAGATTCTATTCATTAGTTGTTGAACACGTGGAAAGTGACCTGCGGGCGCCTTATATAGATTTCTAGACAAGGTCATGGAAGTGAGAATGAGAGGTGTAATGAAACCACAAGGACTATGGATGATTTTTTAATCTAGTCTAGAAATTCTTATCCTGATCGGTTGTTATGTTCAATAATGAAAGTTGTGCAATGATATCAGGTGGAAGTGGTGATGACCTAAATACTAATGTACACAAACCATTTTCGAAGTTTAATTGGTCAAAGACGCTCGTTGGGTCATGCAGGACCTAAGGATCACAATTGAAAACTTGTGGGGTTTATGGTCCTTATATGGTCATGTGCGTAATTAAACCATGTTACCAGGAGTAGTCTAATAATTGTAGGATTGATTAGTTGTGATGTTTAGCATGTTTAGTTGTCCTATTTTCTTAGAAAACCTAGCAGGTGTGCGTAAAACTTGTAAGCATAAACCTGTATCAATGTCAGTCAAGAACTCTAGCTTTGTTGGGTTGTGGGACCAAAGGATCACAACCGTACGTATTTTCTTGTTGTGGGCCCTTGATGGTCATACGGAATGAATTGAAATTATTTTGGTAAAACAAACTATCAAAGGAAATTTAATCTATGTTTTTGGTGTTTTCACAATATATTAGAGAAAAACAATAAAAGCAAACTAATATAATAAAAGTAAATGTTTTTTATCTTTTCTGGTTTTTTCAATACTTCTAATCTAATAAATAAAACTGAATACAAAAATTTAGCTAGTTATAGATAATTATCTATGTGAATGTGTGAATCTAGATCTAAAACAACTAATATAATATAATAAAAAACACTTCAAACCCTACCTCAGAGGTGAAGAACAAATCATAACCCTAGAAGAGCTATTATCCTTAGATTTTTGAAGAGATATGTTCCTTGGGTTTGTTCAATGTAAATCCAAAACCCAAGGAACATCACAAACCACGTTAGAATTCATGAATCACCCCATAGATTCATCAAAACATCTATGCCTTCTAGGATACACATGCTTCCTAGAAACCAGTCTTGGAAACTTGATATTATCACACCTGTGTTGACACTTTCAAGACCTCTCAATACATGTAACATGATAAAATTGAATCCTTAATAACCCTCCAATATATATAAATCATTAATCAAGCAAATATATTGGTCTTCTATACCAATTACACCAAAGAACCATTAATTTCCTTAAACCCTGTCAAGCAGGTCAACTTATGACCTCATTCTTGTCAACCAATCTGACTTGCAGATTTCAAAAAAATCATGAATCATATTGAATTGGATGTGTAAAACACCCTCATATTAATTAAACACCTCTACTTATTACACACATGCCCAAGAACTTCCTTTCACCATGACCGTAAAAAATTGCCCATTATGCCTTAAAACATTCTTCATTTTTGGACCTATGCAGACCTCCAAATGGATTTGAAAAGGTATGAAATCAACTCAAACATGTATCATTGCTTCCCTTATACTCAAAACATTAATTCATATAATGTTTCAAATGGAAAACCTAAAAGAAAATCAAACTTTCCTAAAATCATGCAAATATGAGTGGGTTCCACCTTCTCTTAAGACTCCAAACCATGGCCATCGAAAGTTGGGAGTGACATTTCCATCCTCCAATCATAAAATTTTATGATCCAATGCCATTATATCTCACGCTAATCATTTTTTTCCATCAAATAGACCAATTCTCATTTCTTTGAACTTTTTGAATCTTTCCAACCACCATGACTTTCCTAACTAGGTCATGGAATTAGGTATAGTTTATACCTAAATAGAGTAGGTGAGCATTATGTATTTTCTTCAAGTCACTTAAAAATTTCTTGACATATTTAATAAAATAGGTATGACTCCTCTGCATTCCCTCATAAACCCACAAAGGTATGCAACTGACCTTCATAATTGCAGTTAGACCACCAAGCACCTAGACTAGGTCTAGATGAAGATCTACAAACCATGATCACACCTTACAACCACCTTCTGAGAATTTTATAAGTTTCTCAACACACTACCATAATGTTCTTCATACCTCTACCATGCTTCAAAATCCTCCATGCATCTATATCCTTCATGTGCCACTACTCATGCTAAATAGTCCTCCTTGCTAGACCTACTAGACCAAACAACTCTCACCATTTCCACTCTTATGACGTGTCACTTCTTGTCTTCCAAGGTCATCATCACTACAAACATTAATTTCCCATCTCCCATCTCCCATCTCACCATCTCCCATCTCGCTTGCACTCCTTCTCATCATCCTTTATCATTAATTTCCTTGCACATTTTACATAAATGAAAACACTAGCACACACATTCCAACATAAAACTCATTACACAACTTAGTAGTCTGTTAGGATCACATATATACATATTTTATTCATAATACTCTTTAGGTAGATTGGAGGCTATGAGGATAAAATCTTTACAAATTTTCATTGTAATTTTTTTTTGTATATGTGTTTGGTCATTATGTTTAACATATTTATAATCAATACGAAAACAAAAAATCTTAAACCCCCTCTCCTCCTCCAACCAAACAGGTTCTACGTAGCAGTGAAAAAGACAAATAATTAGCCATTACAGAGAGACTTTTTTCTATTAGTCATACTTCCTCGGGCACCTTTGGAAACACTAGTCTGTAGGCTTAGATAAAGAAACATGATGTGAGAATCAAGACCCTTGGAAAGGACATAGCTCACTTACTCAAAGAGAGGACTAAGGAAAAGTAGGTTCCTGATAGTAATCCTATGCTTGAGGAAAAAATTGAAGCAATTACTAAGAAGCAGAAGGATATGGAAGAGGAAATGGAGAAGATTGTCAACAAGCAACTTAACCAATTAACCATCCATAAATCCCTCCTGGACCTCGTCGAATTTTAAGTCAAACAGTGCATGTGAACTCGTCATCAATTCCTTTAGGGATTTGGAAGGGAGGGAAAGAAAATAAACTTGAAATTTATACCATTAACAAGGACCCCTCTCAACACACTTCCCTCAACCTATTTAAAGCTATAGAGGAGACAAACTTCTTTAAAAAATCTCTCACATGAAGGTTTTTTTTGCTAGTGGTCTATTTTTGCTTTGGAAGGAACATGCAAGAGTTAGGTAAAATCAGAGCCTAATATTGCATGGATAAGAATAATAAATAACTAACACAAATAAAATAGAGTTTGCATCAGCTAAATGAGAATGAGTAAAAGGGAACACACATGTGAGCAAGTAAATAATCAGAGCTTGATCACTGTGAACTAGAACAACATATTAGTAGCGTTGACAATAAGATCAAAGAAAATATTTACATGCAAGATTCAAACACTAACATCTAATGAACATAAGAACATCAAATGCTATAAGAGACAATGAATGGGACACAAAGTTCATATTTCATTAACTCCAAAATGTCTTCTCAAAAGAACACAAAGTTTCTTTCTTTGAAGTAAAACTTGCATACAAAAGTATTTTCTTCTCCTCTCTCAAAGTCACCCTTACAAATGAGCCCCAACTTCCTTTTATAACCCAAAAGTTGGTTACAAAGTAGTTAGGGTTTACATGATCATTAAATAGGGCACTTAAGTGACTTTGAATTTTTCAACCAACTTTATTAAAAGCAACTAAAAATAGAAATCACTTAAGTTATCCAAAGTTTTCCAAAGTGAGTTCAATAATAACATCCTTTTTTAAAATACCACTTTTAAAACATATGACAAAAACCAGTGCCTTATCCATTGAAATGGGGTCCGCCTATCTCAAACATATGAGAAATGGACTCTCCCACTTCATTAGATACCAAGAAAACTATCTCCTTGTCCCATCGGTGAAATTAGGATCCATCCACCTTCACCAATTGAAAGGATCTAAACCTTCCCAATGTTTCAAACATCTTTTCTTCTTCTAGAGGTTCATTTGGTCAAGAATAGCCTCACAAAACACCTGCAATTCCAAGATCCTACCTAGCATATCATTCAGATTGACCATCTTTGATTGAATATTCTCAAACAAGTTCTTTAATTTGATGCAACATTCCATTGAAGCTGAAGAGAAATTGATGGTGGGAGTATACATGTCCTTAAACAATTGTGAAAATTGCTCCTCCACATGTTCTGATGAATACCTTTGATTTTTCTCATTTACAAGATCACAAGGGATCTCAGCTATGAATTCTTGAATCAAGGCGAGTGAAGTGAAGGCTTCATTGCATATGCTCTCTCATAATGGATCATAGAATCCTCGAGAAGTGTCTTTCTTGATTTGAGATGTAGACACCAAAGAAAGTGTGTCCCTCGACATTCAAATTCAAGAATTCCTTCAATGGCTAAAGTTGAAGATTCCATACTTGTCATCTCTTATGTAGACTAGGCAATATCTCATCCAAATTTGATATGTTAGAAACAAAATTTCCTTGAAAGAAAGAATTGGATCAAGATATGCACTAATATCTTCATGGAGCTTAACGACTGTTTTGATCGTCTCTCTACCCTAAAATGAGAATCTCTGAAAGCCAAGTTTTAGTGACATGGCCCAATGTGTTTATTTCTTTTGATAAATTGAGAGTTTCTTCATCAGGGGCAGCCACTGCATCGGGTATTGGGAAAGTGGATGATATGGGATTTATCAGATGTTGAACATATTCCACCAATTGATTCTTTTCAGCCTTGAGTTGAGAGTTCTGAGACTTATATTTCTCAAGTCTCTTTAGCATGATATCTAATTGAATCTCGGGCCATCACCATGTCACTTTCCAATGTGGACTTCCCAAGTCCAAGTCTGAAACTTCATAATCAACAGATGTCATGGCATCACGCTCCTTGTCAACTTGTGGGATGGAAAGATCCACAAATCTGTTTCCGTCATCATCCACCATTATTCGGGAGAGCACTTTAGGCTTCTTGGGAATGATGTCATTTGAAAGTTTGAAAAGGGCATCAAGTCAATGTCAATTGCCTTGAAAACCCTCTTCCTTTTCTTGATTTCACAATCAACCCAAAAAGGAGTATCCTTCACCACTTCCGCATACAAAAGCCTTAGAGTCTGAAGCAACATTCTCATTGTTCTCAACATCATTAGATTCTACAAGAATCCTTTCCACGACCTCAATTTCTTGGAGAAATAACCTCGATATCTACCTCTTGATCATTTGGGAGATTTTGAGAAATCTCTTCGTGAACTATAGGTTCAAAAGCATTTGATATTTGGACTACTTGCACTTGAGTGGACTCTTGTGCAAGGCATGGCTGAGGATTGTTTGTTATGAGCTTCTGAGAACTATCAACAATGTGAGTAGAAGAATCTCTACTTGAAGTGGAAAATCCCATACACACTCTCTTCCTTCACTAGGGGCTAGGACCCTTAGATTTTTCACCTCATGACACATTCTTTGGTGAAGTGGATTTTGGAAACCACTCCTTTCTTGCTTGATGTGTATGACTAGATGGCATAGAGGTTGATTGAGAAGAAGCTTTGGTTGACTGGAGACCTCCTCGAGTTGGAAATTTTTGTAATCCTGAGGTATGATCTTGGATTGATTGTAACTTTGCAAGTTCTCTTTCATACCAAGATATGCTTCTTTCGAGAATCGGTTGATTCTTGTTATCAAGAGAAAATTCATCTCTTTTGGTCCAATCAATTCATGGAAACATGGTAAAAGAAATTACATCATATGAGGGATCAATAACATCTTCATCATCATCCACCAATGAATCTGGAGGGTTTTGATGTGAAAGGCCTTGATCTTGAGCAAAAGGGTTAGGCGGAAAACTCTCGCCTTCTCACTTCATGTTCATCTGAACAGGCAGCCCAAAAATCTTCCATGGTAGGGTTGTGTTGATACTTTTCCCCAAGAATCTTTTTGCATATATCCATTGATATCAAACTGGAATCTCTTCACATATGGATGAATAGTGATGAGGAAAACTCTTTCTCCATGAGTTGTGCACTGAAAATATTTGGACATTGGTATTCCCCAATTTGGATTGGGAAATGAATTCTGAATGATGCTTGTCACTGAGAAGACAATGAACTTGGAATAGTTGTCGTGCAAAGCTCCATTAATGCCCACTTGTCACTAACGTACTTAGGAAGCTTCCATGGAGTACCTACAAATCCACTTACGTGAATGTAGGAAAAGGATGAAAATTGAATAAACCATGTTCCCCATTGGGAAATGACATCCATGGCCTCTTTGAAAATATTTCCTCTATATTCTGATTCAGTTTCAATCACGTGAAGGTGAATGCATCGTTAACTCTTCTGAAATGATGAGAGCTATTTTTGAAACTTAGTTGCAGATAATAATGGAAGACATTATTTGATGGACCCATGACTCCTCTCATTTCTGAGTCCCAAAAATAGCTTTCTTCTAGCCACTTGCATAAGTCAAGTATGATGTCATGTAGAAACATCCAGTCATCTTCACTTCGAATCAATTGTTTGTGAAGGGTATCACTGATGATGGTGGCCCAATCCACAAACTCTCTCTTGGCAAGGATGATACAGATAAAATGATACATCCATGGGTGGAAAATCCTGGCAGAGGGTAAACCAAAGACTCGACTCAGAGAGTGATCATGTCCCCGATTTCTTCCATGAACTCAATGCGGTATAGTTCCTTAGGAAGTCGGTCAACTCAAGGCCTCTTGGTCACTAACTAGTTGTTATTAACCATCTTGCTCCACTTGAGGGGTTCTTCATCCCAAAATTATTGTGCTGACTTTTGAGTGATGTCAGCATTCTCAGGGAAGTCAGGTATGTTGAGAAATTCCTCAATGTGCTCTGGTGTGATTAAGAGGAAAGGCTCACGATTATCTTTATAAATTCCTCATCTCTCGGGATCATAATGCTCCATGCAAGTGATAACCAACTCTGGGCATTGCACCAAGATCGAAATGTCATTTCTTGGGGTAGACCACTATGGTAAAGCCTATCCAGAATATGGTTTTGCCTTCAGCTTTCACCCGATCACAAAATTGTTGCACATTGATGTGACCAAGATTTGTATCGGTGATATTGTCATATGTTGACTTGATGGAAGTGGGAGGAATGATTCCTTGGAATTCATACTTGAGCATGACTTATTTGATTTCTCCACTGGCTTCCTCGATCTTCCTACAGCATATTTATTATATTTTTCATCCATTATGAATTTTACAAAAAAAATGACTCAGGCACGTAAAACAATGTAAACGGTGTCGGGTCTCAGTCTCTCAAACCACCATCAATGCAAGAAAAATATAGCTTTTTAATTATTATTATTATTATTATTTTAAAATAATAATAATAATAATCGATCTCAATTTATAATTTTTTTTTTAAAATGTCAATACATCACAAATATCGAGACTAGCTCGAATTTTGATCTAGGCGAAACGATGATATAATATTTTTTTTAATTAAAAATTCTCCCGATTTTAATATTTTTACATGGATCAATTTTAATTTTTTTATTCATTTTCTCTTGTCTTTTCTTTGCATGTTGAACCATAACTTTTTTTTTTTTTTGCGTGAAATTTCTTTTTTTTTTGAATGAAACGTTGCGGACTTTGGATTTTTCTTGAATTTCCTCCTTCCTTGTGGAAATTGATTTTGATGCTACTGGGTAGTACTAATTTTGAATTTTAACAAATGCTTGTGATTGGAATACTTTATAACATGTGTGAAAATTCTGATGCTTTTGTCTCAAAATGTGTGGAAATTATCTTCTTTGCTTTGGCTTTCTTTTAAACTTGTTGTTTTTCTTCCTTCCTTGATTTGATTGAATTTTTCTTTTGTGCATGTGGATTTTGTTTTGTTGGTTTTTTTTTCTTTGAAATGTAATTTTTTTTTTTCTTGCTGTTTGCCTTGGCTTTTGCAAACTGGAGGAATGATTTTGGAATTATTTTAGACTTTTGTTCATTGGAAAAATTTTTTTTTTTTTGGCCTTTTTGATGAATGCATGGGAAATTTTCTTTCTTTTGTTTATTCATTGGAATGATTGGAATTTTTTTTTTTTTTTTGATTGATGATTCTCTTTTCCCTTTTTTTTCGTTGGATGTTTGCTGTCTTGAAACTTGTTATTCCTTTTTTCTCTTTTTTTTGCTTAAAAATTTTTTCTTTGGCCTAGATTTGCTTGTTTTCTTTGTGCTTATTTTTTTGCTTTTACCTTGCGTTTGGATTCCTTCTTGGTTGTGGGAACTTTTTTGTTGTGGATTTTTTTTTTAAAACCTTTGGACATGTGGATGGACCTAAAATTTTCCTTTTTTGGCAATTATTCCCTTAATATTTTCTTTTAAATTTTTTTTGGAAACTCTTTGGTGAAAATACTGAGTGTTTTGGTTGAATGTTGCATTCTTCTTTGAAATGTGTGATCTCCTTCCTAATCTTAGTTTCTCCTGTTTCCTTCTTTGCATGTGCATGGAGAATTTTTTTGCTTTAAATCTCTTGGAAAACAAAAACACATGCCTTGGCTTTTTGAAAAATGCATGAAATCAATTTTGATTTTTTCCAATGCATGGAAATCCTCCTTGCATGGAAACTTGTTCTGAAAAATTTTTTTTTCTCCAATGCGAAAATGTAATATCTTAATTCTCTTCCTTCAAAAATTCTTTGAAAATTGAAATACTCTTCTTCCCCTAAAAAAAATTCTTCAAAATGAATTTTTCCAACTAATTTTTCATGGGAAATGGTTATGAGGAATTAAAGAAGCTTCCCATAACCGTTTCTTCCCATTAAAATAACCAACTTCCTCTTTCTCTGGGTAGTGGCATTAATTGCCAGGGGAAAATGGGAAAAAATAACCATTTGCCAGTGGAAATGGCAAGGTAGGTTGGCAATCCCCATTTTATTTCCCCATGTGGGAGATCGGGAGATTTTTTGTCCATTTTCCAATCGGTTGGATTGGAAATCAAGGAAGAAAAATCCCACAAGCGGGGAAAAAAATGAATTTTCCAGGAAAGGGGAAATCCGGTGCGGGAAAGCCAATTTGGCATCCCCAACAATTGGAAGCGGAAGCTTACTTTCCCCGAGAATTAAAAAAAAACTTGTCGATTGATTTTAATAAATTATATTAATATTTATTTAATTAAAAACCCAAAAATTAATAAAATTGATTTTATCAAATAAAGGGTAATAAATTAATTAAATATTAATTAATTAATTATTAATGCAGTTTATGACTTGGAGCGGGAGGAGTTCTCACCCGAAATGGATGAAACAAAGACCAAAATGATCACAAAAATGAGATGATCATCGATGAGAAGGGTGATAAAACATGCAAAATAATACTTTTGAAAAAATTTTAAAATTTCATGTTTATTAATTTTGTGAAGTCAAAATTAGTTGATAACATTGGCTCTAATTGGGGACAAGGACTTTATGGATGCAAACAATGAACCAGACCCAAATATTTAATGAACATGATCCCAAAAATGATGGTGCACAAAAATGGGATGACAAAAGAGAGGAAACCAAAAAAAGGGAAAAGAAACAAACCAAAATCCTAATTACCTATGTACATACGGGGGACAACCCATTTTCAATTTTGATAGTGCTTGAGATATTTCCCATTAGGGAAAAGGAAAATGAGTTCCATCGGGATATGCCAAGTAATAGGTGTTATCTCCACAAAATGCTTGATCTTGAAAGGGCCTAGCCATAGTGAATCAAACTTCCCATGCTTTCCTTTTGGTTCACGTCTCTTGTCCCAGAAGAACTAAGTCATTGATTTGAAATTGTCTCTCCTTAGTTTTCTGTCAAACAATTTCTTTACTTTGATTGGTGTTCCTCGATCCTGTTTTCCACTTGACTTCTTTATTCTTCATGAGCTTTCTTAGGAACATGATCCTTTTATCTAACGCATTGGTGAAGCATTCATCATCAACTTTTGAGCCAATCGTAATCGTAATGTTTGGTAACTCCAATGTGATGGGAATTTGAGCATCGGTTCCATACAAGAGTTGGAATGGAGACATCCTGATTTCTCTTTTGGGAGTTATGCGGTCAGCCCATAATGCATCATATAACTTTTTGTGCCAAGTTCTTTGATTTTCTTCGACTAACTTACACATGATAGTAATGATGTTTTTGTTACTAGATTTTACTTGACCATTTCCCTGTGGTAGTAATCTGATGAATGAGATAAAGATATCCCATACCCATAACAAAAACCTATCATCTTTGTAGAAGAAAAATTGGAGGCATTGTTCATCACGATCTTTTGTGGAATTCCATAATGAACCAATATATTCTCTTTGATGAAGTCATAAATTACCATGCAGTAGATGTTTGTTTCACTGAATAAATTCTACCCACTTTGTAAAGTAGTCAGTTGCAGTGAGCACGTGAGTATGACCAACACTAGAATTAGGATTCAAACCTATGAAATCTAAACCCCATTGTTGAAAGGGTTCTTCAATGACAAACGCTTCAAAGGAAAAGCTGCCAATTTAGGTCTTCCAACAAATTGTTGACAAGCTTCACATTTTTACCCATTTTTGAGCATCGAAAAACATAGTGGGCCAGTAATAATGTGCTCACAAAATTTTATGAGTTTTCATTGGGCCAAGAGAAATGACCACCACAAGCATGATTGTGAAAGGCTTCAAACAACCTAGGGTTGTTGTTCTTTATAACACATCTGAGGAACATGCCATCAATTCCTTTCTTGAACAAAGTGTTGTCCCAAATGACATACTTGAAACAACTCTCTTAATTTGATAGCTCTCTTTTCCTTAGCTATCAATTCTCAGACATTCACCATATGTGAGAAAGTAGGCTATATCGAAATACCATTCATCTGTGGTACTGATGAAAAACTACCAGTGGTAAACTTTCTTCAACTTGGTTCTTCTTCAGAGTCATCTCGTGGCTCATTCTCTCGATGATGAGTTGGAAGTCCTCTTCCTCAAACTAACTTGGTAGGCTTGATGTCCAAATCATATTCTTGATCTCTTGGAGACCCAATTACCTCTTTTAGATCTTGGTTCTTGTTGTGTCAACATTGATTTAACTACGGTGTCTAACTAAGACTTTGGTGTGAGAATTCAACACATAGTACCTAAAATGTTTCAAGGCTCTCACCACCACGTATGCATGCCTCTCAAGGGGAGTGTAATTGAGTTCATGTTTCTTGAATCCAAAACTCATGAATGCAATAGGAGATTTGATTCCCTCTTGATTGTGTTGAGTCAGGATGGCAGAGATCATGTGTGTGGGAAAGCATAACAATAGATTATGAAATCCTTTTTAAAATCGGGACACACCAATGTAGGAGCTTTTGTAATAGCACCCTTGATTTGTTCAAATGCTTCTCTACCTTCCTTTGACCATTTGAAGGATTCTTTTCCTTTCATCATATCAGTGATTTCTTTGGTTAGCTCGGTGAAAATCTATGGCACAAACCTTCTCAAAAATTTCACCTTCCCAAAGAATGAGTGGACTCCAGGCTTACTTGTAGGTAAGGAAAGATTCTTGATAGCTTGAACACGCTCAGGATCGATCTTAGTTCCTTCTTTAGAAACAATATGACCTAGGAGTTTCCCTTCCGTAACTCCAACACATGAATTTTTTGGATTTAGGAGATCTTATGAAGTCTACACCTTTGCAATATTTTCTCCAAATCTCTTAGGTGATCTTCTCACTTCTTTGAGAACACTGTCAAGTCATCTAGGTATATCACGATGATCTTGTCTTTATAATCTGTGAATGCCATATCCATAGCCCTTTGAAAAGTTGTGCATTTGATCAAACCAAAAGGCATTCTTCTATACACAAACATACCCCAGGGGGTGGTGAACGTGGTTTTATGTTGGTCTTCTCTAGCCACTTCAATCTGATTATAACTAGAGAAACCATCTAGCATAGATAACATTTCGATCCAATTACTACCTGCAGAATATGGTCCATGACCATGGAAGTGGATAGTTATCCTTTAAGGAAGCTTGATTAAGATTGTGAAAATCCACAAAAATCCTAATTTCTCCATTTTTCTTGTGAACTAGTACAATATTAGCTATCCAAGTTGAATGTCGAATAGGAAAAACTATTCATGTGTGTCTAACATCTTTTGAACCTCATGGAATATTGTCCATGTATCTTGGGATTATATTGTCTTTGCTTTTCTTGAATGGAGTTGCACTAGGTTTCAAGGGTATGGCATGCTCCATTTCCCTAGGTTGGAAAGACTTCAAGTCTTCATATGAGTAAGCCAAGACATCAGAATATTTGGTAAGGAGGCTTACAAATTTCTTTGCACTCCTCAGGTGAGAAACACTTACCAATGTTGACTAGGTGAGGTTTGTCCTTGGTACCAATGTTAACTTGCTCATAGTCAATAAAATTTAGGTCCTGCTGCTCTTTTTCTCTTTATAAACTGTCATGTTTATCAAAAATTTCTTCAAGTGAAACCAATCCTTTTGGAATTTTATTTCCTTTGAGTTGAATGATGCCATCACCAGGATCCTCATTCTCAACTCCTTCTTGAATGGGTGAGGTCATTCAATTCACAAATGTAGAATCACTTCCTTCAAAGTACAATTGTTCAAAATTATCTCTCTTTTCCAAGAAGGCAATAATTTGTTGATCATCATTGAAGACTTGCCAATTTTTTGCATTGTCAGGAACACTTGGCCTAAAAACCATTTCAATGGTGTATTTGTCTTGATCAAACTCTGAATGAGGAATCATCAATGAAGTTGAGACTACTAGAGAATCTTTTTTCATTCTTTTCACGAGGGATGGATTTTATGGAAAAAGCATCAAGACTTTCTATCGCGTCCCACACTTTATTTTTGTAGTGTCTCAAATGATCATTCTTTACTTGAAATTGATTTTTACTTGTTTCACGATCAATTCTGCATCTCCAAAACTTTCAAATTTTTATCCCTTTCTCTTCTACAACTTGGAGGCCAAGGATTAATGCCTCATATTCTGTAGTGTTGTTAGTATTTGAAAATTGGAGTTTGTAAGAAAAAGGAAATATTTTACCATTTGGAGATATAAGCACCACTCTAAGCTTGGAACCTGTTGAGCAACAACTTCCATCAAACTCAAGAGTCCATATCTCATTGGGATCTTGGCAAGTGACCTCAGGTGCATGAACCTCTATAGTCATCATATAATTACCCATACTTGAGTTTTGAAATAGGACCTATGTGCATGGGGATCATCGGTTTTCATTACAATGAATTTTTCTTGAGTTTCGGCATTAGCTTCTTCATTTCTCCATTGATAGGGATCATAGCATGAGACCAGTCCATTTGAATCTCACCACCCAGATCTCTGCAAAATTTCCTACTCAACAACATACCATATGAAGTAGGAATGTCAACAACTAGAATAGTTACCTTAACTCACTTTTGAGGAAATTGAGCTAAAACCATTTGAGCATGTCTTTAATCTTCCCAATCAGAGGAACTTGTCTTGTCTCCATGGAGTAACAAGATCTGAATGTTCTCATACAAGTCAACCCAAGAGCATGTGCTACTTTTGCAAGCATCACATTATCCGAGGCTCCAAAATCTATAATGCAATTACTTAATTTGCATCCGTTGATCAAAAAGGACACAAAGAAAGGTTCAATATTTTCATTTGAAGGTGTAGTGGCTGCCACAATATTTTGAGTCTTCCCATCTTTGGGAGTTTTTAGAATTCCTTTAGAGGAATGAACAATAGAGTCACCTTTGATAAACTGGACCAATTTCTCAAGTTGATCCTTATTGGACTTCAAGTACTCTTCTTGTGACATGGAAATTTTTTTTTATTGATATGATCAATAATATCAAATTTGGGAAAAATGACCATACTTGATGTCTCAGATACTAGTTCTTTTGAACTTGATGATGGCACACTTTTGACCTTTGCTTTGGGCTTGGTTGATACTGATGTGGAAGAAGAAACTTTCTTCGTAGCTGATTTATCAACTGATTGACTTGACAAAGGCCCTCCTTTCTTTAAGATAGTTTTGACCTTGGAAACCTCAATCACCTTGGACTCTTTAGGAATCTCATTTGTCTTGGATTCTTTGGAAGTTTCTTTAGTCTTAGATTCTTTAGGAACTTCCTTGGAGCTCTTTTTATCTTCCACCTTAGTGGTACTTTGCTCCTTTTTTTGAGAGTGTGTGAAGACAATGAAGGATTGACTATTCATATCTTCTATAATTTCTTCATATTCATCTTCTTCTTTTGAATGGTACTCAAAGAAATGATTATTACTTTCTCCTTTAGGCTCTTCAACTTCAGTTTAGATGTTCCAGAGTTTGGCTCTTCTTCGTCAACCTCAATGACCTCAACTTCATCATCACTTTCTTCAACGACATCACACTTTGAGTTAGTTGGGGAGCCACTTCAATAGCAAGCCTCATCGAGAGTGCCTACAATTTTGGATTTGTTGGGAATGTAGCCTTTTCTTGGGATGTCTTTGTAAGGAGCAGGTTTACTACTTTGAGAAACTTGCTTTTTCAAAGCTAGCACATCATTAGCCAACTTAGTGAGTATAGCCTCTGAAGCATTGGGGTTTCTTGACTCTTTCCCTTGAGGGAAGTTTTCTTGAATTTTCCCACCATGATTAAGTCATCCTCAATTTCTATGGCCAAGGATTGAGAAAGTTCCAAAGTAGCCACTCTAGCCCTTCTCAGTTGATAGCACACTTCTAGTTGTTGTGCGTTAATAAAGAAACATTTTTTGTCCATCAGGGTTTGGGTGAATCCCGATAGGAACTTTGTTCACCATTTTGTTGAATTTAGCCATGAAATTCCTCATGGGTTCTGTTGGCTCTTTCTTCACCTGAGATAGTTTGGGCAAAGAAGGCATGTTCATCTTCTACCATCTTGAATCGATCTTCAAACTTAGTTTTCATATCATTCCAATTTGTAATGCATCCATTTGGAAGATGATGAAACCAATCTATGCGAAACATCATGCAATGTTTCAATGAAGAGGTGAATAACAACATCTTCATATTCCACTTGAAAAAATTACACATGCAGCAAAGAAGGTAGAAATGTGGTCATCAGTGATGTCTTCCCATCTCCATCGAACTTGGGAAGAATCTTCCTCGATCCTCATGGGAGGTCATGTCGAGTTGGTAAGGCCAATGGGCCTATGGAATTTCCCCATGGTACATTAACTGCCATCTTGGGAAAGGTGGTATGCGAAGGAAAAACAACATGAGAAGAACAAGTGCTTGACTTGTAGTGATTCCTTCCTTGCTTTCTCTTTCAGACTTGATGTAAGGCTTATAGATCTACGAGGGTGTGTTTCTCCTTGGAGGAGATAACTTGAAACCAAACTTTCCTTGAAAGTCAAAAATGGGATCTGATTGACCTTTAGATTTTTCTCCTCATGTAAACCTCTTTCCTGCTAGTTTGAAATCTTTATTGTGAAAGGATCACTGGCATGTTTTGATCAAGCTCTTTCCTTTTCTCTTCGCTCTCTTTCTTGATTTCTTTGCACCTGAATGACTCTAGAAACTCTCACAGCTTGATCTTCTTCATTATCTAGTACTGATGATGCGGTAAGATGAAAATGATAGTTTTCTTATGCATGTTTTCCAAATAACTTGCCTCAAATATGATGATATGTCTTCTTGAGTATCTATAAAAACAATATTTGGTTACAAGATAGGTGGGTTACCTATAATATTCATACAAATTATTTCCTTGGTGGAAGAGGGCCACGTCGGTGAACAACGATCAACACATGTCCAGGAGGTCTTCTGGCCACAAGTGTGGGTGCTCTTCTTCTAAGGTCTTCAATGTATATTTCTCTGTCAATGGCTCTATCAACAACCACAAATTGCTGCAAGATTTTACGGTTTTCCCAAGCTACTATTCAAAGGTTGGCAACAATGTCTCCTTGAAAATATTCATTGGGCACAAGGTTCAGTTGAAGAACTGGAGCTTGTGTAGAGGGGATAGTCATAAATATTTAACCAAGCACTGGTTAACGATTCTGAATCCCCAGTAGAGTCACCAAAAAACTATTAGCATATGGATTTACACACATGCAAATGACATGCAACAGTGTGGGAATGAAGTCCCTCCTCAATGAAGGTGAGGCTCCTTTATTGAAAACCAAAAACTGTATTTACATATGTACATTCAAAATTGTATGTGGGGGTTTTTTGGAACATCAATGGAAAGAAAAGTGAATGAAGGAGATGGAATGGAATGAAGGAAATGAATGAATGGAAGGAACATGCAAGAGTTAGTTAAAAGAAGATCCTAATATTGTGTGGAGAAGAATAATAAATAACTAACACAAATAAAATAGAGTTTGCATCAGCTAAATAAGAATGAGTAAAAGGAAACACATGTGAGAAAGTAGATAATCAGAGCTTGATCACTTGTGAACTAGAAAACATATTAGTAGCGTTGACAATAAGATCCTAGAAAATATTTACATGCAAGATTCAAACACTAACATCTAATGAACATAAGAACATCAAATGCTATAAGAGACAATGAATGGGACACAAAATTCATATTTCGTTAACTCCAAAATGTCTTCTCAAAAGAACAAAAATTTTCTTTCTTTGAATTCAAGCTTGCATACATAAGTGTGTTTTCTTCTCCTCTCTCAAAGTATCCCTTTACAAATGAGCCTCTAACTTCTTTTTATAATCCAAAATTTGGTTACAAAGTAGTTAGGGTTTACATGATCACTAAATAGGGCATTTAAGTAACTTTGAGTTTTTCAACCAAATTTATTAAAAGCAACTAAAAATAGAAACCACTTAAGTTATCCACAATTTTCCAAAGGTGAGTTCAATAATAACATCCTTTTTTAAAATAGCACTTTTAAAACATATGACAAAAACTAGTGCCTTATCCATTGAAATGGGGTATGCCTATCTCAAATGTATGAGAAATGGACTCTCCCACTTCGTTAGATACCAAGAAAACTATCTCCTTGTCCCATCGGTGAAATTAGGATCCGCCACCTTCACCAATTAAAAGGATCTAAACCTTCCCAATGTTTTGAACATATTTTCTTCTTCTAGAGGTTCATTTGGTCGAAGAATAGCCTCACAAAATACCTGCAATTCCAAGATCCTACCTAACATATCATTTAGATTGACCATCTTTGATTGAGAATTCTCAAACAAGTTCTTTAATTTGATGCAACGTTTCATTGAAGCTGAAGTTTGGTTAACTTGCCTTCATTCTTCCTTCCTTTTGCTTCAATGGATAAAGTTGAGGATCCATATTTTTGAATAGGAAATATCTTTAAAGCACTCAAAAAAGTTCCTGGAGATGGCTTCATCAGATAGGATTTTTCTTCCCCTTTCTAGAAAGGTAAAGAAGTCCTCCTAACTCCTTGTATTTTTGAGTTATGGCTCGAAAGGAGTTTGGAGATGGCTTCATTTCCCCAAGGCGGACCCATTTTAGAAAAAATTTTGGCACTTAGCCTTTTGGCTAAAAACTCAAAGGGAAAATTTTTTTGGCACTTAGCCTTTTGGCCCTCAAAAATTTCAGCAAAAATGAAATGAAATGACACCATGTGTCAAGGTGGAGGTGGGCAAGAATTGGGTGGGGGACTTCAAGTTTTTTTGGCATTTTGGTCAAAATGTGTGAAGGAAAAAAAATAGGCCGTGCCTCCCATCAATCAATGAGGAAATGCCGACACGTGTCCATGTCGGCGGTGGGGAGTCGGGGGTCGGGAGGAGTTTGGAAATTTTTCCAAAGTGGTGAAAAGGGTCAAAGGTAAAAAATTGAGCCACACCCATGCCACATCGCACCATCGAAGGTGCCACGTGTCCACATCAACGGAGTGGAGTGGTGGTGCCTTGCGTGGGAGGATTTTGGGAAAATTTCCCAATTTTGCAAAAGGAGGAAAAAGGAAGGTTGGGCCCATGGATCAACCAGAGAGGGCCACATGGTAGTGGGAAGTGGGGCACGAGAGATTTTTTGGGAAATTTCCCAATTTGAAAAAGGAGGAAAAAGTTCAAATTTTGGCCCGTGAACCCTAATTTTGCCCTAATTTCACCTGTTTTCCCTAAATCTTCAGAGGGCCATATCTTTTGATCCAGAGCTCAAATTTTCACATTTTTGGTATCATTGGAAAGATATTGAAATTATCCACATGATGGACTATTCAATTTTGATTTTTGGTGGGGTTTGGTGGAGAAAAAAATGAAGAAATGTCTCTAGCATGGGAAAAATGTAGAACCGACCCCAACCACCAAAATTGATGAAGTATGGCACTCGTTTCTTCTCCAGCATGGCCAAATGCATCAAAAAATGGATTTGTGAGGGTGCCCTTGCTGTTTTAATGAATCTTGTCGGTGGTTGGAGATCTCAAATCAATTTTCCACATTTTTTCACCTTTCCTTCATTTTTGCTTCATCGTTAAAAGCCAATTTTGGCTCATTTGTAAAGGGTTGGATGTTTTTGTTCTTGCAGACTCCCCTCTTCCCCTTGGCACATGAATTCATGGAGTTTCAGGCCTCTCCATTGGAACTACGCAATATACATTTTTTTTTCCTTTTCCATTGTAATGCATCATATCAAAAATGGGAATGATAAAGCATGCTCTGTGAATGAATTTTCAATCCTTTCTTGCGTTTATTGTTTCCTTCTGATCCTTCATTACATTTTGGTAATTTGTGCATGTTCTAGTGTTGCATTCTTATGATCTGTGTCTATTTGCAAAAAAAGAGGTCCATCACTCCTTTGGTGTATCACCATTTTTACTTAGTTTTGTTTTTTCCTTTTGCATCTTTTAACTCTGTCTCCTTGGAATCTAGAGTAGGATTTAGCATTGAACCTCTACAAAATTCATGCATACACCTAAACAGAGGGGTAAGAACCAGCTTTCTCTAGAGATTTTCTCACCTTGCAAGGTCCCACACCTTGGAGAAAACTCAATGTTGTGCAATCACACTAAATGACCCAATTCTGGACTATAGATCTGAAGGTCATTTAGGGGTGTTGTAGATTTGCACTAACAGTTTTGGCATGCCCGGTGGGACCTTAGAGGTCTTCATCTTCATTACAAAAAGTTGATGTGTAATTTTGTAAGTTTCTTGCTTGAAAGAGCCTTGATTTGCACATCTGGTGACTCCAAAAGGATAGAATCAACTGGTTTCAACGTCAAGCTTGAAGATTCATGAGAAGGATCCAAACAAGGTCAAGGACTAGAGAGAGGGATTGTTTAACTATCTACAATTATCCCCAGAAAGAGGAGAAAGAGGAAGAAGGATTCAAAGGTCTCCATCTCCACCAAACAGAACTCTATCAACTCCTCCACCTGGTAGACCTTTCATCCAATCAACAAGGGTTCTCAGGCCAATCAAAATGGCACAACCCAATCCTTATGTCAACTTTACTGGTAGCAGCCCACTTGCTCTCAATGCACAAAACCCAGTTCCAATTGCAGCATTGAAGAACATCCCATACTTTACTAGAGAAAATCAGACCAATCTGGTGATGATCATGTCAAGGACATTGCTAATGTTTGTGCAATCCATGAGATTGTTGAGATGGAAATTACTGTCAAATTGTTGGCATCTTCATTCAAAGGAAAGCATTACAATGGTTCAGGAGCCTTGAGGCAGGCTCTATCCAAAATTGGAACCAGTTGTGCATACACCCTCCATAACCAATTTGGAGAGAAAGGGGACAACTTGTCTCTATTGGAGCAACTGACAACTATCAAGAGAGCTCCCAATGAGTAGCTAACAGACTTCAATTTCAGATTTCAAAGAACATGGGTTAGAATCCCATTGGTAGTGAGGCCATCAGCTCAAGGTGCTTTCTTATACTTTCTCAAGGCTTTAAATTCTTGACATTTCTATGTTGATCCAATCCATGGGAGGTGCAACTCTACCTGCAGACTTACAACATCACCATTAGGGCTGAGAATTGTTTGATCCAAGCTAGTGGTAAACTTGCACCTAGGCCTCCTATGCCCTTATATCTAGAGTTGGGAAGCCCAAGTACTAGTCAAACACCTACTTTAGCTCCTATTCCCACCCCTAGAAATCAGAGTTCAAATGAAACTTCTACTTCATCCTCTAGTGCCTCAAATGAGCTTCAAGAAGTTATGAAACAATTGCAAAATTTGGGCAATGAGATGGTTACACTCAAGAGGCAACAAGCTCAAAGTTTTAGGCCTTCTTATCAGCCTCAAACTCAGCCTAATAGACAACCATATCAGCCTAATAGGCCACCCAACCCAACTACAAATCAAAATCAAGTAAGGCCTCCTGCCAATAGACCATTTCAGCCTATAACCCCAATGTTGCATCTACCTCTAAAGCCTTAGTGCCAGTGCAAAATAATATAGCTCAAGAGTATGATTGGTGTTTCCCATGTAGTGAACCTCACAACCAATCTATGTGCTTCAATGGTGCTTTGAACCAAGCTTTGATGGTGACAACAACTGGTGTAGAGAGTGAGGTGAGTCAAGAAACAAACCAACAACAAGGGACATCTCAACAAGATACAACTCCAAATGAGACTACACTTGTGAATTGGCAAGCTGAATATTTTTGTGGTATGAATCAAACACCTTCTCGAGTGTAGTAGTAGTAACACAACACATGGTCAAAGAAGAGGAATATTGGTGAAGGGAAGTCATTAGATCCAAGTGATTCACAACCTTCCATCACTCCACAAGGTGTTGGCAAGCAAAATGCAGTTCCAAATGTGCAAGGACAGCCCAAGCCACCTTCTAGACCAGCTCAAATGCCAACTATTGTAGCCCATGTACAAGAAAATAATGTGTAGACTAAAGGGAAAAAAAGAGATGGTTCATCCCCATTTAACATCATTGAACAAATGAAGAAGACCAATGTGAACATATCTATGTGGGAGTCACTATCCATCCCAGGACAAAGGGATCTATTACAAGCTGCCATGAAGAATTGGTCAACCTCAAATCAGCTAGCTCATATGCAAGAGAAGGTACTCACAAATGCTACTCATCCTGAGGGGAATCATGGAGGACAACAAGGTAAAATTTGAAGCCCCCTCCATTCTATGTTTCATTGATCATTGGGGATAAACTAGTACATAATTGTATGATTGATTTTGGGGCAAGTAGTTCTGTGATGCCCAAGAAAATAGCTGATCATTGGGCCTTCAATATGAAGTCATATCCAAGGGTGGTGCGTAATTAGATGGGACAGTAGTAGCAATAGTTGGGGTAATTAAATATTTGAGCCTTACTTTGCATGCATGCCCCAATGTCACTATTTTGCAAGATGTGTCGGTGATAGATTTGCCACCACTCTTTGCCATATGTTTGTCAAGGGATTTCACAAGCTAGAATTGGAGGCTACCTATCTTTGATTGGTCACACATGTTGTTTAGGACAAGGTATGGAGCCAAGGCCACAATCAGGTCTGAACCTATTGCAAACTTTCACATTGAGCCTCATACTCCAAGCCCAATCAATGCCAACTATTCAACATTTGATCAAGAGGATTATCCAAGCACACATGAAGCTGACACCAAAGTTGGAAGCATTCTAGATTTGACTCTTGATGAATGGGCAAGCAAGGTACATGCTTTTGATCCCTACAAGGAAATAGAGGAATCTGAACTAGGAGTCTATTACATGCATGAAGAAAATCAGCCTCTTCCTAGCATCACCAAGCCAGACCATAAAGATGAAAATGAGGTATGGTAGTTGTTCTTTGATGGATCAAGAAGTAGACAAGGTGCAGGAGGAGGAGCTATGCTTGTTTCACCTCAAGGCATTAAGTATTATTCAGCTTTTAGATTTCAGTTTGCATGTTCTAACAACACTGCTTGAATATGAAGCTTTGATACATGGATTGCATTGGTCAAGGAAGAGAGGCATCAAAACTTACAAGTCTTTGGTGATAGTGAGCTGATTGTTAATCAAGTTAAAGGACAACATGCTGCCAAGAATGACCTGCTCAAGAGTTATAAGAATAGGGTGTGGGATCTCATTGAGGATTTTGAGGGCTTTGGCATCAACTCCATCCCTAGGAAAGAGAACCAAGCTGCTTGATAGGCTTGCAGCAGTTGGAGAAACTTTTGATGTTGTGGAGAGTATCAAAGAGATAAAATGCAGCCAAACATCCATGTGATTGTGAGGCCATCAGTGCCAAAAAAATAATGCAAGTTGGCAAGTGTTTGAGAGTGACCAACAAATCATCAATTTCTTGCAAGAGGAAGTTGAGTTCTCAGCCAAAAATCAGGAAAAGTTGGAACAACAGTATGGTGATCAAGTGGTACAGCTGAGAACCAACAAACTACCAAAAGGACTTGTGACTTTAGAGTCTATCTTTAATCCTAATGATCAATTTAGGAAGGAGAAAGCAAACATCCAAGTCAAGGGAGAGGATTCAGAGCCCATCTCAGTTGGAGAAGGCAAGTCACTTCAAATTGGTAAAGTGGCAACCAAGCAAGAAAGGTATGAATTCATGCAACTTTTCCAAGAGTTCCCATAATGTATTTTCTTGGAGCTATGAAGACTTGAGAGGTTTCAATCCCAAGCTAGCTCAACACACAATTGAACTAGATCCAAGTGCTAAGCCCATCAGGAAAAAACAGAGACCTCAATCCACACATTGAGCCTCTCATGAAGAAGGAATTGAATAAGTTAATAGAGGCAAGTATCATATTCCCCATCAAGCATTCAAGCTGGGTTGCAAAACTTGGTTCCAGTTAGAAAGAAGAGTGGAGAAATCAGGTTGTGTGTAGACTTTAGAGATTTGAATAGAGCATCCCTCAAGGATCACTACCCACTTCCTTCTATGGAGCAGATTTTGCAAGTTGTTGTTGGCTCTGAGAGGTTTTCATTGCTAGATGGTTATTCAGGGTATAATCAGATCATGGTAAAGGAAGATGATCAGTTCAAAACAGCCTTCACCACCAAATGGGGAACCTATGCATATAGAAAAATGCCATTTGGGTTGTCTAACACTCGGAGCTACTTTCCAAAGGGCAATGGATATGGCATTCAAGGATTGATCAAAAAAATAGTGCTGATATACCTAGATGATATTACTGTATTTTCTAAAAGTGCAGCAGACCATCTCTTTCATTTGAGACAAGTGTTCCAAAGATGTAGAAGATTTGGGGTATCCTTGAATCCCAAAAAATGCATTTTCCTAGCTCATGAAGGCAAGCTCCTAGGCCACATTGTTTCCAAAGAAGGGTTAGCAATTGATCCAGAGAGGGTTGAAGCAATAAGAGCACTTTGCCATTGCCAAGGCATAAGAAGGCTCTTCAAAGTTTCTTGGGAAGAATCAATTTTGTTCGAAGGTTTGTTCCAAACTTTGCAGCCCTTGTCAAGCCAATAACTATGATGTTGAAGAAAAGTGTGGCATTCAAATGGATAGCTGAAGGTAAGGCAAGTTTTGAGGCAATCAAAGAAGCTATCTCACAGGCTCCAACTCTCATTAACCCAGATTTCTCCAAAGACTTCATCCTTTATGCATTTGGTGGTGATGATACAATTTCTACAATTTTAGTACAGTAAAATGAAGAAAATGCAAAGCAGCCAATTGCCTTCTTTAGCCAAAGCTTGGAGGACTATGAAGTAAGGTATTCCTTCATTGAGAAGCATGTTCTTGTAGTGATTAGGAGCTTGAAGAAATTTAAGCATCTAGTTTCAAACAACAAGGTTCAACTTGTTGGTTTCTCATGTGGGAGTTAAAGACTTCCTCCTCAACAAAGATCTAAATGAAAAACATGCAGGGTGGATTACTCATGTCATGGAGTATGACATTGAGATCAAAGTCACCAAGCTGGTCGAGGAAAGGGATTGTGTGAGAAATTGGCCTTGAGTCAACCAATTGAAGCAAGCAAAGAGAAGAATGTTGTTTTGGTGTTGCAAGACAGCCAAGAACAAAGAGATGTTCAAGAAGAAAATGGTGGTGTGCTCACTCCTTGCTGGACCCAAGACATAATGCACTTCTTACAAATAGGCCTATGCCCTCTAGAGATGAACAAAGCCAAAAGAAGACACTTCAGATTGCAGGCTATTCCATATGCACTTGTTGATGGTGTCTTGTTCAAAAAAAGATATCAATGGAGTGTTCTTGAGATGCATTGGGACAAATCAGATTGAGAAAATGTTAGAAGAGTTCCATGGTGGATCAGTTGGGGGTCATTTTTCTCCAAGAGTGACAACTCTCAAGATCATGAAGGCTGGTTATTATTGGCCCAAAGTGTTTAGTGATTGTTATGCATGGATCAAGAGGTGCAAGAATTGTGCATTCTTCACAGGAAAAGAGAGGTTAGCAACACTTCCATTGCACCCAATCTCAGTTGACCAGCCATTCATGCAATGGGGTTTGGACTTCATTGGAGTCATTAATCCAAACTCAAGCCAAGGGCACAAATGGATTCTAACAGCAACAGACTACTTCACCAAATGGACTAAGGTGGTGGCACTCAAAGAGGTAAATGAATCTAGCATTCTAGACTTCTATGAGGGGATAACAACCAGATTTGGTATACCTACCACTATAATATCAGATAATGCATTGGCATTCATAGGATCAAAGGTAACTGAATGGGCTGTTAGAAATGGGATCTATTTGAGCACTTCATCAAATTATTACCCTCAAGGTAATGGCCAAGTTGAGTCCACAAACAAGAATCTATTAAGGATCATCAAGAGGACTCTTGATGAAAATCAGAGGACTTGGCACACTAAGCTCAAATCAGCTCTATGGGCTGATAGGATAACTCCCAAGAGATCCACAGGTAACTCTCCATTCAGACTTGTTTATGGGAAAGAGGTAGTCTTGCCTATGTCACTTGAGTTGCCAACATTGGAACTCATGAAGCAATTGGAATTGTTGGAGTTTGAGCCCATGGAGGTTAGATATGTATAATTGATGGAACTCCAAGAAATCAGAGAGCATGCAGCCCAAACAATGGAAAAGGACCAAGCTTTGATCAAGAGAAGCTTTGATAGGAAAGCTAAGGCTAGAACTTTCCAAGTTGGAGATTTAGTGTTGAAATGGGATGTAGACCGAGAAAAGCCAGGAAGGCATTCAAAATTTGATGCCATTTGGAGTGGCCCCTACATGGTCACAAAATGCAAAAACAACAATGCCTTCCAATTGTCTACATTGGATGGTGAGGAACTACAGATTCCAGTTAATGGAATCCATCTAAAGCATTACTACTAGAAGGAAACTTCTCACCTTGTACATATTAGCTTAGATTTTTCTTTCATTCCTCCAAGTGCTTATGCACATTGTTTTGTTGTAGCTTAGATTTACATTTTCCCTAAGTGCTTTGGCACAAGTTTTGTTGCCCCAAGGATGCATCTTTTGCAGATCATGTTCCAGTCAAAGTAATTTTCTACTCTCACAATCTTCATCTTAGAGATTTTCTAATGAATTGAGAGTAACAAGTAGTTAAGTTCATGACTCCATTTCCCAATGGATTGCTTTAGGAAGCTGGTCACTTCATCCAGCAGGTAGATGACCCCTCTGAGTCACCAAAATTGTTATCCAAAATAAGCCCATGCTTGTTTTGGTTAACTTGCCTTCATTCTTCCTTCCTTTTTTTGTAGATAGATTTTTGCAACTTTAAAGCACTCAAAAGTTCCTAGAGATGGCTTCATCAGATAGGATTTTTCTTCCCCTTTCCAGAAAGGTAAAGAAGTCCTCCTAACTCCTTGTATTTTTGAGTTATGGCTCGGCGGAGTTTGGAGGGAAAATTTGCCAAGGCGGACCCGCGGGAAAATTTTTGGCACTTAGCCTTTTGGCTAAAGAACTCAAAGGGAAAATTTTGGCCCAAAAGCCCACAAGGAAATGAAATGATGCCACGTGTCAAGGTAGGAGTGGTAGGAGTTGGCGGAGAACTTCAAGTTTTTGGCTTTTGGTCAAAATGTGTCAAAGGAAAAATTAGGCCATGCCTCCCCAACCAATCAAAAGCTGACACGTGTCCACGTCAGCAGCGGGAGTCGGGGCATCGAGAGGAGTTTGGAAATTTTTCCAAAGTGGTGAAGGCAAAAGGTAAAAACTTGAGCTGCACCTCCATGCCGCATCAAAAGGCACCACGTGTCCACATCAGTCGTGCGGAGTGGCGGGGCGGGGTATTTTTGGAAAATTTTCCAATTTCGCAAAAAAGAGGAAAAAGGAAGGTTTGAACCCATGGATCAACCAAAGGGTGCCACGTGTCAGAGAAAGTGGGGCATGGAGAATTTTTGGGAAATTTTCCCAATTTGAAAAAGGAGGAAAAAGTTCAAATTTCGGCCCGAACCCTAATTTTGCCCTAATTTTTTATTTTTTCCCTAAATCTTCAGAGGGCCATATCTTTTGATCTAGAGCTCGATTTTCACATTTTTTGTATCATTGGAAAGATGTTGAAATTATCCACATGATGGACTATTCAATTTTGATTTTTGGTGGAGATTTTGTGGGAGAAAAATGAAGAAATGTCTCTGGCACGGGAAAAATGTAGAACCGACCCCCAACCACCAAAATTGATGAAGTATGGCACTCGTTTCTTCTCCAACATGGCCAAATGCATCAAAAAATGGATTTTTGAGGGTGCCCTTGCTGTTTTAATGAATCTTGTTGGTGGTTGGAGATCTAAAATCAATTTTCCCATGTTTTTTTACCTTTCCTTCATTCTGCTTCATCGTTAAAAGCTAGTTTTGGCTCATTTGTAAAGGGTTGGATGTTTTTGTTCTTGTAGACTCCCCTCTTCCCCTTGGCATGTGAATTCATGGAGTTTCAGGCCTCTCCATTGGAAATTGCAATACATTTTTTTCCTTTTTCCATTGTAATGCATCGTATCAAAAACTGGGAATGATAAAGCATGCTTTGTGAATGAATTTTCAATCCTTTCTTGCATTTATTGTTTCCTTCTGATCCTTCATTACATTTTGGTAATTTTTGCATGTTCTAGTGTTGCATTCTTATGATTTGTGTCTATTTGCAAAAATAGAGGTCCATCACTCCTTTGGTGTATCACCATTTTTACTTAGTTTTGTTTCCTTTTGCATCTTTTAACTCTGTCTCCTTGGAATCTAGAGTAGGATTTAGCATTGAACCTCTGCAAAATTCATGCATACACCTAAATAGAGGGGTAAGAACCAAATTTCTCTGGAGAGTTTCCACACCTTTAGAGAAAAATCAATGTTGTGCATCACAATAAATGACCAAATTTTGGACTGCAGATCTGAAGGTCATTTAGGGGTGTTGTAGATTTTCACTAACAGATATGTACTTGTGATTTCATGGAGCTTAATGGTTGTTTTGATCATCTCTTGGCCTAAAATGAGAATCTCTGAAAGCCAAGTTTTAGTGACATGGCCCAATGTGTTTACTTCTTTTGATAATTTGAGAGTTTCTTCATCGGGGACAACCACTTTGCATCCAGACTTAAGAAAGTGTATGATATGGGATTTATCAGATGTTGAACATATTCCACCAATTGATTCTTTTCATCCTTGAGTTGAGAGTTTTGAGAATTATATTTCTCAAGTCTCTTTAGCATGATATCAATCAAATCTCGGGCCATCACCATGTCACTTTCCAATGTGGACTTCCCAAGTCCAAGTCTGGAAACTTCATAATCAACAGATGTCATGGCATCACACTCCTTGTCTACTTATGGAATGGCAATATCCACAAATTTGTTTCCGTCATCATCTACCATTATTTGGGAGTGCACTTTAGGATTCTTGGGAATGATGTCATTGAAAATTTTGAAAAGGGCATTGAAGTCAATGTCAATTAGCTTGAAAACTCTTTTCCTTTTCTTGATTTCACAATCAGCCCAAAAAGGAGTATCATTCACCACTTCCACATACAAAATCCGGTGCTCAAAGCAACATTCTCATTGTTCTGACCTCATTAGATTCTACAAGAATCCTTTCCATAACCTTGATTTCGGGAGAAGTAACCTCGATATATACCTCTTGATCATTTGGGATATTTTGGGAAATCTCTTCATGAACTTTAGGTTCCGAAGCATTCGATATTTAGACTACCTACACCTGAGTGGACTCTTGTGAAAGGCACGATTGAGGATTGTTTGTCATGAGCTTATGAGAACTATCATAAATGTGAGTAGAAGAATCTCTATTTGAATTCGAAATCCTGATACACGCTCTCTTCCTTCATTGGGGCTAGGACCCTTATATTTTTCACCTTGTGACACATTCTTTGGTGAAGTTGATTTTAGCAACCACTCCTTTCTTTCTTGTTGTGTATGACTAGATGACACAGAGGTTGATTGAGAAGAATCTTTGGTTGATTGGAGACCTCCTCGAGTTGGTAGTTTTTGTAATCCTGAGGTATGATCTTGGATTGATTGTAACTTTGCAAGTTATCTTTCATACCAAGATATGTTTCTTTGAGAATTGTTTGATTATTGATATCAAGAGAAAATTAATCTATTTTGGTCCAATCAATTCATGGCAACGGGGTAAAAGCAATTGCATATATCTAAGGGATCAAGAACATCTTCATCATCATCTACCAATGAATCCGGAGGGTTTTTTATGTGAAATGCCTTGGTCTCGAGCAAGGGTTAGGTGATAAAACTCTTGCCTTCTCACTTCATCTTTGTCGAATAGGCAGCCCATAAATATTCTATGGTAGGGTTGTGTTGATACTTTTCCCCAAACATCTTCTGCATATATCCATTGATATAAAACTGGAATCTCTTCACATATGGATGAATACTGCTTGAGGGAAAACTCTTTCTCCATGAGTTGTGCCTTTGAAAACATTTGGACATTGGTATTCCCCATTTGGATTGGGAAATGAATTCTTGAACGATGTTTGTTAGTGAGAAGACAGTGAACTTAGAATAATTATCACGCATGATCCATTAATGCCCACTTGTCACTGACATACTTACGAAGCTTCCATAGAGTACCCACAAATCCTCTTATGAAAATGTAGAAAAAGGATGAAAATTGAATAAACCATGTTCCCCATTGGGAAATGACATCCATGGCCTCTTTAGAAAATCTTTCCTCTGTATTCTGATTCAGGTTTCGAATCACGCGAGAAGGTGAATGCATCGTTAACTCTTTTGAAATGATGAGAGATATTTTTGAAACTTAGTTGTGGATAATAATGGAAGACATTATTTGATGGACCCACGACTCCTCTCATTTCGAGTCCCAAAATGGCTTTCTTATAGCCACAACAAAATTCAAGTATGATGTCATGTAGAAACATCCATTCATCTTCACTTGAATCAATTGTTTGTGAAGGATATCACCGATGATGGTGGTCCAATCCATAAACTCTCTTTGGCAAGGATTATACAGATAAACTGATACATCTATGGGTGGAAAATCCTGGTAGAAGGTAAACCGAAGAATTGACTCAAGAGAGTAATCATGTCCTCAATTTCTTCCACAAACTCAACGTGGTACAACTCTGTAGGAAGTTGGTCAACTTGAGGTCTTTTGGTCACTAACTAGTTGTTATTAACCATATTGCTCCACACGAGGGGTTTTTCATCCCGAAATTATTGTGTTGACTTTAGAGTGATATCTGCATTCTCAGGGATGTCAGGTATGTTGAGTAACTCCTCAATGTGCTTTGGTGTGATTAAGAGGAAAGGCTCATGATTATCTTTAAAAATTCCTCGTCTCTCGGGATCATAATGCTCCGTGTAAATGATAACCATCTCGAGCATTGCCTTTGAGACCGAGAAATGTCACCTTGGGGTAGACCACTATGGTAAAGCCTATCTGAGAATATGGTTTTTCCTTCAGCTTTCACCCATTTGTAGAATTGTTGCACATAGATGTGACCCATATTTTTATCAGTGATATTGTCGTATGCTAACTTGATGGAATTGGGAGGAATGATTCCTTGGAATTCATACTTGAGTGCGGACTTATTCAAGTTCTCCATTGGATTCCTCGATCTTCTTGTAGATTTATTACATTTTTTGGCCATTATGAATTTTACAGAAAAATGACTCGGGCACGTAAAACAATGTAAATGAGGCCAATTCTCAGTCTCCGAAACTCTCGTCAATGCAAGAAAAATACGACTCATTTTAATATTATTATTATTATTATTTTAAAAATAAATAATAATAATAATCGGTCTCGGGTTACAATTTTTTTAATGTCAATACATCACATTGAGACTAGGCTCGAATTTTGGATCTAACGACAACGATGATATTTTTTAAAAATATTTAAAATCTCATAATTTTAATATTTTGCATGGATCAATTTAATTTATTTTTATTATTTACTTGAGTAAGTTTTCCCTTGTATGCGTGAGCTGTAAATTTTCTTTTGCGTGGAAATTTCCTAATTTTAATGAATGCGTGCTTTGGGCTTTCCTCCTTCCTTGTGGTCTTCTCGATCAATGCGCAGGTAGCGTATTGGTATTTTTTAACAACTAGTGATTGGAATTTATTTATAACCTACGTGAAAACTCAAGCTCCTGAAAATGCATGGATTTATCTTCTTTGCTTTGGCTTGCATTTTACACTTGTTGTTTCCTTCCTAGGCATTGAAACTGGACTGTTCTTTTGGCTACGTGGAAGAATGTTTTATTGCTTTCACTTTGTCTTTTTACCCAGTGTGAAAAATGTTTGCCTTGGCTTGCATGGAGGAATGATTTTAATTGTTTTAGACTTTTCTCCTTCCGAAAAATGTGTGGCCTCTAGTGCTATTTCCTTTGATGAATGCGTGGGAGAAATTCTTTTGTCTTATTCAAACTGTTGTTTCTTGGTTGCGTGATGATCTCTCTCTCCCCTATGGCTGCATTGAAACTTGTTATTCCTTCCTCTCCCTGCTTTGCGTTGAAACTTGTTGTTCTTTTGGCCTGGATTTGGACTTTTTTCCTTGTGCTTATTTTCTTTTCTTTTACCTATCTGTGGATTCCTTCCTTGGGCATGGGAACTCTTTGGATTGTTTTGTGCTAATTTTTTTATCTCCCTCAATGCATGGACTTCCTAAAACTTCCTCCCTTTTGTTTTATTCCCTCTAATCTTTCTTTTAATTTTCTATGGGGAACTCTTTGGTGAAGAGTGTTCTAGTTTTAATGTTGCGTTATTCTTTGCTAATTAAAATCTCCTTCCTAATCTTATTCACATGTTGTTTCCTTCCTACAGCTGCATGGAGGATCTTCCTTGCTTTGGACTCTCCAACAAAACAAAAACACATGCCTTGGACTGCCCTTTTCTGAAAAATGTGTGGAAATCCTCCTTCACATGATCTCCAATGCGTGGAAGATCTTCTCCCTTCACTGAAAATTCAATTACTCTCGTTCCCCTAAAAGAAATAAGAAACAAAACTTCTTCCAACTAATTTCACGGGGAAATGGTTACGGGAATTAAAGAAGCTTCCCCATAATCTGTTTCCCCTTCCCATTGAAATAATTGACTCCTCTTCCTTCGGGTAGTGGCATTAATTTCCAGGGGAAATGGGAAAAAGATAACCATTTTCCAGTGAAAATGGCAAGGCAAGGTGCAATCCCCACCCTATTTCCCCATGTGGGAGATTGAGATATTTTTTCCCGTTTTCCAATCGGTTGAATTGTAAATCAATGGATGAAATCCTGACAAGCGGGAAATAAAATCAATTTTCTAGGAAAGGGAAATCCAGGTATAGGAAACCAATTTGGCATCCCCAAAAATTGGAAGTGAAATCTTACTTTCCCCCCGGTAATTAAATAAAAATTTCTCGAATGACTTTTAATTAATTAAAAACCCAAAAGTTTATAAAAATTGATTTTATCAAATAAAGGGTAATAAATTAATTAAATATTAATATTAATGTAGTTTATAACCTGGTGGGAGGATTTATCGCCCAAAATGGACAAAACGAAGACCAGAACGATCACAAAAATGAGACAATCATGACAAGGGAGTTAAATCACGTAAAATAATACTTTATAAAAATTTCAAAATTTCCATGTTTATTAATTTTGTGAAGTCAAAATTAGCTGATAACACAGATGGTGTTTTCTTTTTGCTTCACGTAGGCGGGTTGTCCATTTCCTTTGTTTTTATCTTTCTTATCTAGTTGTTAGGCCTTTTTCTCTAGGGTGTGGCTCCCACTAGTAAAAAAACCATGGTTTTTTCTTTGTTTTATCTGGGGTATGGTCCCATTCAAAACCATTTATGAATAATAATAAAATATTTATAATCCAATTTCATTATATAAGACTATTTTAAATTGGTTCATTATATTGGAAAATTCTTTTGGTGACAAAATGTCAATAATAGACTTGAAAGCCTATGTCTTCCTAAATCCAAATAAGGTATTGGAGTATAGAAATTGAACACATGAATATGGCCTCATGTGTTAATGTGAGTATTTTGACAGCAATGTGAGTAGGTCTAAAGCTATATTTCAAATTATTTATAATTTTTGTTGTGTTCTTATGAGTTGCAATTGTCATCATAGAGGCTATATGATATGTGCCTATTACTATCATCCTTACACAACTTGAAATACATAACATTATTGATTACGAGCCAACCCAAGTTGATGTATTGACTACTCAAATTATTTGATATGAGTATTTTGATAACAATGTGATACACTTTTCTTTCCTTCATGTTTTTGTTTTGGGGATGGTGGTGCGGTGTTGGATTCGATCCAGGAACATATTTGTTTGGGCACTTCAAGTATTTAAATAAATATTGTCCCTAATGAATTTCTAGGCACTTTCATTACCTTTTATGTAAAAATAAGCACCATTTATCTCATAATCATGCTCTCCTAATTTTCTCAATGCTTGTGGAAAACACATCAATTTTGTTATTGTGAGCCACAACTGTCATCACATAACTTAGAGAATGATGAGATAAAATTTGAGTTCTTAGGAAGCTAGTATGAGAATCCATTCATTCTACAAACCAATGTGTTTACTTGGAGGGAAAATAGACAAGTAGCGGCGTATATACATCTAGTTTGACCCTACTAAATATTTTCATTCTTACTATGTTCCATGGAATATACATCAAATTGTGTAAGTACTTTAACATGCATCTTTATGTCCTAATGGCACTAGAATTGGATTTTAGATTCATTATATATTTTATTCCAACTAAATTCTTCAATAATATAAATTACTTGGGAGTTGTATATCCATTCAATCATCCCATGATTATATACTAAATACTATAAAATGTAGAAGACTAGGCTATACACGAGGGACTTGAGAAAATAGATTGGAGAAAAGCATCATTTGTGGTAGCATACAAGGGATTCCACATTGATGGGTGTGAAACATATGTAGATCATCACAATTTCCAAAACTGGGTAGAAGGTGGTGGGATCAAAAGGCATTTCTTGACTCCCAATTTGACCAAATTGGTATTTATATGAGTTTCACCACCTATATTCAAATTTTCATCTATAATATCTTTGTAATGAGCAAGGATTTATTATTCTTTGTTGTTCACTCTAATTCAAGATTCTTGCTATGAGTTCATAGTCACCTTTACAAGCTCAGATGTTACACTTTAGGTGTCATTTAATTGTTACAAAGAATACAATTGTGGCACAATGTGTCTTTTGATTGATGTAAACCATATAATCTTGGTTCAATGTATCTCTAAGTGTGTTTGAATTTGTTTCTCACAAGAATTTTTCTTACATTGTGTTAGGGATTACATCATTTTCTTCCTCATGGAAGTAAGTGACTCATTAATTCTATAGAGAATGGAACAATTTACTTTCTTTCACAATAATAGAAATATACATAGATCCGATTGAAGATTTGGGTTTTTCATGATAAATGTGAGAAATATTTTATAATAATAAAAAGTAGTAAACTTAAGGCTATGATTGAGATAAGAAAACTTAAATGTATACTAAAATAAAATTACTTATACCATATATCTTCAGCAAATTTCAATTTTCACCCAAACATAGAATGACCAACTAGCACAAGTTCCATATTTTGCTTCAATAATTTCACTATTATAATATCAAACATAAAAGGTCTATACATTATTCAGTAATAGTGATATGTCAAGTGTTAACAGGGAAGGTGGATTAATTCATAAAAGCCAAGATTAAAAGTGGAATTAATTTAACAAAAATATAATTTATTAAATCCTAATTACATAGTAACTGATGTAAACAATGATATATAACTACTAAATATAATATGACACAAGAAATAAGCAAGTAAAGTATAAAACCCTAAGAAAGAGATATAAGAAAGATGACTTAGTTGATTAACACTTGATACATGAGTGTTCTAAACGGGAAAATTGTTAAACGGGAGGTGGAATATGTTTTCAATGCTCAAGATAAATTTTTGACCGTAAGAATACATCAAGACACGAGTGCCCACAACTGTACGGGGGCACTTGGGAGATGGAGACCTCTGTTGGGCATATGTTACTACGAGATGGTTGGAATATGATTTTCATAGTGTTGCACAAGTGTCACAAATATTCCTTTTTGATTGCTTGTGTGTCGCTATTTGATCATTGAGGGTACTGTTAGATATCACTGCAAAAATCACAATACCACATCAAATCCAAAAAAATAAAGATGCAATATGGGAGTCGATGACCTTGATGTTCACCTTGAGAGTGAACTTATGACTAAGTTTTGTACTACATCTCAAAATCCATGTAGTTCTGGTGAGTGTGTGAAAGAATTGTGCCCTAAGATGCCCTTGTGCAAGTGCACTTGATAGCGAGTTGTAGCTAGATGTAATAATGTAGATAAATGTGTGGATGGAATAAATAAACTTTCCCTTCCTATGTATTGTATGTAGAAAATGAAGTCCCTTATCCCTTGATTGAATTCCAAATGGATATTTTGAAGTGCTTTAGGTTCCTTTTAGAGAAATCTTAGGTGATAGTAATAATTCTTAGAGCTTGATCCCTGATTTTGAACACAAAACTATGTATTTATATGATTCCCTTGTTTTAATTTCATAATTGACAACTTGAAGGCCAACCCATAAGTGAAAAATATCCCTTTCTCAATTTATTTTTATTCTAAGGGTTGAAAGTCTTAATAGGAAAATTTCTAATATTATTAATTCTGAATATATCAAAGGTCTTTAACCATATTTGGATGAGCTAAAGTTATGGAATCAACACTTTTCTAATGACATGACCTTCATAATTTTAGCCTCAATGTTGGAATCTAGAAGACTCAAACACCTTCTCAGAGATTATGAGGAAGTTTCTAGACAACTAATCAATTTTGATAAGAGCTTTGTAATCTTCCTTAACACTCCTATTCATAGGAAAATCAATATTTCCAAAATTCTAAGGCTGCGGCATTAAAAAAATTCCCTCGTCCTATCTTGGCATGCCCATTTTCAATGGAAAATTTCCCATGGAGGCATGGAACTCAATTATTGAGAGATTCCAAAGAAAACTTGTGGGATGGAAGTGTGTTGTTCTTTTTCATGCCGGTAAATGTTTACTCATTAAGAGTACCATATAGAACCTCCCCATATATCTTATGTCTCTATTCAGGATTCCTAGTATGGTTATTTAGAAAATAGAGTGAATCCAAAAAAATCTTTGGATGGGAATGAAAGAGAACAACAAGATCCCTCTTGTTGCTTGGGAAAATTTTCTTCTTCCGAAAAAATGGGGGTCTAGGAATTAAGAATTTAAGATGGATGGAAAATGCCATGATATCCAAGATGGGGTGGAGGCTAATAAAATAGGATCTTGCGGGACTTCTATCATCACAAACAAGTATCTTAGTGATTTAAATGATCTCAAATGGCTCTCTAAAGAAGATTTTCCATATGGCTTAGCTTTCTGGAATGCTATTTTAAATTGCAAACATCTTCTCCTCAAAGGTAGTAAGTGAAATTTAGGGAATGGTAAAGACATTATTTTGGAAAGATAAATTTCTTTCCCATATTTCTCTCTATGAATTAGATGGTGGAAAATAGATGTATGATAATTACAAATTTCAGTTTGGGGAGAAAGTTTTTAACTACATCAAAAACAATTCTTGGGTCCAACTACACAATGAGGATGTCCCACCAAAGCTTTTTCATCATGTAAAAAGATTCAAAAGATGTTAAACAATCATCATCCTTCTCAAGTGGAGAATTATGATGATTTTATTTGGGAAAATACATTTGATGGCACGTATTTGGTAAGGTCTGGTTATGTCATCCTTTCTTAAATGCAGATCCCTCAATTTAAATGGAACAACATATGGATGACAGGGGAAAATTTTAAGGGTCCCTCCAAAAAAATACTTACAAAATATTTGGTGAATATGTGAAAATTATCTTTCACATGAATGGCGAATATCAAGACATCACAACATCACTATTAAATGCTACTAGATGATAGTTTTCTTATATGCTACCATTTGAAAATATATAGTATGTTGTCGGTTGGTAGCATAAAAATGCTACTAGCTAGTATCATATTATATTTTTTCATCCGGTAGCATAAAATATGCTACTGGCCAATAGCATTTTCTATGCTACCGACCGATAGAATACTATATGTTGTCGGCCGGTAGCATAAAAAAATGCTACCGATGATTGTATTCAGGTGAATTTGTCGAATTCCTATTTCATGGCATTCATGAATTAACCCCTAAAATTTACTTGCAACTAGAAAATTTTAGAGAAATGGTCCTAATTGGTACCCTAAAAATTTGCCAATTTCAATTTTCAAAAACTGGAATATTCATGAATTAACGAATATTCGCCACTAAAAATTTCCCTCATGGATGAAGGAATTAAGACCCAAGGTTAATCATTCCTTTTAGATTGTGATGCACAATAAGATGTTAACAATACAAAATTGGGTGAAGAAGGGCCAACACTTCCCTAGTAGATGCATTCTATGACAAAAAGTAGAAGAAAATGCTAACCATTTGTTCTTACATTGCCCGTTTTCCTCCTTGATTTGGCACTTCTTTTTAAATTACATGGGCATCACCTGGATCTTTCCTAATTATTTAATCTCTACCTACAATCAATGGTTCTATCCTTCCAAAATTTGGTGATCAAGAAATTGTGGATCATTTCCTTCCCTCATATTATTCGGTCTACTTAGAATTCCTACGGTTATTCCATCTTTGAGGACAAAAAACCATCCCTTCTCACAATTTTGAATGATATTGATAATATAAGACAAAATATTACTTCCTTCAAACCTCCTACAAAGATGTCTCAAAGCAAAAATGACTATAAAATTTTAGAAAAATGGAAACTAAACATTTTCTCAAATAACATTCGAGTAAGATGATGTTTCTAGTAGAAACATTTGTAATGCCACCCTTATTGGTTGGCATAAGCTCAATTTTGATGGTGCCTTAAAGGAAAATCCAGGAAGATACAATGGTGGGGGATGTATCAGAAATGAAAAGGGTCAAATAATTAGGTTATATTCTATACCCATGGGATTCTACTAGAACCACAACTATGAATTTCTTGGTCCACTCCGGGTCTTAGGCTAGCAAGGAGCATTAACATCAACAACCTAATCATTGAGAGAGACTCTCTCAACATAAAAAATTGCCTCAATGGTACAAACCATTTCAATTAGAAAATTAAACACATCATTGAGGAATTCATTCATATCATTAACACTTTTTCCAATAAAGTAATACAACATACGTTCCATGAAGGAAATAAAGTGGTAGATTTGATGGAAAATATAAGTGTTAACCTTAATTATTACCAAATCTAGGAAGTGGATGAAAAAATTCCACCTAATATTGAGGCATGTGTAAGAAATGAGCAAGTCATTTAATCATCATGTGATTGCCTTTATGTCAAGGACTCCGCTTTGGGATTTTATCCTTCATCCTCACTTTTTGGGCCTCGTCATTGTTAGGAGAAACCACAATGAAGTAAAAAAATTATGAGTTTATTAACATGGGGGGTGAAAGGTGTAGATCCAAACCTATCAGTTGTGAAGAATGGAAGTAGGATGGTGTGCTTTGGAGTATTATGGGAAAAGGGGCTTCTCTACATTCATGGAGTATGTGAAGGGTCATGACCTTCACCTTTTGCTGGATTTCACTAAAAATGAGGATGACATGAGAGTAAAATACAAAGGAATTGATTTTGAGATCATAGAGAATGTCATTTCTTGGGTCACCAGCCTCCACCAAAAGGGTTTAAGGTTCTACAAAACAATATTGATACTACTTTTAGGAAAAGAAATTTCTGGGTAAAGATGAGTCTATCAAGAGGGCTAAGGGTGGTTTCTATAGGGACTCTCTCCCTTGGCATTTTAACATTGTTGGATTTCTCATCATGAAGTACATCACCATCAAGGGATGCTTCCAGGTAATTCCATCCTATCATTTGATTTTCCTCCATCATTTTAGGAGGAAATACCCTATCAATTTTCCTTTTTTCCTTTTCCACTCCATTGAGCATTCCATAATTATGTTAAGGGTGGGAAAAGGGTCTATCCACTTCACCATGTGTGATTATTATTCTCTATAGATGTTTCAACCTCTCCATTCCCAACCCCATTATGCTTCTCTTCCTCTTGGATTCCCATATTGCCCACCCCTCTAAGTCCCCCTGTTCCTCCTTGCACACGACTTCTTCCACTCATGTTTCTAACCCCCTTGACCCATCCTCTTCATGTCACCCATATCTCTACCCCTCCTGCATCTTCCTCCTCCACCTCCACTCTTACCCCCTTAGTACATTCCTCCTTTATGATCCCCCTAAGAGAAATAGAGCTTGGAAAAACCCCTTTATTGAAAAGTTTGTCTCCCATTCTCATTTGATTCGGAGGAGGGTAAGTTGTTATTAGAATATTGTATAAAACCCACTCAATAAGCCTCCATTGAAGATTTGGAATGAAAGTACAATAGTATCAAAGATGAATTCATGGAACTCAAAGAGATATTGAAGATATTTGACAATGTCAAAGAGAAGAACGAATTGGGAACAACCTTGGCTGAGGATATTGGTTTGAACATCTCTAAGATTGAAAAGGAAATTGAAGCCATAAGAGAAAAGCATTATGATGTTCTGATCAATCCTCAAATGCATTATTGACTCTCTCTCACTCATCACCAATCACATTGAAGATCACAAAGGGAAAGAGAAGTACAAGAAGGATGCAAGACTCAATGAGATCAACAAGGAACTGGCCTACATCAAAAATAATTTTCAGAAGCTAATGAAATAGAATTTTATTTGCTAGACTATTTTGTGTCTCTGTGGCATTTTGGCTATGATTTTTCTTACTTTTTCTTACTTTCAACTTACTTATGACTTATTTTGTGTTGTATTTTGGACTCATGTTGACTGTTTGTTTGATATAGTATTTTTTTGTTCTTATGGACCATGTAATGTTTAATATGGGATTTGGCCTCTTTGTATCTGGGTAGGGTCCCTAGCCAATTTTTTAAATCCTAAATTAAAAAAATAATTGAAAAATATGCCCAAAAGATAAAAGAGACCCAAAAGAAGTAAGTTGGAAATGGGTCAAGGGGCACCTAGAGGGGATAGAGGCTCTTGGGAGTTTTAGTCTGATCGGGCAATGGTGTCTAGATCCATAAAAGATAAATAAGTAAAATAAAAAATAGGTAGTGGGGTATGTAATACCAAATAGAAAGAAAGAAACAAAGAAAAGATTCTAAATACAATCATCAGTTACTAGTTTTCTTGCTTAGGAATAATATGAATGCTAGTATGTGTTTAGGACCTATAAATTTACCCAAGTGCATGATTGTGTGCCTACATTTTCCCTCACTTTATGTTGTTGATTGAATACTCGATAACATAAAGTAGATAGAATATGTGTATCTTATAAACATGTAGATTGTGTGGTGAAATGTGTGTCAAGTGGACAAGTGAAGTGTAGAATGAGTTCAAAAAAGAAGCGTAGAAACTAGGAAAGGAAAGTGACCCTAGGGGTGTTTGCATATGCATTATATTGTGTTATAATTATTTTTGTTACTTGTTGTTGCTTCTTATTATAAGGATGGACCTGAAAAAATAAGAACAAGAATGTAGTCAACATCATGTATATGAAAAATTTGATCCAAGTATGAAAAAGTATGTAAAAATATGTAAAAGTGAGTGAAAGGAAAGTGTGTACATGATGTAGAAAAGTGTAAGGGAATAGAAAATGTCATGAACATGTTGTGTAGAATGAGTTTATTTGGGATATCTCATGCCAAATGTAAGTTTTTGGGTGATCTCACGCCAAGTACGAGTTTTGTAGGTGATATCATGTCAAAGAGCTAGTGTTGGGGAGAGATATCTAGTGTTACTCTCCTTCCATGAATCTTCCGATATACACCACTCCATATGGTGTGTTCATGTTTTTTTCCCCAAATTTACATAGTAATATCACATTGAATAATATTATTCATACAATTATACACTTATATAGGATATTCATATCCTAAATAATAGGATGGTTATATTCCAATTACGTGAGTTTTTATAACACCCAAATAACGTCACGTATATACAACCCAATATAATTCTATAGTTACACAACCATACAATAAATTATATGTGAAGAACTAATTTATATAATCCTAACATTCCCTCCTTATTGCAAAAATAGGAAAATTTACATGTTACATTGCATCTGATTTTGCAATCATGTGATTTTCCTTTGGATTATCAAAAACCAAAAGTTGGTTTTCCATCGGTTAATCAAAAACTAAGAGTGAGGTGGTTTTATAGTGGTTGAATACAAACCAAAAAGGGGTGAAGGTTTTCAAATGGTTTACCTATAACCATATCATGATGTGCCAATGCATTTTTGGCCCTCATCATAGTTTCTCTTCCGAGATAACATTTCGGAATCCATGATAGTGCAAAACATATCATCCAACTCATAAAAATGAAACATTGTGTTATTTCCCCCACAATGTGAAGTCTCCATAACACATTATTTTGAAAAACCACATATAAATAAAATGAAACCAACACACACTCACACATTTCACCAAATTATTATGTGTGGCCTTGTCAATGGGGACCGATGAGAGGACACCAATTGTACTCCATCCTCCGTGTATCTTCCAGATTTCGTTTAATGATTGCTTAGTACAATAAGTCTTCATATACGTATCCACATTCCTTTGGTTCAGTTCTTCTCTTGATGATTCTTCATCTGCTGCTATATTGGCTTCATTAAGAAATTTTCCACTTAGCACATATCAAGCACGAGCTTTAAAAAAAAAGAAGTATCCCCCTTTTTATTATAGTAGTAGCATTCAACTTCTCCTTCATTTTTGGAAAAGTTCTTATGCTTCTTTCTACTATATAGATATTTTTCTTCATCTGTGTCTTCTTTGGTTCTCTTTTCTTCAACTAGAAGAGATGATATCATATCTTCCAATGAGTTGGAAGGCATCTGACCAAGAGTGAAAACAACATTACTATATTTGGTTGGAAAACTATTCAACATAATAGATTTTTCATCCTCATCTTCTCTAGAGATTTGACTTACGCAAGTGGTCTCGAAGAGATCTTAAATCATGTATTTGACTAGACATTGTAACTCCATCAATCATTTTGAGTTTGAACAATTAGAGTTTTAGTGAAAACGTTTTTATTGACTCTTTAGATACAAATAATTTATTCAAAGTATCCCACATTTCCTTTGATGTTTTCTCAAGATCAACATAATGTAACTTAGTATCTGAGAGAGAAAGGCCAATAATGTCTTTGGCTTTATCATCCCTCATTTCCCATTGCGCCAATTTGGTCGATATGTAGGTGTTGTTTGTTTTCCATAAAATATCCTCTAGAGATTTTTTTCATCAATCGCATCTCGGATATTCACTTTCCAAGTGTGAAAATTGATCCCATTCAATTTTTCTAGTGGGACTTCCATTGTGAGATGGAGACAAAAAGAAGAGGTGAAAAAATTATAACGAAACTTTTGAAGACACAATTATTACATATGAATCTTGAATTTTAATGAAAATAAATCTACTTTAATACATGAAAAAATAAAATAATGAAACTTCCTATTGAACTATAGATAAATTACCACTAAATGTTTATTTTTTGACCATGTGTACTTGTAATAGTGGACCAATGATAGATATACAACTTATAGACAATAGACTCATATAATACTAACAACTCATAATCTAAAACTCTAAAAAAGTAATAACCAACTAATGACAAGAATAAACTTAATAAATAGAACTAATTATTCAAATACCATGGACCGTATGGTGGGAAAAATAATATGGTTTGTGCTATACCACATTTAGGAGAAGGTGGAAAGGTTATGCATCAAAGAGACGTGGAGGGGACACAAGTAGATCAATTTGAAGGTATATATGCATGTGGTGGAAATACATGTATGGATTGAATGGATTTCTCCAACATCTATAAATGCAAAAATATTTCCATGTGGTATTCAATGTCGAGAAAATCCAATTCCTTGCAGTGTGGATTAAAAAAATTTATGGTTGAATGCAAATTAGTAAACAAAGTATGCAACTTTAGCTGGCCACATCATGTAATAGATGTATCTTAGATATACTTCACAATTTGACTAGGTATTCTATAATCCATATGTTGGTATGAAGGATAAATAATAGAGGGATCTATTCTTCTAAACAAAATGGTGATATATTTTTGTTTGCATGATCTTTTCCGCTGACTATTTTTAGCCAAAATGTAAAATTGGATGTGTTCATTTAATATAAGAGGATCTCAAAAGAGATTTATGAAACCAATCTGCAGAGTATAACATTTTGTGGGTGATTAAATTACAAGCTTTAATCAAAGTCACAAATATAGACTGAACACTGAGGAAAGATATAGAGAAGAGATAAGATGTTGTTCAAAGTGAATTGTATTTTCCCTAGCAAATCTAGACTGACATTCATGTGAAATAATTACACCAGTCACATGAAGGATACATGGACTGTATAATTCATATCTCCCACTTGATCACCAAACACATGGGAGTTTTAGAAGAGGCCATGGAGTTCAATGCAAACCTAGCTTTCAAATCGAATGGAAGATGATCACATGCACGATGGCGTTGAGATGATGAGAGACCAACATCAAATGGAGAGGTGAAAATAAATCTTCTTGGTGGAAATACCGAGCCTTAAACTTGAAATTTTAAACACAACTAACCTACACTTTGAGACACTATAGAGGATTCCATGAACTGGGGCAATAATCAATCAAACGTTGCCCCAATATCATTCTATTTCTCCATCCAGAATAAATCTCTTTGATGCCAAATGAAACATAAGAATCAGATTTTCACAAAGAATATCATGCTTTGAATAATATTATTCATACCATTATACACTTATATAGGAGATTCATATCCTAAATAATATGATGGTTATATGCCAATTACATGAGTTTTTATAACACCCAAACAACTTCACGTATACAACCCAATATAATTCTATGGTTACACAACCATACAAAAACTTAACAACTTATATGTGAAGCACTAATTTATATATTCCTAAAATTATATTGTGTTGTAGCTCGAGCTATTGTATGATGTGACTTGTTCACCCAATGTATGTCCTTCTCATTTGGGGTGCATGTGATGTCGAGTAGGAGAATGTAGACTAAAGAGAGAACCTGGTGCTGATTTGAATTGTATCCCTATAGGGGAGGGAATGTGCATGGTAGAAACTAATGCACATGCAAAAAAAAAGTGGCTAGATACATGTGTTAGTAGAAAAATTAGCAAGCATGTTGTAAAAATGATGTAATAAGTAATTTTACATATAAGATAGACTACAAAAATTAGGTTTCAAACATGGGACATCACTCACAATGTCACAAGATAATAAGGGAAAAAGTGGACAAATAATACAAGCAATGATCAAACAAGATAGAGGGCATATCTCACAAATAATGGCATATAATAACAATAATATTGAATAATATGTAATAGAAAACCATGGTGGCATATAGTCTTGCAAGGAAAATGTTGCACATGAAGCACCCGTTAGGATGTTATAAAGATAAAGAGTATGTCAAATCATATATGTATCAATGAAATAAGTAGTGTTCCAAAGAAGGATAAGAAGTAACATATGATGTAACAATAGCACTGTGATGTGTGAGAAGGTAAATACCACCAATAGCCTTGGTGGTATTGGTAAGAGGTACAATTCCAAATGTCATTTCATCGTGTAGAAATCTATATGAAATATGCATTCACAACTAGAGACCAAGTGAATGTGCATGTGTATATAGAAAATATATTGGCATATTAAGTATATGTCTATTATGGGAAACAAATTATACATGTAAGTATAAGAAAGCAAGAATAAATGTAACTACTATATGCAATATGTAGTGTATAAGTGAGATGGAATGATATTAAATGTGAATGAGATAGGAAAAACATTCCCCCAAATAATGTGGATGAGTATGAGATGAGGTTAATTTATAAAATACCCCTCAATAATCAAGAATGAATCATAAAACAAGATCCTTTCATTGGTAAATGGTTTAAAAATATGCACTAGAAAGATAGATCATGAAGCGTAGAGCGTAAATATTGAATGTGGTGAGGTTAATTTCAGATTTATACCCTCATCAATCAAGTATGAACCATATAAATAGATTATGTTATAGGGTTGTGAAGATATAAGTGTGTGTATCATGACGTATAAGAGAGATGAGAAATACTAGGTGTCCAACATGGAGCGTGATAGTATAAGTGATAGTAAACAAATGATACTAGGAGGAGGGAGTAAGCATAATACACCCCAAGTGTGTAATGAAAAGTAAGATATCCAATGGAAGTGAAGGGAAAAGTTCCTCCACCCAATGTCCGAGGAGATAAAGGCATGTGAAAATGCTATAAGATAGGTGGTTTATGTGAAGAATGATGTATATGTGAAGGCTGCCTATGAGGTGAAATAGGTGGTGAACACCTATGTGAAGAATACCTATGAGATGAAGGAGGTGATGAAAACCTATGTGAACATATGCGATGAAGGAGGTGATGACAACCTATGTGACTAATACCTATGAGGTAAAGGAGATGGTGAGAACCTATATGAAGAACTAGTCGACCTATGAAGATGACAACTTCGTGAAGTAGGATGTGTGTGAATAAGAGAACTAGGTGCTAAATGTGCCTTATATTTGAAAGGCCTTGGAGGCCTAGATATTGTAGCTGGTGGGAGTATGTCATCAAGAGGAGGTAGAGGTAATGGTGTGCATGGTGGAATTCCTTTAATAGTGATAACTTGTTTATTGTGTATGAACTTGAGACACATATGATTCATGGATGGAATAGCTTGAGCGATGTTGAGCTAATGGAGGCATAAGAGCATGTCACAACCTTTTATTGAAGATGCCACAATGAATGGAACAAGCATGGTAAGATGCCCAACTATAATGGGCATCCTAATGCTTCCAAAAGAATCAGAACTAGATATGAAATAATAGAAATTAGACATTTGATAGCCATAAGAAGTGCAATAGATCACACACTAATGGGATCCTATGGATGGATCATGGTTTTATTTACATAATATGAAACAATAGAAGCATTTATGTGTAATGGATCAAAAGAAAATGTTTCATGATAATCATGATTGGAAAATGTAATGAATGGTGGTGATGCATTAGTAGAAGTGATGAGGAAATCAAAGAGCCACGAAAAGGAGGGAACATGGGAATAATATAAGTAGGTGGAAGGGTAGAAGGAGGTTATGTTGTAATAGGAATGGAAGCAATATTAAATATGGGAGGGTTAAGCTCAAATAGATCGGTGTCCTCCTCATGAGTAGAAAATAAAATAAGATATAAATCTTATGGATGTTCAACAATATAAGCATTGATATCACAAAGGTCATCATCGAAAAGGGTGGGTAAATTTCATCCATGTTAATAAGATGATAATATATCTAGAAGCTAGGTTGGGTTTGAGAATTGGGTTCACCAAATGATTTAACAAAAATATAATTTATTGAACCCTAATTACAGAGTAATTGATGTAAATAATGATATGCAACTACTAAATGTAATATGAAATAAGTAATAAGCAAGTAAATTACAAAACCATAAGCAAGAGATATAAGAAAGATGACTTTGTTTATTAACACTTGATCTAGGAGTGTTCTCAACCGAAAACTACTTTGAATAGGAGGTGGTCTATTTCATAATTCTCGGGATAAATTTTGGACAACAAGAATATAACCTAACATAGGCACCTATGAATGGAGAGGGGCACCGGGTGATGGAGACCTATGTTGGGCACCTAAGACTATGTTGATTGTCGAATCTAATTTTCATGGTGTTACACAAGTGCCAGTAAATATTTAATGTTGATCACCTATGTGTCACTATTTGATCACCGAGGGTACTTGTAACCTGTAAAATATATATCACCTACAAAACCCACAATACCACATCATATCCAAAAAAGAAAGATGGAATATGGGGAGTCAGATTGACCCGGACGGTCACCCTAAGAGTGAAATTATGACCAAGCCATGCAATGCATCTTAGATTCCATGTATTTATGGTGAGTTTGTAAAAGAAATGTGCCCTAGGATGCCCTTGTGAAAGTGCACTTGATAATGGGTTATAGCTAGATGTAATAATGTACATAGATGATTAGATGTAATAAAGAAACTTCCCCTTCCTATGCAGTTTATACAATCCCTTGTCCCTTTATTTAATGTCAAATGGATGCTTTGAAGTGCTTTAGGTGCCTTTTGAGTGCAAGCTTAGGTGATAGTAATAATTCTTAGAGCTTGGTCCTTGATTTTGAACACACAACTATGTATTTATATGATTCCCTGTTTGAATTTTGTAATTGACAACTGGAAGGATAACCCATAAGTCAAAATATTCCCAAAAGATAAATTTTACCCAAAAGAAGTGAGTAAGATGGAAAAGGGTCAGGGGCATCTGGGCGCTCCTATCCTCAAGGCTAAGCGCTGGTGTCTCGAGCCATAAAAGATAAATATGTAAAATACCGACTGGTCTATGGGGTATGTAAGACCAAATTCAAAGCAAGAAACAAAGACAAGAGGCCAAAGAAAAATCTCAATTACTAGTTTTTTTGCTTATAAATCATGTGAATGCTAGTATGTGTTTAGGACCTAGAAATATACCCAAGTGTGCAATTTTGTGTCTATGAGAATATTTAAGAATCTTAAAGCTCAATTTTCATGGAATTTTGATTTATTGAATGCCAAACATTATACTTGATAGTGATATCATTTACATTATAGTTATTTACATAATAACGAAAATATGGCTTTGAATCTCTCACCCAACTTTGGTTTAACCAATACCTCATTTTATCTAGTGTTTATGATTCATATTTTAAGAGAACCATAAAAAATAAGGTGTATTTTGGGGTGATTACATAATTCTATTTTGTATTTAACCGAAATCAAAATAACACGATGAATATCGGTTTTTGTTGACATCTCATTTCTACTATATCAAAACAAAACACCATTAACATTTGAGGCTAATGCCAATGTCATGTATATGCATAATGATTCCAACATTGAAAGTGCAAGTCCTTGTACATTGAAAGTGAAATTACTCAAACATTAAAAGTGTGAGTCCTCATACATTGAAATTGTTGGTACCCAAGTTGATCCTCCCTTTTAAACCAAGCAACATCACAATTTGATCAGGATGCTTAGAGACAAACAAATCATAATAGGAGTCGTTTTGTAGCCGGGATGGATTTTAGATGATTATTTATCACTCAAGTTTGGAAAGGACTGGGTATCACCGTGCTAAGATTTTGACCTACCCTTACTACTTTAGGTTGTGCCTTCAACCAAGGTGAGAGGACCCATTTTGTGACCTGTATTAATGGAAATCATCAACGAATTAACAGTATTTGACTCTTCCTTTGTAATATTTTGAAGGAGACCTCAAGAAAACATGGCCAATACAACATAACCTAACTCTCATGAGTTGTCACTTTAGAAAATGAAGATGTTCTCTAGATAAGGCCCAGGTCACTAAAGGAAATGATAAAGACTGATTGCACTTGCATATTTTAGTAAAGGATGGATGAATTCAATGATCTTCTTTATCATTTGTGGATATAGAGTACAAGCAGGGATAGTTCATGTATGATATATTTATGGATATGCATTTTATGGTTAGGAATTTAAGCAAGATAAAGTTGATTATACCAAATCCCTAAGAAATTTAAACAAATGTTGACACATCCACAAGGCAAGATGACGAATAGTTTCAAATAGTCAAGATGAACCTTCAACTAGAAAATTGTGCATCTATGAAAGCTCAAAGACACATGGCTTCACACATTCTTTAAGGATTTAACATAAGAACTCATGTTAAATACTTAATTAAACCTTATAATTCCCGATTATATCATGCTTATGATACACTCGAACTGAAAAACAATCTGTATCACTGAAATGAAAGTAAAGTGAATTTAAATCACTTATTGCATTATGAAATGAAAGCTCTCTTCATAATGTAATTGCAAATGCCACAATACTATCATGAGGATGAGATTTTGTGTGATTTCAAAGGGATTTCTAATGTAAGATTGCAACAGGAACATAGATAACTATTTGAAAATATCTCAAAATGACAATAGACATAACAAAGTTCATGATTAACACGAATTACTCAAGGTTTTTCAGAATTTGATCAACAAGGGAAAGTTTGTTTACAATCTCAAAGTTTTGTCAATGGCTATACATCTGCAACCATCTTGACATGATCAATCTTAAAAGACACACAAGAAGTAACTGGTTTCTCAAATAAGTTCTCTTAGAAAATGGCTTCTCTCGGATTTCTCTCCTTTTCTTTTCTTCGACAATTCTCGAAAATTTTAACCCCCCTTTATGGCATGGTTTTTCATGCTTTTATATCACTCTCTTCACTTCAAATATTTTCCCCCAAAAAACAAGAATATTCTCAAGAATAATTTCTGTTACAAATTTGTTCTAGAAGATGATATTTATGAGCTTCATTCTATACTTCCAGGTGTACAAAACATGAGTCTTTTCGATGTATTCCACTTGTGTCTGACTGGGATGTCCGGTCGTCACCTTTGGCAGGCTACTTGAAATTTTCCCTCCCAATTTTGATTAAACAATCATTTCAAATGATCACTGAGCATCTCCAGATGCTTTTGACATGACGCACACCTACACTCATCTTTCAAAATCCTTCTTGGGTTCAGTGCACTCCACTTCACATCTTGCTAGTTTAAATGCCACACATGATGTTTTTCAAATCTTATTGAACCACCAACTCTGTTCATTCTTAATTCCTTTCAAATCTTCAATCACCTCTGTGTGAACTGAGAAAAATATAGTTTACACCATGGGAAATATTTTATTAACACAGGGCCAAATGCATCCTTCCACCTATAAAGCCTGGTATTTCCTCATTGTTTGCACATGTTTCCTTTCTTGTTCTAAACATAAGGAATTCAATCAAGAAAATGGTGAAAGTGCTTATAGCTCACATCCTGAAAGAGATTTCTTCAGAAGACCTAAATAAGATTTTTGATTTTAGTGGTCTTGATGAAGCTTTTTTAGGGCTCTATTTAATGTAGAATGTGTGGGTGATACTAGAGGACCCCTAACATACCGGAAAGTCCAGTTAGCACTTCTTTCTCGGTTAATCAGGATAAACCCTATATTTTCATCCTTCCAGGTTATGTATTTCCATATTTTTAGATGGGAACATATGAAAATGCCTAAGGATTTAAAGAGATATTGGGTTGAAAAGAGGCCTCGTGTCTTTGGATAGAACATTTTTTAGTGCCCTTTTTATGCCACAAGGAATTTATATCAAAAGAGATTCCTAAGGAATCATATGTATTGTATGATAAATATTCCATTGATATAGTGCCTGCCATTTCCAACAAAGTGGATGAGTTGGAGAAGAGGATTCACTCCTTGGAAAAGAAACAAGTGAAATTTGTGTCCTTGCCATCATGTCCAGTGTTAACACCATATTCAAGCAAGAGGAAGGGTGAAACACCACCTCAACCTCCAATTATCATATTAGATGGAGAAGAGGACCAATCAATATCCACTTGTCACTCAAGGGCAACACTCTCCTCAACTCGACAATAGAGGAAGGTTTACAACTCAGTTATCTACACATCTGATGCATTACGCTTCTTCCTTCGAGAAAGAATTTCTGGGACCCCAACCAATTCCTTCTCTCGAGGGACAACCCACCCTTTTTAAGAAAATGGGAAGCCTGGAACTAGCTCAAGGCCTCACAATTCATCCAACTAACAACATACGGTGGTTGCCCTCTTATCACTCCAAACATTCTCTCTCAAAATAATCCCAACAAGTTGACCCTTCACAAGGGGAAAGGAAAAACGAATTTCTTCTCAAGTGGTCTGGACCTTTTGGATTGGGTGTCGTCCCATCAAAAGAAAATTGAGCTTGAACAAATTATGAAATGCCCTAGGATGACTTTGGAGTCACTGATGGATATGGGTATGTCCAGGGACTTGGTCGGGTCAATCATCTTTATACAAACAACACAAGGCTCGGACGAGTTTGTCTTTGAGAAAAAAAAAAAAAAAAACTTCTACTATGAGACCAGACTGAAAAATATTTGAGTGTTGTTCTCCCTGGGTTGTCTCTATTTTGGCATGTGTACATCTTTCACTATCAACGGCATGGGCCCCTATAGAACCCTATCTTGTTTTTCGTTCAAATTGCAAGTAATAGAAGAATATTAATAGTTCACATGTCTATTCCAAGTATGTGTGAAATTTTAATCTAATCCACTATGAACTACTATATATTTTTATCTTTCAATTGAAACAAAGAAACAATAAAATTTCATAAAGATAATTACACTTTAATGCATCAGAAACATCATTTCACAATATCAGTTTAATGGAGTGTGAAAAAAAAGAATACAAATTAAGGAAGAATGTGCTTAAGCATGCTTATCATCTTTTGTGCCTGCATCCTCTTCCTCTTCATCCTTTTCTTTTGCATCTTGCTCCTCTGGTAGCCTTTCCATATAAGCATCATATCTCTGGAATAATTCATTTATTTCATCTTCATTAGGTCCAACGTGGTGCTAGAAAATCAATGTTTTCCTCACTATTGAATCCATACACTGGGCCATTTTTTTCTTATATTCCAGTGGCCTGGCTTTCAATTCCTCAATTCTATTCTCAACCTTCCTCATAGTTTCAATAACTTCATAGGAGAAGTCACTCGCTGGATATTATTTTCAAAGGATTCAAGTAAGAAATCAATTTTTAAGTCCCCATAGCTCTTTTTGAATTTTTCTACCACCATATCCTCTAATCTCGATCAATAGCATCAAGTGAATCATCGACCCAGTTCCTTTTGACTTCAAGTTTTTTCTTGATTTCATTCAAGGTATCTAATCTGATTTTTGACAATTCTTCAAGAGCATACTGGCTCCCTTTGTACTCTATTGGTATGATGTTTTCTTGTTCAACTAGCTCATCACTAAGTCGGGTTATGCGGTCAAGTTTGGGGAGAGTTCCTTCCAAGTAAAATATCTCATTGTCACACTCTTCAATTATTCCATCAATTTCCATTAGTCGACTTTTGAGGTCCTCATATTTTGACCTTGCCTTTGTAATAGCTTCTTTTCCCTTCTCAGTCAATTGTTCAATCCAAGTGTCCACCGCTTGGACCTTCTTAACAACACTATTTAATTTATTTATACCCTCAAGGGTATTCACATAGGCATCTACTTGTTCATGACTAGTTTTCCTGTCAATTGTTGCAAACATGAACTTAAGGCCTTAATTTTCTCCTTTAGTTGTTTTTTCATCATTCCATCTTCATCAAATTTTTGTAGAAGATCACTTACTGCTTTAGATACTCCTTGCTTTAGTTGTTCCCTTGAAGGATTTCCCAAGGGAATAATTTGAATGTTGTAATTGTCAGCAATTATGTCTTTTCTTTTCTTACCCTCGAAAGGAGTTGCTATCTCTAAGGTCCTTGCTCCAGATGAATCAATATGAGTCTTTATGATGGTATTGGCCCTTTTTAGAGCTCTCCCCGTCTTTGGAAAATACAGAGAAGTAAGGTCAACCACTTGCACAGGAAGATTCTCTTCTTCAATTGAAATCAATTCGCTAATCCATCCCTTTTTCAAACTTGTTCCAACTTTTGTTTCCTGCGATCCTTGCTGGAATTTCTCAGGAACAATTACTATCTTCTTGGATATTTCCTGTTCTTTTTGTACCAATGATTCTTTCTTTTCTTGGACATTTACGAAGGGTCACTTCCAGTTTCACTCTATACTATTGATTCTTCCGGATGCTTCTTTTCCTAGTTTGGAATTTCAGATTGATCATCTTTAACCTGAGCTGTATCAATATTCAAAGGAAAATATTTCACTACTTCTCCAGCTGAAACCATGGTGGAATAAATTTCTTCCCCTTCACCCTTTTGTATCAAATTTTGGGCTATGGGTTCCTTTTCTCCGAAACCGCCGAGTTGCCAAACTACTATCTTCATGCCCTAATGATACCTTTGGCAATGTCATGGTAGGTTGTTCCACTAGAAACAACTCCACATTTCCCATTGAAAGCTATGAGTTTCCACCAATAATGATTTCCTCATTAGTAATTGTATCTTGTGCCATTTTCAGTCTTTCTTCAAAAGACAATTTTCCTTCTTGAGGAAAGTCATTAGTTTTGGTGACCTCAACAGAAATAGACACAATTTCATCTACTACCAATCCAATATTAATATCATTTTCAGCCAATAATTTTGGTTTATCCATTTCCAAAACCACTTATTTTGGGGAAGACATATTTATTTCCTAATTTCTTACTTTAGTTGTTAGTGCATGAGTATCCCTTTCTAATTCCTTACTTACCTCAATACTATCCACTGGTGTTAATATGGGTTCATCAATAGACAAACTAAGTGCATCCAACATGGATAATCTCTCACCAGCATCCACATCAATCACCTCAGTTTGTACATTTACAAATTCATGCATTGTTTCAACTAGAGGTGCATTAATATCCCTAACAAGTAGAGCTTTAAGAATTTTCATACCTGGAGTAACAAACTGACTGTCCACCAGATTAACTATAGTATTCCCCTGAGGAACTAGGTTCTGAGTACATTCCATTGCTTTTTCCATGAAGGGTGAAGGAAGGATCATAGGATTTGATTGCTCCATATGTGGAAATGATGCATCCTATTGCTTTTGGAAGATATTAGTTTTCTCTATTTCTGGGGGATCAATTACCCCATCCCTGTGTTTGAAATTTTTGGTGTATGGGAACCCACTCTTACCAAGATTGGCTGGTGGAAAATCTTGGGTTTTTGTGTGTTTGTTCAAACTTTTTCAAATTTGGTGTTGTTCTTTTTTCATCCTGTGCAGCCTAGGATGAATGTGACCACTTGCAATGGCTCCACTCATTAATTTTTTAGTATTATGTAGCTTAGGTGAAACACTTGGATGAGCCATTTGTGATGCTAGACCTTTCCCTCTAATGGGAGCATTATCTATAGACTTTAAAAGCATATCTTCGCTCTTACGCATGAGCGGCATATAAGTGCCGGTTCCATTAGCGATCGATGTCCATTCATCAATGAATTTAGGAGTAGGCATTTTAGTTGGCAATTGAGGGGATTTTCCACCTAGTGGGTCCATTTTTTCTGCATCCTCCCTTAGGGGGAATATCCTCACTCATATTTCCTAAACTCCTGAAGTTGCTTAAGATCTTTGTGTTCTGGATTGACATATCAATATTCTTTTGAGTCAACCAATTTATAGTTCTCCTCATAACATTAGTTATTCTCAAATAAGGATCATCAAATTCATCCACATTCCAGTCTGGAGGAGAAATAGGCTGATCCTCCACTTTCTGATTGATATAGAACCTGCTTATTGTGTGAGGATCATCTACAATCCCCTCTGGGATAATTGTAATTTTATAGTCAATTATTTGTGACAAGGTCATTTTGGAAAAGTCTCTTAACCTGACTTCTTCCTCATCTCTACAATTCATCCAATAATCTTCAAAATGGGGCTCATGATCAAAGGTATTTGCAATATTGGTGAACACCCATCTAATATCATAATTTGGCCTTGCCTCAAACTTGTCCATGTTAAATTTCTCCAATTCCTCACCAATCAGCCTAGCCTTTATGATGGAAGGACATGAATACCTTCCAATTCTAATGGGGAACTTGATATTTGTTTTATGCCTTCCAGCAATCAACTTATGTACAGGAGTCAATTGCCTTGCCAACTCACATAAAATAAGTTTTTCATCAACATACTGGGGAAACTTATAAGGCTTCTTACAGACGTGCCCGAAATTGTAGGGTACTACACTGCCAAAATGATGTTACACATGCCCCAATGATGATACAAGTCTCCTTGCAAGGTGTTCGAATCCAGAAAGGCTCGCCAAGTATACACTTATATCCCGCATGCCCCGCTCAGCCTCCACATGTTTTTTTTTCCCTTTTCCTCCCTATTTTATTACATTTTAGGCTTTAGTGATGAAACCGCTGCTCGCCAGGCGGCGGTCCCGTGATCGCCGTTGCCGCACAGTGGTGGCGGTCCATATGCATTTTCCGATTCTTTTAACAATCGTGTCAAACATAAATCTTCAAATTTACATGCTTTCTTCAACCACTTTGGCTTGCATTAATGTTTTTGGTTCCCTGGTAATAGTGTTTTTCCATTGTTTATAGTAAAAGAGTTCAAATGGGAGTTACCCTCTGGTAAATGCATTGGTTATAAATAGCCAGCTTGTTTTCAAGCAAATGGCCCCTCACCTTCTCAATTCTATTATTTAGTCTTTGAATTTCCTGCTTAGAATTCTATCAATTTCATGTTTTGCTTCCATTGTTGGTCTTTTAGAGGTCATTTAATTTTCTTGTTTCAGTCTTGTTCCATTCTGCTCCATACAATCAGTTTAGCATAGAATAGCTTCATTTCTAGACTAGAATCCATTAAAGTTGCAGGTTTTGTTTTGTCACAATGATAGATTCTAAAACTCTCGGTACATTTGTGTTGTATTCCCGCAATAAATCCTACTAGTAATTGCATAGTCAAGCTTTGTTCACTTGCACTATCCCTCTCCTACTCGCATTGTATTCGATCTATATCCAAAGCTGCCATTGTTCAAATACCATATTTTGTTGATACTATCATATACATGATTTTATGGATTCACGAGCACATGAAGGAATGAGGAAATCACACTCGAGGGGATGAAATCACACACAATTAGATTTACCATTGTTACAGTAAATGCCAGTTTGAGCTATCAAAGTTCTAGTTCGACATATCAAATAGAGTAGTTAATTATTTTAATTCAAGAAAATTTTGCTATCAATATCGCCAGTGAAGTCATGGGGATTGATAGTTTTTGAGAAAGTGTGATTCATTCATCACTTCTAGGTAGGATCGAGATTCTTTCAAATTTAAAATAAATAGTTGCTTAGATACTTAGGATAAAATCACAACTGCACAGGAAAATAGCCATACCATGCTACTTTGCTTGTTTTTATTCTATTACTAGATTAGTTGTCCATTTTATAAATATACTAGAGTAGCTGCTCTTTAATTTCATTGAAATACATCATTGAAAATACAAAAATAGAAGAATGCTTGCATAGTGTAAATACTTCTTTTGTAATCAGTTTATTAATGTTAGTTAAAAGTTGAATCATTTTGTATGACAATCACAGGACCTAGAGAGCCTAGAGAATATATATTTGAACCCATAGTGCCTCAGCCAAATCTACCCACAACATTAGCTAATATAGATCAAGACCTTAGGATACAGGTATTTTGAGCAACAACAAACTTACAAGCAATTAGTGAACAACTAAGAGGGTTAAATATCGAAGACAACAAAGCTTACACATTTTGGTCAAATCATCCTAACTATAGACTACCTTGATAAAATATCTGAATGACTGTACAAGGATTCGAAAGAGAACAAGCATTTGGTTGTGATCCTTTAGTTCCACAACCTAACATAGGAGACCTCCTCGTTGACATAGATACTAGCTTACGCATTCAAGTTGTCAGAACACCTATTAGGTACTCTAAGAAAATTATACAACTTCTAGTTCTAAACATAGAGGCTAAAAAGGTGTATGATTACTAGATAGTTGGAAGAAGGGATTGATTCTTCACATGACCATAACATGTCCATAATAACCACACATTCACGGTTGTGATCCCCAAGTCCCACAACCTAATGGGCCTACAAATTAGTTAAGAATTGACACCGGTTTATAAAGGCTGGTATTTAGATCCTCACCACTCCCGCCAGATATCATCAGGTAATTCTCTGTATTAAATATAGAAGCCAATCAATCTAATATTTTCTCGGGATAGACCAAAAACCATCCATAGTTCACTGCAAATCTAGTAAACCTCCTATCGCTATTTTCATGACCTTTTATGGAGATATATACGAAGCTCCCACAGTCACTTCTCACGTATCTAATAACCAAGAAACAGGATCTTAAAGCAAAGCTCAAAATTTATTGGAGCCTTCAAACAACCATTATATATGAACAAACCATTACACCAATTCATGTTAGAAGGGCCTTCTTCACCTTAGATTCACAAATTCCATTGTTACGTATTGAGGATTGAAGATTACGTGATTAGCTTGTCTGTATCCATTCACATTCAAACATTCACCGGCTGTCTTGGCATGACTTCGGGAGGTCAGGTACGAGGAAGAGGTACTTGTAGATTCCCATGCTCGCATGTCACTTTTCCATCATACACTTACCTTCAAAACCTCTGACTCTTATATATGTGAACATCTTATATTGAATAAAGTAGCAACCATATTCCAGAATTACATGTCTTTCCTACTGAGATATTTTGTACTATCCCCATTTTGGTTCAAAAAGATAGATAATTGGTGTGAAAAAGGCATCATTGACTAACCTTACATTTCCACTCCAGTTAGCCGATTCCATAACCGAGGAAAATATCATGCATTTGACACTCTTGAAAATCTGCATAGAGAGACAATTAGGAAATGTTTATGGCCAAAAACATTATAGATGAGGTATGTCATCATATAGAATTTGAGGTTTGTAATTTCTCCCATCTCAATTTTCACTGCCAGAGTTACCATGTGTTCATGAAGTTCTTCTGTGATGAAGGTAGCCCAACAAATACTTCCTTTTCTCTCCAAGATAATCCACATGTATGTAGTCATCCATTCCTTAAATTCATTTGTAGTTTCTAGACCTATCATTCGGCTCAATAGTACAATAAGATCTTTTTCCTCCTTAGTAAATTGTGCCTTAACCAATTTCTTAGGGATTCTAACAGTTGTCTTTTTTTTGAGGAGCCATTTTGAACTTATAAGTTTGGCATAATCCCTCTTCTTTTCTTGATAATTAGCCAGAGCCAATTTAATGCCTATGGTGATTGGGGTTGTGATAATAGGCAATTTTAACATAATTCTGATGACAACTGGTGTTAACGTCAATACTGCATCCCCACTTCCGTCTAACACCTCCCTCTTTTCAGGATCATAATTCATGGCACAGTGTCATACTAACTCCGGAAATGAACAAAAGGTGGGATGACACCAGCTTCAACAATGTGGCTTTCCTGAATCACTTTCAAAGATTCATTCTTATGGGGATCACTTAGCCTTTGGAGGAAATCATTTAAATCGGAACCCATTAAATCTGTATCTATAATATTATCCATATTTCTTGTGATTCCCGACACAAGTGAGAATGAAGAGGGAAAAGTCTTCATCTTCGAAAAACCCTAACTTTATCTCAATTGACCTTGCCAACAAGAGGAAAACACAAGCGTTTCAAGTTCTTACCAGTTTTCCACGAGCACCCAAGAAATTTGAACTTAAAATAGTAATTTCTGTAATCCTTTGGTTCTCCAGTCAAGTTCCGCACTGAAATTGCAATATCTCGCAATAAGACACTTTGATAGAAACAACAAGAACCAACAAACTAATCATAAATGAAGAATGCATTCATAAACTTTAAACATCCTTGATTTTTGAGTAAAAGCATTGATGGTGGTAGAAATAAATGCATTGCATCATCATCATTCATTTTACCCTTCTCAAATTTGAAAATGAGTCTTCAACATGGAAAAACTTCGCTAACATGGGCTTTGGGAACACTTTTTGCAATTTTGTAATGTTTAAAACTTTCATACTTTTGACAACTTTGACCGCGTCCGCCTTTTTACTTTCAACACGGGCGCAACACATAGCCATACCTTGATGTTAGCGGAGCTATGGGCATTTTCTGTAATTTTACCTCCTCTTTTACATAAGACCCAAAAGTACCAGAAATCCCCGATGACCCACTTCTCCACTTTCTTTAAAACCAAAACCATGTGTCCTTTTATGGACCTCGGGGACCTTTTTGCATTCTTAACATATTTTCTCCTTAAAGTGCATAAATACAACTATGCACCACATCCCCGCATCCATTCATTTTGAGCCACGTGTACACCTTCGGGGCGGGAAAAAAAATTTTGTGTTCATGTTATGGTCATGAATATTCAAGGAATATTCATCGGGTTGCAAGACCAAAGTTGTAATTTGTGAATTTCATAGGAAAATTACAAATTTACAAATTGAACATGCTTCACCACACCAATTAAAAATTTCCATGTACAACAGATGACATAGTGAGAGAAACGGAAAAACAAAACACGACTAAGGAAAACCTTTACCAAAGGGTAACAATCTCATTTCGTATATAAAACCAGTCTTTTGCAAAGAGAAATTTAAAAATAGTACGCTCCATAACTAGACCTTCAACCCAAAGGAGGAAGAACAAAAATATAAATGGGAAAAATAGAGAGCACCTGGCAAAACTTATAGGAAAACCAAACACGAGAAGCAGATAGAACAAGCAAATCTCAACAAAATGGGTGAGATTATTATCGAGCACTAATAAAAATTATGAACCTCACACTTTAAAATTAAAATCCTCACACTTTGAAATTATGAGCCTCACACTTTTAAAGTGCAAGCCTCGCACTTTGAAATTGTGAGCCTCACACTTTGAGCTTGATTTTGTAGGAATTTATTGTTAGTTTTTATTTTAATTTTTATTTGAAGGGCTCATACCTTACATTAGTTAGTGGTCGTTAACCTTTCATAACTCACAATAAGAATTTTCCAAATTCATGAAAATTCAAAAATAGCAAAAAGTGAATCCAATGATATTGACAATGGAATCCAATAATAGTAAAATTGGAATCCAATAATAGTGATATTCAAATCCAATAATAGTTAAATTTTAATCCAATAAAATAGAAATTGGAACTCCATTTAGTCCAACAATGACAATATTAGAATCTAATATTACTAATAATGGAATCCAATAATAGTAATAATGGAATCCAATAGTAATAAAATGGAATCCAATATACATAAAAAAGGTGATAGATTTTTACGAAAACTTTTAATATTGGATTCTAGATTCACTGGAATATGTCTAGATTTACTGAAATAAGCATTTTTAACAGATACTCTTTTGGCCTCGAAAAGTTTTGATAGTTCTAAAATTATGTGGAGCTTGTTAATTCATTCACTATTTGTAAATTGAAAAATAATTATCTCATAAATTTTACAAACCCCAACTTTTATGAAGAAAGGAAGCTATTAATTCTTATACCCTTTACATCAATGCATCTTCAAAAGTATTACTATAGGCTTACATTACGCTTTTGAAACAATGTGGAGTTGTCTTATTGGATCAACTATGACTATTTTTGAAAAATTCTTAGCAGATTGCTTATATGAAATACAAAGTAGTGTGGAGTATCCTTATTAGTTGAAAAATGATAAGGTTATCAAAGAAGATACATTGGAAAATATGAAGTAACACAGAGATTTCTTATTGGCTCACACTTCACAATGACTGAAATGACCTATCAAGAAAATGATATTGTGAAAATTATACAAGTTTGGATCTTTCTTATTGGTTCACACTTCAAAGTGACTGATAAATGTTATCTAGAGCCTAACACTATGAAAACTATACATACGTGGATGTTTCTTTTTTATTTATGCTTCATAGTGAAATATACTTATTAAAAATATGATATAATATAAAGGGGCTTGTAAGAACCGTACATATGTGGAGCCTTATTATAGGATCACCTTTCACACTCTAACATGGTTTTTAAAAATGGAAAAAATATGTGAAGCTATCAAATCTTGTCACATGGAATTAATGGGACTTAGAGGTGAAATATAGGCAAAATCCATGGAAATACATGGAAAATTGGCATATTAAAGCCACATCAACTGTAAAATCTATGAGTAGATCAAAATCAATACAAAACGTATAAATGATTGATTAAACACCAATGTTGTAATGATATGCCATTGTTTTAGCACAAATTAACAATATTCAAATAAGATTAACATATTTCATACTTAATCACTTGATATTTGAGTGTTACAAAGTGTTTGGAGTCCAAATTCAAGAAATTCTAAAGTAAAACAAAGTATATCTATAGTTGCTCAAATATTTCAAATATTATAATCAATTATAAATAAGGAAAAATATATTATCTGAATAAAGTACTGATTATTTGAATATATTATCTAAACATATATATCACATATCCATGAATGAAAGCTTCCAATGTATTGATGGTGGATCATCTTTATCATTTACTTGACTAGTTATTTGAATTTATTGACATTCAACTGGTGCAATAGATCCATCCCCTCTCCAAAATGGTCATCTCAATATGTTCATCTATTGTATTTGTGGTATTGTTATCATCTCCTCTCCTTTTATTAATCGAATTTGATATTGTCAAATCCTTGTCATATGGAAATTTATTCACTTTGTACTTGATGTGTAAATTATCAAATAGTTTTCCAAAAAAAATTCAAGCTTGTTTCATAATTTGGACTTTATAAAGGACAAGGCATTGGAAACTCTCTCAACTTCATTTGAACCCAAAACCAATGTTTGACATAGATCAACCAATGGAAAAACATAGCCATGGTTTCCTATAAAATATTGCTTAACCCAATTTTTTTCATAGCTTGAGTTATTGCTCCACACTCTAAGGGATTATCCAAACATTATATTTACTTAATCGTTGTAGAGGAAAATTCATGGGATTGATCAATCAAACTATCATTTTTAAAATACCTAGAATATTCATTCCATTGATATCAAAAAAATTAGAAATTTTTTGAATCAATGTAGTCAATCTCTTGTGGTAGTCTTCTTGCAAAGATCTTTCATTTTGGACACTATTCTAATAGGTGGGATTTACTAAATCCATTGCTTCAAGTAAATCATCCCTACTAAAAATTCCCTTATTTATTCTAGTAGGGAAGCTTAAATTTCTCTTAACCTTCCCTTGAAAATAATATAATGTTATCAAAGAGTTTCCTTGCAATATTTACCTTCTCAACCTTACCGATTACTATTTGAAATGAGTGCATTAGTATCGTATATCCATGTACAGAAGCACATAATTCTCTAAACAAGTTGAACCTCAAATATCTACTTAGATTTCCAATATTTATAAAATTGTTTCAACTTTCAAACTTTGGACCCAAAAATCATTCTTTCATAAAAAAATATTTTACTACCAAACAAACTCGTTTCCTCAAACTAGAAAAATCAGCAAATATATATATATATATATATATATATATAGTTTTCTTGGGCTTGTTTAATTAAATGATATATTTGATCCAACATGGAAAGGATACCACACAACATCGGAAATTTCTCTATATCATTCAAATGATGTATCAAATCATGAGCCTTGTCCACTTCTATGTTATTTTTCCACATTACTCGCAATAAGGATTGATATTTTTCGTACACACATTGAACTAGTTGATATAATGAGATCCACCTAGTGTTAAAATATTTTAATATTTTATGCCCATTTTTATTCCGTATACAAATATTTGAAATTCCATGAACCTTTTAGGACTACGATAGAAATAAGCATGCACCTCTCAAAATATCTTGGGTATTTTGTATGTTAGATTCATTTTATGAGCCATATAATGATTCAATGAAAATCATATACATGCAATGGGATGTTTGCAGTATTACACATAAACCACTATGATGACCTTGCATTACATATGCCCCATCTGCCATAACACATATGAATTTTTTTCAATTATAGAATCATCCACGCCACCGATATCCTTCAAAATTCTTAGTACTAGTTCACAAAGGTTTTATAAGAAAAGTTTACAAAAAAAACTATGGAGTCGAAAGAGATGCAAACCTCCTTATCTTGGTGGCCATGGATTCCTCTAGGAAATTCAAAAACTTTCCCATCCTCCATTTCTATCATTTTGAACTCTGTTGCAGTCTCCTTTCCTTCTATAATGTTGGTCAGTCCCCTACATGTGTAATCAGTTTTCTTTCTTCTACAAGAATGGAAGAACTCTACAAGTGCTACCTCTATATCCTCTTTCTTATTCTTTTCATGTAGAGCATCAATTTGGGTGGCCATGTCATTAACTATTTCTTGTTTCATGTTCTTGAACATGTTTGCAATTTCTGACTTAGAGATTTCCCCAATTCTTTTAGCAGATGCTCCACCCTTTGATCTAGCACTTCTTATTCTTTTCATGGTTTCTCTAGAATAGTTCCTACAAGCTTGAAAAATATCCTCAAAAGTGGCTTTGGAGATGTCTCCAGCTCCTATTAAGTCCAAAGCATCCATATCTTCCTCATTAAGTCATTTTAAGAAAAGTAACTTGAGAGACTCAGGAGGTAACCTTGTAATTCTTATCTTTTGAAATTCTTCAAGTAATATTGTAGTGGGTAATCTTCCTTCTAAGTCATCTTGAAGATTTAATCTCCTCCTATGCTACTTGGCATGCAGTAGTCTTGGTATTTTGTCATAAATTTGTCTTTCATCTCTGTCAGGTAGTAACACCATCTCTTCCTAAGCCCATAAACCATCTCAAGGTTGCATCATTGAGTGTAACATGGAACAAATTCAACTTGTTTGCATCATTTGTGTAGTTATAACTCCTACATAAGACATCAAACTCAAACAAGAAAGTGTATGGGTCTTCAATCATAGATCCATGAAAATTAGGAAGAGTTGATGGAGAGATGTTCTTCATTTGAGCAGGCTAATTTTTATTGGAGATAGGAAACTCAAATGTGTTTGGTTCCCTTGCCTCATCTTCCATGTTTTGATTCACCTCCTCTGCCATGTTAGATTGTTTAGGAACAACTTCAGAAATATCACTTGGGAGGGAGTGTTCTATCAACAAACCCTATACAAAAGAGGATGTTTCTTCTTCATAATTAGAAGTAATTTCTGCTATTTGAGGATTGGGTAGGAATCTACCATAGGCATCTCTATGATGGTGCATACATCAAATGAATCAACTCAATCAACATTCATTAGTGGGGGGTTTTGAAGGTGGAATTTCTACAACCTAATATGTTCTAAGAAATTCAGAAATGCAAAACCTCACAAACTCCTATAACTTTGGCAATATCCCCAAAAATGACACCAAAAATGGTGGTGTAAATCAACTTGCAGCAATTAATATGTTATACATTGAGTTACATTCATTTAGTTATCAAATCGGGAGTGTAGAATTGAAATATTTCCAGTGTTGTATGCACATTTATAGTTAATCTAGGAGGTTGGAAAGGAAATAACTGTCACGTAACAATGTTGAAAGTAAAATAAAACTCAAACTTGAAAATGAACTATTTCTAAATGTTATTACTAAAACAAAGTTGTAAATTTAGAGAAAATATTATTCCTAAGGAAATGTGCATGAAATGAAACAATGGAGGGGATTTAGTAGACCTCAAGTGGGCCCTGACTTGGGTGTTAATCCCTTCCTAACTCTGTAACTAAAAACTAAATAACATAACTCATATTTCTTTATTGATTTGCATAAAACATTACATCTAGGAACAAAAGATCGAGTAATCTCTTTTCTCTAATTCCAAATTTGACTTACTAACTTTTGACTTCTTCTATGACTAACTTGTTATAAGGAACCAACCATTTCCTTTATATCTTATCATTTACATCACGTGAGAAGAAGAAGAATACAACAATGAGTCTTCAATAGAACAAGTGAGAGATTTAACACGTGTTTGAAACACACAACAAGTGTTCAATTAACAATTACTTCATAATCAACTAACAATCAATTCTTCACTAATTCTTAATCAATGACCAAATTAATCATTGTTTTTTTAAATCAATTTTCCATGTTTATGTTATAACTATTTATCCAATGGCACATAAGGAATTAAGTTCCATCACTTCATATTTCAAAATATATGCATAAACTGGTTGTGAATGATTTCCTTATGTTGCTTGATGGACGAGTTGTTGCGACAATTTCTTTGGTTGTAGATGAGTTATTACACAAAGGTTCCTTTGTTGCATATGACAAATTGCTTACAACCAAGAGTGGCATCAAAACATATAATCATCCAAATAATTTATTGGAATAACAAGAATAAATATACACATAATATCACAAAATAAAGACAATTAGATATAACTATATCAATTAGTCATTATGCCAAAAGTTCATGGTTGTAATAGTGATGTTCAACAATGTACTTAGGAAATACATAGACATGGCTACAATGGTCTTATAAAAATACAAAATATGAGTTGTTATGAAATCAATTAATACAACTCATCACACTCGACTCATCATGAGGATTATGAGATATATATGAGTTCTACCACACCTTCACTTAGGCATGAGAAACTTGATATTTTAGCGATCAGACATGATCAACCTAAAACATATATCAATGTTCCCTTACATCTCTAGTTATGTAATTTTTACCAAATCATATGTAGGCATCTTCCTTAGCCATCCATGTTCATTTGGAGTGGATCTCTAATCACTTGTGGCAAAAATGTAAGTGTTCATTGAGATGGCATTATAGGCATGGCACCTTTACCATTTAGATTTTTGATCCGCTCATTTCTCCTCATACATTGTAATGCTCTTTGTTGTTTCATCTATTTTATTTGGCAGTTGTAGAGAAACTCTCTTGTTTCAAATGACGTCCTATAGAGATTTACAAAATTTTGGAGTTTTTATGCGTCACTTGATGATGATATTTTTATGGGACCATTTTATAGTCACACTGAGTTTTTTCATGTGGTTTTTGTATTAGAATTACTTGAATATAATTTTTTTTTTTTTGAATATATTGAGCCACTTTGAGGGGGAAACCTCCCAAAATCATATAACAAGAATATAATTCATGAATTGATTTGGGAGAGCCATTCTCATATACATATATAGACCTAACCATGAAGGGTCATAAAACTTCATCCACACCTATTCATTAAATATAATTTGGCCTATATTAATCAGTAAAGTAATGAATGTAATAATGACAAGGGTGTTTTAGGTTAGCCCACACATATATTTATGCATGTGATAAGTTAATCTCTTATCATGCACACCCCTTTAAAACAATTCTTCCCTCAACATTGATCAACTTAAGATGTTGTTGCAAAAATCTTCATCCTCCCAAGTGGCATCCTCATTGGGAATATTCTTCCACTTTATTAGATACTCCTTAATCTTTTACTTTTGTAGTCATTTAGTGTGGTTCTGGAGGATTTTCTCAAGTTCCAAAATTATCCTTCCTTCCTCATCCAATGTTTATAACTTTATCTTTGAAGATATGTGTTTTCCAATGACCTTCTTCAAGAAAGAAACATGAAATATTGGATGTATGCGAGTAGATTGGGGTAGCTCCAACTTGTATGCAACATTGCCAATTCTTTGTATGATTTGATAAGGGCCATAATATTTAGGAGAGAGTTTTAATCCTTTTTCTGTTGCTTGAGGGATAATTGTTTATATGGTTGAAGGTGTACAAATACCCAATCACCTATTATAAAATTCCTCTCGTTGTGATATTGTAACGCCCACACATGAAGGACCAAAACACAAGACACAATAAACTAGGATATATTTTTTCTTGTCTTTCATTACTTGTTATATGACAACACTTGGGCTCACTTAAAATAACTCAATATCACATGAGATACTTACACAAGCATGGACCCACATATACAATAGGATAACACTAGAAGCACACTACTTCCAAACTTACTCAAAAGGATGAACATAATATAAATACTCCACCCCACATGAGAACTTAAGGATAGACATGTTCCACAAGCACATTATTTCTTGGTTACCTCTTTATTACCAAGGAAATTACTTTATTTTACAACATTGAATTGGAAACACATTATCATACAAGGACCTAAGTTCTCATTAACAAGAGTACATAATCATCATTTCATTCAACATTTTTCTTATATGGAGTATGCATTATTGGGTATCATTCTTTATTGTAATTGTTTATCATGACTCCATTATCAATTATATTTATATTTAAAGACGTATGAGTCTCATGGAACTTGTTCTTAAACTAGGGCTCATGTTCCCTAAAGCATATTTTGTTGAATTTTTGTTCTACTTTTATCTCATAATAAATAAATTGTCGTGTAGTTAAAAGAGAAAGAATATTAAGTTAAAATAGGGCAACATTCAATTTTCCTTCTTCATTTAAAATTTCATCCACTCGAGTATGCTTCATTTATTCCTCATGTGATTAATTTCTATACCCAATGACTGGTTAGAGCCATTGTTAATATTTACACCTGATAAGTTTATTTTCCCCCTTATAAGTTTTTTCCCCCTAAGAATTCATGTTCTCTCAAATGCATAGACTCACGTGGAACAAATGTATATTCATTTCCAACCTCATAAGATGGATTATTTTATTGATAAGAAAACTCCAATTTTTACTTTGTTTCTATACCGACATCTCATGAATACAATTTAAAAATATAAAATATAATAAATAATTTTTGTCCACATTTGAACTCTTAATGTCGCATTATAGTAACACAATTTTTCCAATTGGTATTAAATGTAAATATCATCCACAAGTAACCCCATTAAGAGATATTTCAATAAAACAAATCCTATTTGTGTCATCCTAATAATTTTTCTTAGCCTAAGGATTCTTTTTTAAGAAAGTATACTTCCTTGACTTTTTGTTTAACCTTCATTAAAAAGGGGGAAATTCACATGAAGATAAATGGAAGAATATTAGGTCAAAGAGTGATAATATTCCCATTTTCCATATTTTTTATAACATTTAAACAACAATAATACACTCCATTCACTTATCATGCTGTTATAATTAACTATGTGATTTAATTATTCATTTTGCTTCATTTGTGAAGTGCATGTGAATCATAATATACTTGTTTCCAATTAGGATTCTTGTTTTCAAAAGGTATGTTACACATGGAACAACTTGTTTTACTTTTATTAAAATAATGAGTGCTCACAAAAAGTAAGGGGGTGAGCATGGTTTCCACTTGACATTACGCTAAAGGGGGAGTATCTCAAGTTTAACTTTATACTTGTGGTACATCTTATAGATATAATTGATTGGAAGTATTTATAACCTACACATGAGTCACATATGATTTGTGTTCAAGGTAAGAGCTTGTGTTTTAGAATTACATGTTCTTGCATGGGACATCTCATTTTACCTTTAATGTCAGAAAAATAAGACTTAGCAAGTAGTTAAGGGAACAAGTTTCAATTCCCACCTTTCTAATAGGACAACATCTTACAAAAACAATTTCATTTGCTAAGAGTTAGTTACAAAAATTTATCCATGTGTTAACCTCTTATGTCAATAAAACAACTCCTATTTTTGTCACCTTAATACTCATTCTTAGGCTAATGACTATTTTTTTAGAAAGTATGCTTACTTGACATGTTGTTTAACCTTAATTGAAAATGGGGAAATTCACATTTAGGTGAAAGAGTGGGCATATTCCCATTTTCCATATTTTTTTATATAGTTTTTAAATAACAAGAATACACTTCATTCACTTATCGTGTTGTTACAATTGACTATACGATTTAACTATTCATTTTTCATCATTCATGAAGTGCATATGAATCACAATCCACTTGTTTCCAATTAGGATTCTTGTTTTCAAAAGGCGTGTTATACATGGAACAAATTGTTTTAATTTTATTAACATAAAGAGTGCTCATAAAAATTTAGGGGAAGAGCATAATTTCCACTTGATATTACACTAATGAGGGAGTATCTCAATTTTAACTTTATACTTGTGGACATATAATAGATATAATTGACTGGAAGTATTTATAAGCTACACATGAGTCACATATGATTCATGTTCAAGGAAAGAGTTCGTGTTTTAGAATTACATGATCTAACATGGGACATCTCATTTTACCTTTAATGACAGAAAAGAAGACTTAGCAAGTAGTTAAGGGAGCAAGTTTCAATTCTCACCTTTCTAATAGGCCAACATCTTACAAAAACAATTTTGGTTTGCTAGCGGTTAGTTACAAAATTTTGTCCACATGTTAACCTCTTAATGGTCTTAGGTTTAAATCATTCTCATTTACCCCAAGGGATCTATGCCCTACTATGGGTCAATGCTAGAGTGTTCAAACATATTTATCTCATAATACCTTCATAAAATCCCAAGGTATTCCATTATTACTAGCCAAGGTAACACTTTTATTCCTAAGGCTTAGTAATTTCCCAAAGGGGTTCTTTCACAATGTGAGTTTGGAATCATTAACAAGTCTTTAAGTTCCTTACTTGTGAAGAAGACAAATTGTCCATGAGGGAAAAGAAGGGACATTCCCATGGGTCATGGGTGAAGGAGGGACAAGGTAAAATGTTCACCTTTTACAAGAAGGTCAAGAAAACACAAGAAAGACCCATAATCTTGGCATAAGGAAGAACCTAGTCTCAAATAAAAATAAGAGGTAACACGATTAAAAATTTGACTAAGGTGTTTAATCCCACTATGGAAACAAGGGCATGAGGGAAAACTCAAGGGGACTAACCATACCACAAGATTTATTATTAGATTAGAGTCATCCTAAAATCTTATTAAAATACCACCCTATCATTGTTAATTATTGAAATTATCATACAACAACAAGATTACTTCATTTGACGATTTCCATAACTAACATACAAACTCCAAAACATGCACATGCAAATATAACTCAACTACATATCCATATGAGTAAGATTACCATTTCATTACCAACAATTTCTCTTTCCTAATACAACAATGTCATTTAAAAAAACCTCATTACTAGTGTTATTGTTTACAATATATAATGTATTCATCTCAATGGTACATATCATCACAACATATTGAGCATGTTATTGATTTCTCATGTCCATGGTACCTGCAACCACAACATGGTCAGTAAAAAATATGGCATGGAACCTTCCTACAATCTAGCATAATTTCATGATTTCATAATTTTATATTCACAATGAAAACAACACTTTGCATGTAATAGGAGAGAATAAGAAACATGCATGTCGTTACATTTCAATGTTAACACCAGAGAGAGAGAGAGAAAAAACCATTTTCCCACAATCATTTTTGTCAAAAAAACATCAAAAGAAATTTTTATAAAGTTATATGTTAGTGTCTACAAGTTTCTCGATAGTTATTTGACTTGAAGAAGGTCCTACAATAGTTTTCCCATTTTTGCTACAAGTTTACAAAATGACCAATTTAGCTCGGGTGGCTATGAAACTAAGTTTTAAGACCAATTCCAAAGAATCAAACACATGATGTTTCAATTCTGCATGCTCCCTTATATATAGAGAAACCCTCGGAGCTAACAAAACTCAAAACTGGTGAATAGGGCTCAAACGATGACTACCTTTCTAGAGCTACTTATTGTAATTACGTCGAGTTTTCCTTGTTGTAAAATGAATGAAGGCCTATGAAACCTCTTTGCAAAACTATCCCCGATGTAATTTTATAAAAAAAAATGGTTTATTACAATTTTCATGGAGAAATTCTAGAGGTATGTAGAGACATAATCTCATTTCTTGACATGAGGCCTAAACCATGAGCCAAAACCAAACTAAATTTTCCACTTTCAACATTTTTTCCAAAGCTACAAAATAGTAAATTTGGCTTCTAGGCATGTAGCATTAAATTACCAAAAATCATTGGAATATTTTTCACAAGTTGATGTGACATCTCACGTTATCAAGGGATAAGGTCAAACCTTAACTTTCCTTTTATAGGGTTTAGATAGGCATTTTACATGCCGTTGAAAATTGTGTTTTATTAAATGTTGCAAAAGTGATAAAGTGGTAGGTTTAAACTAAAACTCAAGTTTCAATCACCAACCGGTGGCTTTGATTATCCAATATTTCCATCTAAGTTTTCCAACCATCTTAGGAGGTCATTTGGCGCAGTTGGGTTTATATTCAAAGTAGCCTTTCTAGTTACATATAAAAGGAGGTAATTTTTTCTATTTGGTGTTGTTAGTGCTCAATTTGATCTCGTCCTTTTATCAAGTGTGTGCCTTCGAAAAATACTCTATGACTGGTTTGCTCATGTAAAAATGTATGCTTGAAAGATATAGTCATGTCAAATGTGGATGAAAACCTTGTGTTTAGGGCATTGATCCTCTTTTTCGGTCGAGGATTGTGAAAGTGTGTCATTACTGAAAACCCCTATGAAATAGGTTGAAAAAACTATGTAAAACCATGGTTTGTCCCTTTCGAATGTTTCCTTTTTGTAAAGTTAAAAACTTCTATGACTTGGCGGGTATTCGAAGACAAGAAATTGAGAAGTCAGTGTGGAAGTGAGGAACATCATTGTGGGAGGAAGGAAGGTTATTCATGTGTCCCTCTAGTGCACCTTTGAGAAAGTGTAAGAAATTGGGAACCTTCAAGTTGTGAGGGTCCACCACACGGCTTAAGCATGGTAGGGCAGCCCAAGTGGGCTTTAAAGTCTAACCAAAGGAAAAGAACACACATGCCTCCATGTGTCACCCATGCATAATTTCAAAAGAGAATAAGTCTACAAAAGGAAGGAAAGTTCCAAGAAATAGGGAAAATCCCCACAAATGTATATTCGAGCCAAACTACTCTAAGTAATGTTGCAAACTAAGGTAACAATGCGGGCGGCAGGTCATGGATCACGGTGAAGTGAATCACATCATCCAAATGAGCCGTGAGAGGTTTTGAAAAGATGTGTTACACTAAGGGATGGAAAAAACATGTGGTGTGACATCATTTGATGTGCTAACGTGGGTTTCTTCAGAAATGAAAATATGTCCCCAAATCTCGGCACAGACATGACTTTGTTTCACGCTTAAAATCAAAAGCAAACCAACGAGTCAAACATGTAAATTCATATATGTTTAGAAGATGATGGGAATACATATTCAAATGCAAAATTGGGGTTTTATAGGGGCCACAGTCCATGATGAAAAAGAAATATGCATTCTCAAAAATTGCATCAAAAAGGTAAATTAAGAAAATAAAAGCATTCGGTTATCCCCTACTTCTATTTTATCCCTTGAAGAGGGGGAATTTTTTTCAAAACCTATTTTTCCTTGGTATGAATTAACTTGAGCCATGAGTTGTCTAAATAAATACAACTAGCCCTACCAATTTTGGAGACATCCCCATCTCCATCAATAATAGCCCCCAACTCGATCTTCTTCTCGATAAAAAGATACCTAATCCAAAAGGTTTGAACCACTTGTAGGAAACGTTGTTTTCCTTTTATCTTATGATAAGTGAACTGACCGGGAGTGGACCGAGGGGGAGCATCTCGGAGTGGTTGGAAGAGCGAGTATTACACCTAGGGGACTGGTGGAATAAGGGATTTTGAACTAGACTCACCCTAGTGCCTCCTTGTAAAAGGTGGTGGATTCTCACTTAGTAGAGGAACAAGACAAGGTCTTGATAATGTTTTCTCCATCAAAGAATCCCATTGCACTGGAATGGAAGGTTGGAGAGTAGACTTTCCCTTGCTCTCCTTGGTGGTAGATAATGATTCTTTGGAATGTTGAGGAGATGAAGGCTCTACTTCTTCTTCATCCAAAATAATAATTGGGGGTTGAGAGCTTGATTCCCCCCTCTTCCTTCTTGAGGATGGTGTTGGTATGGTGGATGGTTGGGATGACACATGTCTTGCTTGACCTTCTTCTAGAGAAATGATTTGTTGCTCTAATTATTCTACTTTGTGAGAAATGGAGGGAAATGTATCAATTGAAGTCTTATCATAAAGTACGTAAGACTCCTTTAGAACCTCGTTCAACAAAAATTCTTCATTACACAGAAAGGGACAATTGTATTTAGCCATACATGTCACAATAGGCCTCCTTTTAATCCATAATTTCTTCAATTCTCCTAGATATTTTAGATGTTATCACCGAAAGAGATGATAATACATAGACTGGAAGGCTGATAAAATAGGATTTATCTTGATCAATCTCAAAAGAAGGGAGATACAATGTAGTCATTTTATCTACCCTCAATATTAATTTCTAACCCCAAGCGCATCAGCCTATCACCCAATGGGCACTGGGTGCTCACCCAAGGCACGTGCAAGCATCGAGCCCTCCTTTATGTGAGAACTGTGAGAAGGTTTTTCCAAAGTGGAGGATGAATTACAAAATGAGAAGTACATTTACTTAGTTAATAAGGTAAAAGGAGAATCTAATGTATCTATACATTAATGCATTACATCAATAATAACAAGTAACAAGCATAATAAACCAGTGTCCGAGTCATGAAAACCATATAACATGAGGGTTTACATCCTGAAGCATGATATAAAGAATGAGTCCATATATATATATATATCATTGGTAGCCATATTACAATCAAAGGCGGTCATCACAGAGGATCATATATATTAAATATCGAGACCCAAACCCTAAATATCCTTCCTAGCATGAGATCATATCTATGTCCTTCCATTTTAAGCTTTGTTACAGATCTTAGTGCCATACAAAGGCTCATGATATCCCTAAAAACCCTTAGCACTAAGTGATCTAAACCATATCATTACTGCAACACTCTGTTATTATACATACTCAAAATTGTAGGGTACTTGCGCACCGTAGGAAAGATGTTACACGTACCCCAATGATGATATAGGTCTTCTCGCAAGGTGTTCAAGATCTAGAAAATCTCGCCAAGTATATGTTTGTATCCTGTATGCCTCGCTCGGCCTCCGCATGCTTTGTTTTTCCCTCTTCCCCCTTTTTTCTTGCATTTTGGTCTTCAAAGGATTTGACCGCCACCCTAAGACAGGGCAACGTCCAGAACCGCCGCCTTGCACAGGCGGAGGTCATGTACGTGTTTTATAGAATGCTCACGATTGCGCCAAACATAAATCTTAAATTTCTACCCGCATTATTCAGCTACTTTGCTTTGCATTTATGTTTTGGCCGCCCTATGAATAGTGTTTTCCCTTTGTTTATAGTAAAAGATTTCAATTGGGAGTTACCTTCTGGTAAATGCATTTGCTACAAATAGCCAGCTTGTTTTCAAACAAATGGCCCTTCACCTTCTCAATTCTATTATTAAATCTTTTGAATTTCTCAATTAGAATTCCTATAGTTTCATGTCTTGCTTCCATTGTTAGTTTTCCTTTGCTGTTTACAGGTCATTTACTCTTCTTGTTTCAGTCTTGCTTCATTGCTGTTCCATGCAAGTGAGTTTAGAGTAAAGTAGTTTCATTTGTAGATTGGAATCCATTAGAGTTGCAGGTTCTATTCATCACAAAGGATAGTTTCAAAACTCTCGGCATATTTGTGTTGTATTCCCACAATAAATCCCGCTAGGAATTGCATAGTCAAGCTTTGTTCACTTGCGCTATCCCTCTCCTACTCGCATTGTATTTGGTCTATATCCAAAGCTGCCATTATTCGAATACCTTCTTCTGTTGATGCTATCATATACATGATTTTCTGGATTCACGAGAACATGAAGGAATGAGGAGATCACACTGAGGGGACGAAGTCACACACAACTAGATTTACCACTATTCTATAAATGCCAGGTTTGAGCTATCAAAGTTCTAGTTACAATGTATCAAATAGAGTAGTGAATTATTTTATTTCAGTCAAAATTTCACTCTCGATATCACTAGGGGAAGCTGTGGGGATTGATAGTTTTTAAGAAACTGTGATTCATTCCTCACTTCTGAGGTAGGATCGAGAGTCTTTCAATTCAAAATAATTAGTTGCTTAGATATTTAGGATAAAATCACAACTACATAGGCAAATAGCCACACTAGGCTACTTTGTTTGTTTTAAATTCTGTTACTAGATTAGTTGTTCATTTTCTAAATATATTAGAATAGCTGCTCTTTAATTTCATTAAAATACGTCATTGAAAATACAAAAATAGAAGAATACATGCATAGTATAAATATATCTTTCATAATTAGTTTATTAATATTAGTTAAAAGTTGAAATCATTTTGCATGACAATCACAGGACCTAAAGAGCCTAGAGAATATATATTTGAACCAATAGTGCCTCAACCAAATCTACCCACAACATTAGCTGATATAGATCAAGACCTTAGGATACGTGTCTTCGAGCAATGGAAAACCTATAAGCAATTAGTGAACAATCGAGAGGGTTAAATATCAAAGACGATAAAGCATACACATTTTGGTCAAATCATCCTAACTATAGACTACCTTGATAAATATCCGAATGATCAAAGCAAGGATTCGAAGAGAACAAGTATTTGGTTGTGACCCTTTAGTTCTACAACTTGATGTAGGATACCTCCTCGTTGACATAGATACTAGCTTATGCATTCAAGTTTCCAGAACACTTGTGAGGTATTATGAGAAAATTATACAACTTCTAGTTCTAAACATAGAGGATGAAAAGGCGTACGATTACTGGATAGTTAGAAGAAGGTATTGCTTCATCACATGACCATAACAGTCCACAACAACCACGAACTCATGGTTGTGATCCCCAAGTCCCAAAACCCAACGGGCCTGCAAATCAATTAAGTATTGATACCAGTTTATGAACGCTGGTATTTAGATCCTCACCACTCTCACTGGATATCATAACGCAATTCTCCATATTAAATATAGAAGCCAATCAATCTAATATTTTCTGGGCTAGACTAGAAAATCACCCATAGTTCACTACAAATCCACTACACCTCCTATCACCATTTTCATGACCTTGTCTGAGATATATACGAAGCTCCCACAGGTCACTTCCCATGTATCCAACAACCAATAAATAGGATCTTGGTAGAGCTCGACATTGATTAGAGCCTCTGAACAACCATTATATCCGAGCAATCTGTTACACCAATTCAGTTAGAAGGGCCTTCTTTGCCTTAGATTCATAGATTCCATTATTGCATATTGAGGATATAAGATTACTTGATTAGTTTGTCTATATCCATTTATATTTCACATTCACTGGTCGTCTTGACACGACCTTGGGAGGTCGGGTACGAGGAAGAGGTACTTGTAGATTCCCATGCTCACATGTCACTTTTCCATTGTACGCTTACTCATCATCTTACTCTCGATGTATTCTCTCTATCTCTAATATATGATTCATGTCTTCATATGATATATGGTATTGCTTTCTCTAGTCTAAGCATCTCTTTTTATAGGATTAACATCCACATCCATGCCTTCTCTTACGAATAGATAGTGTGCCAAGTGTCGATGTGGTCCTCCAATGGAGAATGCTTATCCCTTGCAAACTCTCCACTCTCTGCAATGCTGTCTTCTGGGAATATTTCTGCGTGGAATATCCTTTTCTTGACCTCCAAGATTCCAGGTTGACACCTTATCCATTTTAGCATGCCTAGTTGTGTCACATTTTCCTCAAGTGCCTCTAGAATACCAAATATGGCTAAATATTTTGAACCCATGTTATGCCTTTTTTGAGTGCCTTGGTTTCACCTAAACCCTTCTTAAACCATTTTTTCTTACGCACCCTTCTTCTCATTGGTCCTCGCAAGTGCACGTCCTTTGGTACTTAGCCAATATTTTAAGGCCCAAAATCACCCACACTAAGTGTGTTCTCCGTCCTCAGAAACATCCTACTCCTTTAAAGAATAAAGAATAGTGGGACTGGACAAATTGAATGAAGAATGAAAGAATGGAAGAATGGAAGAATCAAAGAATTTGTTATTATTGCAAGAGGAGTGGGAATTCCTTCCTTACTGTTGCCTCAATATTTTCCCAGGAATCCACTTCACCCTATGCCTACTAAAGTAGGTCACCCACTAGAGCGCTCACCTCCTCAAAACTTAATTCATCACCCTTAGCATTCAGTGTATCTAAAATTCCTTCTAACTACTTGTTAAGGTCGTCTAATGCGTCCATTTTGCGAGTGATCTGGGGGTACAACTCCTTAAGCCAATTCTTAATCGAACCCCGTAAGGCTTCGATTGCTTCCATCTTCTTTTCAACCTTGGCTAGGATTTTATCCTGCTCCACCATGTTTCCCTTGTTCTTTTCTTGAAACTCTTTTAGGTCCACCTCATGTGTAGCAACTAGAATGCTTGCTACCCTATCTCTATCAACACAATTTTCATACACAACCTCAACTATCTGTGCGGTGGTCTTTATAGTGGCAAGAAGCTCGGAATATCGAGAAACTATTTCCCTGATCTTCAGTTTCTCTTCCTCCTTCTGGAATGCCAATGCCTCTTCTACTGACTCCAAAGTGAGTAGCTTCCTTTCTATGGTGAGGATACGAGTCAAGTCTTCCAAGCATTGCATGGTTGATTCGTATTTTTGCTCGGGAAGGGCCAGTCCAGGTGCTTCAATATTATAGAGTATGTAATCATCTCAATTTTCTTAGAAATATCACGCACCTTTTCCTTCTTCTCTCTTAATTCACACCTTAAATATGTGCTTTGATCAACTCTTCCTACTTTAAATATTTGTCATTCTCAATGATTTCTTCATTCTTCCTTTCAAGTTCTTCTTCTAGGACCCTTACTATGTCATTCCTCTCGAAGAGTCTCGCCTCAACCTCCATCGATACCTTATTGAGTGTGTTACACAATTGCTCATTTGATAGTTGTTGAGCATTCACCAGAGGGTTCACTCCCTTAGTTTTTGGTATCTTCATCAATGCCTCTCGGTTGACTTCAAACTTAGGCTCATCAACATGGGACTCAAAAGCCCAAGATATCATCTTTCTTATATGAGGGTATGCACCCTCTTCTTCAAATTAAGACCATGCAAGGAGCTGGTCATAGGGCACGATACTTTGGAAATGCGTGCATAGTACCTTATTTAGATAATTGATATAACTCATTCCTTGCTCTTGTGTCACTACCACACTCTTCCTTCCCATGTGCTACCTTAGGGAAGCTTACCACTAGGTTGGGATCTCTGCCCATGCTTCCATATTCCTTCTCTACACTCTCCTCCTCCATCTCCTTGAGTACTTCATCAACGCTGTGCTCCACCTCCTGTTCCACCAAGTCCTTTATTATGCCCGCTACCTCCCTTTCCGTGACATCTTCTATCTTCTCCTTGGTCAAGCTTGGGGTCCTTTGATCCTTGGTGTTCACTTCCTCACTTCCCCCTTTCCATGAGCGTCTCCTTCGTCCTCATCCTTCTCTTCATTCCCTTTCTCTGAGTCATGTACATTGTACAAGGGATGCACCTAACCCTCTCCACGCTCATCATCATTCCTGTCACCCTTGTAAGCCTCTAAGCTCTTTATTTCTTCTAAGTTCACCTTTTCTGCTACCTTATACTTCTTCCTAACTGGTGATTCTAGTATAGGAGACTCTTCCTTCTCTTCTTCAAGGGAGACTCCTTCCTTTCTGGTGACTCTTCTTTTCTAGGGGGATTTTCTTGCTCTGGTGCTTCTTCCTTAGGTGTCTTCTCTTTTTCTTCTGCAGGGGACTTCTTTCTCTGTGTATAGGTGCTTGGATTTACACTTGACTCCTGTGTGCCTGTAGATTGTGATGTTTGTATACTTGGTGCCTTTTTCTCAAGAGCCTCCTCCCTCTCCCTCTTCCTTGGCATGGCCTTATTTCTTGTGGTAGGGTCTTCTAGGGATTGAGACATCATTTTCCACATAGGCTCCCTTCTCATATTTCAGCCTTATGTGTAGGTATACCCTTGTTGCGGTTCTTCCAAAACATGCAAAGTCACTCACTTCATCATGTGCATGTCGTGGGAGACATAATTCTCCACATAGGCACACTTCTTTGGGTATATCAAGGTCTGCGTGGCTCACGGTAATCCTAGTCTACCATGTTGAGGTCAAATCTTAACTTATTTGCCTCCTTAAAACTATTGACATCAGCTTGGAAGTGTTGTGTCATGAAGGAGAATGGAAACTTACACCAGGGAACCTTGGGGACATCTGCTAGAGTGAACTGGCCAATGTAGAAGTGTTGGTATAAGACGAATTCAACTTTCCTTTGTAGTAAAATAGGTAATGGCTTAGGTATGCTCCATTCTTCACTAAATGCATCATGCAATCGCTTATACCATTTTTCCAGGTGCGCCTTGTGGGAAGTCATCATTGTTTCACAAGTGTACTTCTCAAATATCTTGGCAGGGGAGGGGTTCTCATCTGGTACTCCCATACAAATTTGTTTGTCCCATCTGGACTCCAATTTCTGAAAATATGATGGTAAGGAGGATGTTACCAAACATGATCTTTTCTTTGTCATGTGCGACAATCGATGATCTCTTCTCGCTACAAAATCGAGAGGTTATATATGGTCCCCTCTGAGATATTTCGGCAAACATTCAACCAAGACTTGTTGACCTGTGTCCACCTCTCCTGTCCATTTAGCTTGGATACTAAGCACGTGGCCATCCTCATCACGGGGTCAGAAATCATTGAGATGTTAAAGTATTGTGACCCCTTCTTGTAGTCATAGGCTTCCACAGTCTTCTTGATGGCCTCCTTGTCATCCAAGTCATCATCAAATGAATCTCCCTCATAGGTAAGACTAGTAAATTTAGAAATTAGGGGATTTATCCTCATCCTTCATCCTGTAAAGTAGAAATGGTCTTCATGTATGTGTGACATTAGCCATTGGTACAACCACTTGGGTTTTCCAAAATAGGGAAACTCATAGAGTTATAATAACCTGGCCTTTTCCATCTTCACCTTTACTTCATCATCGTAGATTGGCATTCCATCTGGTGTCCTTTTGTCTATAGGTCTAACCATTTCCAATGCCATCTCTTTCTCTGTGGTGCTCGTTCGATGGTTGTAGTCACTTATAACCATCTTTCTCATGTGAGACACCCATTATTTTCCCAAAGCAATACGCCATCTGGGTATTGCATCTTTGCATACCATTCTTCATTGAAGCTAGTGGAAACAACTTGTTTCCCTTTTCCCTTTCCCTTCTTTGGTGAAATAGTGGTTACTTTCCTTGGTGCCATTTCTCTTGTCGGGTTATTAAAAATTCTTTTCTTCCTTCTGATCCTGGCTCTACTCAACTCTGTGGCTCTACTCTTATGCAAAAATCCCTTCAATCTTATGCCCTAGATGTGGAACCCTAACCTAAAAAAACCTTCCTTCCACAAGACGACGTATTCACTTATGGGATTCAAAACTCCAACAACCCTCTCCTTCATGCTCGTGTACTATTTTTCCACCCTAGTTCACTTGTCAAACTAGCTATGCACTCATATCTTCACACCCTTCTTTTATCACAACTTTTCTCAAGGATGCCCTAGTTCACAAGAGCTCTTCGATATCACAAATACAAGGTAACAATAATGTATCCCGACCTTCTACTTATAGCTTTTGCTTCTTTTCCGTAATAAATGTAATGCCACCTACCATCGTACCTTTACAATAAAGGTATATTTTTTTCCCTTAAGCCAACCTTCAAAGTGCTTTTATCCCCGCCTCCCAATCCTATGCAAGAAAATTCTACAAATTTCTGGCACATAAAAATCCTTACTGATTAAAGATCCTTATGCGTGTGCTTGCAGCACTGAAGTCACTTCTTCTATCCTTACCCTAATTTTTGACATCACCTACCTCGTGTTGTTCCTGTGCTTCTCATCCTTTGTACGTGGTCTTTGTAAAGCTCTCCTGACACCAAACTCCTTATGTCCACCTTTTCTACGCGTGCTCTTCCAAACTACATGATTTTGATCCTTCAATCCGGGCCATCGAAACATAGCTTCCACTACCAGTTTCCATTACTTGTCGCATTACTCCACCCCACACAAAAACATATGCGCGGTCCTCTGCGCATGGATTTTTTTAAAATAATAAGTGGCTACCAGCGCACAACTCGCAAAACAATGAGCAAAAATAAAGTGAACAAACAATGAGCAAAGAAAGGAAAAGCATTAAGGTAAATCCTAGGCTAAATGGTAATACTTGCCTTATTTATGGTTACACAGAAGCCTTATTTATAGTAGGGCTTCAACCTACTCCCATTGAAATGGCTTGGTAACCTCGTCCCATCCAGTGCTTATAACTAGCATGTGCCTGAATCAAGGATGTATGAGATGATATATGGCCCTAACCAATGGAATTTCAGTTTCCCAGGATGGCGCAAAAATTTGGAGTCATAAAGCAAGACCATCTTGCCCAACCTCGAATTGTTTTTTTTAATATGGCGATCATGCCATGCTTTTTGTCATGCCTTTTTAGTCTTTTGACTCCACCTAGCAAGTGATCACCTTTTTCCAACTACATTAACTTCTCCATGCACTCCTGTAGTGCTTTCTCATCAGCTAACCCTCCTGCATGTAATACGCAGGGATGGTAGCATGAATTCTACTGGTAACACAACTTCCATGCAAAACACCAATTGGAATGGTGTGGCCTTGTTCAATCTCTTGTAGGTAGTCCTATACGCCCATAGTATAGCTAAAACTTTGTCATCCCAATCCTGTCTTCCCACATCACAAATTTTTGTCAGCGTGTGACTCAGAATTTTGTTAAACACCTCAGCAGTTCCATTAGCTTGTGGGTGATATGGGGTAGTCTTATGGTGGGATATCATGAATTATGCCAACAAGATTATGATTGTCTCATTCAAGAAATGAGTACCCCTATCACTTGTTAAGCTCAATGGACATCCATATCTACTGATTATATTTTCCAAAAAAACCTAGTTGGTGTTGTTGTTGTGTAATCCTTTGTAGGTGCGTTGCCTCTTCTCATCTTGTTAAGTAATCAGTGTAAGTGATGATATAGCGTGAACCAGTCCTTCGCATGGCAAGTGAAATTGGTCCTACAAAATCAATGGCCCACTTCTCAAATGGTTCTACACTAGCTATCGGCCTCAAGGGCATCTCATCCCTTCTTCCTAGTTTTCCAAGGCACTGGAAATGGTCACAGGCCTTGTAAAACTCAATACAATCTGGTAAATGCTTTCCCACCAAATCCCTACTAGTAGAATCTTTCACGTGATGGCATTCCCTGCATAGTGTCCTCCTACAATACCACTGTGTGTTTCCTCCATGATTATAATGCGCTCATGTTCTAACACACACCGGCATAAAACCTCATTACGGCCTAGCTTGTATAAGTCTCCATTGATTAGCATGTAGGGCGCGGTGTGTATGGCTAACTATTTTCTTTCTAGAGTCTTCATTCCCTTTGGCGCCACACCTGTTTTGAGAAACACAACAATATCTTCCAAATCAGAGGGTGTGTGTCACAACCTAAATAGTTACACGTCTGGCATTGTATCCTCAATGCTCTGCGCGTCCTCCCCTGAGTCAATCCTTGATAAATGGTTAGGCCCTAAGTTACTCTTTCTTGGTTTCACAACAACTATAAACTCAAACTCTTGAAACAACAAGACCCACCGACATATGTGCCCTTGTAAAACGGGCTTGTTCACTAAGTACTTCAATGTCATGTGGTTTGTGTATAATATGAAGGGTGTTGCTAATAGATACTATCTAAATTTGTGCAGTGTGTAGATCATTGATAGTGCTTCGCACTTAGTAGTAGTGTAGTTATGTTTTGCTTTGGTGTTAACTTCCTACTAGAAAAACACAAGGGGTGGTCAACAATTCCTTCTCCAGGTCTATGTTAAGACTCGCCCCAATCGCCATCCCTAAAGCATCAACATGTACATGGAATGGTTTATCCCAAGAAGGAAAGTATAATATGGGCACAATGATAATATTATTCTTCAATGCATCAAATGCTATATGTTGCGCTTCTCCCAGGTGAAACGCACTTTGTGTTTAGTAACTTTTCCAATGGTGCGGCGATCTTAGCATACCCTTTAATAAATTTCTGGTAGTACCACGTATGCCCAAGGAATCCAGCATCTGCGCTCTTCGGTAGGCTCCCCAATTGCACAATAATGACAATTTTGGTGGGATCCACCAGTAAGCCTTCCTTATATATGATGTGCCCCAACAGGGTTCCAAATGGAGTAGAGAAAGAGACATTTCTTGATATTGAGGGATATACGCAATCACAAGATCTCTCGAACATCAACCGGAAATTGTCACAACGGTCTCTCACTAGTCCATACACTATCCAGTCATCAAGGTACACCTGAGGGAACTTATGGATAAAATCCTGAAATGCCTAGACCACTATGCATAAAAACACAACAGGCGCATTCTTTAGTTCGAATGGAATGACCGTGTAGGAAAAGCTTCCCCATTCAGTGGTGAAATTTGTCTTTTCTTGGTCTTCCTTTGCAATTCTAACTTGATACCTTGAGAATCCATCCATGAAGGAATAGATCTCACGCCCAGCTACTCCTTCCAAGATTTCCTCGGTAAAATAGGTTGGAAAATAATAAATTACACATATCACATTTAAGTCCCTATAATCAACACAGATCCTTATCCTTCCATCCTTCTTAATGCTGATGACCATGGGGCTTATCCATTCCGATTCCTCCACAGCTTCAATGATTTTTGATGCGATCATCTTGTCTATCTCCTCCTTGACCTGGACATGTAAATTTGGATTCATTTGGTAAGGTCTCTTCCGAATTGGGCATGCACACCTTCCTTTAACTTGATTTTCATTTCCCCTAAGGAGTGGTGGATGCCTTTAAGCTCATGGTACTCATGCAGAAATAAGCCTTGAAAATTTCCCATTAGATCAATGATCTTCGAAACCTCCTTTTCTGACCAATAGTCCCCAATGGTATCCTCCTTAGGTTCCATTTCTGAGCCAATGTTAACCTTCTTTGTTTTGAGGGGTTCATGGTAGGTGCATGCTTGCTCATCAACACTATCCATAACTTTGTGTGTACCTTTAGTATGGTTAACATCCAAGTTCTCCACTTCTTCGCCATCTATCACATAGACCATTTTCCCCTTCTCTTTCTCCATGCATGTGCGCTCAAGCTGTATCTCTTCATATTCTTCCTCATCAAAGCGCGCTTCCAAACTAGGTTCACCCAATAAATCTAGTATTTTATCTTCTTCCATAGCACTATCTCCCATCGTTAAGTGCTTAAGGACCTACAATGCCTTATCCATGGATGGATTAATGCTCCGATATTAAAAATCTTGAAGGAGGTCAGCCGTCAATTCTTTCCAATTTCCCGTCTGACGGTGCGTCTCTGAGTGAATGTACCATGTGCACACACAACCTTGTAAAGTGGAGTATAACTTATGCACCCATAGAGAAGGTGGCAATGCTTCCATGCCTTCCATCCATGCCTTCTCACATGCTTGGACGTGAAACAAGGCGAGTCCCTTCTCATGATAGTCTTGTATGATAGTGGGTGCATTTCTTCGGGAAAACCTAATAGAGAAAACGATTCTTACTTCATGCGCCGCTCTAGAAGGCTATCACAATGTGTTGCCCATAAATGCGTTGCATTCTTGAGAAATTTATAGCTGAGCATCCTTCTTCTTTCAACCTCACTTTTCCACTGAGTCTCCATTTCTCATAGGAAAATATCGTGGGTTGGCTCCTCCACAATAGCTTGGCAACTTCTTTCCTCCCAGACACTTGACTGAGCATGCCTTTGTTACTCTTGTAATAGAGCCTCTTAATTACCACCCAATTAACTCATAAGTCTCATGCACCCAATTGTTGCATGCTACACTAGTGGTATCACTCATAGATTGAGTATCTTCAAACTAAATAACTCCTTCTGTAGGATTAATCACCTCAGGGTCCCTGATAGAGTGCACATAGATCCTATCAAGAACTTCTTCTCCCAAGGGCTCAGTATAGGTGCTAACTTCCCATCGGTCAAGGGGATGATTACCTATTCTTCCTTGTTCTCAAAACTTATGTACCCTTTATTGAACCATAGGTTAGCATTGTTCTTATAACACTAGGGGCGCTCAAGTAATGGTAGAAAATTATCTACCAGCTAGCGCGAGACTTCGAAATCTCCAAAGAACTTTGTTACCAAAATACTATGTAACATTATTAAATAAAATGTAATATTATTAATAATGAGTTTATAGAACTCATATTAGTAATATAGTTGCAATAGTTTTATTATTGGTGAGTTGTGAGAACAACTCAAGTAACTATTTTAGTGTGAGAGATATCTTAAGGATAAGTTTGAGAGATTGTAGGTATTGGAGATCGATATGTGGGTTGTTGAGGATTGATGTTGACTCCTCGTAGTAAGGAGAACGTCCTCCTATATAATGTAACTCCATCTATGAAAATACATCAATGATTTCTAAATTCAATATAATTATATTCGGTGTTTTTATAATTGTGCAGTGTTTAACAATGGTATCAGAGCATGGTCGGTCAAATGAGAGTCTAAGAGAATTCAGGAGTTTCAAAGATCTACCTTCCTCTCTTCTCCAACTTCGAATCTACATCGGATCTGTATTTTCTGATCTCTCCAGAATGAATGTCAAATTGTTCATATTTCCTTGCAAGCACATGCATTAGAGAGTTCTGTTCACGTGAGGAGCCTGAGAAATATTGTTCAAGCGTATACTGCCTGGTAAGCATTTTATTTGGTAAAGATTTGAAGCATAGTATTGGCGTCTGAAGTCTTTACGGCCTGTGTCAGCTTTGTATTCTTGTACACGTGGTGCATAAAACAACTGAATCTTCTCTTAGAAACAGATGTATGTAATAGTTATGTGACATCCATAGGAGCTCATTGACAAATTCAAATATTTGATCATTGTGGCATTTCCTGGCTTTGGATCAACACGTCCACCACAAACTATGGGCTTCATTGTGCATTATGTTTGCATTGACAGTGTGTTACGAGTTCAACCCTTGCATTAAAAGCAACGTCATTGCATTCTCCTACACATGATCGATATGCGCATTGATCTATAGTAATAAATCTTTCTACAATCAACGTATTTTTTAAAGATTATTTTGCAAAGAAAGAAGCATTCACTGCGGATGCGAGCTCCCATTCATAACGATTTGTGTTCACAATCACATTACGTGGAGATATATTCTGCCTGATAACATAAGTGCTCAATTGTTAATGGTTGATCTGCAGTTTCCCCTTGTACCATTCACAGCTTTGTGCTCCTGTATACAGCAAAAGAATAGCCAAAGCCTGAGAATAATCGGCTAAACTAGGCACATGAGGTATAAATTGGCAGATTTGATGGAGGAAAATCAGCTATTACAAGCCCAATTGACTATTATATTGGTCATCCGTTATTTCTCGTGGCATTGAATGAGCTCGCTTTGCCCCATCAACACCTACATACACGGTTTTATGCTCAATCCTATGATTTCACATTCAAAAGATTCTAATCACTGCATTCTGCCAGTGTTGTGTAGATCTTACTGCACCTGGAAGTCTTCTAAGAGATCAGTTTTTGTAATTACCACACTCTACAAACCACGCTTACCTCTTCCGTGATCTCAGCTCACAAAGGTATTGCTTTTGATGGTGGTCTCCAATTAATATTTTTAATTGTATAAAGGCGAGATAGGAGTTGAAAATAGTTCCAAGTGAATTTGCATGATTTAAAACTTAGTAATAGCTTCTATTTTATCATGTGTAAAATCCAATAGTTATTTGGATTTTCATAATTAGAGGTTAGCACCCAATTCGTGGTGGCTTATATAGCCTCAAGGATATAATGGGTTTGTAGTGGGCGGTTGAAGTTTTATTAATTGTTTTAGGAGTATTAACATGTTCTTTAAGTCTACTGTGGGTATAGATTTTTTAATATATTAATGATATAGATAGTCATCTGGTAAAATTAGTGTCTATTGTCATCATTTTTGTTGTTATTGTTGTTATAATGTCAAAAATAGTTTTTTAATGTTTATAGTTCATTAGTATTGTCAATTAAAAGAGTCAAATAGGTGATTTTAGGTATTCGGTATCACGGTGTCAAGAGTCAATGATAACTCGAAAAATATAAAAATTGCCTTACGAACGCATTTTCGATAGAATCGACGTTCGTAAGGTATGTAATTTTTCAAAGATCCCGATCATATTCGCCGAGTTAGCAACATGCATCATGGAGGACGAATGCAATGGAGGTGGAGGTCAATCAATGGGACCTCTCATCACCACCAATGATGGGGCCGCACGAAGTCATGGTGGTAATGTGTGTGTATGTGTGTTTTATTTTATTTCAGATTTACAATATGATTTTAGAGTTCTGTTTTAATAAGTGAAATGTTCACATTGAGGGGGAAGGCTGGAACATGGTCTCAATGTTCAATTTTCCCTCTATTCAAGCAGTTGCGATGGTTCCTACATGATTCCTTAAGGAAAGACATAGTGGACATGATGAAAGCACAAAAGAAAAGCAGAGACAACATGATATTTGGGTTGTTGGTTGTCCTGTAAAACCATCCTTTTTTAGGTTGTTGGTTGTCCTATAAAACCATCCTTTGTTTCACCAATTGGTGGTGACCTACAAAACCATTCAAATCATGCGACAAGCCGTAGAAGGAAGTGTGATTGTTGATTCTATAATGTCAACATTAGGGGAGTGTATATTGGGAGTTAATAATGTTAACAATAGGGGAGTGAATGTTACCAAAATATTATGTAACATTATTAAATAAAATATAATATTATTAATAATGATTTTATAGAACTCATATAAATAATATAGTTGTAATAGTTTTATTATTGGTGAGTTGTGAGAACAACCCATGTAACTATTTTAGTGTGAGAGATATCTTAGGGATAAGTTTGAGAGATCAGGGATTGACGAGAGATATGTGGGTTGTTGAGGATTGATGTTCACTCCTCTTATTAAGGAGAACATCCTCCTATATAATGTAAACTCCATCTATGAAAATATATCCCGAATGCTTTCTAAATTCAATATAATTATATTCGGTGTTTTTTATAATTGTGTAGAGTTTAACAAATTTTGCCCCTTGGATAGTGATAGTAGCTTCCTTGGATAGTTTAACACATTTGAAGATGGCTGTAATGGGGGCCTTCCCATTTGGTTCCAGGAATCTAGGGTGAGAACATTGATTTACACGCCCATGTCAATCAGAATATTTCTCGAAGTCACCCATCTAAAACAACATTCAAGGTAATCTCCTTATCATAATCAATGGTGTGAGGGGGAAAGTTAGCATGCAGGATCTACCTCTCAAATTTTTCTCTGCACATGGTACTTTCTCCAGTAACCATTCCCCTAGCAAAGGAATGATATTCTCCTGCCTCAAAGCATTTTGCATACTTCCCTGACCTTGTCTAAATCCTTCGTGGAGCTTCAATGCTCTTCCTTTGCTCTAACTACCTTGACTGCTCCTTTAGGCACTGGATCTCTCCTTGTAGGCTTTGAATTACATCCATGGTCTCTTGATACACTTCTTTCTAATGAGTAGGGTCTAGATACTTCCCATGCATCACCTCTTCTCTTGTAACTAGTAATTTCTGCCTTAATGTTTCCTCGCACGCACAACTTCAGCTTGCATGGTCACTAAGACAGTTCTATTTCAAACTCACGTGCCACCATTGGCATCCATTTTGATTTGACCTTATTTATGCTTACCATTTTGTTTCCTTTGTCCTTCTGGTGTTGTTGGCTCATATGCTCAAATAGATTTGGGCACTCCTCATACTTGTGCTTCTTTCCACACCAAGAGCATTGCAATAGATCGGGAATTCACGCTTATAGTGCTCTGTAGATCCACAGTTGTAACAAGTTCCACATGGGAACTCACTTCTTCCTCCTCTCGTGGTTGCCACGACCATGAAATCCTCCTCAAAACCTCTTCCACGTGCCCCTCCATATGTGCGCCCTTCATAGTGACGACCATCATCCTTGGAATTGTTTTTGAGGCTAGTTTGGCGCACACCAATATCAATGACATCATGTATTTGGTCAATCAATCTACAATCCTTGGTGTCATGAGTAGTAGAGGTGCAAATCTTGTAATAGCAAGACACATTCTTATAGATCACACGTTGCAGTAGTGGACATCTACTTGCATCATGATCTCCGTGGAAAATCTCATAGTCCACTATTATGGCGCATACCGATCTCCAAGGGAAATTGTCCTTTGTATGCCCCTCTACCTCACAATTTGTGCACCATAGGCCACTGCGAGTCTCATGCGCTACTGAGTTCACAGATAGATTTTCCAGTTTCTTCACCATTGCAACAATTTGAGCTTCAAGAAAAGGGCTAACACTGGTATCCATGCTTTAATAGCCTCAACGCAGGGGCATCTTCCAAGGCCTCACGCGGGTCTGTGAAATTATTGTGTGAAAGTGCTCTCCTAAAAGACATTATCAACCCTCCAACAAATCATTGAGCATGCTGAGAAGGATGAATATCATAAGACAATTTTAATAATAGTCTTAAAATGTGTGTCATATTCCCACACACTCTTTGACATACCTTGTTAAATCTTCTTCAAAGCAAGCTAATGCTCTTCTATTCAAACTCAAGGATATGAAATTCAGATAAGAAGGCATTCCGCAGTACCTTGTAATCTACCACTATTTGATGGGGTCATACTTCTGGTACCAACTATGCACACATCCTTACAACATAGTTGTAAACTGACTTACCTTCTGTTCTGGGGTAGTGATCCCCTTTGCGTGCCATAGTAGCTCACACTTGTGTGCATGCTCGCAAAGATCCTCAACACCTTTGTAGTCTGGTAGATACAAAGAAATTTTGTAAAATAATTTCGAGGTGGTTGAGGCCCGTGTCTGCCTGATCTAGAACCTTGATTCCCTTCGGTGTTGCCTCCACCACCATATCCACTAAATACATAGGTGCCTAATCCTCCCGATTCCCTAGATCTTCTAGATTCACTAGTTCCACCAGGTCCGCTAGTGCCTATTTCACTAGATCCACATCCCATAGCTGGTAAAGGCCCTAAATTAGTCACACCTTATGTCCCCACTGTTGCATTGAACTATGCGCCAACAGTCTGTGATATTGCACCGCTACTAGATGTGTGTCCTGCACCGCTCCAGGATGCGATATCCAAACTTTATGTACCCATACTTTGCCCAAATTTCTTTTTAGATAATATACCTCTAAACACAGGAAATGTTCGTGCCACCATATATGTGCCAAATGAAAAGTTATATCTCCTAGGTGTAGATCGGTCACTCCCACCAATACCAACTAGGTTAGCAATACTTATCTCTTGATTTGGAAAACTAATCACCAGGGGTTTGTCACCAGGTGGATTCAGATGCATGCCGATGGCTGTCCTTTCTCTAAGTGATGAAATCTCATCGAAGCTCGAAGGGGCCTCTCCCGCACTTGCCAAGATGGGGTAGCACAGAATGCTTAGGCTCCACCTCCTTTGCGTGAACCTCAATTCCTTCCCACAATGTTTGCCTCCATAAATCCACTGCTCCTGTAACTTTGTGTTGACTAACTAAATCCATTTCATGAGCTTCATTATACTCTAGTTATCTCTCTCCCCTCTCCTTTTCAGCCGCAAGGTCCATCATATTTCTCCACCCTAGCTTCCTCGCCCAACGCTCAAAAGAAGCTTAGCTAGCCATAGGAAATTCTTCCAAACTTAGTGTAATGATCAAGATCTTTATGGTTAAAGGGATAGCACACAAAAATGATCCTTTAGGCTCCCTTAAGAACTCAAACTCAAACCTCCGGAAAATAATACGTAGAAATAGTGTATTCCAGGGTATAACTGGTCAACACTCTTCTCCACCAATGATCAAAACATGTGTCCAAGTTAGATTAGCATCATGCAGCCTCTTGATACTCATCTTGGGTCCACACGCGAGATCTATAGTACTAGCTTGATCTAGATGCATATACCGAAAGCCATTCATACAACTCCACTGAAAGTAGCAAAAGAAGGTCTCATATAGCTCATGATATATATGTTCTTCTACCCATTTACGTGCATCAAACTCAGGTTCAATACTAAATCTCTGAGAAAACTCATCCTCTGTGCTCTTAAACCATGCTTTGACACTTTCCAAGGTCAAGCACTTTGTCATCACACATCATTCTCACAACAACTTTGAAAAGAGGTCCCAAAAACGAAACCAAGATGTAGTCATTTTATCTACCCTCAATATTAATTTCTAACCCCAAGCGCGACAGTTGATCACCCACCAAGAGTTGGGCACTCACCTGAGGCACTCGCTTGCGCAGAGCCCCTCCTTTATGTGATCATTGTGAGAAGGTTTTTCCAAAGTGGAAAATGAATTGCAAATGAGAAGTACATTTACTTAGTTAATAAGGTAGAAGGAGCATCTAACAGATCCATACATCAATGCATTACATCAATAATAACAAGTAACAAGCACAATAAACCAGATATGAGTCATGACAATCATATAACACGAGGGTTTACACCCTTAAGCATGATATACTAAATGAGTCCATATATATATATATCATTGGTAGCCACATTACAATCAAAGGTGGTCATCACAAACCATATATATTAAATATCAGAGACCCAACCCCTACATATCTTTCCTAGCATGAGATCCTAGCTATGCCCTTCCATTTTAACCTCTGTTACAAACCTTAGTTCCATATAGAGGTTCATGATATCCCTCACAACCCTTAGCACTAAGTACTCTAAACCCTAGCATTATTGCAAAACTCTGTTACTCAGCATCTTACTCTCGATGCATTCTCTCTACCTCTAATATCTGATTCATGTCTTCAGATGATATCTGGTACTACTTTCTCTAGTTTGAGCATCTCTTTTATAGGATCAACACCCACCACCATGCCTTCTCTTTTGAAGATCACATGTCAAGTGTCGATGTGGTCCTCCAATGGTGAATTTTTATCCCTTAGCAAACTCTCCACTCTCTGTAATGATGTCTTCTAGGAATATTCTTGCATGGAATATCCTTTTCTTGACCTCCAAGGTTCCAGGCTAGCACCTTATCCATTCAGCATGCCTAGTCAGGTCATGTTTTTCCTCAAGTGCTTCCAGAATACCGAATATGACTAAGTCCTTTGAACTCGTGTTTTACCTTCCGCACACGCCCTAGTTTCACCTAGACCCTTCTTAAATCCCTTTTGTCTTGCGCGATTCTCCATGTGCTCCCTTCTTCTCAATTGTCATGTACGTGCATGTCCTTTGGTACTTAGCTAATATTTCAAGTCCCAATAGCTAGAATTCTTGATATGTCAAAGGCCCTTTGTTATCTCTTGACCTACAATTTCAAATAGATCCCTAAAAATGCCTTATCTCGGGCCGCTAGATCAAATATTTGGTTTAAGTCTTCTAAGGATATATCTTTCAAGCTATTTGTCATAGCCACCCTCATCTTTGTGCCAAAAAAGAGCTTTGCAATAATTCTTCACGTTCAGGACTAGGAAAAGGATGGAATTTTGGGAAAACATTAGAGCTGAAATTATAATAAGGATGGTGTAGACAAGTTGAGTTGAGTAGAATCACTACCATCAAATGAAGAAATATCTTTCACTCAGCTCACATGAGGGAAATAAATTTGAGGGAGATTGGCATCATGCAACAAAATATGTTTGATTGATGTGATATGATCCATGTGAGGATAATAAGCTCTAAAAGACATGAATATGAGTATGTACTTCTCAAAGTTGATTCTCAAAAGGTAAAAGGAATTACACATCACATCAAGCCATCTGGAAATACTTGGGAATAACCAAAAATAATTCTTTCCTGCCAAAAGGGAGAAACAATGACATGGTGTCCCAGTCATATTTGAGGAAGTGAAAAACGTGAATAGCTCACAACTTTTCCACCTAGAAAATTAGAGAAGAATATTCTCTTAGAGATTCATACTTTTGGGGGAAAATGAAGGGATAATGAGTGATTGAAAATGTATAAATGTGATGAGAACACTCTCGCATAAGGGGGTTAATTTTTCTAAGATTTAGAGAAAAAGAAGAGAACATGTTTGTACTTGCTGAAACTAAACCAATATGAGATATCTGAATTGTTATTCATTTGTTTCCAAGCCTTCTCACCAAGATGATTGCATTGTACAGTCATTAGAAAATATTGAGGTCATAGTTGTTGTGTCCCCTTATTGAAGAATTTGTGTTTCTTGAATTAATTTGTGTGTATTCTCATGAGAACTGTTGCTTTGTTCAAGATGAATTGTTTTGAATCGATTGTCTACATTTCTGTTGCAATATTATGTTAATTAATCTCTAAATTACATAAATCCTTAGTTAAAATAGTGATAATTTGGTAACTGCAATTGTATGATTGATGGATCTTTCCTTCATAATGTGGTAAATAGTTTTAAAATCAATTTGTATATGTTTGATCTAAGATCTTTGTTAGTTCTGAGTGTATCTGGAACATATTTGATCATAGATTGTTAGTATTTTGTTGAGATTTTGTCATGATATTTTGTGTGAGATACTTTGTGTTCTTGGGCTTCCATGAACACAAACCTTTTAGTTAAAGGAATGCTTTGGATTGTGTGATCCATATTTTACATCAAGAGAAATTTTGTGCAAGATTTGTAAGCTTCATTTGAGGTCTTTCATGTAATCAACTTTATCTTGCTTAACTTCCCAACAATACATCAAAATCATAACCAATAACCATTAGATCCACTTGAATTACCCTTTCTTGCACTTGTTTATGCATAAATACTATGGAGATTTGTTAGATTTGTTGATTCTTTGTCCAAATTATGCAAGAGAAAGTTGAAAATCTACAACTATCTTTAGTTTGCTTTGAGCCTTTTTAGAAGATATCTAAATTTTCTAGTGTGATAACTCATGAGAGTTAGATGATGTTTGTATTGACCATATCTTCCTAAGGCTACCTTTTCATTTCCCTGAGAAAGAGAGTCTAAATATTGTTTCTCTATCCATTGCTTTCACAAATACAAGTTACATCATGGGTCCTCTCACCTTGGTTGTAGGAAGAACCTAAAGTAACAGGTAGGTCATACCCTTAGTGGAGGTGCTATCTAATATTCCCCAAGTTAGAGTGAAAAGAGACTGTCAAATCCATCCTCGACTATAAAACGAATCAAATCCTGGTCTATATCCTGCTTAGCTCTTTGATGTTGCTCGACTTACAAGGAGGGATCAATTTGGGTACCAACACCCTCATGGCACCATTTCCATGGACTATTTGTGCAAATATAGATAAATATCGACCTCTAGTAATGTATTAAACATTTTTAGATGAAAATACATGGTCTAGACATCATCCTTTGTTGAGATTTACAAAAATGAGCTTGATTAGAAGTTATTTGCTTAATATTTTCCTAGTTTAAGAAAGATTTCCATTAAATTTTCTTGGCTAGGGGTAAATACTAACAAAGGATGTTGAGATTTGTCAAGATTTGTTGAAATTGATCATTAAGTTTCAATTGACAAGTCATTTTTAGTGATTTACACATCTAAGGTGCAAGACCTTAGTGGCGACTCCACATTGTTCAGAATTTCGATAAATACTAGTGCCTCAAGCTTCAATAATTGAAATTTTTCATTAATATCTATAAAGATAGAAGGAAGAAGGTCATTCAAGATAGATCCTACTAGAAAATTGTTTCCAGAGCTAGGAAGGACAAATCCAAATAAGAAACAAGTTTGGAGAGCTTTGGGAGATCAAAGATCAAAAGAGAAAGTAGTGCATGTGGTTGAAAGTGATCAACCTTTGATAGAAGATTATTCTATCTCCTCATATAGTTTTGGATCAAGCAGTCCTTGTACAAATCTATACACTCCAACTAGTGAGGGGCCTTCATTTACAACTGATAAGGGTATTCCTCATCTCCCTCATTTGTCACTTAGAAGTAATAGAGTTTTCTGTGAAATTGAATCATTAAAGGACCAATACTTTGAGGATCATACCCTATTAACTTAGAGACCTCCTATCAAAAATTGTTTTAATCCTCCTATTGGGACACCTCCTCAAAATAATATGGCACGCCAACCTCCTAGACCCCTATTTGTTGTAAATGTATATGGACCTGTAGATTTCAGGGGTATGGTGGGTTATCCCAATGCAGTTCAAAATGATGCAAGAAATAAATTGCCAAAATTTCAAGGGAATAATGCCATTAGTGGTGACCAACACCTTAGACTCTTTACTAATATTATGGAAGAATTTGAGATTGAGCATGAGGACGTGTATGTAAAATTGTTTATTCATACCTTGGAAGAGGATTCCCATGATTGGTATAAATCCTTTCCAGAAAATTCAATTGACTCATGGAATGAGATGAAGAATGCATTTAGATCACAAGTATGGGGACAAAATTGACCCAAGGTTTCTTCTCTTTGAGTTTTAAAACATTAAAAAGAATCTCAATGAGTCTGTTAAAGATTTCAATACCAGATTCAACAAAACCTTGACCAGACTACTTGTAATATTGAGGCTAAGTGATCAATCCTGCCTAATAAATTATTTTGATGCCTTTGATAAGAAAGAAACATATTGTTTAAGGGATAAAAACCCTGGAACCTTGACACAAGCTTTCTCCATGACAGATCAAATTGATAAAAATATCAAGGTAGCAGGAAAACCTCTAAAAAGGGAGGGTGTCAAGCTAGTAAATATTGAAAAGCCTTGAGCAAGCAAGCGAGTTGATCTGGAAGAGGTAGTTAAAACTTTAGCATGGATAGTGAAAGAAATTTCCTACAAACTTGTTAGAGTTGAGAAGGGAATAGGACAAAATTCTCAGAGCCAAGACTGCTCTCAATGCCAAAAAGATTAAATAATCATCCTAGAGGTGATCATAGATCGGATGAGAGGGGTAAATGGCCCATGGGATCAGGAAATAAACAACAATAACCAAAAGATAACAAATTGGTCCCTGATCCTTTAACTACCAGAGTTTCCACGATAGAGGAAAATCATGATATTGAGTGGTGTGATAAATGTTTCTTACCACATTCCCGATGTGATCTTAATGAGGAAAGTGAAGAGGTTGATGATGATGATACTTTTGGTAATGTGTGCATGATGGAATTCCCTGATAGTCCATGACAAGGAGCTACTTCTACTGAATTGCTGAGTGTTAAGATTGTGGAATGTTTTTAGGACTGCATAAACTGAGTATCTCCTCTTCCTTCTACTAGTAATCTTGAAGTTGATATGGTCTAGGATTTTGACTTACCCAATCATGATTTTTAATATTTAAGGGCATTGATGATTAAGAAATATGATGGTGGAATTCCTTTTGAGGAGGATAGATAGTTATTAATGAATGCAGTGGTGGCCTAAGAGAAAGAATATAATCTAAGAAACATGATTGTCAAAATGGGAGGGCCACAACCCAAACCAAAGAATCCCTCCTCACTAATATCCCAAAGGATCCCCCTAAGAAAGATGTGCCAACGTCATTTTACACCTCTTAGAGAGAGTCTATATAGTGCCTTTCAACAATTAATAAAGGATAACATGATTGAATATCCACCTACGAGACCATTTTCTAATGGGGAACCCAATCCTACATTGTATAATGCATATGAATATTGTGAATACCATCACATGCATGGTCATTCTACTGATAATTGTACACCTCTTCATCATTATGTCCAAGACTTAATTGACAATAGAACCATTTCCATAGAGCTTGATGACGAAGCTCTCACAACCGATGACACATTAAATTCCACAACTTCAAATGAAGAGTTGACTATTATTCCCACTTATCTTCAAACCGACACTCCACGAGACCATGCCGTAGGTCAAGTATCTTCCTCTTCAAACCAATCCATTTCTTCTACATATTTTCTTCCTATAGTTCTAACAGGCATTGAATATGTTTCAAACAACAATCTTCTAACACCTAATGAGAGTTTGACTTTCCTCTAAGACTCTCTTTCAACCCTTGACATAATAGAAGAGGGTCTATCATCAAGAACAATTAAGCTTGATATTCTTTCCATTTTTGGATCCTATACCTAACATCTCTATTCTTGTTATCAAAATACCACCACAACAAGCTTGGAAACTTGTGATAACACAAGATTATATTTCCATTTCACCTAAAATGATCAATTTTGTAAACATCTCATCAACGATGTTTCCTACCTGTTAAGACGTCTACATGCGTACACTCTTCTAGGTGCATATACCAAGGAATATCCTTATACAACATTTTCAAGATTTAATTTCAAGTCTTGCATCAAATCAATTAACTTACAACCTAGACGGAGCAACATTGAATGTCTCTTCTCTATGGATTACAAGTAACCATGGGTATACATCTAGAGATCCATCTTCCTCTCCTCACACTCTTTCACTCACAGGTGAATATGAATCTCAACATATTCTTCGCATCACCAATTTTCCTCTAACATTGCATATATCTATCGATTTCATTGAAGACTTATCTAATCACACATTCCTTGACTTGGAACCTATCTACCCAAGTCTAGTAATTTAGGACCCATCTAATCATTTGATTCACTCCTTTGACTTAGCTCATGTCCTCCCAAGTCTCATATTATATGACCTATCTAATCTTTGATTCACTCCTTTGACTTGGTTCATATCCATCCAAGTCTCGTATTTCAGATTTATCAAATCTTTCAATTCCCCCTCTTGGCTTGGATTTCATCTGCACAAGTCTCACATTTTAGGACCCTTCAAATTCAATAAAATTGGACCTCTTTCTTGATGATTCCATTTCAAATCCTCGCTCCCAAACATTCAAAAAACTTAAAAATCATAAAAAGAGAATAAAAATTCGTATTAAAGCATTATTTGCCAATCAAAAACTACAAAGTGTGTCCAAATAATGTTAATAATTCCATCTATTGGTAGATATCTCAATCATACCATATCATGTATTCACCCTCTCCACTTATTATGACACAAAGTTAACCTTTTTCCTACTAGGAATTGTGTGTCTCATTTTTGTTATGGTTTATACCATTTCGTATATTTTCACCTTGTGGATTTGTCTCAAGCTTAATGATGGTAACTCCTCCTTTTAAATAAGCTCTCTCTTTAATAGAAAGCACTAAACTTCTTTACCCGATCCTTTTTGATTGCCCATCTCAATCTATGGTGTTGAACCCTTACGTATTACTAGTCGCATGAGGATGAGACTTGGGGGCGTAATACTACTTCCCAACAAGCACAATATCAACATACAAGGAAAATTAAATCAATCTAAAAATATAAAAAAACTCATGAAAATTATTACACCTTTCGCCTTCATAGTCTTTGGTGATAAGCCCATACTTCTTACTGGGTAGATGAGAATGGGAATGGAGAAATCCCTTACTCGCCTAGATTTTGTCTTCGGTATTGAGCCCTTGTCTCTTACTAGTGACATGGGGCAACATGTAGGGGGTCCTTCACAAAAATAAAAAATAATAAACAAATAAAGCCTTTATGAAATCTTAAATCAAAGTACTTAATAAAAAATACCCAAAAGTAATTTATTTGTTCCTGTTAAAAAGAGACAACAATTCCTTCAACCATATTTTTCCAATCAGTAGGCCATCTATGAATCTAAGTCGATTCAAAACCTATGAAGTGGAATCATCTTGGAATTGGTCAGGTAATCTTGACTAGAGATGAGTTACATTTTTTTCATATGGATTATTATTACACCTTGTGTCGTCAAATTCATTATCTTCACTTTCATATCACTATTCACGTCATTTTCACATCCTTCTTGGCTCTCGGTGAGGAGCCCTGACATCTTCTTAGTTACGTGAAGCCACAAGTGGAGTGAAACACCCTATAATTTTATCATCTATATTTCTGCCAATGGAATGGAATGATTTTAATTATTTGCACCTTATTTCAAGCAATGTACATTTTTACCGAGTTGTACAATTACAAAAATTCAAAAATGTCTCACAAAAATTAAAAAAACAATATAAAATTGTTCAAAAACACAAAAACAATATAAAATTTTCCAAAACTCCAAAAATAGTTTCAAACTATCATAATCAAAACATTCAGATAATGTTTGACCACCTTTCAATAATTGGATAACACAGTTCAACAATTTCACCATTTGACGACGCTCCTCATGATCATTCTAGATCATCTTTTAACAATCATCTTTATTTCCCGTGGTGTATATCTATGCTCGAGGCAATCATTTACCCTTTCACAATATAAATTTTCTTAGGCACATTTAGATTTTACATTTTAATCCATTATAGATCAAACTTCAATAGGATCTCGACAAGAGTATCTTTTGGAGTATCTAATTATCACTCCGCTCTTCGACTCGATCCAATCCTTCTCGCATTCTAAGATGTCACTTGGGGACATTCAAATATGTCTATTTCTTCAATGTGGAACACATTCAGAGTGTCATTAGATGTCTTTTCTACATGTTGTGTTGTACTATTGTGGTTTTTCAACATTGTGACGATGCTTTTGCTTATTTCAGTTTAATTTTTTTTTGTACTTTTTTTCCCTTTACAGTAAACCAATTGTAGGAAATTTACTTGCATCTTAGTTCACATATAACTTTGGTGTTGTTCCTTCCTGTTCATATTGGATTTGTTTTCAATGTTTGTTTCATGTTTTCTTGTCGCTTACATGTGTTGTGTTTTCCTCCTGGTTTACTTAAGCCATGGAATTTTTTCCTTTTTTGTCGTGTCTTCATATTTTTTTCATTTTTATATCAAAATTTTTCAAATATTTTTCAAAATAAAAAAATAAAATATTTCAAAAAATCCAAAAAAATCACAAAATTTTCAAACAAACATTCACTTATCACATAAATCCTACAATTCAAAAACCCTTCAAGTAAATCCTTCAACATCTCAATACAATCTTGATAAATTTCATACCTTTATCTATTACCCTAGTGATCATTCCAATCTTACAACTATCACTTTCTTCCCTTTACATGATATGCTAACTTTGCTTGGGGCAAGTCACAAAATTATTTTTCCTTCATGATATAACTTTTCTTGGGGTAATTTATTTTCAATAATTTACACAACGGATTCAAAAAGAGTGTCATAAGGATTCATTTTAACTCCATTCTTCCAGTCTAATCCTATTCCCACTTGGGAGAATTTTCATCTACTTAATCATCATTGTGGAACACATTAGGGGCATAGCTAATTGTCTTCTTTTTCAACTTTGTGTTGTATTATTGGTGTTTACTTTTTGGACCACTTACAAGTAGTGTGATTACATCTTGGTTCCTTTATAACCCTAATGTCTGCACCTACTATGTATATTGGGTTTTTTTCCTATTTTATCTTTTCTTTGTTGTGTGTGTGTTTGTTTACGCACATCTGGTTAACCATCTTGATTATTTCATAATCATGGTGAAAAATCTATTGTGCAACAACAAAAATAAGGTTGCTCTAAAATTATTCTCCAAATGAAGCTCATGCTACGAGCACAATCCTTTCCCATCCTTATTCCAATCCCTTGTTTTCCTTCTTATCAAATGGTTTTCCACCGCCTTGCTATGTCATCCACCTGCTTGAGGGGGCATTCCTCTACTATCCTACTTGTTGGGCCATCCTAATGCTTCATTGTTTGTTGGGAATCCTAATGCTTCACAATTTTCCGCTCGTTGATTTGCATGCATCTACTATCTTTAAAGCACTATTACTTTGCAATAGCACTTTAAAGAGGGGGAAAATGTAGACACCCCAAAATTACTCACTTGTTCCTAATGCTATCCTAATACACCCTGTTATTCACCCATTTGTGATTAATTGATTAATTCATACACATTTCACCCTTTGGATTAATTAAATTAATCTCATGTATCCTTAGTACCTCTTTAGCTAAGTTAATTATCATTTATTAATTAAATGATTAATTAATTAATTAAGTGTGCACATCCTAGTCAACATCCACTTGGACTCCACATCCTCATCCTAGTTAACTATACTTCTAGAATCCTAGAAAGGTGGGGGAAATTGAATTACATGTAAAACCACCTTTTCGGATGAAATTTTTGTAATTAATTCCATCATTTCCCCTAAATTCCCCAGAAATGTCTGCAACCTCCTCCAATGCTATTTTTAGCATGTGCATTCAACCAATTCAACCAACTTCCAACTACTTCTACCTCTATAAAATGTAGGCCTACTCTCTTGCAAATCCTCTTGGATTCACAATACAATAACTCGATAAATTTCCAAGCCATATGTCTATGTTTGTAGAAATTATACTCACGTTTGAGAGTCATTCAAGAGCACCCACAAATCAATCATTTTACAAGGTTATACAACTTCAAAATCTCTCCTAGTGAGGTTTGCATTGGAAGGTTTCTGGAAGGTTTGCATTGTGTTTGTTTATCTTCCATTCAGTGTTACTTTTCAAGGCTTACAACAACTACAAAATTCAGTTTCAAAGGTTCTGAGCAATCACGGGCTCCCAACAAAGGTCTATAACACCTAGATGCCTCTCGACCGATCCAGACACCTCTACCCTAACATTTTCAACAATTTTGGAAATTTTTGGGTTCATTTTTGACATTTTTCCTTCTCGTTTCATCAAATTTCCAACTCACTACATCTTTGGGATTATTACAAAATTAGTTAAGTCTCTTATTCCCTTTCTTGCACCTAGGGTTTCATTTTTATCTAGCTTATTTCTTAGGTTAGATTTGTACTTTATTGTATTATTATTGTGTTATGACTCTACAATTAGATTTTAGCATATTTTCAATATTGGTAAATTAGAGTGATAGATAGGGTTTGGATAATGACTCACCTTGGCACTCGTAGATCTGGATTGATTATGGGTTGATGAATAACCCGGAAAGGTAGATTATATATTATATTAACTTTGTGTCTAATCATAGAAAATGATGATCTCAAGGATAGGAGCATCCTGGAAGGGGGATGGGTGGTCCAGTGTTATCATTTATCTAGTTATTGGTGTCTCGTAGAAAGTACTCGAAATATGGTTCCTTCTATGTCACTTGTGTCACTTCTTGTTTGATGTGTGTCACATCGATTCATTTGCAACACTTATAACCTATAAAATAAAACTTGGATACCTGCACAATACTCAAGCACATATTAGATGAATAAAATAATATAAATTATTGAGTGAGACTGACTCAAAGGTCACCCCAATGCAATTTTCACTTAGTTTTGCACTACATTTTAGACTCTATGTAGTTCTTATGTGTGTGTGATTGGAATAGTGTCCCTTGAGCTAGGATTCTCTAGTGCTAGTCACACAAAGATATAGTGGTCTATAACTACTTTGTCCCAATGTAAATGTGTGGTATGGAATTCAAAATAAACCCTCCCATGCAATGAAGTATGCAGTCCTTGATGTAGTAAGTAGAAAATATTAGCTCCTTAGAGATGTATGTGTATCTTGAATGATTGCCCCCATAATGCGGTTAAAGAAGACATGTATATATATGATTCCTTTGTTTAAGTTTTGTCATTAATAAGTGAAAGGTCAACTAAGAGGGATAAAACAAGACAAGAAAGAAGTAACATTCAAAAGATCGGAAAAAAATGTAAAGAGGACACAGAACCTAGAGACGACAGAGCACCCTGGACACTCATGTACCTAATGAATAGTCATGTATAGGGTGTCGAAATATAAGATAGTGAAATCGAGTTGAGTAAGACGTCGGCTAGTGTGCAAAATTGTAAGTTGTCAATAAAAACAACAAACAATAGAGAAGAAAGGATAAAAGCAATGTCAAAGTAAAGTAAAGGGGTGTTAATGAGTAGTTCTCTTGCTTAGGAATCATGCATATAAATTAAATATTTAAAGGCTAGATGTACATATTAAGTGTGTGATTTAGTGACTACACTTCTTTGTAAGGTGTTTTACCTAGAGTATCAAAATTCTTGTTCTTACCCCTAGTTTGTGGACCTACCATAACAAGGGCTTGACCATACACAATTCAATTTGTCATGTTGAAAAATTCAACTAGTGAATTTCTCAATGTAGATGACCTCCAATTTGAAAATGTAAAGAATGGACCTATATGGAAATTTAAAGAGCTTTCTGAAAATATAAACAAATTTGATAAATTTCAAACAATGCACCTATAGAATGATTGTATTAAAAATATTATAATTACAATAACTCTCACAAAATAACAAAAAATATAATTTTTTTACTGAAGATTCATAATATGTATCCCCAAATGTGGTAAAAAATCTCTGAAAAATTCACATATATGAGTGAGATATAGCAAAAAAATAGTAGTTTATGAAATCGATGCTCTAATATCACTTATAATGGAATTAATTGAATATAATAGCAAATATGTCTGAATTTATAATAAATTATTCAGCCACTTTGAGAGGAAAACCTCCTAAAATCCTATAACAAGAATATAATTCATGAATTGATCATTTTGGAGAGCCATGCTCATCCATATATATAGACCTAACTATGAAGGGTCATAACCCTTCATACACACCTATTCATTAAAGCTAAGTCAACCTACATTAATAACTAACTAATGGATGTAAATATTAATGAAAATTGCTCCTTAGGTCGACATACACATATATTTATGTATATGATAGGTTAAGCTCTTATCATTGTGTTCCATTTTTTGAGCACTTTTATCTCCTTTAGTTGCATGACTTTCCCATCGTCACTAGGGCCATCTTCTTGAGAGGTATATTTTTTTTGTATTTTCTAAACTTTTTAGGTATGTTGATAGTATATTTTAAAGCGAGCTATTCATATGAATCCCAATATTGGACTCATGTTTTACTAGTTGGTTTTGACAAACTTTACATATTTGTTGTGTCACTCCACCCATTCAACAATTTGGAGGGTGTGGTACAAATCTTGTTTTTGGGTCTCGTGTCCTTGCCTTGGCGATTTTTCTTGGTTTATGGCACACCATATTTTTGTACAGTAAATCAAATTAAGTTTGGTGATTATTTTCACTAATGACACCACTTTTGACAATCTCCTTCGCTTAATATTTGAGTTTTCCCTCCTTTTGAAGTGTAGTTATTTTGTTATATTATGATTCAAGTGCATCACTTTGAATATTCCAAGAAGGTATTGATTGTGTGTAGCAGAGTTTAGTAGGTCAATAAAGTTCATAATAAGCCATGTTTGGCATTATAAGTGTGTTTTTATTTGATTTGAGCCATTGGGAGTTTTTCCTCTAAAACATTATATTTGAAATTGAATATTCACTATGTAAAATTGTAGGGATAAAACATATTCACCGGTGAGTCATAGTTGTAAGAACCCCTTGGTAGAATACTAGAAAAACACGTTGAATTTTTAAATTTTTAATTTTTTTTTATATATACATTCCTTCATGTGAATTTCCATATAATTCCACCAAAGATGAGAATCAAATCCCTAGTTCTTAACTTAAACTATCCACAAGGTAGAAACCAAAGGGAACAACTAATTCTTGTTTATCAAAGGGAAAGTAGAGTAATTAAAGGGCATCATCTATTTGTAATTTAATCTATTCACTAAAATTATTGTAATCAGATAAGATAATTACATTAAAAAATGAATTCATTACACCTTGTTCAATTCACAAAGCATAGAGATAATACTAGCATATGAATGTAATGACATAAGAGATAATTCATTACCCATTTCCTTTTGCATTAAAGATACTAATGGTACAAAAGATTATGTGTTTTCAACTTTGTACATATTAGTTTTCAAGTACACTACATAACCATTATGCTTAACATGATTCCTTGTTTGCTTTACAATACATATTACAAATAAGAATACAATATTTTGCTTGAGAGACACTGATATGGAAGAACATAAGGATAATTCTCAATGTGAGCACCATCGAGATAACACTAGAGATCATGTTGAGGTCACAATAATGAAGCAAGAGAGGGAGAGCATCATCATAGCGTTTTTCCTCCAACCACAGAGCCAGTTTGGTTCCCCGCACAACTCTTGTATCCCGAGAGTGGCCCTACCCTTCACGAAGAAGGTAGATATAAAAATTGATACCAAAAGAGAGAGTGTTCCATGTATACAAATCCCTATATCATATGACCTAACCAGTCATGATGTAATATAGGATGGTGAATTGGAAAAGAATAATTAAATTCTTATTAATACTAAGTATTAATTACTTATGGCCATAAGACTTAGATTACAAAGGGTTACCCCAATGTATCTTAACTCGTATATGAGACATGCTTGATAACCCCAAACATTGGGTCAATCTTTGGTAACCCCAAAAATGACCCATATCCACTCTTACTGAGTCATGGTGAAGACTAAACTAATTCCCTTATCCTTTTAGTCCCACTTTCCAATGTTCACTATACATTACTCATAGTTATTGATTCATCTCATCCCTCCTAACCCCATACTGGATGAAAATTGATCTCCCAAAGTAAACAAAGTCTTAATATGTGAATAACTCAGATAGATATGTGGGTGATAACACATCGTATCGATGAACCAAAGTATTATTTACCCCACTTTACTAAGGATTGTTAAATTCAAGAAAACAAGATTCTAATGATAATTCTATGGTTTGTATGATAATGATAGACATAGTAAGTTTGACTACTCATTGTAAGGTGCGGAAGCATAAGCAATAGAAGAAAATGTATCCATACATGTTTCAACTCATAATATAACATAGAGATGTTAGATTTCTGTTTATTAAATTCATGTCATAGTTTGACACTATCCACATGGGATTTTTAACACCAATTAGTTTATTTGGTAAAGGTGAATTTGTGCTAAAACACCCACCTGGAATAGTTAATGATTTACTTGTATATGAAAATTGATTTAGTATATTCTTTCTCAAATTGTGATTATAATCTTGTTTATAATTTAGACATATATCTAATCATGTAATTGTTTTGTATCAAATTACTTATAATCTATATCCTCATCAAATTGCCAAATTGAGATGTGTGATGAGAACTCGGATCTATAGACACCAAACTAGGGTGTTTGACAAGGCACTTACAATACTAATTGATTTTGAATAATTTATTTTGGAAAACTTGTTGGGGGAAAAGACATTCCTCATGAGATTGGAATTGGAATTCAGATTAATTAGCTTGCATATATACTAATACACAAATATTTATAATCATATCTTGCCCCTCTAGATTATTAAGAACTACCAATAATCATCTACATTTCCTTCATTTACCCCCATATATCAATACACTTATAATTATATTTACTTATAGCATGTTAATTTTAAATATAATATAATCCATTGTTCTCTATTTTATAATCATTTATGTCCATATACCTTAAATGATTATCATGCTTATATTTCCATTCTTTTTTTTTTGAATTTATTTGAAATTTATAAACTCCCACGAATAGTAAAAAAAAATTAATTCTTTTCTTCTTCTTCTTTTTACTTAGCCCATACTATAACTTTGACTTACATTGATTTTTTTTTCCTTTTTTTCCCTTTTAAATTTTATTCCAGCTTTATATGCACATTCATTAATTAAAGGATTATGAGATTTAAAAAAATAATTATGAAATTCTCCATCTACACAGTTATGTTATTAACCTGGAGGTTGGAATAATTTAGAACTAACAAGGTTGCTGCCATAAAATAATACTATCATTTACACTAATAAGGATCATATTAAATAGAAATGAAGAAAATGAAATATAGGTATTTTCATTTCATAAAAATTTTCCTGAATTATAGCTACTTCCGTATAGTTAGCATTATTTAGTATTTACCTATCAACATAGTAATGAAGACAATGAAATATAATAACATATATTTCATTTCATAAAATCCCCTGGGATTATAACTACTTCCGTAAATAAATAATTACACATTATTTAGTGTTTACTCATCAACATACTCCCATAAATATATAGTTACACATTACTCTCGTAGAATTTATAGTTACACATTATTTAGTATTTACTCATCGACATACTCCCGTAAATATATAGTTACACATTACTCCTATAAATTTAAAGTTACACATTATTTAGTATTTACTTATCAACATACTCCCATAAATATATAGTTACACATTATTTAATATTTACTTATCAACATACTCCTGTAAATATATAGTTACACATTATTTAGTATTTACTTATCAACATACTCCCATAAATATATAGTTACACATTATTTAATATTTACTTATCAACATACTCCCGTAAATATATAATTACACATTATTTAATATTTACTTATCAACATACTCCTGTAAATATATAGTTACACAATATTTAGAAAGCATACAAGTAACTTGGTTTTATACTTTGGAGCATAATAACCAAAAAAATCTTAGATTTAAACATCTATTATGCCCTTCTCTCCAAGATCAAACATATATTCTTATTGAATTATATAATTCTAAACTAATACTGTGTAGCCAAGTGTGAAATAAAACCGGGTAAAAAAAAAGTGTTCACAAAGTAAATTCATAAAAATGCCTACCTGTTCAAGTTGCACTTATTTATTTATTTGTATGCATAAAGATCTCTCACAGGATATCAAATTGTCACTCCAATCGCTATGTCTCCTTCCAAATTTTCTTTTAGCTCCTTGCCTACTCCTTTACTTGCAGATTTCTTCCAAAATAATATGTTGCTCTAAATTCTTGGCTCCCATTTTTTTCTCCCCAAGAAAAATGTTGTCTCTTCCTTTATTTCTTTCATTATTTATAGATTGAGGATTCCTTTTTACTAGTTTCTAATTTAAATGCATCCTTCTTTATTACCTTATGGGATTCCATCTTTCTTAATGAACCCTAGAGAGAGCATTTAAAATTTCTCATACCTATTAATTGAAAGGGCACACCTTCCAACCTCCTAGTGAGCCGAGCAACAATCATTTCTTTTCTTTTTTAATATATATTTATTTTCCTTTATTTCTCTTACTCAATAGTTAATGCAATAAATCTTTAAATGATGGCCATCCATCTTTGACAAATAAATTCTTTCCTTTTTATTTTATTTATATTTTTATTGACATTAATTTTTCTATAATATTCTTCCATATTTTGGAAAATATCATTAGAATAACCATTTGTTTTAATTAACAATATACATGTATTGATTTATTTTTAAGTACATTTAATAATATAAATATAAATCTATATTATAAATTAATGAGGAGATGGTTAGTTCAAAAATTTATAAGTACATTATGGTTAAAAAAACATGGAACATACAATGTGATTTTAAATTGTATGTGAGGGTGGACCTATAACAAACCCAAGTTAAGATGGAGACTCGAATTCTAACAAGGTCACCTAAGTACTCTTTGGTATTTTTGCATGCTATGAAAGAACAAGGTGTCCTAATAAGAGAATTTGTAAAATGCACAAAAAGACTTACCCTATTCCCATGTGGTATACTATGCCAAGTTGTTAAGGTTTAAGGATACACATTTCCCTCTCTTTTTGTACCATAAATTTTTATCTACTCTCCTCTTTTTGATGATGCTCTCCCTCCAGTCTAAGGGAAATATATCCTGCAACCAACTCATAACAATAACACACAAGTAGTTAACCAAATCATGATATAAATTTGACATGATATAATAGAGGAAGTGTTAATCATATTACTTTCAATGATAATATTTATCCCAAATTGCATTTAAATAACAAAATTAAACATTCTAGAATAATAATAATTCATAGTTCCACATAATCAATCACATATGCCAATTATTACATCAAAAGTTTAATGTTACGAGAGGGATATGACAATAGTGAGTTTTCATATATTTCTAGAGAGTATGTAACATATATGAGGTAGTTTTAGTCTTGAGATATTGGTGGAATTAAGTATATTGTTTTAACTTGCATCTCAAATTAGGAAAAATAGTATCCTATATCTATTTGGGTGGTTAAGAGAAATTATCAACATATGGATGATTTTCCATACCTGAAGAAGTTTCAAAAATTGGATAAACATCATTTGAGTTCAAGGAGGTTGAATATCAGCTTATCGGGAGCATAAGAGATAGAAGAATCATATTTTTGTGAGATTGGTCAGTGGATGAGTGTTAGTGTGTGATTGTATGTAAATATAAACTCTCCAAGTAAGACTCATTATGAGAAGGCAATAAAGAGGTATTGAGTATTCCTCTATTTAAGCTTCATCTCATGTTTTTGATGATAATACATGCTTTATGTTAAGTTTTAAATGATCTAATGCTTGATTTGACAATTTTAATTACAAATTTTACATGTACCCTATCAAAATATACCTTATTTTGTCTAAAGCTTATAGTAAAAATATTTGGTGGATTTTTGGCATGTGATCCCAAAAGAAGAAATTTGCATTATATCTGCACAAAGCTCAAAATTTAGGTTTGGATCTTAAAACATTTTTGGAGCCAAATTAGACCATTTTCTCTCTCTTGGTTTGATTGTAACCCTCAATTAGGGTTTAAAATCTAAATTTATCATATCTCGCATATAATTTGGTGTTTGGAGCCCAAATTTGGTATGAAGGGACTGACAGAGGTTCTAAAAGGGATGTAAGTGGTTTGGAGTGATTTCAACAAGTTTCAAATGAATTAGAGCTGAAAGAGTTAACTGTTCTGTCTAAGAGACCTAATTAGGCCTATTTGAGGTTAGATCACAAGTGACATAGGTATGCTTTATAAAGATATTTTCTAAGTGCTTTTGGCCACAATTATAATTGCCAAATGGGTATCTCAGAAGATATAGATATAAGATTAATATTTTATGTATCAAAATTTAGCCTCAAATTTCTATTTAAGTAGGGCTATTAGGAGAAGAAGGTAGAGTTGAGTAGTTTGGATAAGAACTCCAATTAAAAGGTTGAATTTTCTTTTATTTCCATATAAATGAATTGATAGATGTCCATGGATTATTAAAATGAGATGTTTATCCCTAATTGAATAATTTGGATATTATGATACATGTTAATCATCGTCATTTGAGTGTATTTATAAAGACAAAGGTCCTCTCAAATAAAGTGACAACAAATTACATATAGTACTTAAGTCATAAAGGCCTCATTGTGGTATTCCCTACACCATATTACAATGTTAGTTGTTTGAGTTTTGTGATCGAGTAGTGGATCCAGATCATGGTGTAGACCCAACATATTCTTCAATAGAGTGTATGAGTTTTTTGAGCCATACTTATTAATAGTCCTTACAATAAGATATTTCTCTCTCTACTTTATTGTGCTTACTAATTTTTGATACCTTGTAGTGACATCTTTTCGTACATGGTAACTCTTTTTCCAGTTATTTGTAAATGGGTACCTAATTAGGCCTAGTTGTTGTTATCTATATTTGTATCTTCCTCCTATCTTTTCTCATCTAACACTCCCAATTTTGCACTTAAGGGAGGGTGTTAGAGTTGTGTGTTCACACTAGGCCCATGTATCTAGCTATTTTGTATCCAACCTAGTATTATGTGTGTTCACACTAACTCATGAGTTAAGCTTATTTTTGGGAGTTTGTTTATTATTGTTGGAGATAATCCCCACATGTACATGGAATTTGTTTGATCCACATTCTTGGGGATTCTCCTATTTTTGAGGGGTTCACAACAATCACTTAGTTGTTGTGTAACCAAATATTTGGACTATTAAAGAGGCACTCCCACTTGTATTTTTAAGATCATCCTACATTTGTACATTTGAGATGTAATAATGAGGAGACATTATTGATCCTAATTGTCATTGATGCAAAGTTTGTTAGTTTGATTTATTGTATACAATATTTTTCATGCCTAATTTTTGTGTTTTGCATAAGCATCTAGTTTCGATAATGGTGTCTCTATTGGAGAGAACTTAGTGAAAGAGTGATCACCATTCCTATATGGTTGCCCTTGAGATTCTAATGTGTGACTACAAGGGTAATTTTTTTGTGTGAAAAAGGATCAAGACCCAAGAAATCTTCAAGAATACACAAACAATTAATAATGGAATGTAATGCATAAATAAATGTAGGGTATTGGTCAAAGAACCATTTTTTTGTTGACGAGCATTAATATTACTATGCCCTTAAGCTATTACTTGTATTAGGATATGAGTAGCCGAATTGTGGCTTACCATATCATTTTATTATATCATTTATACTTTCTCATGCTTAATAGGTTGGCCTTGGTGATGGCCATAACATAGGAATAGTATATATAGGGGATTGTAGGTAGTAGTTCATCATCATTAGAGCATTTGAGTCTTATTTTATGGTTTGGAGGTTGCCCCCTCGAAGTGGCAAAGCTATTCTAATTGCATATTGAGATCATTATTCTGAAATATTGTGTTATTTTTTGTTCTATTGCTTCTCGTAATCTGAATTATACTTGTAATTTCAGTTTAAGTGGTATCAGAGCTACGATCTGGGCCAAAATTAGGGAAAAACCCCTAATTTTTGTTTCCGCTCTATCTAATGAACCACATCGAATGTTTGGGTGATTTTTACCATAGTTGCGAATCATTTCAAGTAAAAATCTCTAAAAATTTCATACCTTTTTGATATCTTTTTCAAAATTTATTTCAAATTTAGGGTTTTTGATAAAAATGCTCCCTCGACCGAAATTTGTGAAAATTTTCAGAGTTCTTTATATTTTCAAAAAGCTCTCAAAAAATAGTATTAGTATATTCTCAGTGTTTTTTCTTATTTGGAAGAATTTGTATCGAAACCCTTAACCCTAAGGTTTGACATCATGGCGGGGCCTTCCACAAGAGCAAAAAGACTCCAATCACTCCGGGTAAAACCCTAGATAAATGTGGGGTAGTGATTGAAGAGTTGGAGTCAGAAGGGGTAAATACAAATTCCTCAACATTAGGGTTTACCTCAGTTGATCATAAGGTGATCCAAATAGAGTATGAGTTGTGAAATGTACAATCTGAGATGGCCTTTAAAGGAGACAGACCAAATCAATCAGTGGTTGGATGATATCATGCAACATGTAAAGGGTAAATAGTATAGCCCAAATCCATCCCGTATCAACCAAGGAGGATCTTTAGTTGAAAATCATGGACAAAATAACCATGTTGGATCACTTTTCTAGCCCAATTAGAATCCAACTTATTTTCAACCACAAAACATGATGCCAAAAGTAGATATGCACAAATTTGATGGTAAGGATCCCCTGAATTAGATAAATCAAATGGAGAACTTCTTTGAGTTACATCAAACACCATCAAGAAAAAAGGTGACATTGACATCACTGTATCTTGAACTAGACCAATTCATTTGGTATCTACGGTTATGTGCTCAAAGGTAGAAGAATGCTCTTAGTGTCATTTGGACATTTTTTTACCGAGGAGTTGTAATTGTACTATAGTTTGAGTGTTTCAGAGAACTACTTTAGTCAATTAGCAAAGTTATGACAAAAAGATCAATCAAATATTATGTGCATCAATTCCGAACCTATCATTAAGGGTGGGAATATTCCGTAAGAGAATATGAATGACCTATTTATTGGGGTCTTAAGGACCACATTGAGCATTTGGTACGTATGTTTAATCCACTCAAGCTTTTTGATTCTATTATCATGGAACATCGAGCAGAGGAAAAATTTCTTTGTAGTACGAGGCCACCTTTCATTAACACTAGAGACTGTATTATCTCTTCCCCTTCATTTGCTAGGCCAATTAGATTGACTCCTCAAAAATGTAAGAAAAGAGATAAAAAGGATTATGTTTTAACTGTGACAGCAAATATGGACCGGGACACAAATGTGCTGAGAAGAAGTTGTTATATATTGAAGAAGGTAATGAGGATAATGAGGAAGTTAAAATTATAGGATAGGCTAAGGAACTAGTAGAAGATGAAGTAGAGGATCACCAACCTACAATTTCTTGCCATGCATTATCAGGTATTAGTACTCCTTAAGCACTCAAGGTTATTGGATATATCAAAAAATAGAAGATGATGGTGTTGATTGACTCGAGGAGTACTCATAACTTTATAAATAGTAAGTTAGCTTCCCACCTCAATTGTTTTATTTACCCAACTCCAAAAAATGCAAGATATGATTACAAATGGTGGGACAATCAAGTGCATGCATAGGAAAGTGCCATAGTATCAAGATTTCCATGGGAGACTACATGTTAGACTCACCTATGTTTTTTATTTCTATGGGAGGGGAAGATATTGTTTTGGGTGTCCAATGGCTCACAACCTTAGGTACTATAGAGATGAATTTCCAAGAATTGTTCATGCGATTTCATTCAGATGGAAGGACAATACAATTGAATGGGATGGTAGCTAAGTATCCATAGATTATTATCTCTCATCAGATGTAGAAGGTTCTTAGAAAAGGAGTAGATGGATTTATAACAAAGTTATTTTCCATAGAAGTATAAAATACAGAGTCTTCAATGCCACCCAATATTCAGAAGATTGTTAATGCTCACTCATCTGCTTTTGATGTAATTCCAAAGGTACTACCACCGCTAGGGATAATGATCATATCATTCAGTTGATTTCATGGAGCCAAACACCTAACATTAGACCATATAGATACCCATATTCCCATAAAAGTGAGATCGAGAAAATGGTACAAGAAATGTTGAAGGCGGGTAGTATCATCGTGTATAGCTAGAGTACTTATTCTTCACCAGTGGTCATGGTACGTAAGAAGGATGAAACATGGAGGATGTGTCTAGATTACTGAGAACTCAACAAGTACACCATCAAAGATAAGTTTCCTATTCTAGTAATTGATGATTTACTTGATGAATTGCATGGTGCTATTTATTTCACAAAATTAGATCTTCATTTGGGGTACCATCAAATTAGAATAAGAGAGGAAGATGTTCATAAAATGACTTTCAAGACTCATGAGGGCCATTATGAGTTTTTGGTAATGCTCCCTCAAAGCTTGATGAACACTATTTTTAAGCCATTTAAAAGGAAATTTGTATTAGTTTTCTTTGATGACATGTTGATTTGATAAAGACATGGGAAGAACACTTACAACATGTAAATAAAGTGTTGGAAGTTTTGGAGAAACATACTCTATGAAAATCCATCCAAATGTTATTTTGGTGTACAAGAGGTAGAGTACTTGGGTCACATTGTATCCCATGAAGGTGTCAAAGTTTATCCTCAGAAGATAAAAGCTATGGTCGAATGGCCAAGGCCCAAAACTCTCAAAAATATTTGTGGTTTCCTAGGAATAACATGGTACTATAGAAGATTTGTGTGGGGATATGGTAGAATAGCAACCCCACTCACTGAATTGTTAAATAAGGATGCCTTTCATTGGATAGACATAGCCACTAAATCCTTTGAGCAGCTGAAGGAAGCCATGTGTAGTACCTTGGTTTTGGCTACTCCCAACTTCTCAAAAACCTTCATTGTTGAATGTGATGTTTCAAGATCAGGATTGGGAGTAGTTCTAATGCAGGAAGGAAGACCAATTACATTTGAGAGTCACCAATTCAAAGGAAAATATCTTCTCAAACATGTCTATGAGAAATAAATGGTGGCTATTCTTCATGCAGTCAAGCAATAAAGGCCATATCTCATGGGTAGACACTTCAAGGTAAAAACTGATCATGATAGTCTCAAATACTTTTTGGAGCAAAGGTTATCATTTGAGGAACAAAAAAAGTGGGTAACAAAAATGTTGGGTTATGATTTTGAAATCATATACAAAAAGGGTAAATAAAATGTAGTAGCTGATGCATTTTCTAGAAGGGATACATCCGCAGATGCCTTACTATGTGGAATGTCCATGTTGATGATCGATTGGGTGGATCAAACAAGATTGGAATGGGATCAAGAAAAGGATACACAATCTATAATAAAAATATCAAGCAAGGCTCTATAACATCTAACAAATTTGAGTGGAAAGGTAATGCGTTATGGTACAAGGACAAGTTATACTTGAGTAAATATTCTGAGTTGAAGCATAAGATTCTTGCAGAGCTACATGCCTCACATATTGGAGGACACTCTATGTTTTTGAAGACATATCATTGAATTAAAAGAGAACTATTTTGGGAAAGACTCAAGGGGGATGTGCAAAATTTTTTATCAGAGTGTTTAGTGTGCCAACAAAACAAAGGGGAAACAATTAAGACACTAGGTCTGTTGCAACCCTTACCAATTCCTAGTCAAAGATGGGAGGAGGTCTCCATGGATTTCATCACCGGATTTCCTTGTTCAGAGGGTGAGAATGTTATTTTGGTGATTGTGGATAGGCTCACAAAATATGCCCATTTTTTTCCCTATCACATCCATTTGCAGCTAGTACAGTCACAACTATTTTTTTGGACATAGTTCAAAGGCTACATGGAACCCCAAAGATAATTATAAGTGATTGTGATCCTATTTTCACAAGTAATTTTTGGACGGAATTATTTTCATGTTTGGGTACTCAGCTATCTCACAGTTCATCTTATCATCCTCAAACTGATGGGAAAATGGAAGTGGTCAACAAATGCTTAGATGGGTATCTATATTGTTTTGTATCAGATAAGCAAGAAAGGTGGATTAAATGGCTACCACTTGCAGAATGGTGGTATAACACATATTTTCATACCTCTTCTCAAATGACCCCATTTTTAGCATTATATGGTTACCATCCACCTTCTATCACTTCTTCTTTGAGGGTGCAAACTAAGGTAAGAGATGTTGAGGAACACATTCAACATCAACAACAGGTTTTGGCTAGTTTGAAGAATAATTTAGCATTGGCACAAAACATGATGAAACAACAAGAAGATCAACACCGTAGTCAAAGAAATTTTGAAATTGGTGATTGGGTTTTTGTATGTCTCCAGCCTTACAATCATATGTCCCTAAAGCAACATAAAAGGACAACAAACTTGGTCCTAAATATTATGGCCCTTATCAGGTTCTACAGAAAATTGGCAGTGTTGCTTATAAACTAGAGTTGCCTCCATCTTCACGCATACACCCAATATTCCATGTTTCTTGTCTGAAGAAGGTTATTGGATAGAAATTTGAAGCCCATAAAAAGTTACCAAAACTTTATGAGGAAGGAAGAATCATTTTGGATCTAGTGAATATTTTGCAAACACGTACTAAGAGGCTAAGAACCAGAGACATTAAGGAATATCTAATCAAGTGGAAGAATCTGAGCATGGAAGATGCAACCTAGGAGGATGAAGGTTTTCTACAACAATGCCCAGAATTATTCAATGTTGAGGACAATGTTGGTTTGAAGGGGAAGGGAATGCTACGCCCTTAACCTATTATTATGTATTAGGGTATGAGTAGCCAACTTATGGCTTACCATATAATTTTATTATATCATTTATACTTTCTCATGCTTAGTAGGTTGGCCTTGGTGATGGCCATAGCATAGGAATAGTATATATAGGGGATTGTAGGTAGCATTTCATTATCATTGGAGCATTTGAGTCTTATTTTATGGTTTGGAGGTTGCCCCCTTAAAGTGGCAAAGCTATTCTAATTGCATATTGAGATCATTATTATGAAATATTGTGTTATTTGGTGTTCTATTGCTGCTTATAATCTAAATTATACAAGTAATTTCATTACATTGTTATGTAACCAACTCTTTGGCCTATTAAAGAGGTAATCCCACTTGTATTTTTGAGATCATCCTATATTTGTACATTTGAGATATAATAATGAGGAGAAATTATTGATCCTAATTTTCGTTGATGCAATGTTTGTTAGTTTGATTTGTTGTATGCATTTATATTTTTAGTGCCTAATTTTTGTGTTTTGTATAAGCATATAGTTGTGATAATGGTGTCTCTATTGGAGATTCTAATGTGTGACTAAAAGGGTACATTATTTTGTGTGAAGAAAGGATCAAGACCCACGAAATGTTCAGGAATACATAAACAATTAATAATGGAATGTAATGTATAAATAAATGTAGGGTATTGGTAAAAGAATTATTTTTTTGTTGACGAGAATTAATATTTTGTATCTATTTTACTTCTATCTTGGACTTTGCATTCTAACTTCCCATTGGTCAATTTCTATGATAATTATTTTAGATTTTCTTTGATGTGTGAAATCTACACTCATTTATGACGAATTTTCCTTGACTTTCATGAAGAATAAAGGAGGTGGTGCATCTTCCAATCAAATATTAGAAAAATGTATATTAAAGTCAAATATTAAATATGTATTTTCTTGAAACTATAGATAAAATTCTAGACACAAAAAGTAATGCCTTATTACTCGGTGAGGAAAAGATTTAATTGAAAAGATGATGAAGGCAATAGGATAATAAGTGCCATGAAATGATGGAATATTGCCCCATGAATTGACATTGAATTAATATTTGGAAAATATGAGGGGAGAGTTAATATGCTTTTAAGCTTGCATACAATATGGTGAGTGAGGAAATCTACATTGATCATCTATCATCAATTATAATCATACAAGGCCAATGTCATCTACTAATATCAAACTCAATCTCTAACACCATTATTGTCACACCCCCAAATTTAATGTACTTTTTGTCGTAAATTTGATGGTTGATTAAGTTACGATATGTCCAAAAACATGGTAATGCAAAAAGCGATAATATGTTTTCGATAGTGGAATTGGTAATGACTTGTTTAATTAAATTTTTAATTTAATATATATATATATGTGTGTGTGTGTGTGTGTGTGTGTGTGTGTGTGTGTGTGTAAACATATATATATATACATGTGATATATATATATATATATATATATATATATGTATATATATATATATATATATACATATATATATATATATATATATATATATATATATATATATATATATGTATATATATATATATACACACATGTATATGTATATGCATATTATATATATACATACATGTATGTATGTATGCATGTATGTATGTATAAGCATGTACATATCATTTATGTTTGAAATTATGGTTATTGACGACCACCTTATAGTTTGCATTGCATAAGGCATTTGAATGGTTTGTTTGAACTCCTTCGTTGTTAGCATTGGTTAAAGATATTTGGCATTGTTTGAAATTTATGTTGCTTGAGGATTTGTCTTAGATAACTAAGCAATCAATTGGTTTAGAGTTTAAATTATATGGAAATGGTCATAGACCACATTGCATTATTTATTGTTTAAAATCTTGGATAAGGCTTGGTCTTAGACCACTTGGAAATAATATTTGATGTTTGGTTATTCACTAATGTTTGACCATGGTCATCAACCCCTCCCTTAGAATTGTGAACGATGATCGTTAACCGTTTGGCAAGGTATTTGTTTAATATTTATTAAATTTGGTCATCAACCACATAACATTTAAAGGTTTATTATTTATGTTATAATTTTGGTTAAAACAATGGTCATAGACCATTCGAAGTGCTTGCAATTATTAATTTCTAAATGTTTAAAATTTGGAGGAGGTTTGGGCAGCCACTATGTGCCATTTGGTAGAATTTAATGCATTAAACAAAATATGGTTCCTTGGGAACCAAAGAGCTTGCTTTGCAAGAAAAACATGCAAGGATTTCCCCCATTCACATTTTTGGCATTGTTGTTTGGTTTTGGTCATCTTGAGAAGTTTATATGGAGGTTTTGAATGAGATATTTTGGAATTCTTTTGAATGAGATATTTTTGGAATTATGTTTCGGTTAGTGCATGTAATTGTGAAGCTATTTTTAATGGTAAGTTCATATTTATTATCTCTATGTGGGATTTTGCGGCATTTTTGTGGGCATTCGAATTCCAAATCTCAAGGAAATTTTGGAAGGAAACAAAAGAAAACTAGGCATGGGTTTTATCTCTCATGTGCTAGTTATTTTTAATATGAAATCGAGAATGTGTTATGAGTTTTTAATAGGGTTTAAATTTTGAAATGAATGAAGATATTAGTTGGAAATTATTCTTCTACTTGCTGGGTTTTAATGGAAATTTGGGAAAGATATTTTAAAGGGTACAATAATTCTTAGATCTTATTGTTTAACGTTTTATAATGGAGATAAATGCTTTAGTTTGATGTTTTAGATCTGGAACCGCTCCATCATTTTTATTATGATAGTTTAAAGGAAAAATTGGGAAAAGAAATGGGTGGGTCGGTTGATTCTTATTTTATATCTAGCAAGCTAATAAATAATACACCTTATTTATTTTGAAATATAAGTTATAAATATGGACTTGTTATGAGTTCACATATTGGGTTCTATTTGATCTTAAGGATTGTTTGTGAAGAACGTCATGTTGATCATTTGCATTTGCAATCTATTGGATTATATTGATGATACATTCATTCACTAAGGATGTGAGTTTCATTTGTTTTGGTCTTGAAATCTAGTCTCAATGAATGAGAAATCCATTGCTCATTAAGAAATTTGTTGAGTTAAGTTGTCTAACTTATTGAATTTGTCATTTATGGTTTAATACTCGTTTAAGTTGTGAAATATCTCAAGGAGCTAAGCCAATATTATTATTGCCATAGTATCTTAGAAGGGTGAAACATTGTTTAACCCAACTCTTGAAGAGTTTGTCATGATTCACAAATGTAAACCCATAATGTGTTTTTGCTACTCCATTTGTGTAAAACCATGTTCCTTTAAGATTGGTTGAGTTTCCCATTGTTTTTTAACTCGAAGCAAGGTTTGCACGTTTGTGGGTATTTGATCATGGAGATTTGTTGAGTTATTTTATTATATCCTTAGAGCATGATGTTATCTACTTGTAACTTTCAGGTTCCATTGAGTTTTGATGTGAGATAACATGAAGATTCATGCACTATTACTTTTTTTATTGTTGGGCATGACTGATTAAGATAAATATGGAAATATATGCCTAATCTGATTGTTATTATAGTAATAAATGAATAAACAATTAAATACAAAAATTAACCCAAGAAAACTAAGCAATAAAATGTGAAACCCTAATTGCAAAGAGGGTAAGAAGAGACTTAGCTAGTTCATAGTGAAGTATGGACTGTGTGCCAAAGTACTTGACTAGATGAATAGAGGGGAGAAGCATCACACAAATCTGCTGAAAAGCGTGTGAGGCAATGTTCTTCTTATACCGAGGTGCCTGTAGAGGGATAGGGGCACCATGCGGATACCCTAGACCTGTTTTTAGGTGCCTATGTCTGTGGAAATGCTCAGGAAACCTCCTTTGAGTGGTCATGAGGTATTTTTGATGTTCACCTTTAGTCACTATGAGATCACACAATGATTGCCAAATTCAATGGAAACCTACAATGAAGTAACAACTTGCAAAAACCCTCAAAGAGACATAAAATCCTAAAAACAAAAGATGCATAATGATGGGTTGGATTGTCCTCAACTATCACAATGGTGATATTAAAACTGAGCACCACACTACATATCATACCCAATGTAGTTTTATGTGTTTGGAATTGTGCCCTAGGTGGCTCTTGTGCATGTCACACTTGATAGCGAGTGAGTAAGCTAGATGTAATACATGTGTGCATGGAATAAAATAAACTTCCCTCCTATGAAGTGTATGCAGAATAACCAACCCTTGTTTCCCTTAGATGATACTAGATGGATGCAATGAAGCTCTTAGATGCTTGATGGATGTAACCTTAAGTGATGATAGCTAATGCTTAGTGCTTGGTACTTTATTATGATCACATAAATTTATATTTATATGATTCCATTGCTTGAATTTTGTAATTAACCTTGAAAATGCTGACTACCAAAAAGATAAGATGTTCAAATGGCTAAAAAGGACCCGAAAAGCGTGAATAAAGTATATTGACATCAAGGGCACCCAAAGGGGATGAGAGCACCTAACATTGACATCCTAGATGGGTGCTGGTGTCCAAAATGATCAATGTTGAGGTGTTAATAGGTATACTGAACAAGTAAGGGTACAAGACCAAAAGTGGCAACAAAAAGAAAAAAAGGTGGCCAAAGACATGGGTTAATTAGTATTTTTATTACTTAGGAATTATATGAATAATATTATGCAATAAGGACTAAATAGTTACCCAAAGTGTGTGAATTTGTGTCTACATTTGCCCCCACTTTATGTTGTCGAGAGAAAGCTTGATAACATAAAGTAGATAAGAGTTGTGTACCTAATAACCATGCGGATCGATGACAAGATCATTCGAGGGACAAGAAAAAGCATAGAGTGATAAAAATGTGAAGCATGGGTGCTAAGGAGGAAAAATTACAAAAAGTGATGATGAAAATGGACCTAGGGTGAAAACACATGTGTATATGTCACGATGTGCCTATTTTCAATGTCGATTGTTGTGATTTTTGTTATTAATGTTGTGAAGTGACTACCACTTCCCATAAGGATGGACCTATAAAAGAGAAGAACAAACAAGTAGTCAAATACACATGTATATGATAGAAATGTGTAAAAGTATGTAAAATGTGAAAATGAAAAAGGAACATGTGCACCTAATCTGTGATGAGTAAAAGGGTGTAGAAGGATCCTAAAGATGTTGTAGAAGAACGAGTTGGGCCATCTCATGCTAGTTTCTCGGACCGTGAGTTTTTGGGATGATCTCACACCACGTCATAGAAGAAGTGTAGGGAGAAAAGTATGATGTTATCCTCTAACCTTTAACTACCTCTAGTAATGTAGAACACCACTACAAATAGAGTGTAAAAATTCAAAAATTCAAACAATTCGATCCAACGTGAAATTGAAAATTGTTATGTAGTGCATGCATGCCAAGTGCTAAGGATTATGTGCCATGTAAAATCCGATGTGTGGAGTTTTGTAGATTGTGTTGAAATGCCAAATGTTGTGTAACTACCCCTTGGTCATAGGAATCTAGGAAGGTTCGGGGCTCCCAGTGCTACTGTCATCGGTTTAGGCACTTTTGTTTGTGTTATGCTAAGGACCCAAGTCCGATTTTGAGCCCTATCTGATATTGACATTTGTGTTATACCAAGTAATATGTTGTGTTGTGTGATGATTGTATAATGTTGTATGTAGTTTTTATTTTACCCTCAATACTTCTTTCTAACCCCAAACATGTCAACCTATCATCTAGCATATGTTGAGCTCTAACCCAAGGTGTGGGTGGGCATCAAACCCCTCCTTTATGTGAGCTTCATGAGAGAGTTCCACCATTAATGGAGGATTATTTACAGAAACAAAAGTACATGCATCTACTCAAAAAGGTAGAAGATATAACTAACATATATACACATCAATGCATCACAAAAGCTAGATAAACATTGTAAGAAGTACAAGAAACCATATCTAAGTCATGATAAACCAAATAACATAAGGGTTTACACCCATAAGTAAGTTGTATAGAATAGATCCATGTATATTGATTTAATAGAGTTCGTAGCCATATTACATTCAAAAAGGGTAATCTCAGACCATATACATTAGACGACAAAAGACTTGACTCCTACAAACCCATATGATCGTAGATCCTAACTACGCATTTTCCCATTATATCCCTTGTTACAGATCCCAGTACCCATATATATGTTTAATGATATCCCTTACAACCCTCTAGCACTAAGTAATCTAAACCCTAGCACCATGAACTCCAAACCCTTAGCATTTCTGCAAAGACTTCATTACTCTCCTTCTCTTTCTCTACTCCCATTTTCATTCTATACCCTCTATCTCTCTATGTGTGTTTATTCACTCTTCTCTCTTCATTCTATATTTTTTCTTGTCCCAAGAACCTCTTTAAATAGGATCATCGACCACCACCATGAATTCTCTCCTGAGAAGATCATATGCCAAGTGTCGATGTGGTCCTATGTTGGCAAATGCATATCCTATCTGCAAACCTTCCACTAACTGTAATGATGCCTCTGGGAATATTCCCTATGTGGAATATCCTTTTCTTGACCTCCAAGGTTCCAGTGGCACCTTATCCACTTATCACACCTAGTTAGGTCCTCACATTTTTCCTCAAGTGACTCCATGATGCCAAATATGGCTAAGTCCTTTAAACCCTTATTCTACCTCCCACGCGTATCCTGGTTTCACTTAAACCCTTCTTAAACCCCTTTTTCCTGTGTTTTTCCCTAAGTGCCCTTCTATCTACTAATCCTACACGCGTGCACCTCTTGGTACTTAGCCAATATTTTAGGGTCCAACATCACCCCACACTATGCGTGTTCTCCATCCTTAGAAACATTCTTGCTTCCTCAAAGAATAAAGAATAGAGGTATTGAAACAATTAAAGAATGGAAGGATGGAAGAATGGAAGAATAGAAGAATATGCTACTCTGTTGCATGAGGAGTGGGAACTCCTTCACGGATGCCTCAATATTCTCCCATGCATCTACTTATCCCTATACCTACTGAAGTAGGTCACCCACCAATGCACTTACTTCATCAAAGCAAAGTTTTTCGCTCTTAGCTTTCAACGTATCAACAAATATTTCTAGTTTCTTGCTAAGATCGCCTAGTGTATCCATCCTGCGAGTGACTTGGGGTACAATTACTTTATCTTATTCTTAATTAAACCTCGCAAGGTTTTTATTGCTTCCAAATTCTTCTCAACTTCTGCCAGGATCTTGTCCTACTATGTCCTATTACCTTTTTGATTCACATGAAATTATTTTAGATTCACCTCATGTGTAGCAACCAATATGCTTACTACCCTATCCATGTTAGCACAGTTGTCATACATGACTTCAATCATTTGTGTAGTGGTATTTATTGTGGTAAGGAGCTCAGAGTATTAAGTCACCTGTCTCCCCAATCTTTATCTTTTCGTCCTCATTTTGGCATGCCATCACCTCCTCTAGCTAACTCTAATGCAAGTGGTCACATTTCCATGGCAAGGATGCAGTTCAAGTCTTCTAAGCATTGCATGGTTGACTCATATTTTTCTTAGGTGGGGCCATGTATGGGTGCTTTAAGATATTGACATATGAAATGACCTCTATCTTCTTATGGACTCCACACACCTTTTCCTTTTCATATCTCAACTCACGCCTTAACTGCACACTGATCAATTCCTTATATTTTATCTCTTTGTCCCACTCAATGATATCCTCATTATTTTTCTCAAGCTCTTCCTCCAAGACCCTTATTTTATCATTTCTACCAAATATTCTTTCCTCTACCTCCACCGATGCTTTATTGAGTGCATTGTTAACTTTCTCATTAGACAGTTGTTGGGCATTTACTAGAGGGTTTAGTCCCTTAGTATCTGGTATCTTCATCAATGCATCTCGATTTACCTCGAACTCAGGTTCATCAACGTGGGACTCAAAAGCCCAAGATAGCATTTTCCTTATGTGCGGGTATGCACCTTCTTCATCAAAAGAAGACCAAACGAGGAGTTGGTTTGTGGGCATGGTACTTTGGAAGCGTGCATGTAGTACCTTGTTTGGATCATTAATGTAAGTCATTTCTTGTTCCTACGATGTTGTTATTCCCTTTCAACATGTGTACGCTATCTTAGGGAGCTTACTACTAAGTTGGGGTCTCCGCCATGCTCCCATACTCCTTTCCCACACTTGTGCTTTCCTTTGTTTCCTTCAGCACTTCTTCGATGCTTTTCTTGACTTCGTGCTCCACCAACTATTGGATAATTCTTGCCACTTCCCTCTCTATGGTATTATCCATTTGCTCCTTGGTCGGGGTCAGGTATTCTGATCCTTCATGTTTACTTCCTCACTCCCCCTTTGTCGTGAGTGTCTCCCTTGTTCTCATCCTTCTCTTCATTTTCTTCTTCCTCTGACTCATGTACATCATACACAGGATGATTCTAAGCCTTATCACGCTCTTCATTTTCTTCATCACCCTTGTCGGCCTCCATGATTTTTGTTTCTCCTAAGTCTGGACTTTTTTTCACCCTCTGCTTCTTCCTTATTGGTGACTCTAATTCAAGGGACTTATCTTTTCTTATTTCTTGGGTGACTCTCCCTTACCAACGACTCTTCCTTCTGCGATGACTCTTTCTTTTGTGGTGATTCCTCCTTCTGTGGTGACTCTTTTCTCATGGGAGACCTCTTTTGGTGGATGTAAGTACTTGTGCTTGTGCTTGAATCTTATGCCCCTACTATTTGTACTATCTCGTGTGCTCAACGTATTTTTCTTAGGAGCCTCTCCTATGTCTCTTTTCCTTAACACAATATTTTTCGCATGATGGGGTCCTCAGGAATGGAGACATCATCTTCAACATAAGTGCCCTTTTCATAATTAGGCCTTATGTGTAAATACACCCTTGATGTTGTCCTCCCTGCAACAGTAATGTTTCTAGTTTTAACATGTGTACATCATGAGAGACATACTTCTCCATATATGCATGCTTCTTGGGGTATATTATTTTCCTACCCAGCTCGCGGTAGTCTTGATCTACTACGCTTAGAGTAAATATGAGTTTTTTTCTTCTCTTTGAATCGATTAACCCCAGCCTAGAAGTACTGCGATGTGAAGGAGAAAGGTAATTTACACCAAGGACTCTTGGTGCCATCTACCAAAGTAAATTTGTCGATGCAAAAATTCTGGTATACGATGAACTCAACTTCTCCTTGCACTAGTGAAGGAAACTATTCGGGTATTCTCCATTCATCCCCGAATGCATCACGCATCTTCTTATACCACTTTTCTAGGTGTGCCTTATGAGCGGCCATCATGGTGTCACATGTATACTATTTAAATATCTTTGTAGGTGAGGAGTCCTCATCTGGGTATTCCCAAAAAAACTTATCCGACCCATCGGGAACTCCAATATCTAAAAATATAATGGTGAGGAGGACATTACCAAACATGATATTTTCTTTGTCACGTGTGACATTTATGATCTCCTTTGCAATAAAAGATGAGAGGTTATATATGGTCCCCTCGAGATCTTACGGAACACATTCAACCAGGACTTGTTGATCTATGTCTATCTCTCTTGCCCATTTAACTTTGTAACCAAGTGTGCAGCCATCCTCATCACCGGGTCAGTAATTACGAAATGTCGGAAGTAACGTGAACCCTTCTTGTAGTCATAAGCCTCAATAGTCTTCTTAATGGCTTCTTTTCTTCCAAATCATTATCCAATGAATCTCCTTTACAAATAAGGTCGGTGAACTTAGAAATTATCTAGGGGTTATGCGCATCCTCCGACCTATGAAATAGAAGTGGTATTCATGCATGCGTGACATCAACCATTGGTATAGTCACTTAGGCTTTCCGAAATAGGGAAACTCATAGAGTTGCAATAACCCAACCTTCTCCATTTTCACCTTCACTTTGTCATCATAGATGGGAATTCCATTTGGTGTCCTCTTCTTTGTAGGGCAAACCAGTTCTAGTGTCATTTCATTTTCTGTGGTGCTTTTTCGATGGTTGTAATCACTGACAGCCATCTTCCGACATGAGACACCCACGCATCCTGGGTACGCATTTCGACGTACCATTCTTCATTGAAATTGGTAGAAATGGGTTGTTTTCCATTTACCTTTCCCTTCTTTGGTGAAACATTTACTACTTTAATTGGTGTCATTCCTTCGTCGGGTCCTTAAAACTTCTTCCTCTCTCCTGGTATGTGCCCTAGCTATGTAAACCCTAACCTAGAAAACCCTTTTCCACAAGACAATGTAACACCCACATGATTCTTCCACACAACCTTCTCCACTTACGCCCATGTACTCCTTTCCACTCTTGTTCACTAATCAAACTAGCTATGTATGAAAATCTTCACAACTCTTCTCAAAATTTCTATGCAAGGATGCCCTAGTTCGTGAGAGCTCTTTGATAATTTAAAACATGAGGTAGAAAATAACAAACCCATGATCTTATATTTATAACTTTTTTCTTCTCTCGTGATAAATGCCATGCCACCTACCAACGTACTTCCATGCAATAAAAGGTAGTTTTTTTCCAACACCAAGCTTTAGTGCTTTTCTTCCACGCTCAAACCTACGCGAACAATTCCACAACCTTCGGCATGTAACTACCTCAACCATATAATTCTTTGCACTTTCTCATGTGCCAAATTCAATTATTCCTCTATGTCTTGGACCAAGTTCTTTCCATTGCCTACCTCATGTTTCTCCTACACTTTTTACCCTTGTACATGGTTTCTCAAATCCTTTTGACACCATCCTTCCCTTATGTTCACCTTTTCCATGTGTGATCTTCCAATCCACGTGTTTTTGATTTTTCAACCCGAGCCATCCACAACCATAGCTTCCAGCACTTGTCACATCACTCCACCCCACATAAAAATGGATGTGTGGTCCTCTGCGCATAATTTTTTTTTGAAAATAATAAGTGGCTACTAGCGCACAAATGCACACAAAAAAAACAATAAGAAAGGGAAACAAAAATAAGGGAAACTACATCAAAGAAAAACCTAGGCTAATTGGAAATACTACCTTATTTACAAACACAAAGAAGATTTATTTATAGTAGGGCTTCATCCTACTCCCATTGAAATTGTATGGAAACCATGTTCTATCCAACGCTTGTAACTAAAAATCACTTGAATCAAGTATATAAGATACAATGTACAAGCCCATCCAATGGAATTTTAATTTCCCAGGATGGCACATAAACTTGGAATCATACAATAGAACCATCTTCCCAACCTCAAATTACTTGTTCTTGATGTGTCTATCATGCCATGCCTTCTTCCTGGATTTTTCTATTTTCTAGACTCCAGCAAGCAATAGCCCACCTCTCATCTAACTGCATCAACTTATCAATCCTCTCCTCAAGCACTTGTTCATCATCTAACCCTCCTACACATGTTATACACAATAATGGTAACATGAATTCAACATGTAACATAACTTCCACACCAAACACCAATTGAAAAGGTGTGGCCTTGTTCAGTCTCTTATAAGTAGTCTGATATGACCATAACACAACAGAAACTTTATCATCCCAATCCTTTCTTCCCACATCACAAATCTTGTTTAATGTGTGATTCAAATTTTTTTAAACACCTCAACAGTCCCATTAGCTTGTGGGTGATAAGGGGTAGTCTTGTGATGGGCCACCATGAATTTTGCCAATGAGATTCTAACTGTCGAGTACCCTTATCACTTGTTAAGCTCAACGGGTATCCATATCTGCTGATTATATTTTCCCACAAGAATCTAGTTGTTGTTTCCATTGTACAATCCCTTGTAGGAGCCACTTTTCCCACCTTGTAAGGTAATTTTTGCATGTAATGATATAGCGCAAACATATCCTTCACGCGACCGGAGAAATAAGGACTACAAAGCCAATTGCCCATTTCTCGAATGGATTTGTACTGAAAATCAGTCTTAATGGCATTTCATCTCTTTTCCTTGGTTTACCAAGGTGTTGGCAGTGGTCACAGCCTTGTAATACTCAATACAATATTTGTAAACCATTTCCCACCAAAATCCTACTAGAAGGATCTTGCAGTGCAGTTGCATTCCTTGCATAGTTTCCTCTTGCAATTCCACCATATGCTTCCTCCATGATTGCAATAATCTCATGCTCTAACATGCACTGACATAAAACCTCATCGCGAACTAGGTCGTATAAGTCTCCACTAATTAACATGTAGGGCACGATGCACATGGATAACTGCTTCCTTTCCAAAGTCTTCATTCCTTCTTGCCACACCCATTTTAAGAAACACTGCAATATCTTCTAGGTCGAGGGCACACACTACAATCTAAACAGTTGTGCATCTGGCATTGTATCCTCAATGCTCTACATGTCCTCTCCTAATTCTATCCTTGATAAATGGTCAGCCCCAAATTACTCTTACCCAGTTTTACAACAACCGTAAACTCAAACTCTTGAAATAGTAGGACCCACCTCGTATATGCACCCTTGTAGAATGAGAATTTTTACCAAGTACTTTAATGCCATGTGGTTCATGTAGAATATAAAGGGTGTTACCAAAAATACTTCCTGAATTTGTGTAGTGTGTAGATAATTGAAAATGCCTCACGCTCATTAGTAGTAGTATAGTTTTGTTCTGCTAGGGTTAGCTTCCTACTAGCAAAGCACAAGGGGTGGTCAATAATTCCCTCTCCAGGTTGTGCTAAGATTTCTCCAATCACCATCCTTGAAGCATCAACATGTACATTGAATGGCTTATCCCAAGAGGGCAAGTGAAATATGGGCATAATGATAAGCCTATTCTTCAATGTGTCAAATGCCATCTATTGTGCCTCTCCCCAATGAAATGTAATTTTGTGCTTCAAATTTTTTCCAATGGTGTGGCAATCTTGGCATACCCCTTAATGAATTTCCAGTAATACCCCATATTCCCAAAGAATCCATGCATGATGCTCTAGCTGGTAGGCTCCCCCAATACCAAAATAATGAAAATTTTAGCAGGATCCACCAACAAACCTTCCTTACTTATGATATGTCCCAATAGGGTTCCAAATGGAATAGCGAAAACACATTTCTTAATGTTGAGGGATATAATCAACTTCTAACATCTCTCAAACATCAGCCTCAGATTATCACAATGGTCCCTCGCTAATCCATATACTTTTCATTCATCTAGGTAGACTTGTAGAAAATTGTGGATGAAGTCTTGAAACGCTTGTACCACAATGCACGAAAACACAATAGGTGCATTCTTCAGTCTAAAAGGCATGACTGTGTAGGAAAAAATTCCCCATTCAGTGGTGAAAGTTATTTTTTCTTGGTTCTCCTTTACAATTCTAACATGATGATATCCTGAGAATCCATCTGTGAAAGAATATATCTCGCACCCAGTTACTCCTTCCAGGATCTCCTTAGTGAAGGGGGTTGCAAAAGGGTCAATGACACATACCGCATTCAAATTTTTGTAATCAATGCAAATCCTTATCCTTCCATCATTCTTAATGTTGATGACCATTGGAATTATCCATTCTTATTCTTCAACAACCTTAATGATGCTTGATGTAATCATCTTGTCAATCTCCTCCTTGACTTAAAAGCACGATTTGATTCATTAAATAAGGTCTCTTCAATTGGGAAAAAAATTCCTTTAAATTGATATTCATTTCTCCCAAGGAGTGGTGAACTCCTTTAAGCTTGTGGTACCCATGTAGAAACAAATCTTGAAATTTGTGTAATAGATCGATGATCTTCGAAACCTCCTTTTCTAATAGTAGCCTCCTTAAGTTCCACCTCCAAACCAATGTTAACCTTCTTGGTTTTCAAGGGTTTATGGTAGGAACGTGTTTTCTCATCAAAATTATCCATAAGCTTGCACATTCCCATAGTATGGTTAACATCTAAGTTTTCCACCTCTTCACCATCTACCATGTAGACCAACTTTCCTTTCTCTTTTTCCATGCATGCATGCTCAAGTTGTATCTCCTATGATTCTTCCTCATCAAAGCATGCTTCTAAGCTAGGTTCACCCAATAATTCCAATATTCTATCCTCCTCCATGACACTATCTCCCATAGTTAGGTGCTTAACAACCTGTAATGCCTCATTCACCAATGACTTAGTACTCCAATACTCAAAATCTTGAAGGAGATCAGCCATCAACTCCTGCCAGTTACCTTTACGACGATGCAACTCTGAGTGAATGTACCATATGCATGTATAACCTTGTAAGGTAGAGTAAATATTATGCACCCATAAAGAAGGTGGCAAGGCTTCCACACCTTCCATCTAGGCCTTCTCACATGCCTGGATGTGAAGCGAGGTAGGTTCCTTCCCATGGTAATATTGTATAACAGTAGGTGTATTGCTTCGGAAAAACCTGACATAGAACACAATTCTCACCTCACGCCACTCTAGAAGGTTATCGCGATGGGTTACCCACCAATGTGTTGTGGTCATGAGTAAGGTATAACTAAGAATCCTTCTTCTTTCGATCTTATATCTCCACTGGGTTTCCATTGATTGTAGGAAAAAATCGTGGTCAGCTCCTCCAATGTAACTTGGTAACTTCTTTCCTCCCAGGTACTTGACTGAGCATGCCTTTTTACTCTCATCACATAGCCTCTTAACTACTTTCTGACTAACTCATATGTCTTGTGCACCTAATTGTCACATGCCACACTAGTTATATCACTTACAGATTGAGCATCTTCCCACTAAATAATGCCTTATTTTGTTGGTTGCAAAACCTCAGGGTCTCTGATAGTGCACACATAAATTCTATCTAGGTCTTCTTCTCCTAAGGGATCAGTATAGGGCACTAACTTCCCATTTGTCAAAGGAATGATAACACGTTCCTCCTTGTTCTCAAAACTTATATACCCCTTATTGAAACGTAAGTCAACATTATTCTTATAGCACTAGGGGTGCCCAAGTAACACTAGAAAGTTTTCTACCTCAGCAAGCACTAAGACTTTGAAGTCTCCAATGAATTTCACCCCTTGGATAGTGATAACAACATCCTTTAAAATGCCAATGGACATTTTATTTGTCTTATTAGCCATATACATAACATTTGAGTATGGTTTTAATGATGGCCTTCCCATTTGATTCCATGTGTCTAGGGTGAGAACATTAACTTCCACACTTGTGTCAATTAGAATATTTCTTAGGAGCCATCCATCAACAATTACATTCAAGGTAATATCCTTATCATAGTCAAGGCTATGAGGAGGAAGGTTAGCATGTAAAACCTGCCTCTCACGCTCTCCTCCAACACTTGGTACTTTAACTCTCAACCATTCTACTAACAGAGAAATGATGTTCTCTTGGCGCAACATCTTACACACTTCCCCAACTTCATCAAGATCCTTTTATAGAGGCTTAGCGCTTTTCTTTAGCTCTAATTACCGTGATTAATCCTTTAGACACTAAATTTCCCCTTGAAGACTCTTGATTATGTGCATGGTCTCTTGATAGACTTCCTTCTGATGCATAGGGTCTGGATACTTCCCATATACCACTTCTTCTCTTGTAATTAGCGGCCTTTGCTTTGGTATTTCTTGGGTGCATGCAGCCTCGGTTTGCGTTGTCACTTGTACATGTTCTAACTCGAATCATGAGTCATTCTAGGCATCCACTATTGATCAACACACTTTACACTCACCATCCCAATGACCTTATCCTTCCATTTCTTCTAACCATGTGCTTAAATATTTCCAAGCACTCCTCATACTTGTCCTTCTTTCCACACTAAGAGCACTCAGTAGCAGATCAAGGCATTTGCACTTGTAGTGTTCCATAGATCCATAGTTATAACAAGTTTCACGTGGGAACTCACTTCTTCCACCTCTGTGGTTTCCATGACCTTTAAATCCTCTGTGAAAACCTCTTCTGCAAATTCCTCCATCCATGCACCCTTCATAATGATGGCCCTCATCCTTAGAACTACTTGCAATACTATTCTAGCATACACCAGTATTAATGACATCATGTATTTGGTCAATCAATCTACAATCCTTAGCATCATGAGTAGTAGAGGTGTAAATTTTGCAATAGAAAGACACATTCTTACAGATTACGTGTTGCAGTAGTGGACACCTGCTTACACCATGATCTCCATGACAGATCTCATAGTTTACCATCATCGCATGTACCGATATCTAAGGAAAACTATCCTTTGTATGCCCTTCTACCTCACAATGTGTACACACCATAACCCACTACGAGTCTCATGAGCCGAGTTCATAGATAATTTCTCTAGCTACTTTTTCATTGCAATAATTTGGGATTCTAGGAATGGACTAAATCCTATATCAATGCTTCCTACTACCTCAACATGCAAGGCAACCTCCAAGGCCTCATGTAGATATGTGAAAGTCTTTTGTGAAAGTGCCCTCCTGAATGGTGTGATTAGTCCTCCAATGAACCACTAAGCATGTTACAAAGGGTGAATGTCATAAGATAACTTGGATAGGAGAGTATTGAAACACGCATCATAATCCCACACACTCTCTACCATTCCTTGTTGAATTTCCTTTAACGTGATGATGCTTTTTGTTCAAACTCAGGTATGTGGAACTCCACCAAAAAGGCATTACACAATGCAATGTAATCCACCACTATCTGGTGTGGATCATACTTCATGTACCATCTATGCATGCGTCCTTGCAACGTGGTTACAAAATGACTTGCTTTCCACTTTGGGGAAGTGATTCCCTTCATGCACCATAGTAACTTATACTTGTGTACATGTTCCACAACATCCTCAATGCCCTTGTAGTTAGGTAAGTGGAGTGACATCTCATAAAACACCTCTTGATGATGTTGTGGACCTTATCCCCAGGACCTAGGACATTGATTCCCTCTAATGTTACCTCTACCACTAAACCACTAGATCCACTAGTTCCAATGCCTCCGATCCACCACATCATCCTCTTATCATATCATCGTCAATATTGCCGATGAATTCTCTGATTAGGGCTGCTGTCAGGCCTATGAAGCCTGTTTCTAGAATTGCTGCTTTGATTGGGAAGAAGATCCCACCATTCTTTCGAATTCCAACAAAGCCATTGACTATTGTTGCAGCTATGTTTTTGGGTGTTCTGCCATAAGTTTCTTGTTGGGTGTTACCCCATCCAATCATGGCATGAATGAGTTCCTTAACTTCTGCTACTAGACTTACATTCTATTCTGTAGAAGTTAGGTTGCACGTTTGGATTCTAGTGGCTGCTTGGAAGCCTGGAGTACTTTCTCCCATGTGCTCTCCCATTTGTTCATCAAACACAGGAGGCTCAAACTGTGGATCATCAATATGGGACTCAGTACCTTCTATACTTAACATATTAACCTCTTTATCCTTGAAAAATAGAGGTTTGTACTCTTCTAGTACTTCTTTATAGGACTTCTTTGGAGTAGGATTGGCTAGTTGCTGAACTTCAGACAAGATACAGCCTTAGTCCAATCTCCTTCTTTTCTGGGAGTCAATTTATGACTCAAATCTTGAATCCCTGGAAGGATTCGTGGAAGCTCGATGATGTGACATTTTTGTATCTCATCTATACGGGAATGAGTTTTCTCATTCTCATCTTGCAATTGTGAGATGCCTGATTCTATGATTTCATTTGTCTGTGTAGATCTAGAGATGATAGTACTCTTTAAACCAGTTGTATGGTCAACTACTGCTGCACAAAATCAATGATTCTTTGAGATATAACTTCTGGCAAGTTAGTTGAAACATTTTGGACAAGAGTTTCAACTTGTTTTACAGATTCTTGTATACTATCAACTTTCTGATTTAATAACTGCAGAGCTCCTGCAGATCTCCCTTCTTTCTTAACTCTATTGCTTGTAGAGTTCTTTGCAGACTAGCAAATTTTTCAGAATGAGTACTTATTTCTTCGTGAACAGATAAGAGGGCCTTATTGGTCCAATTCAACATCTTAGAGCTTTCAGAGGGCTCTATTTCTTTGTTCACGGCTCTTTGATACCAGAAGACAGCCTTCTGGGTTTCATCTGGAGAGATCAACTCATGTTGATCTGTAGGAGGGAAAATAGTTCTTGTGCTTGTAGAAGCCATATTGATTGTAGGCCCGTTGACAGGGGCGTATTTCTGACTTACTAACTTCTCACAATCTGAACACCATAGGAAGTCAGTAGATGGATCATGAGTCAAAGACTTATGGCTACACAAGAATATCTTTTCTTCTTCTTTCTTTTCACTCTGAGGATTAGACGTTTCTCCAACAGTGAAGTAAGAAGATGTGGAAGCTACAGAATTGCTTCTTGGTAAGAGTTTTTAGAGGTACTAGCATCAGAATTTCTTCTAAAGCTTAGTGTTACATTATCTCTACCTTCTGTAACTGCGGTTGCATTCTCTAGCTTTGGTCTGGATGTTTGGACAAATTTTTTAGCAAGGGTCCATTCCCTAGGGACCTTTATGTCAGACCATGATATAAGCTCAGGTTCAATTTTTGTGTTTCTAAATTCACGTGTGTCACCACGCTACTGCCCTTGGACACGCCATGCTTGACAGCTGGGTTCATGGTATTGACCAGTCTGTAAATGATTTTGTAATGTATGGCTAGGGGACAAGAACCTACGCGCATATTGAGACCTGTTGTTGCTAGATGCAATTTGAGAACATCCTGTAGAAGGTCATCCTTGGTAAGGGATACAGGATAGTTGGGAAAAACTTCAAAGATACAGGGCCGTTATGAAGGCCAGTTTGAACAGCTGCTAACAGACTATCCTTGAAATTATCAAACCTAAGATCCATTAAACAACATAAGATACTAGCATTTAATCCTCTTACGAGGGGAGTTATGCCTATCTGGACACATCCTACATGTGCAAACTTGTAGGTGGATTGACGTTTTAAGGATTTAACATCAGCTTTATCAATGAGGGGAATATTATATTCACAATTGTTACTCACTACTTGAATAATGATTCACGAGTCTTAAAAGCGTAGAGGCTAATAACTGAAATCTATTTAAATGGGAATAAACTTCATTATAGGATTTTTTGGGAAGTCGCCACTCAGGAGTGGGACTCGACTCATCTATAACATTTATTTCTTCATTAACAGAGAAAACATCAGATAAGTTTATCAAAGGACTGTCTTCGAATCTACAGTGGAAGATCTGGGAGAATGATCGGCCATTTGGGACTTACAAGCAAGGAAGCAGAGATTGACCAAAATCGTCGGGCAAAAACTCGTCTTACTGTTGCGCCTAACACACGGCGTCTTACGGTTGCGATAGCCACACCTGTCAATCTAATCCATCGTCATGCTAAACTGCGTGCCAACAATCTATGATATCTTGAACCACTCCCAGATGTGTTTCCCACACCACTTCTAGACGTGATACTCAAACCTTATGATCCCACACCTTTTCCAAATGTTGTGCTAGAAAAAATACCCCCAAACACAGGAAATGACTGTGTAGCCATAGATGTACCAAATGAAAAATTATACCTCTTAGGTGTCACTCGACTACGAATACCAATACCAACTGGATTATCAACACTTATCTCAGGGACTGGAAAACTAAGCACAAGGGTTTGGTTGCCATGTGGGTTAAGATGCACACCTATGACTCTTCTCCTTTCTTCATATGACAAGCTCTCTCCAAAAGCTGAGGGGGTTTCTCTTTCACGCTTTCCAAGATGGGGTAGCTCAGACTACTCAAGTTCTATGTCCTCCACGTAAACCTCAAATCCTTCCCGCAACGTCTACCTCCATAAATCCATCACTCTTGTAGCTTCATGCTATCTTGCTAACTCCCTCTCTTGAGCTTCATTATACTTGATTTTCCTCTCCTCTCTCTCCATTTCCACCGTAAGGTCTGTCATCCTTCTACCACGCCATCTTCCGCACCCCGCGCCTAACAGAATTTATCCAGCCATGGAAAAGGCTTCCAAACTCAAATTAATGACTGTGATCTTGATAGCCAAAGTGGGATAACATGTAATAATGATCCTCTAGGCTTGCTTAAAAACTCAAACTTAGCAATCTCGGGCAAGAATAAGTAGAAATAGTGTATTCTAAGGTATAACTAGTCAATACTCTACTCCACTAGTGATCAACAACAAGGCTCCATGTTAGATCAACATCATGCAAATGATGATATTCATCCCGGGTCAAAAATGAGGTCTATAGTACCAACTTGTCCTTGATGCATATGTTGATAGCCATTCATACAACTCTACTAGGAAACAACAAAAGAATATCTCATAGAGTTCATGATACAGGTTCTCCTCCACCCATTTTCATGCATCAAACTCAGATCCAATACTGAACCTCTAAGAAAACTCATTCTCCGTGTTTTTAAGCCATGCTTTGAGACTATCCAAGGTCAAGTGCTATGTCATCACACATTTCTCTCACAATAGCTCCAAAATGTCATCATTATTTTACCATCAATACTTCTTTTTAACCCCAAACGTGTAGTCCTATCATCCAAGTATACATTGGGCATTCACAGGCGTGCGCAGTGTCGAGCCCCTCCTTTATGTGAGCTTCGTGAGAGAGTTCCGCCATTAATGGAGGATTATTTGCAGAAACAAAAGTACATGCATCTACTCAAAAGGCGTAAGATATAACTAATAGATCTACACATTAATGCATCACGTAACATAGAAAAACATTATAAGAAGTACAAGAAACTAGATATGAGTCATGATAAGCCAAATAACATAAGGGTTTACACCCATAAACAATTTGTATAGAATATATCCATGTATATTGATTTAACAGAGTTCTAGTAGCCATATTACACTCAAAAATGGTCATCTCAGACCATATACATTAGATGACAGAGACTCGATTCCTACAAACCCATATGATCGAGAGATTCTAACTACGCCTTTTCCTATTATATCATGTGTTACAAATCCCAATACCCATACATATGTTTAATGGTATCTCTTACAACCCTCTAGCACTAAGTACTCTAAACCCTAGCACTATGAACTCCAAACCCTTAGCATTTCTGCAACACTTCGTTACTCTCCTTCTCTTTCTCTACTCCCCTTTGCACTCTATACCCTCTATCTTTCTATGTGTGTGTCTGCACTCTCCTCTCTACATTCTATATTTATTCTTGTCCCAAGCACCTCTTTAAATAGGATCATTGACCACCGCCATGACTTCTCTCCTATCGGATCACGTGCCAAGTGTTGATGTGGTCCTCCATTGGTGAATTCTTATCCTCTTTGCAAACCTTCCACTAACTGTAATGATGCCTCTGGGAATATTCCCTATGTGGAATATCATTTTCTTGACTTCCAAGGTTCCAGGATGACACCTTATCCAATTATCACGCCTAGTCGGGTCCTCACATGTTTCCTCAAGTGACTCCATGATGCCAAATATGGCTAAGTATTTTAAACCCTTATTCTACCTTCCGCATGTACTGGTTTCACTTAAACCCTTCTTAAACCCCTTTTTCTTGCATGATTTTTGTTGATCACCCTTCTATCTACCGATCCTGAATGTGTGCGCCTCTTGGTACTTAGTTTAGGATCCAAAATTGTATGAGGTGATTGATTCACCAAAATGACACCCCCTCGTTTGGGGTGTATGATACGTCGTTGAAGGAGTATGTAGCCCAAAGGAGGATTGACCATTGTGTTGAAAATGTTCCTTATATGGGGAAGGGAATGTGTTTGATATAAACCAAGGCACACACAAACAAAGTGGATAGGAGAAAAGTGTTAGTACAAGTAAAGACAAACATGCATGTAGAAGACAAAATGTAAGCTAAGAATACAATGTGTAAGATAAGACACAAGAAGATAATGTAAACACGCAAGAAGACAATATAGACTACGAAAAATGGGTTGTAAACATGGGACACCACTCATGATGTCGCAAGACAAACAAGGAAGACTAGCCAAAAGTAGACAGTGTGCACACAAAATAAAGGGCAAATCCCACAAACAATGGCATACAAAGAGAAGGCAATGACAAGCAATGTAACAGAAAACCATGGAAGAAAATAGCCCTGCATAAAAAATGATGCACATGAAGCACCCATTAACATGTTAGAAAGATAAAGAGTATGTCAAAGCATGTATAATCCGATATAGTAATGTACAAAAGTGGATGCCCCAAGAGTCGTTGTGGGACTAGTAATAGGTACTACGCCAAACATCCATGTTGCATGTAATAGATCTGTATAATCTATGATCACAAATAGAAAGGCAAGTGAACATGCATGTGTGTATGATAAATATAATGACATACAAGATATCTATCTAGCATGTGTAATAAAGTGAACATGTAACAAGTAAATGTAAGCAAGACTAAATGCGACCAAGATATACAATATGTTGTGGAGTGTAAATGGAATGGAATGTAGAGTGAGTGTGATAGGAGCCGCGTGCCCCCGAGTGATTATGGAGGTGTATGCATGTGATGAGGTTCATTTATATATGCCCCCTCAATAGTCAATAATGAACCGTAAATGAGAGTGTGTCATCGGGAAATGGGATGTATGTGTGTACAAATAATATGTGATCATGAAAGCACAAAGTGTATAGTATAAGCATGTGAGTGATTGATTGAGTGAATGTGGTGAGGTTCATTTTAGATTTAAACCCTCAGAAGTCAAGTATGAACCATGGCACTAGAGTGCATCATAGGGTAATGACCACAACATGTAGAAGTTGATGTAATAGGATTTAGAGTGAATGTGTATAGTGAGTAATGCACCTAACATGTGGTAGAAGCTGTGAGAAGAAGATGTCATGTGTGTATAACATGTGTTGTGTGAGATGTGTAATGTGTAGTATGACTAAGCAACACTAGAGATATGTGTTGAAAATGTGCCAAGTGTAAAATGTGTGATATGGTCAAGTACTTAAGAACACTTAGTGTGTATAATATGTAGTGTGTGAGGTTCATGTATATAATATGTCCTCAACATTCAAGTGTGAACCAAATCACGAGAGCACGCCATCAAGAAATGACGATGTAAATGTATTGAAATGTGTATGATAAGTGTAAAAAGACTAGATATGATGTGTTTAAGATGGAAGATAGTTGACGATGTCTCCCCAATAATATGGTGATGAGTTTGTTAATTGATGAATGATGTGTGGTGATAGATGAGTGAGAGAGTGTTTTGTATGCACGATAGATGGTGATAAATGTATGCATGTATGAAAGAGTATGTAGTAGATAGATATAATAGGTAGATGAGACGGGTTCTTGTATATAGTGTATGTGATAGATTAGATGTGTAATGATGGGAAAATAAGATGCTTGTTGATGTTGGAAAATGGGGGAGAAGTATGATGCCCCCAAGTGTGTAATGATGATTGTGATCAAGTAATGTCATCTAGACGGTACTCATTTTCATAGTTAAAACCGTATGGTGAGGCATCTGAGACTTGATAAGCGATAGTGTCGGGTTGGTCGAGTAAAGAGCCATTGAGGCATAAATTATACATACCCATAACATATTCTTCATCAGTGAAGGGTGGTAATGGACATCCATGTGCATACCAATGAGTAAGGTTTTGTGAATAATCAAGGAATGAATCATTGCAAATGAAGACATGGCGAAATGGCATGTGGAATGAAATATTAGTGTGATTGGGGTCTAGTGTGCCCCCATGTAATCAAGCCAAGACTATATGAGCGTAAGTGGAGAAGGGTAAGGAGCGTGTGCAAGAAATATGGTGAGGTAGAAGACACGAAGACCATAAGATGTAGTGATGTGAATGAACCCATGATAGAGATGAGAAGAGTGAGGTGGTGGCATAAGATCATCAAGCGTATACCTAATCCAAGCTAGACCATCATGTGTGCACACAATGTCATCCAAAGTGGGATTTAATGGAATGTGTTCCCAATAAGATTCATTCATGAAAAGTGTACATTTGAAAGAATGTCATACTAAGGGAGGTGACACATGAGAAGGTGATGGCATGACATCCAATGTCTTGGACATGCCTTTGATAAAGAATCACGGAAGTAGTAGAAGCAAGATGATTTGTTGATGTAGATGGGAAAATATATAACATGCAAATGGAACATTAAAGTGGTGGAAAATGAGGTGGAGTATCCATAGGTTGTGGTTCATCAATAGTATCAGTTCTTGGAGTAGGAAGCGTAGTATTGGGATCATGGTCACAATATTTTAATGGGTGACAATCACAAGGAATTTTATACTCTATGCCCTCATGTATGAATTTGACATAGTGATGTATTGTAGAAGGAATCTTGCATGGCATGAAGCCATGGCCTACCAAGTAAACAATTATATGAAACCGAGAAGTCAATGAAAAAGAAAACTGTATTAAGAGTTTTTGGTCCAACAGTGATAGGTAGAGTAATGTGACCTAGGTATGGATGAACATAACCATCATATGCATGAAGATAAAGACATGATAGGTTACCATTAGCAACAAAAAGACCAATCTTTTCAAGGAATGCCATAGGACAAAGATTGAGTTTAGATCCATTATTGATTAGAGTGTGTTTGACACCCACATTATAAATGTGAATCATGATGTGAAAAGGTGGGTCATTATCAAAAATAGTAAGATCAACATTAGGATTAGATGGAAAAGAAATATGCTAAGAAAATGCATCGAAAAATGTTTGATATATTGTATCTGGATGAATATTAGTAGGAATGTGAGTGGTAGCTAGTAGAGTTTTGATTTTATCTCTTAATTTAGGATTGATGAGCAAGAAATCATTAATAGAGATACTCATGATGAAGATACCCTAGAAAGATAGGAGAAATGGAAGGATGAGGATCCTAAGAGTGTTTAGATCGAGTTTGGGTTCACCAAAATGATTAAGCTAAATATGGAAATATATGCCTAATTTGATTGCTATTGTAGTAGTAAATGAATAAACAATTAAATACAAAAATAACCCAAGAAAACTAAGCAATAAAATGTGAAACCCTAGTTGTAAAGAGGATAAGAAGAGCCTTAACTAGTTCACAAAGAAGTCTGACTATGTCAAAGTGTTGACCGGATGAACAGAGAGGAGAAGCATTGCACAGAGCCTCAAAAAAGTGTGAGAGATGACTTCTATAGAAATGATCAAGAAATTTCCTCCGAGTAGTCGCGAGGTATTTTTTGTTGTTTTCCTTTAGTCGCTATGAGGTCGCACAATGATTACTGAAGTCTTTGGAAACCTGTAATGAAGTAATAACCTGTAAAAACCCTCAAAGAGACGTCAAATCATAAAAATAAAGATGTAGAATGAGGGTTCGAATTGTCCTCAGCTGTCATAATGCTAATTTTACGATCGAGCACTACACTACATTTGAGACCAATGTAGTTTTATGTGTTTGTGTAGAATTTTTCCCTAGGTGGCTCTTGTGTGTGTCACACTTGATAGCGAGGAAGTAAGCTAGATGTACAAAATTATAATAGATGTGTGCATGGAATAAAATGAACTTCCCTCTTATAAAGTGTATGCATAATAACTAACCCTTGTGTCCCTTTGATGGCACTAGATGGATGCAACAAAGATTTTAGATGCTTGATGGATGCAACCTTAGGTGGTGATAGCTAATGCTTAGTGATTTTTCCTTTATTATGATCACATAACTTTATATTTATACGATTCCCTTACTTGAATTTTATAATTAACCCCGAAAAGGCCGAATACCAAAAATAAGATGCTCAAATGACTAGAAAGGACCTGAAAAGTGTGAACAAAGTATACTGAGGTCGAAGGTGCCCAAAGGGGCAAGGGCACTTGGCATTGGTTTCCTGGCTAGGCGTTGGTGTCTAGGATGATAAATATTGAGGTTTAAATAGGCATACTAATAAAACAAGGGTGCAATAACAAAAGTGGCAACAAAAAGCAAAGAAAGGTGGCCAAAGATGTGGGTTGATTAGTACTTTTATTACTTAGGAATAATATGGATAATAGTATGTAAGCGAGGACTAAATATTTACCCAAAGTGTGTGATTTTGTGTCTACAACAATTATATGAGTGTATTTAGTTAATTCCTAGTTTGATGAATTGGTTATCAAGGTGAAGCATTTGTGGGGTAGATATTATGTAGTTTATGTAGAAGTGTTATAAAAATATTCATTTTATAAGATTGTTGCAATGATTAATTCCTTGGAGAGGGCTGTTTATTTTATTGATTAGATGGAGGAAATATGTCATCATTGAACTTCATAGTTATTAATGTTTAGCTCCTTTAAGTATGATTGTTGATTTAATGCTTAAAAGAAAGGAAGTTGGAAAACTACTTAATATTGTATGAATACCTTATAAAGCTTGATGATGTTTCATGTCCCTTGTATTATTTACGGGAATCATAAATATTTAATGAGAAATTGTAGTTCCCACTTCCCTTTTACACCTTTTATTATCGATCATGATATTGTAGACTATATGATGAACATTTTGATAGTTTTGATTTAGTATGGTGTTAGATGTTAGATCCTGGATTATTGTTGAATCTGATTATATATAATGCATGGTGATTATTAGAGAAACATATTTGGATGATGATATACTATTGACATGGATGTGTAATGGAAGTTATTCGACATGTGACTTTTGGAGATTACGAGTAAACCTAGAAAAGAGAAATTATTTGATGATGATATAATTGCTGAATAAATTTTCAAATGATATAGTTATTACTTTGATGTTGCTGATACATATTGTGAGTGATTTTGTTAAATTGCCTTGATGTTGTTGTGATTCACATACTTAGATGATTTTGTGATTATTTTATATATTCATTTTGGACATTCTGATATGGCCACGAGGCCGAAGGAGGTATTTGTATTTTGCAGGTTAAATATATCACAACAAAACATCGGGGATTGAGACCAACCAAAATGGAATTCTAGGTGAATTCAACACGGTCACCATGGCAACGTGTTTTGTGTGTGTTGTTTTGTTAGGGATTTCCATGGGGGAATCACCTTTAAATGTGACCATGGGTTTGTATATTTTATTAATGTGGTTACTTTTTATTATTGTTGTATGTGTTTTATTAGTGATGTGTTTCCTTTCTTTATTTAATTATGTTGTGGAAAATTAATGTGAGAAAACATATGGTTAAAAGATAAATAAATCAAATTGGGATATGGTAAAATAATTATAGAAGTTGTTGTCTTTGTAATACATTTGTAAGTGATGTGTAAGTTGTGTAAGAGCTTGTGTAAGTTTGATTTTGGAGTATGAAACACTCCACCTCCATGGAAATTCGAATTTTTCCTTGGGGGCTGTTTTTGGAGGCTTGTGGGATAAGTAAAATTTGTCCCATACCTTTCAATTTAATTTACCAACTATGCCTATGGTTGGAGGACTAATTTTAGACATTTTTAATGTATTTTATTAATCATGTTGCATTGTTTTGATTGCACTCTCTTACATTTTATTTAATTTTCAGTCCTTTGGGGTGTGGGCTTTTGGAGTGTGCAAGTAGATTTTCATATTTTGACCCACCTCTTTATTGTGCATTGGAGTTTGAATTTGACTTTAGTGTTGGAATTGAGGATGTGTGATGTGGCATCCTACATGGATCCACATCATCCCCTTCTCTTCTCTTTTCTATATAATGAAAACGCTTGGCTCGTTTTGGGGTTGAATCATTTTGTATGTAAGCTTGGGGCACATTTTTTCTTGTGCTTGGAGATCCTACCTTAGAGAAGCCAGGTGAAGTTTTTGCTTGGTTGTTGAACCTTTTTCATTATTTCTTGGGGGTGCATTTTCTTGTTGGAGCTCTTGTTTTTGGAGGAAGTTTTGGAGAAAGATTTGCATGCTTGTGAGTTGCTATTTTGGACTGTATTTTTGACATTCAAAGCTTGCTGTGTGGAGAAATTCATTCCATGGGGAGGTAGGAGTTTATTCCTTCTTTTATTATTTTCATTTCTTTCTTGTGTTGTTGTGAATGGTGAATGTTTTGCATGTTTTATGGGCATTTGGGTAGATTGCCATAGGAATGGTGTAGGAGAAGGCTATGGGAATCCATGTGGGGGCATAAGGGAATGCCATTGGCATAAAAAAATTTTGGAGGGAGTTTTGGGTTTGGGATCCACCATGGAGAAAAATATCTTGCATTTCTTACTCTTGGGAGGGCATAAGGGATAAAATTTTGGGGAGGGGTTGGGAGATATAAGGTTTATGGGGTATGATATGTTATATTGGTGGTATGATTATAGGACAATTAGGAGGCATTAGTAGCTTCCTCCATAGTCCTTACTCCTTTGGCTTGCAAGATCAAGCCTGATTTCTATTTTGAAATGATTTTAAATGTAGTTGTGAACTGCTGTTTTTGTGTTGAATTGTGATTTTTTAAAGGAAATGTGTATGTGAAAGAATGCTATGTGTGGGAGCCAGTTTGTTGCCATGGTTGAATTACACCTTCTATTGTATCTTGGTTGGGGCTCGGGGGCCAATGATGAAGGAAGGATTCTCCTTTCATTGGATATCTTGGTTGGGTGGAGAGCGTTGCCTTTCCCCTTCTTTTGTTGTGATCAAATTGGAAGAAAATGGAAGTTGCATGCTGCTATTTTTTGCGCAAGAGAAATGTATAGTTTGACAATCCCTTGTGGAAACCCATTCCTTTGTAATCCTTTCCCACATGATGTGGATGAAATTGTAATAGTTATGTTATGGAGAAATGATGTTGTAATTGATTATGAAGTTATATATTTGAAATGTGAAAGACACTTGCATTCTATTCTATACATTGAGAAAGAAAGAGAATTTTGTTATTTTTTCCAACATTGAAAGATGTAAGTTGTATAATTGAAGTCAATAGAGGATTACAAATTCATCTCTCATTGCATTGTTGTTATTGTATTGGAACATCAAACTGTGATGAAATTGGAGTATCAAATTGTGATTGGAATCCTTGTTGTTTGGAAAATGGAAAAAGAATAAACACTTAAGTCTACCATGGATTGAATTCAATGTTTCTTTGTATGGAAAAATGAGATAATTAAATATCTTGTTGAAAGGAAGAAATGACAATTAAATCCCTCAAGAAATTGACCTCTGCCTTAAATTTAAAATTGGCAATAATTCATTTAAAATGCACAGTTCGGACCTGCACTTGATAATCCATTGGAAAATGATATAATATAGCATGCTAAGACATCAAGGAACTCAATCCGACAAAGGAAACACTTAGGGAAACAATTAAAACATTGCAGAATTGAGCTCAATCTCTTCCTCAACCGTTTTCTATCTTTTGTTGAGAAATTCAATTTTGAATCAATTGAAAAAATAAACTTCTCTAAAATTATTTAAACCCTCCCTAGATCAATTATCCATGTCTTTTGGCATGTTAAGTTATGGAGGAGATCTAATTTAGTCAAATTGAAAAGTTGAAAATTGCCAGTTTGCCAATTAAAAGCTTAAAGATCATTTTTGAAAAATGTACCCTTTAAAACTTATCAAAAAGTACAATTTATGCTTCCTATGCAAAGAGGGCATCAAGAGATTTCCAAAAAGTCCTTGTTTTCCCAAAACCGAGCTTTCTAGCTCAACTTATGGAACTTTGAAGTTTTTGTGCCTTGGCGGGAAAATTTGGGAAAATTTTCCCTGGCAGGCCCGCAACCCAAAAATTTCCTGTTGAATTGCCTTAGAAAATATTTTGAAAATTTCAACTTGGGAAATTGTCATCTTTTCCTCTACTGACCCACATCCAATTAGAGGATGCCACGTGTCCTCCAGGGGCCGAGAGGCGGAGGCGTGGATTTTCTTCATCCTTAAACCTTTTGAAAGTTTTGGAAAATTTTCACTTTTACCTCCGCTGCCCGCACCAACCGTGAGGGCACCACGTGTCCCCTTGTGGCTATGGCGGGGGTGTGCATTTCCTTACGAAGTTAAATTTTTAATATTTTTGGGAAAAATTCCCATTTTGACCCCACCGGCCCGCGGCCAATGAAAGCGTGCCATGTGGCACTCTGGGGTGGCGGCGGGTAGGGTGGAAGACCCTTGACTTTTTTTTTTTTTTTTGGCCTTTGGGGAAAAATTATCAATTTTATCCCACGACCTACTTCTCTACCTTCCTCTCGGACTCTATCCCTTAGTAGGTGCAATGCACTGCGCACTTCTTTCTCCCTTTTTCCCCTTCATGACACAAAGTGCTAAATCCACCCACCGCCCTGCCCTTCCCTTCTCCCTTCTTCACTCGGTGCCAGGACTCGACACGTGTCCCCTAGGGAGCCGCAGGGTACGGAGTGTTTTGTACCTTTGAGCCATGCATTGGGAAAATTTCCCAATTCCGCCCCATGACCCGCCAACCCGCCCTAGACGCATTCCCCTCCTCTTGCCATGTGTCCCTCTAGGGAAAATTTGCCCTAGAAACTCCGCCCACTCATAACTTGAGTTCTGTAAGGAGTTAGAAGGACTTATTTATATCATTGGAAAGGTGAGAAAATTTCCTATCCATTGGGAATGGTTTAGGAAAATTTTGGGAGCGTTATGTAGGAGAAAAATCCAGTTTAAGCTCTAATCTTGTTTGAGAGCAGGCATGGGGGTAATATTACTCCTTGAACCTAACTAAAACATGTAACCCTAAAATTTGAACCTTGTAAACTTGTTATAAGTTAATAAATAAAACTTGTGTTTTGGTAAATAGGATTTGTTGGAACCTATTAGTGAAAACTGATTTCTTACTGACTTAGTTGTAGACACTTCAAATAAATAAAAAAACTATCCCATAATTTTCTAGCTAACCCTAGGTTGTTTCTTTGGTCTCAAGTGGTTGTTTAAATAGACACTACAGTTTGGTATCAGAGCATTGGCTCAAAATCTTGGACCATTGGGCACACTAGAAAACTTGAGACATGAAATGTAAACATAGCACACTCGTAAATCTAGAAAACAACCTTGTTGAAAATTGAAGAAGAAATAAGTATGAAGAAATATTACATTACTCTATTCATTTGAACTGCCATAATTAAAATCATAATAAAAATGACAAGTTGTTTGAGTTGTTGTGCTTGCTTAGTAACATTTTGTCTGCGAACACAGGGTAAATAAGAATGTTGTATTAAATTTATTTTTGGTGAACTCCTAGTATAATGGAAAAACTTGGTTCCCTTTTGAAAACATGTTGTTTTATAAGTCCTAAAACGTGATTTAATTGTATGATACACTAAGCCCTTTGTTGAGACCCTTACTTATGGGAGTTGTTAGAATGATGAGTTATATGATGTGATCCTTGTGGTTGGATAGTAGTGGTTGTGTTCTAGGTCGGGAAGAGCTAATTAGAAGTTGTTTAGAGCTTCCTTCCTTGAGTGGTTAAGAAAGAGGGTCTGGTTGTCAGTTTTCCATGTTGTTACTCGTATGAGAGGGTGGACACTAAGTTTGGGTGTTGTCTAGGACCCAATCCTGTGTATGTGTTCTTGGAACTAACCTCAAGGTAGAGTACCCCTATTGGCAGCCATGAAGGGCTGCAAAGTGAATGTGGTGTTTACTTTTGTGTTTTACATTCATAATCTTGTGTATTTTATCAAGGACCAACATCTTATTTTATGATTGGATTGAAGAAGCTCTAAGGATCTTTTATTTATTTATAATTTTTGCAAGAATTTTCAAACTTTGCAATGTGGCTACTTAGCCACTTTTATTGATTGCCAATATTTCTTGGACTTCATTTGATTGATGACTCGAGAGCTCATGATGTTGTTGGCTACTTGGCTAAATGTTACGTGGTTTCCTTCTTGCATGTTGTTGAGCTGGTTCTATGCTTCATGTATGGTGATAATTATCGTATGGGGGTACACCCTAGGTGTCTCGAATGTCCTTTTAGAAGCTTAAAATTCATGCCTTGGTTATGGATGCATGGAACCTTGAGTGTTTCTAAGGTCTTAGAGAGACCCTTTTTGTTGCTTAACCTTGCTAGAAAGAAAGTTTGATGTGTAGTGTGTTTTAGAGGGTAGTCTAACAACGGTAGTGGTGATTCTATTTCAATCTAGTAAGGGCTTGACACTCATTGGAGTAGAATTTTTTAATTATGGGCTTTAAATTTTGTTAGAATCAGATTTCCTTTGGTTGACAGATGAAATGCTACTTTGGAAAAGTGTTTGTTTTGATAGTGAATTTTCATCAATGGCATCTTAAATTGTATCTTAGGTTCTGGTTTCATCATAGAAAGTTTTGACTCGTGGAATGTATGCATCTTGGTAAATTTTGGATATATTTAAGCCTTTCAGGGAGTGTGTTTATTTAAGTGTACTTGTTTTTCTCTTGACTTATAAATAAGTTTACCCTTACCTTAAATTTCGTTTACTATGAATAACATTCTATGACCTATTAATCCTTGGGTTACTTGAAACACTTATGGATGCTTTGGGTCTTTTGGATCTTTCTCTTAGAAATGTTAGTTTGGTAAATTATTTGGTTGCCCCATTGCATTGGATGCCTTTTAGTGTGGATGTGGTTCCTTGAAGTAAAACCGTGTTCTCATCTGGTTGCTTGGCTGATGTTATCTTGTGGGGACATAAATATTGATTGGAAAACCTTCTTTGGTTATTAAGGGAGTAAAACATTATCATCCTAAACCACAAAAAATTGTTAAACCTTAATAGATTCGTAAAAGTAAGATTATACCTCTTTAATTATCCTTTCTTGAAAATTTCTTGTGAGACTGTGGAGACCCACTATGAATGTTTATTGATGCTTGAAATTATTTGGTGAATTTTTGAAATCTTGGTGTGATTCATTGTTTCCTAAGTTCTTACAAAAATTAATAATGTGTTTTCTATGTTGAATGTCTCTTGTTCCTTTAGAATCAAAATGTGGTGTGTTAATTTATATCTCCTTCCCATGAAAGTAATTTTATGATGTGTTTGAACCATCATTCTCATTAAAATTTTATTGATAAAATGACTCAACCAAAACATTATAAAACTATAATTAAGGAGATTTGACCTTGGAACTAACTGGAGCATAGAAAAGGGAAGTGATCCTTGTTATACCCTTGGTAGATTAATAGAAGAAATAAAAACCATGTAGAAGAATAGAAGGGAAATCTTGTCCATCCACCTTCCTTGCAAGTAAATGAAATGCTCTCTACCTATACAAAATGGCGAGACATCATGCCCACCTTAGTGGTGCTCCTTATAATGTAAACTGATGATGTCATAATTGAAGGAAGTTTGTAACTAAGGAAGTATGAAAGGAATTTTATTTTCAAGAAAAGCTATAACTTTTGACTTAATAAGTTGATTTATAAAATGGGTAAAATTTATGTGTATTGAGTGTAATACATAGTGGAACATGTATTTCATTTGTCTACCTCGAAATTGTGAAACACCCGATGGATAGTTCTATTTTAGTTGCTTATTACTCCTTGTCCATAGATGTATGTGCTGTTCTTGTGGGAGATTTGGGTCATCACACCCTTATCATCCTGTAGCTCGATGGATGCGAGTTGTGGTCCTTTTGGATTGAGACCTATTTTTTATTTGAGAAGCAACCTCCTTGTGTGTTATCTTGTCCTTGGAGACCTAAGTATTGTAATTTTAAGTCTTCTTTTTTCTTCATATTTTCTTGGGTCACCTTGTTATTGTATCCCTTTTTCCCATTAAGATGGAAAGTGCAAGATGATGTTATTCACCCTTGGATTTGATTGGACCCTGTGTTACTTTCTCTTCTCCCTAGCAACCTTGAATGGTCCTTGGTGTTTCTTGTGCTCTCTTTATGGTTATTCCGAGCTTGAGTAGGAAATAAGATAAATAGTCCCCATTGTGATATAAGGTATGGTACTTGTATTGTTATGTTAGTTGCTAAGGGAGATATAAATATATGTACATGTTTTCTTTGGCTAGATGGATGACTTCTCTAGTTTGGTTGTTTGGTGTTCTCGATTTGTAAAACAAAAGTGTAAAAAAATTAGACTATAGGAAAACCTTGTGGTCTTGACTTCGCTTGCATTACCATGAAAAGTTAATTGTGCCCTCTCAAGTTACAGAAGTGATTTCCTTGAATAGTTTCTTGATTGTAAATGTTCTACTGATTTAGGTGTCCTTGTTGATTAACCTCATCTTGTATGACCTCAAATTGTGGATGTTCGATGTAGACTTTTCCTCGTGTAAATTTGGTCATAGTTGATTTGTCTAGCCTTATCTAGGAAACGAACCTTGAAACCATGGCTTAATCATGTAGGAACCTTAACTTTTATTAATGTGGTAGGTGTATCAATGAGAAACTATGTGGTCATCTCGAGTTTATGTTAATTCTCCTTGTAATTCTCTTACTTGGTGGTTACTCTTAATAGTATTTTGGAACTATTCTCATCATATTGTTATGTGTTGTATCTTGTTTGATAGAATAAAGTTACTCCTTAGATTTAAATAATCATAGCCTTGAAAGTAGAAAGTTTATAACTCATCCCTTGCAATCTCCCTTATTCTTGTTAAATTACATTGGGCCAAACCGGAGTTTGGTAGATCCACACTTGTTTGAAGCAAGAAATCCCATAATGGGAGTGATCCTTTTTTTGTTGCAGTTATTCCTATCTCTCTTTCCTATGACTTCTAGGAGAAAGTCGAGTCTAAGGGAAGGGGATGTAGTGCCCACTTCCCTTTGGCACCTTTTATTACTGATCATGATACTGTAGACTATATGCCGAACATTTTAATAGTTTTTATTTAGTATGGTGTTAGATGTCATATCTTGGATTATTGTTGAATATGATTATATATAATGCATGGTGATTATTAGAGACACTCATATGTGGATGATGATATACTATTGACATGGATGTTTAATGGAAGTTATTCGGATAGGTGATTTTTGGAGATTATGAGTAAACCTAGAAAAGGGAAATTATTTGATGATGATATAATTGCTGAATAAATTTACAAATGATATAGTTGTTACTTTGATGTTGCTGATACATATTGTGAGTGATTTTGTTAAATTTCCTTAATGTTGTTGTGATTCACATACTTAGATGATTTTGTGATTATTTTATATATTCATTTTGGATGTTATGATATGGCCACGAGGCCGAAGGAGGTATTTGTATTTTGCAGGTTAAATATATCACAACAAAACATCGGGGGATCGGAGACCAACCAAAATGGAATTCTAAGTGAATTCAACACAGTCACCATGGCAATGTGTTTTGTGTGTGTTTTTTTGTTAAGGATTTCCATGGGGGACTCACCTTTAAATGTGACCATGGTTTTGTATATTTTATTAATGTGGTTACTTTTTATTATTGTTGTATGTGTTTTATTAGTGATGTGTTTCCTTTCTTTATTTAATTATGTTGTAGAAAATTAAGGTGAGAAAACATATGGTTAAAAGATAAATAAATCAAATTGAGATATGGGAAAATAATTATAGAATTTGTTTTCTTTGTAATAAATTTGTAAGTGATGTGTAAGTTGTGTAAGAGCTTGTGTAAGTTTGATTTTGGAGTATGAAACACTCCACCTCCATGGAAATTCGAATTTTTCCTTGGGGGATGTTTTTGGAGGCTTGTGGGACAAGTAAAACTTGTCCCATACCTGTAAATTTAATTTACTAGCTATGCCTATGGTTGGAGGACTAATTTTAGACATTTTTAATGTATTTTATTAATCATGTTGCATTGTTTTGATTGCACTCTCTTACATTTTATTTGATTTTCAGTCCATTGGGGTGTGGGATTTTCACCTCTTTATTGTGCATTGGATTTTGGAATTTGACTTTAGTGTTGGAATTGAGGATGTGTGATGTGGCATCCTACATGGATCCACATCATCCCATTCTCTTCTATTTTATATATAATGAAAATCGTAGGATTTTTTGGGGGTTGAAGCATTTTGTATGTAAGCTTGGGGTGCATTTTTTTCTTGTGTTTAGAGCTTGTACCTTGGAGTAGCTTGGGTGAAGTTTTTGCTTGGTTGTTGAACCTTTTGCATTCTTTCTTGGGGGTGCATTTTCTTGTTAGAGCTCTTGTTTTTGGAGGATTTTTGGAGAAATATTTGCGTGCTTGTGAGTTGTTGTTTTGGATTGTATTTTTGACATTCAAATATCGCTATGTGGAGAAAATCCTTCCATGGGGAGGTAGGAGTTTATTCCTTCTTTTATTACTGTCATTTCTTTCTTGTGTTATTGTGAATGGTGAATGTTTTGCATGTTTTATGGGTTATTTGGGTAGACTACCATAGGAATGGTGTAGGAGAAGGCTATGGGAAATCCATGTGAGGGGGCATAAGGGAATTCTATTAGCATCAAAAATTTTGTGGAGGGAGTTTTGGGTTTGGGATCCACCATGGAAAAGAAATAGCTTGCATTTCTTACTCTTGGGGGCATAAGGGATAAAATTTTGGGGGCATAAGGAGGGGTTGGGAGATATAAGGTTTATGGGGTATGATATGTTATATTGGTGGTATGATTATTGGTGGATGCCCAATTCCCAATTGGAAGGCATAAGTAGCTTCCCCATAGTCCTTGCTCCTTTGGCTTGTAAGATCAAGCCCAATTTTTATTTTGAAATTATTTTAAATGCAATTGTGAACTACTTTTTTGTGTTGAATTGTGTTTTTATAAAAGGAAATGTGTATGTGAAAGAATGTTGTGTGTCGAGCCATTTTGTTTTCATGGTTGAATTACACCTTCTATTGTATCTTGGTTGGGGATCGGGGCCAATGATGAAGGAAGGATTCTCTTTTCATTGGATGGATATCTTGGTTGGGTCGAGAGCGTTGCCTTTCCCTTCTTTTTGTGATCAAATTGGAAGAAAAGGAAGTTGCATGTTGCTATTTTTGTGCAAGAGAAACGTATAGTTTGACAATACCTTGTGAAACCCATTCCTTTGTAATCCTTTCCCACATGATGTGGATGAAATTGTAATAGTTATGTTATGGAGAAATGATGTTATAATTGATTATGAAGTTATATATTTGAAATGTGAAAGACACTTGCATTCATTTTCTATACATTGAGAAAGAAAGAGATTTCGTTATTTTTCCCAACATTGAAAGATGTAAGTTGTATAATTAAAGTCAATAGAGGATTGGAAATTCATCTCTCATTGCATTGTTGTTATTGTATTGGAACATCAAACTGTGATGAAATTGGAGTATCAAATTGTGATTGGAATCCTTGTTGTTTGGAAAATGGAAAAAGGATAAACACTTAAGTCTACCATGGATTGAATTCAATGTTTCTTTGTATGGTAAAATGAGATAATTAAATCTCTTGTTGAAAGGAAGAAATGGCAATTAAATCCCTAAAGAAATTGACCCTATTTGTAAATTTAAAACTCGATAATAATTCATTTAAAATGAATAGCTTTGGACCTGCACTTGATAATCCACTATAAAATTATATAATATAGCATGCTAAGACATCAAGGAACTAAATCGACAAAGGAAACACTTAGGGAAACAATTAAAACATTACGAGAATTGAGCTCAATCTCTTCCTCAACCGTTTTCTATCTTTTTGTTGAGCAATTCAATTTTGAATCAATTGAAAAAATAAACTTCTCTAAAACACTTTAAACCCTCCCTAGATCACTTATCCATGTATTTTGGCATGTTGAGTGATGGAGGAGATCTAATTTAGTCAAATTGAAAAGTTGAAAATTGCCAGTTTGCCAATTAAAAGCTTGCAAATCATTTTTGTAAAATTTACCCTTTAAAACTTATCAAAAAGTACAATTTATGATTCATGTGCAAAGAGGGCATTGAGAGATTTCTAAAAGTCCTTGTTTTCCCAAAACTAAGCTTTCTAGATCAAGTTATGGCACTTTGAAGTTTTTGTGCCTTGGCAGGAAAATTTGGGAAAATTTTCTCTGGCAGGCCCGCAACCCAAAAAAATTTCCTGTCGAATTACCTTAGAAAATATTTTAAAAATTTCAACTTGGGAAAATTTTCATCTTTTCCTCTCTGGCCCACAACTAATCGAGAGGTTCCACGTGTCCTCCAGGTGAGGCGAGGCATGGATTTTTCTTCACCCTTAAACCTTTTGAAAATTTTTGGAAAATTTTCACTTTTACCTCCGCTGCCCGCAACCAACCAGAGGGCGCCACGTGTCCCCTTGTGGCTATGGTGGGGGCACGCATTTCCTTTTGGAGTTAAATTTTTAAATTTTTTGGGAAAAATTCTCATTTTGACCCCACCAGCTGGCTATGAAAGTAAGTCACGTGGCACTCTGGGGTGGCGGCGGGTAGGGCGAAAGACCCTTGACTCTTTTTTTTTTTTTTTTTTGGCCTTTGGGGAAAAATTCTCAATTTTCTCCCATGGATTGCTTCTCTACCTTCCTCTTGGAATCTATGCCTTAGTAAGGGTGTGGACCCGCACACTTCTTTCTCCCTTTTTCCCCTTCATGGCGCAAAGTGCTAAATCCACTCACTGCCTCGCCCTTCCCTTCTCCCTTTTCCGCTCGGCGCTAGGACTTGACACGTGTACCCTAGGAAGGCTGCATGGGGCACAAAGTTTTTTGTGACTTTGAACCATGCATTGGGAAAATTTCCTAATGCCACCCTCGACCCACCAACTCGCCCTAGGCACATTCCCCCTCCTCTTGTCACGTGTCCCTCTAGGGAAAATTTACCCTAGAAACTCCGCCCACTCATAAATTGAGTTCTGTAAGGAGTTAGAAGGGCTTCTTTATATCACCGGAAAGGTGAGAAAATTTCTTATCCAAGTGAATTTTCAAAATTTTGAGTTTAAGTTAAGTGATCTTCTCTGCATAATGATTTATATTATGATCATTCTTTTGAACATACAAGTATACTTAAAATGTTAAAAGTCGAATTGAAATTGAGAAAATTTCTGATCATTGTAATGAATAACTACAATAGTATGTTACTTTTATAATTTAAAAGTCATTTTGTGTGTTTTTCGGAAACCTGCTTATGACATTTTTGTCCCTAGTGTGTCCTCAAGTTCAAAAGTGCGCTCTGCTCCCGATCGGCCGATTTCCCCAAGTTTGTCTTTTTCGGGCCCATCTGAACTTTTGTCCCAAATGTCCCAAGTCAAATGTGCAAGTTTGTTCCATTTTCTTTTTTAAACACCCAACCGCGACTTCACACTTTCATGTCCCAAATGTCCCAAGTTCAATTTGTGCAAGTTGTTCCATTTTCATACGAACACCCAACCGCACATACTTCACGCACTTCACATCCCCAAATGTCCCAAACTCTTCCGACTATTGTCACCTTTTCACCCGATCCGCCCGAAGTCACGTGTTTCACGCCCTTCGTGTCCCGCATGTCCCAAAAGGCATTTGTGCATCTTTTCCCCGCTTCGCCCGAATCGGCCGAGCCGCGTGTTTCGCGCATTCACGTCTCACATGTCCCAAATGAACCAAGTGCCATTCATGCTTATTTTTCCCGCTCTACCCGAATATCATGCTTATTCAAATTGGTAGGTATGTATTAAATGCGCATTCATTGTCTTTCTCTCTCCTAATCGGCTATATAATGAGCATACCCCCTTGCATTTTTCACACTTGCTTCCATGCTATCCTTTGCTCGAACCCTTGCAATCTAATTTCCTACGCGTGTATCCCTTCCCTCTGTAATTCCTTCCCGAGTCTAGTTTGTGTCTCTGTCCTCCGAATTACTATCAATATGAAGATCAAATTTCAGGACAGAACAAATCTCGCCACTAGAATCTGCCTGCTCAAATATTGGGACAAAAGAAGCTCGTCATCTTGATTTCGGTGATTTTTGGGCAAGGATGGCAGATGCAAACCCTACACCAATGGCGCAGATGATTCACGATAGCGGTTTGGCTTTCGCTGGAGGTTTCCCAATCTCGGTATAGTGTGCTGATACAATGCTTTCATGCGGAGCTCACTTCGACCCTGATTCGAGTGAATTAACCAATGTACACGGGGAACTCATCGCCAAGCTGGATGCTGCCACCATTAGCACTACTTTGAGGATCCCAGAAATGGATAATGCCATAGTTGTTTCCCGGGATCAAGCACAGGCCCTGTTCAATCAAGACAACGACAAATACAAGGCGCGGGTGGCGAAGTCATGGCTTAAAAACCCTAAGAAGGGAGCATCTCGCCTATCCAAGACTCTCTTCCGAGTAGATTTCAATGAAGAGTTGTCAGATTTCATAATCCTACTAGCTCGGGTTATGGGCTTACCTTCTACTAACGAGTTCCATTTCTGGATGTGCCCGCTCATCAGCATGGTGTGCGAGGGAACTCAAAATATCAACTGGTGGAAATCATCAGCATGAATTTGGCGGAGCAGCTATCCAATGTACAACAAACGAAGAAGTTCTACATGACTTCGTACCTGATGTATACTCTGCGGCATCAAGGCAATGGTTTGGTTTTTCTTACATTGATGCCCACAAGGATGATCCTGTATATGCCTACTCACGCCCAGCTTCACCCTAGAGACCAAAGAATCGCAATTTCAGAAGGGTAAATGATGCTTTCACCATGTACGTGGTCAGGCTGCTTGAGGGTGACACTGCTAGAAGGTTTTCAGATGAAGCCATGAACCTGATATCGCACTACGGTGCCTATTTTATTCAATTCAGAAAATTCTCCTATATCAAAGCTTGTTGCTATGAGAGCACCCTCTCGAGGCTTCCCATGTTCGCAATGATAAGATGGCTTTGATAGAGTATGCAGTGCAATTAGACAAATTACACAGAACCTGCAGAGACAAGAAGATTTCTGGTTTGCACTTTCCCATCTCTTTGGGAAATTACACTTGTAAAACAGCCCTGACGCACAGTAATATGTAAAAGAGCCCCGGTTCCTATCACCGTGCTCATTTCTTCAAGCCAAGAACTTGCTTCGACTTGAAGAAGTTCATTGAATGTAACATCAAGATAATCTATCATCATAGGCGTAGATACGTAAGACTATTGGGCTGACTGTGCGATGATTTTGAGGCTGTAAGGAGGCACACTATGGCAGGTTCTCTCTCGCACCGATCCAAGAACTCGGCTTGTACTCAAGTTCCCCGAAGGACTCCAGATGACAACTCTGATCTATACTCATATGAGTATGACAATGTGGTTAAGCACACTCCTCGAGGACTTGGATTGGAACAGAAAGAGAAAGATGATCTCGCCGAGATCCTAGCTCCAGCCTTAGTCGACTAAGGTCCGGTTTGACAGAAAGTTCGAGAGCTTAAAGGCACTCAGAGAATCCTCTTCTAAGGATGTTTCAACACCAAGGAGGGAAGCATCGACTCCCATATCAGACACACCTGTGCAAACCCCTCCTGCCTCATCAACGCAAGGACCTGCAGCTTCCACTCCTTCTTCATCCACTCAAGTGTACCAGAAGAAACTCAAAGAGGTTAAGAAGGAGCCTGTGGAAAAGATCCTCAAAGAAAGTAGGTAGAAGTGCCTTTGGGACCAGAGAACATCATTGTTCTCAGTGAAAGTGAAGAGAGTGAAGTGCCAGCCCCTGCAAATGCTCCTGAAGATCCAACGGATAAAGATAAGGAAGTCCAGAGCACTGAACTTCCAAGTGCTATTGATTCCTCTCGCAAAGCAATTGTCTCCAAGCCCCACTCACATCTCAACTTGAGACAACAAACAGGCAAACCTCGAGCCATGAGCTCTCTGTCTCTTGGTCCTCTTGCCCCTCCCGCCGCCTCTTCCTCTTTTGCATGGGTGCAACCTTTTGTTGATGGTAGAAGAGAGAAAAATCTTCCTCTCGGAGCTCAGTGGCCAAATTTTGTCAGTCAGCAGCCTTGTTGGGCACTACTCCTTCTCGTGCCAAGAAAGCCAAAATCACCTCCAGAATAGTGTCTGATGCTCAAGGTCAGCAATTCCTGGAGATTGCTAAGCCTACAGTGGACAAATCAGAGCAGGACTTGCAGGCATCTGACTTAGAACTCTCAAGAATTCCAATGGGAGAGTCTACTCCTGAAGGTGAGATCCACAACCTCCAGGAAACGGTCACAAGAGTCATTGGGAGGGTAGAGAAAGGGCAGCAAACTATTGAACAGTTGGAGGAACAAGCCCAGATTCTCACAAGTTTTATCAAATCTCTTTTGTCTAAGGACAAAGTTTTGGACCCTACCCCATTGACTACTCTTCCACCACCTGTAATTTTGAGCCAAGATGAAGTACAGAGTATCAAAGACATGCACAAGTATTCTGTCTATGGCAGAGCTATGGAGGCCATGGTGGAAGATATGCTTGTTGCAGGATTGAACTTCATCGATGAAGCTTTCAAACTCCACGGAAAGGTGAACAATTTGCAACAGAAGCTCTCCTCCACTATCGGGGTCATAGATAAAGAGCTCAAACTCGAGCAGCAGATAAGAGACCTCCGTCTCATGGGACAGATGATGAGAACATTTTATTGGCAAATAAGGTTTTTGATGATGCAAAGGATAATCACAAAGTCCTGGGTTTACAAAGCATGGAGTGGAAGATCAAAGTCTTGGAGGAGGCTTTGGGAGAGTCAAGAATAGCCGCGTAAAGGGGTGAGGCTTTCAAGACACTCGGTCAGATCTGCTTTCAAAGATATACACTGTCATCTTCAGATGAAACTTCTGTGTGCCTCTTTCCGCAAGAAATCAAAGCTCAATTCGAGCTTTTGTCAAAGATAATCTATTCAAGGAAAGCTCCATCTCCAAAGAGAAAATGAAGGAGATCTGCTCTCTTCAATCTGCCATCAAGAAGAAAATAAAGATTATCATACTCATGTCGAGTTTGATAAAGAAATGGAGAAGTGTCTCGATTTTGGGGTCACCTACACCAACACGCAGTCCCTCGTGGCAGAGACATAGCCGAGGCATCAAGAGATTCAGCAAAAATTTTGAAGTCAAGGGGTCCCTCCCAAAGTCATAACCACCTTCTTCTTCTCCTTATTCTTCTCTTCTTTTCTAATTCTTTTTCTCGATTCATCAGTAATAAGTCGAGGTATCATGCGATTGGCAATCCTTAACTAATCTTTAGTTAAAAGAAGTAGTTACAAAGAGTAACTGATTTGTAAGCTATATAATGGCCTCTCCACGCCATTTTGAAAGGAGGAAGAACTTGGTTTATTTTCTGAAAGTGTAAATAGATCATAAAGAAATCAATACATAAGGGCTTTCCATTCTTTGTCTATCTGATCTCTGTTATCCCTAAGCTTTCATTTAATTTTTGTGAAGATCATTTGTCTCTAGTTTGTTAGTCTCTAATTGCATACTCTCCAACTTTGCAAGCATGGTGATCTTGTATAACCAAGAAGGAACTTTGTGTCCTTGATTAATGAATCTGTAGAACTTTGTGTCTTTAAATTCCATCTTATTTATATGATACAAATGATCTTGTTTCAATTCACTCAGTAATCTTCGCATACATAAAGAATTACTCATATTATCTATAATTCTCGCATGTTGCCTTTCTGCTCATTCTCGTACTCTCATTCCTCAGTCCTTTTGTAATTGATGATCTTTATAGAAAACACTTTCGTAATATCCAAGTTCAACCAGAAAATCATGTTTTGTATATTTGTAAATAGGTTCGTTTCTGAATAAGGGAACCTCTCCCATTAAAGAGGAGGGACTTCTTGTCCCCTGACTGTTGCTCTTCGTAAAGTCCTATTTGACGACCAACAGTTTTTGGCGACTCCACTGGGGAAAATCATATTCCAGTTCTGTAATTTTTGATCATCTTTTGATCTGGCGACTCCGCGTTTTACTCGAGGGAGAAGGGCCCTCGTATCAAGATTCTCGCCAACTTTTGAGCAAAGCAGGGTTTTCCTTTCCTTCAACAAGAAATAGAAGACTCGCTCAACAAGCACTCCACCTGCTCAAGATAGAATTCCCACTACGGTGGTATTCCTTCAGAGCCACTAGTCCTAATCTTCGAGCTTTGATTCTTGCTGGTGTCATAGCAGCTTCCTCTCCAAGCCATTTTTCCAAGAATGGCGGTACCATTGCCCTGGGTCATCGTGTCGGGCCCTTGCCTTCCTCGCCTTTGCATGAGTTACCCAGAGGTAACCTAAGAACTTCCCTAAATTCAAAGGCGATGGCAAAGTGCATCCCGATGAACACATCGCAGCCTTCATAGTTGCATGTGGAGTTCTCGGGAGTCAACACGAAGACGCCTCCGTGAGACTGTTCGTTGAGACTTTACAAGATAATGCTTGCTGATTGGTTCTATCACCTTCCGGCTGGTACTATCACTAGCTGGGACACCATGAGAACTAGGTTTGAAAACCATTTCAAACCAGCAGAAGATGTGCATGCCTTGCTAGCCCAAATCTCTCAGATAAAGAAAGATTCACTAGAGCCCATGAGAGAATTTGTGGCCCGATTCAACAGGTTAATTAATAAAATTCCAGCAAATACTCGACCTGTTGATCAAATCCAAAAATGTTTCTTCCTAAATGCCCAATCGCCTGAAGTTAGTTATGCGCTGAGAAGGGCTAATCTCGCAACATTGGTGAAGATCAAACTCTTGCTATTAGTGTCGAGGATGATTTGATCATGTCAGGGAAGTTGAGGAGAGACCCTTCCAAATCTAAGTCTGCTGCTTCCTCCTCTTCCACCCTGGACCTAATACTGATCCATTAGTTCAAAAACTTGCGAATGATCTCATTGCTATAAAGAAACAATTGGCTCAAAGATGCTCCCTTATGCAGACGCTCCAAGGAGGAATTTTCAGCCCGTAAATCATTTTCCCTTCTTCTCAAACAAGATTAGCGCTCAAGGACCTCCCCGTTAAAGTTCCCGTCAATGCAACCTGTGAAGTTGAGGAACCAGATGATGATGAGGATAATGAAGCTTGCGAGGAGTTTGTGGAAGAAGTTGATGATGAAGCAGATGAACTTGAGGGATCTCGAGTTAATTTCTTCACCACTGAGGGCATTGATGATGGAGATGATTATGATGAAGTAGTAGCAGACATGAATAGTGAATCATTCACTGTCATGACTCGAGAGCAGACAAATCAGAGGGAGAAAGTGACGCAGCCCCCCAAGAAATCTAAGGAGCAGCCGACAACTATCCCCGTAATTGCAAAAAGAGGATCTCCTATCCCCACTTCATCTACACCAAAGGTGAGTCCTGTCAATCCTACTATTAAAGTTACTTCTTTTTCCCCTAAAGTTGATAAACCTAGGATCTCAAGTGATGATGGCCCGTCCACTTCTGGGTCTTTTGATATTATTGATCACCTGAAAAAGACTAAGGTTCAAATCTCAGAGGCTGAGTATTATCAAACCCATCCCAAAGCTTTTGCTAAAATGATTCAATTTGTTAATTCCCATTCTAAAACCACCTCTAAAGGCCTTTTACCCACTCCTTCTTCTGCACCACAGCCTAGTCTGGTAGCTGCTGTCACCTCACCTAATGACAAAATTAAACCATTTTATGTAACACTTCTTATAGCTGGCCATAGGCTCAATAATTGTCATAGACTCAGGAGCCTCGATAATGTGATGCCTGCTAAAGTAGCTCATGCCTTAGGCTTGACCTCACACGCACTTATGGATCTTGTTACTCTCATGGAGAGTAAGGAAGTGCCCCTGGTCGGAAGAATTAAAGATGCACAAGTGGCTTTTGCAGCTTTGCCTGAGAAGAGAGTTTTGGCTACCATCTTAGTAGCAGATATTCCTCCTTCATACGGATGTTGCTAAGTAGGAACTTCTGTAAGGATGTGGGTGGAGAAATTCAAATGGATTGGTCACATGCACTCGCATCATTAATGGACAAATGAAGAAGTTGATGCCTGAGAAGCAATCTGAGTATATTGTACAAAAACGGATGATCCTAAAGCACAAATACTCTATGAGGATATGGGTCATGGTAACTACATGATTATGTCCCCTGATGAAATCCAACTCCCCAAAGTGTCACCTAAAGATCCTAATGGTGTTTGGATTTTAGAGTTTGATGGAAGTTGTTCCTCACCTGTTCTCGAGCTGGTGTCCTACTCGGTGTCACCCAAGGAAGCCTTCATCCTTTTTCATTTAAGTTGCAGTTCAAAATACTAATAATACAAAGAGAGTATGAGGCTCTCATTCTTGGACTGCAAGTGGCCAAAGAACAAGGTGTAAAGAATCTTCTGGCTCGTGGTGATGCAGAATTGATTGTAAAGCAAGTTAGAAGCCTTTTCCAGGTAAAAAATGGAAGGTTGAAACATTACCGAATCAGGTTTGGGATTCCATTGAATTTCTTGATGCTTTCTCCATCGAAGCAATACCTAGGGAGAAGAACAACAGGGCTGATTCACTAGCAGTCTCAGGGTCACTACTGATTCCTCATCCTGACTTCTCTCAGGATAAGTTCACCATTGAGATGGTCCATCGGCCTAGTGTACCTGATAATACCAATAACTGGCAAGTTTTCAATGATGATCAACACTTGCTTTCTTTCCTTGAACTCAAGGGTAATTTCAAACACCTGTATTTTGAAGGAAGTGACAACCTGCCTCGTGAAAGTGTGCCCTTTGACAAAGCAGTCACCCAAGGAGAAGAAACGGATCAGGATGGATGCATCAATCTCAAAGGAAACAAGATTCCTAAAGGATTGGTGAGTTTGGAGGAACTATTTGATAAACATGACAGGTATGTGAAGTCTAGAGCTTCCACTGGACCTCAACAATCAGCTGAGTATGACAAGATTGATATTGGGAGTTCTACTGATCCTAAGCTCGTGAACATTGGAAAATGTTGCACAACAGATGAAAGGAAGAAAGCAATTGATCTTTTAAAGAGGTATAAGGATGTTCTTGCTTACTCTTATGAAGATTTGAAAGCTTTCAAACCAAAAGATATGCAACATTTTATTCCACTCAAGCCTGGAATTAAGCCTTTTAAGCAGAAACAGAGGCAATACAACCCCAAAATAGCTGACACCATCTTTCAGGAAATTCAGAAGTTGTTGAAGGCCAAAATCATTTTTCCCATTCACCATTCAACATGGATTGCAAATATTGTGCCTGTTAGGAAGAAAAATGGTGAGATCCGCATTCGTGTTGATTTCAGAATCTAATCAGCTTCCTTGAAAGATAATTATCCTTTGCCTATGATGGATCAGGTCTGCAAGCAAGAATAGATCTGAAATGTTATCTATGCTTGATGGATTCTCGGATATAATCGTAGAGGTCGATACACAGATCAACACAAAACAACTTTCACTACTCCTCGGGGTACCTTGCTTACAAGAGAATGCCTTTGGGCTCATTAATGCCGGTGCCACTTTTCGTAGAGCTATGGATCTGCTTTTGGAAGTTTGAAAGGGAAGTGTATTGTCATATACCTTGACGACTTGACAGTGTTTTCTAAAACAAGGGCGGATCATTTTGACCACCTGGAGACAGTTCTGCTAAGATGCAGAGAGCATGGGATTTCTTTGAATCCTAAAAAATCTGTCTTTTGTGTCACAGAGGGAAAATTATTAGGGCACATCATCTCCAAAGATGGTATTAAGATTGATCCTGAACGAGTACAAGCTATCCAGCAAATTCCTCTCCCAACCAGTAAAAAGGGCGTGCACTCTTTCTTTGGTAAGATCAATTTTTTAAGAAGGTTCATCCCTGATTTTGCAGAGTTAACTTTGAATATTTCTCAGATGATGAAAGGGAAACAAACGTTTGGTTGGTCTTCTGAAGGAAAGGAATCCTTTGAAGGTATCAAGAGAGCTATCGCTAAAACTCCTGTTTTAGCCTCGTCCCCGATTTCAACAAAGATTTTATTATCTATTGCTATGCCACAGATAATACCTTGGCTGCTGTTTTGACTCAAGAAGACTCTAATGAGCATGAACTCCCAATTGCGTTCATGAGCTATATTCTGAAAGATCATGAGTTAAAATACACCATGATGGAAAACATGCTTTTGCAAAGGGTCAAAGCCGTTAAGCAGTTTCGTTTTTACATCCTCAATTCTCATTCCATGGTGTTGGTTCCAGATACAACTGTTAAGTCAATTCTCACACAACAAGAATTTGGATCCAAGAGAGGGAACTGGGTTGCTAAGGTCCAAGAATATGACATTGACATCAAACCGACCAAGCTGGTTCGTGGAAAAGGTCTTTGTGAGCTCATTGCTGAAGGAGCTAAGCATGAATTACTGGAGAACAAAGTTGGCCTTCCTACCATTCTGTTCCTTAGCTCAGTTGATGAATGGTATGCTGACATCGCCCATTTTCTCACCTATGGGGAATGCCCCTCTCATTTAACTGCCAAAGAAAAGAGGACTGTTAAATTGAGGTCAGTGCAATATGTGTTGTGGGAAAACGCCTTGTTCAAACGTGGGTTAGATGGGAGATTTTTGAAATGTGTGGACAAGGAACAACAGAGAAAGTTGCTCTCAGCTTTTCATGATCAGGCATGTGGAGGGCACTATTCATCAATGGTCACTGCTCACAAGATACTTCGTGGAGGATATTACTGGCCTTCCTTGTTCAGAGATGCATCCAAGTGGGTTGATAAATGTGAGGCTTGTCAGACTTTCGTGGGAAGACCCAAATTGGCCTCTTTGCCTCTTAAGCCAGCCAGTAATTGAAGAACCTTTTCAACAATGGGGGTTTGGACTTCATTGGAACACTTAATCCTGCTTCTAGTGCTGGTCATACTCATGTACTAACTGCCACGGACTATTTCACCAAATGGGTGGAAGCTATTCCAGTTAAGAGTACTACTTCTGAAGTGGTATGCAACTTCATCAAAGAGAACATCTTGGTAAGGTATGGTGTACCTAACAAGATCAGAATGATAATGCTTCAATTTCTCTTCAACTGAGATAATGGATTTTTGCTATGGGTATGGCATTTCTTTGGCTCACTCCTCAGATTACTATCCTCAAGGAAATGGGCAAGCAGAATCCACTAATAAAAATTTGGTGACTATTATAAGGAAATTAGTCAATGAGTCTCAACGAAACTGGCACAAGAAGCTCTATGATGCTCTTTGGGCAGATAGATTACACCAAAGAGAGCTATTGGAATGTCCCCTTTTCAAGTGGTATATGGAGTAGAAGCTCAATCGCCAAGAATAAAGTGAGCCGCCACCTGCATCTAATGAAGGCTATCAAGATACTAGTTTCAAAGATGCTTGATAAGAGAATTATGTACCTTCACAAACTAATGAGGACAGATTGAGGTCATTGATAGGATATCTGTTCACCAAAGCAGAAGGTAAAGGTCCTGCTTTGATAAGAAAGCCAGTGTTCGAGATTTCCAAGTTGAGAGACACTGTGTTGTTATGGGATAAAAGGCATGAACCTCGTGGGCAGCCATGGCAAGTTTGATTCCCTTCGCTCTGACCTTTCAAGATCGACACTTTGCACGTAAGAATTCCTTTTATCTTGATTACATGGATGGTTCTCCTCTCCCACTTCCTTATAGTGGGCAGTACCTTAAGTTGTTCAAGTCTTAGGTGATTAGGGAGTCCTTTGTATATTCTGTACAACGTTTTTGTTTTTCTTTCCTTTTTTTTTTGTGTGTTGTCCTCTGTATTGGTTTGCTTTTTGACTCGTGGCCCAATGGATAAGGTACTGGTCTGCTTCCCCGAGTTTGTCTAAGTTCTTACCTTGTCTCATTCCTTGAATTTATGCCAAGTCATCCCTGTATGGAGCCAAATGTTGTCCACTCAAAATTCCCCGCTTCTTAAGAAAGTGAATTTTCAAAATTTTGAGTTTAAGTGTCTTCTCTGTTGTACTAAAAATGTTAAAAGTCGTGAAATTGAGAAAATCTACGTTTTTGGGTCATTTTGTGTGTTTTTCGGCCTTGTTGACATTTTTTTCCCGCGTGTCCCAAGTTCAAAAGTGCGCTCTCTCGATCGGCCGATTTCCCGAAGTTTGTCTTTTTCGCCCGCTGACTTTTGTCCCAAATGTCCCAAGTCAATTGTGTTTGTTCCATTTTCACTAAAACACCCGAACCACGTACTTCACACTTTCATGTCCCAAATGTCCCAAGTCAATTTGTGCAAGTTGTTCCATTTTCGGCCGATTCACCCGAACCGCGTACTTTCGCGCTTTCTTTCACGTCCCAAATGTCCCAAACTCTTCCGACCCATCATTCACCTTTTTCGCCGATCCGCCGAGTCGCGTGTTTCGCGCGCTTTTGTCCCGCATGTCCCAAAAGGCATTTGTGCATCTTTTCCCCGCTTCGCCCGAATCGGCCGAGCCGCGTGTTTCACGCATTCACATCTCACATGTCCCAAATGAACCAAGTGCCATTCATGCTTATTTTTCCCGCTCTACCCGAATATCATGCTTATTCAAATTGGTAGGTATGTATTAAATGCGCATTCATTGTCTTTCTCTCTCCTAATCGGCTATATAATGAGCATACCCCCTATGCATTTTTCACACTGCTTCCATGCTATCCTTTGCTCAACCCTCGCAATCTAAAACCTCGCGCGTGTATCCCTTCCTCTCGTAATTCCTTCCCGAGTCTAGCTTGCGGCTCTGTCCTCCGAGTTACTATCAATATGAAGATCAAATTTCAGGGACAGAACAAATCTCGCCACTAGAATCTGCCGTTCCCAATATTGGGGACAGTGAAGCTCGTCATCTTGATTTCGGTGATTTTTGGGCAAGGATGGCAGATGCAAACCCTACACCAATGGCGCAGATGATTCACGACAGCGGTTTGGCTTTTGCTGGAGGTTTCCCAATCTCGGTGCAATGTGCTGATACAGTGCTTTCATGCGGAGCTCACTTCGACCCTGATTCGAGTGAATTAACCAATGTACACGGGGAACTCATCGCCAAGCTGGATGCTCGCCACCATTAGCACTGCACTGAGGATTCCAGAAATGGATAATGCCATAGTTGTTTCCCGGGATCAAGCACAGGCCCTGTTCAATCAAGACAACGACAAATACAAGGCGCGGTGGCGAAGTCATGGCTTAAAAACCCTAAGAAGGGAGCGTCTCGTCTATCCAAGACTCTCTTCCGAGCAGATTTCAATGAAGAGTTGTCAGATTTCATAATCCTACTGGCTCGGGTTATGGGCTTACCTTCTACTAACGAGTTCCATTTCTGGATGTGCCCGCTCATCAGCATGGTGTGCGAGGGAACTCAAAATATCAACTGGGTGGAAATCATCAGCATGAATTTGGCGAGCAGCTGTCCAATGTACAGCAAACGAAGAAGTTCTACATGACTTCGTACCTGATGTATACTCCGCGCATCAAGGCAATGGTTTGGTTTTTCTTACATCGATGCCCACAAGATGATCCTCGTATATGCCTACCGCCCAGCTTCACCCTAGAGACCAAAGCAATCACAATTTCGAAGGGTAAATGATGCTTTCACCATGTACGTGGTCAGCCGCTTGAGGGGTGACACTCATGCTAGAAGGTTTTCTCGATGAAGCCATGAACTCCGATATCGCACTACGGTGCCTATTTTATTCAATTCAAAAATTCTCCTATATCAAAGCTTCACTGCTATGAGAGCACCCTCTCGAGGCTTCCCATGTTCTGCAATGATAAGATGGCTTTGATAGAAGTATGCAGTGCAGCTAGACAAATTACACGTAACCCGCAGAGACAAGAAGATTTCTGGTTTGCACTTTCCCATCTCTTTGGGAAATTACACTTGTAAAACAACCCCTGACGCACAGTAACATGAAAGAGCCCTGTTCCTATCACTGCTCATTTCTTCAAGCCAAGAACTTGCTTCACTTGAAGAAGTTCATCAAAGTAACATCAAGATAATCTATCATCATAGGGTAGATACAGAAGACTATCAATGACTGTGCAGATGATTTTGAGGCTGAAGGAGGCACTATGGCAGGTTCTCTCTCAGACCGATCCAAGAACTCGCTTGCACTCAAGTTCCCGAAGGACTCCAGGATGACAACTCTGATCTATACTCATATGAGTATGACAATGTGGTTAAGCACACTCCCTTGGAGGACTTGGATTGGAACAGGAAAGAGAAAGATGATCTGGCCGAGATCCTAGCTCCAGTCTTAGTCAGGACTAAGGTCTGGTTTGACAGGAAAGTTCGAGAGCTCAGAAGGCACTCAGGAGAATCCTCTTCTAAGGATGTTTCAACACCAAGGAGGGAAGCATCGACTCCCATATCAGACACACCTGTGCAAACCCCTCCTGCCTCATCAACGCAAGGACCTGCAGCTTCCACTCCTTCTTCATCCACTCAAGTGTACCAGAAGAAACTCAAAGAGGTTAAGAAGGAGCCTGTGGAAAAAGATCCTCAAAGAAAGCAGGTAGAGTATGCCTTTTGGGACCAGAGAACATCATTGTTCTCAGTGAAAGTGAAGAGAGTGAAGTGCCAGCCCCTGCAAATGCTCCTGAAGATCCAACAGATAAAGATAAGGAAGTCCAGAGCACTGAACTTCCAAGTGCTATTGATTCTCTCGCAGCAATTGTCTCCAGCGCCCCACTCACATCTCAACTTGAGACAACAACACAGTGCAAACCTCGAGCGCCATGAGCTCTCTGTCTCTTGGTCCTCTTGCCCCTCCCCGCTGCTTCCTCTTCCTCTTTTTTGCATGGGTCCAACCTTTTGTTGACAGTAGGAAGAGGAAATCTTCCTCTCGGAGCTCAGGGCCAAATTTTGATGATGTGGTAGCCTTGTTGGGCACTACTCCTTCTCATGCCAAGAAAGCCAAAATCACCTCCAGAATAGTGTCTGATGCTCAAGGTCAGCAATTCCTGGAGATTGCTAAGCCTACAAAGGGACAAATCGAGCAGACTTGCAGCATCCGACTTAGAACTCTCAAGAATTCCAATGGGAGAGTCTACTCCTCGAAGGTGAGATCCACAACCTCCAGAAACACGGTCACAAGAGTCATCGGGGGGTAGAGAAAGGGCAGCAAACTATTGAACAGCTGGAGGAACAAGCCCAGCATTCTCACAGGTTTCATCAAATCTCTTTGTCTAAGGACAAAGTTTTGACCCTACCCCATCGACTACTCTTCCACCACCTGTAATTTTGAGCCAAGATGAAGTACAGAGTATCAAAGATATGCACAAGTATTCTGTCTATGGCAGAGCTATGGGAGGCCATGGTGGAAGATATGCTTGTCAGGATTGAACTTCATCGATGAAGCTTTCAAACTCCACTTAAAGGTGAACAATTTGCAACATGTGTCTCCTCCACTATCGGGGTCATAGATAAAGAGCTCAAACTCGAGAGCAACCAGATAGTAGACCTCCGTCTCATGGGACAGACATGATGAGAACATTTTATTGGCGAATAAGGTTTTTGATGATGCAAAGGATAATCACAAAGTCCTGGGTTTACAAAGCAGTGGAGTGGAAGATCAAAGTCTTGGAGGAGGCTTTGGGAGAGCCAAGAATAAATGGCAGTAAGGTGAGGCTTTCAAGACACTGTCAGATCTACTTTCAAAGATATACATTGTCATCTTCAGATGAAACTTCTGTGTGCCTCTTTCCTCAAAGAAATCAAAGCTCAATTCAGAGCTTTTGTCAAAGATAATCTATTCAAGGAAAGCTCCATCTCCAAAGAGAAAATGAAGGAGATCTGCTCTCTTCAATCTGCCATCAAGAAGCAAATAAAGATTATCATACTCATGTCGAGTTTTGATAAAGAAATGGAGAAGTGCTCGGATTTTGGGGTCGGGCCTACAGCCAACACGTCACCCTCGTGGCGTAGACATAGCCGAGGCATCAAGAGATTCAGTAGCAATGAATTTTGAAGTCAAGGGGTCCCTCCCATTCATAACCACCTTGTCTTCTTCTCCTTTTTCTTCTCTTCTTTTCTAATTCTTTTTCTCGATTCATCAGTAATAAGTCGAGGTATCATGATTGGCAATCCTTAACTAATCTTTAGTTAAAAGAAGTAGTTACAAAGAGTAACTGATTTGTAAGCTATATAATGGCCTCTCCACGCCATTTTGAAAGGAGGAAGAACTGGGTTTATTTTCTCGAAAGTGTAAATAGATCATAAAGAAATCAATACGTATGGGCTTTCCATTCTTTGTCTATCTCGATCTCTCGTTATCCCTAAGCTTTCATTTAATTTTTGAAGATCATTTGTCTCTAGTTTGTTAGTCTTGCTTGATTGCATACTCTCCAACTTTGCAAGCATGGTGATCTTGTATAACCAAGAAGGAACTTTGTGTCCTTCAGATTTGAATTCCATCTTATTTATATGTAAAAATCTTTGTGTCTTAACTTTGCATGTTTCTTTAAATTCCATCTTATTTATATGATACAAATGATCTTGTTTCAATTCACTCAGTAATTTCGCATACATAAAGAATTACTCATATCTATAATTCGCATGTTTCCTTTCGCTCATTCTCATACTCTTCTCATTCCTCACCCTTTTGTAATTGATGATCTTTATAGAAAAACACTTTCGTAATATCCAAGTTCAACCGTAAAATCATGTTATGAACCTACAAGATTGAGGTCTAGACAAATTGAGTTATAAATGGATCAACTCTAAATGAGACATGGTTAGTTAACCTATACCTAATGATGATACTATGTTATATAAGTTCTAAAGGAGTAACAAAGAAAGATGGTAACTTGTGGAATTACTATAACCATATATCGAGAAATGGATATCATGTAACGATACATTATAACCTATCGTAAAGATGAACTTATTTACTTACCTTTCATGGATAACTAAAAGTGTAAACGAAGTGTAGGTACTATGTCCCATCGTTCCTTTCGATAGTATCCTACTCGTACAACTTAAGAGGAAGGGTAGTGAGGACATAATGAAAAATTCATTATGTGGTTACTATCTTTCCCATAGGGATCCTAAGATGAGACTCATAAGATCATTTCGATTAGTAGGGTGAATCATAGACTCTACTTATTCAAAATGAAACTTAATTTCTTAAACAACATAATGAAATCTAGATGACTAGAGATGGTTGTGTGGTGATGGAAGAAAAGTTTTGTTGGCTTGTGTGCGATCACAAAATTAATCTTACAAAGCAATGCTTGCATCTTGGCCGAGTAGTGTAACTAGTTGATTACATTATTTTTCACCATTCCCCTAACTTGTTGTGTCAGATACTAGATACAATACAACTTGTATGTTTCTAGGTAGTGTTATCCAAAATTCACCCCGGGGTAATTTTGATAACATGCATTAGAATACTCAAGTCCCGGCAAATAGATTGACTCAAGGCAAAAATCATGTTTCGGGTCCCCTCGGCTTTTTCTAACTCTCATGTCCAAGAAGAAAACCCAAAGAAGTTTCAAAAATGTGAAAAATTGCAAAAACCAAGCCAAGCCGGAAAAATGGAGAAAATCGGAGAAGTCCTAGTCCAGGGCGGTCCTTGGGACCGGTTGGGACATCGGGCGTGAATCGGCCAAAAGGCTGCTAGGTGGTCCGCGCAGCAAAGGGACATCCGAGCCGTGGGGATGTGAAAGGGTGAACCAAGTGAAGGTAAAAACAAATCGACTAATCTAGCATGCGAGAACATGATGGGACATCTGGGCCGTGAGGATGCGAAGGACGCCTTGAAATATCCTGAATCGGCCGGCGCGAGGGAACTTTATGCAGGACACTTGGGACAAAGGGACGTGCGGGATGCAGAAAGCTAGAAGAGCCGAGAGCCAATGAAAGCGTGCCACGTGTCTTCGCCTCAAAGAGGGACAGGGAAGCCCGAATCGGGTGGATCGGAGAAATTTGTCCTAGACGGTTTGGGACATCCAGGCCAAAAATATGCGAGGATGTGAAGACCCAAAAAGCTGCCAACGAATCGAGAATGTGAGGCGTGTCACGGGGAGGCGCAATAAAAATTTCGACATCCGTTTTTAGGCCCAAAAGAGAAAAGGGCGAGGTTTGAAGGGTCGGCCCGAGCCAATAGACACAAGACACGTGTCCTAAGAAAGGGGAGTGCAGAGCTCAGGGGAACATTGAATTTTTTTTGTGAAAGTTCTTCGGCCAAAAAAATAAAAAAGCAAAGGTCTTCCCCACGCCCATGTCAACCAATCAATGCATGCCACGTGTCCCAGGTGGCGGGGCATGGGGGGAAAATGGAAAATTTTCCAAAAGTTTAAAAGATCAAAATTTTCAAAGGAAAGCCCGCGAAAAGGTGGAGGAGAGAGAATTGCTCAGTAAACCAACACCTGACACGTGGCATCCAACCGGCGGAGCGCGGAAATTTTTCAAAATTTTTCCAAAATGCAAAAAGGTCAAAATTTAAATTTTTTTGCCCGACATCCGTTTTTGGGCCATTTTTGCCCTAAAACTTCAGACCTTCATATCTTTTGATCCAGAGCTCAGATTTGCATGTTCTTCATATCATTGGAAAGCTTATGAAATTCTCTACAAGATTTCATGGTCAATTTTGAATTTTGGTTCACTTTCAAGAGATAAAATTCAGAAACGGCTCTGGTATGTGTCCATGGCCAGAAATGACATTTCAACGACTAAATTTAATGCAGAATGGGTCGCACTCTCCTCCAATTTGGTCAAAAATGACAGGGTATGGGTTTGTAAGGTCCTCCATGCTGATTTAATGCATTTGTAGTCAATGAGGAATGGGCTCCCACGTTTTGTACGTTTTCTCTCTCCTAGGCTCAACCCATGCAATGTAAAAAGCCGATTTGGCTCATTTCTTCGAGGGGGAACACTTTTGGCATAGCAAAAACTTCTTCTTTCACCTCCAAAGAAGTGATTTTGGGCAAGAATCAAACCTCTTCAAAGAATATAATAGGTTTTCTATCTCTCGAGGTTGTAATGCAAAGGTGGTTTTGACATTGGAAATGATAATGCAAGCTTTGTGAATGGGTTTCACCCTTTGTTTGTATTATTTGCTTCATATTAGATCCTAAATTATATCTTATCACTTGTGTATGTTTTATGTTGAAATCTTTGGTTTGTGTCTATTTTCATGACAAAAATGTTTCACCACTCCTTTTGGTGCATCACCATCTTTAGTTAGTTTCAATTTTTGCATTTCTATCCTGTCTCCTTGCATTTAGAGTAGGATTAGGATCTCGAACCTCTCGTAGTTGTGAAAATATAGATCTAAATCGAGGAGTTTGAGGAACCACCTCTAATCTAGATATTCCTCTCTCATTTTCACAAGTACCACACTTGGAGAGAGGTTTCCATGTTGTGCAATCATACTTTGGATGCTAGCGATCCGCCTAGAAATATGATCAACATCCAGGGGTGCTGTGATTTTGCACTAACAGTTTTGGCATGCCCGGTGGGACCCTAGAAGTCTCATTTTATTACAGCAAAAGTTGATATGAATCTGCTGCAATTTTCTTGCTTGAAAAGAGCTATTATTTGCATATCTGGCGACTCCAAGGGGAAGAATCAACTGGTTTTAGCAGTGCAGGCCTGAAAACTCATGAGAAGAGTCACCACAAGGTCAAGAGTTGGAGAAGAAGAAGTGCTATTTGAATACCTGTAATTATCTCCAAGAAGAAGGCAAAGAGGAAGAAGGATTCAAAGGTCTCCATCTCCACCAAACAGAACTCTCTCAACTCCTCCACCTGGTAGGCCTTTCATTTAGTCAACAAGGGTTTTAAGACCAATTAGAATGGCACAAAACAACCCCTATGTCAACTTCACAGGCAGCAGCCCACTTGCCCTCAATGCACAACATCCAATTCCTATTGCAGCCTTGAAGAACATTCCCTACTTCTCTAGAGAAAATCGACTACCCCAGGTGATCATGTTAAAGATATTGCTAACCTTTGTGTAATTCATGAAATCAATGAGATGCAAGTGGCTGTCAAGTTACTGGCATCTTCATTCAAGGGTAAAGCATTGCAATGGTTTAGGAGCCTTGGAGCTGGTTCTATCACAAATTGGAATCAACTGTGTATAGCACTTCATGAGCAATTTGGAGAAAAGGGAGACAACTTGTCTCTTTTGGAGCAGCTGACAACCATCAAGAGAGCTCCCAATGAGTAGCTGACCAATTTCAACTTCAGATTTCAAAAGACTTGGGAGAGAATTCCAGTGGCGGTCAAGCCAACAGCAGAAGGTGCTTTTCTCTACTATCTCAAAGCTCTAAATTTTGATATTTCTATGTTGATTCAGTCCATGGGAGGCATAACTATCCCTATGGCTTATAGCATTGCCATTAGGACTGAAAATTGTTTGATCCAAGCTGGCAAACTTGCCCCTAGACCTCCCATGCCATTGTTTCCAAGCTTAGAGAGTCCAAACACCAATCAAGCACCTAATTTGGCTCCTTCTCCCACTACTAGAAATCGAGTTCAAACGAAGCTTCCACTTCATCTCCAAGTTCCCCAAATGAGCTTCAAGAAGTCATGAAGCAATTGCAAAACCTAGGCAACGAGTGGTTACTCTCAAAAGGCAAGCAGGCCCAAGGTTTTAGACCTTCTTATCAGCCCCAAGCTCAGCCTAATAGGCAGCCATACTAACCACAAAGGCCACCTAATCTAGTTGCAAATATGAATCAAACAAGGCCTCCTGCCAATAGACCATTTCAGCCCTATAATCCAAATGCCATATCTACCTCTAAGGCATTGGTGCCAACACAAAACAACATTTCTCAGGAGTATGACTGGTGTTTTCCATGCAATGAGCCTCATAACCAATCCATGTGCTTCAATGGTGCTTTGAATCAAGCACTAATGGTGACAACTACTGGTGTGGAGGGTGAGGGCAGTCAAGGAAACAACCAACAACAAGAAACATTCCAACAACAATCAACCCCAAATGACACCACATTAGTAAATTGGCAAGCAGAGGATTTTTGTGGCATGAACCAGGCAATTTCTCAAGGTGTTACAGCTAACACAAGGTCAAAAAGGAGGAATTTGGGTGAAGAACAACCATTAGCCCCAACCAATCCACAACCTTCCATGGTTCCACAAATGGTTGGCAAACAAAGTCCAATTTCAAATGCACAAGGGCAGCCAAGGACAGCCCCTAGGCCAACTCAAATACCAGTTGTTGTTGCCCACATGCAAGGAGTGAATGTGTAAACCAAGGGACAACAAAGAGATCCTTCATCACCATTCAATATCATTGATCAGATGAAGAAGACAAACGTCAATATATCAATGTGGGAATCCCTATCTATCCCAGGCCAAAGAGATCTGCTGCAAGCTGCCATGAAGGACTGGCCAACTTTGAATTAGCAAGTTCAGATGCAAGACAAAGTGCTTACAAATGCTGCCCAGCCTGAGGGAAATCATGGAGGACAACAAGGTAAAATGTTGAAGCCCCCTCCTTTCTATGTTTCATTGATCATTGGAAATCAGCTAGTGCACAATTGCATGATAGACTCCGGGGCAAGTAGCTCAGTAATGCCTAAACAAATAGCTGATCAGCTAGGGCTCCAGTATGAAACAATATCCAAAGGGGTAGTGTAGCTAGATGGGACAGCAATAGCAACAATTGGAGTGATTAGAAACTTGAGTCTTACCTTGCATGCATGTCGAAATGTTGTTGTTTTACAAGATGTATCAATCATAGACCTTCCACCACTCTTTGCCCTATGCTTGTCAAGGGACTTCACAGCCAAGATTGGGGATATTTGTCTACTGATTGGTCACACATGCTGTTCAGAATGAGGTATGGAACTAAGGCTACAATCAGGTCAGAACCTATTGCAAACTTCCATATTGAGCCTTACACTCCAAGTCAGATTAATGCCAATTGCTCAACATTTGATCAAGAAGATCACCCAAGCACTGATGAAGCTGACACTAAGGTTGGAAGCATCTCGGATCTAACTCTTGATGAATGGGCAAACAAGATACATGCATTTGATCCTTATCAAGAAGTGGAAGAATCTGAGCTAGGGGTCCATTTCATACGCGAAGAAGACCAGCCTATTCCTAGCATCACCAAGCCAAACCAAAAAGATGACAATGAGGTATGGCAGCTGTTTTTTGATGGATCAAGGAGTAGACAAGGTGCAGGAGGTGGAGCTATACTTGTTTCACCTCAAGGAATAAATTACTATTCAGCTTTTAGATTTTAGTTTGCATGCTCCAATAACACTGCTGAATATGAAGCCTTAGTGCAAGGGATGCATTGGGCAATCAAGAGAGGAATAAAGAACTTGCAAGTCTTTGGTGACAATGAATTGATTGTAAATCAGGTCAAGGGACAACATGCTACCAAAAATGATCTTCTCAAGTGCTACAAGAACAGGGTGTGGGACCTCATGGAAGATTTTGAGGGTTTTGGCATCAAATCCATTCCTAGGAAAGAGAATCAAGCTGCTGACAGGCTTGCAGCAATAGGGGCAGCCTTTGACATTGTGGAAAGCATTCAACAAGACAAGGTATAGCCAAACATCCACATGATTGTGAGGCCTTCAAAGATTGCCGGAAAAAATGTCGGTTGGCAAGTGTTTGAAAATGACCAGCAAATCATCCATTTCTTGCAAGAAGTCATGTGTTCTCACCAAGAATCAAGAAAATTGGAACATCAATATGGTGACCAAGTGGTACAGCTGAGAACTAACAAGCTTCCCAAGGGACTTATCACTTTGGAGTCCATTTTTAACCCCAATGATCAGTTTAGAAAGGAGAAAGCAAACATTCAAGTCAAGAGAGAGGATTCAGTATCCATCTTGGTAGAAGAGAACAAACCATTGCAAATTGGAAGGATGACAACTGAACAAGAAAGGTATGAGTTCATACAACTGTGTCAAGAGTTCCCTGACATGTTTGTTTAGAGCTATGAAGACTTGAAAGGTTTCAATCCAAACTTAGCTCAACATACCATCGAATTGGATCCAAATACTAAGCCTGTCAGGTAAAAACAAAGACCAGTCAATCCACACATGGAGCCTCTCATGAGGAAAGAATTGGACAAGCTGATTGAGTCAAGGATCATATTCCCAATCAAGTATTCTAGTTGGGTTTCCAACTTAGTTCTAGTAAGAAAGAAGAGTGGAGAGATCAGATTGTGTGTTGACTTCAGAGACTTAAATAGAGCCTCTCTCAAGGACCATTACCCACTCCCTTCCATGGAGCAAATCTTGCAAGTTGTGGATGGCTCCGAGAGGTTTTCACTACTTGATGGCTACTCAGGCTACAATCAGATTATGGTGAAGGAAGAAGACCAGTTCAAGACAGCCTTCACAACCAAATGGGAACTTTTGCATACAGAAAATGCCATTTGGGCTGTCCAACACTTAGTGCTACCTTCCGAGGGCAATGGACATGGATTCAAAGGTTTGATTAACAACGTGGTGCTGATTTACCTTGATGATATCACTATTTTTTCCAAAATGCATTAGACCACCTCTCTCATTTGAGGCAAGTCTTCATGAGGTGCGGGAGATTTGGAGTTTCTTTGAATCCTAAGAAGTGCATCTTTCTTGCACATGAAGGAAAGATCTCCTTGGACATATTGTCTCTAAAGAAGGATTAGTAATTGATCCAGAGAGGGTTGAAGCCATAAGAGCACTACCATTGCCAAGCCACAAGAAAGCCCTTGAGTTTCTTGGGAAGGATAAACTTTATTCGGAGGTTTCTCCCATTTTGCAGCCCTTGTCAAGCCCATCACCAAAATGTTAAAGAAGAGCATGGATTTCAAGTGGACATCGAAGGCAAGGGGATTTTGAAGCAATCAAAGAAGCAATCTCTCAAGCGCCAACTCTCATCAACCCGAACTTCTCCAAGGATTTCATCCTTTATGCATTTGGAGGTAATGACACTATTTCGCCATTTTGGTACAACAGAACAAGGATAATGATGAGAAGCCAATTTCCTTCTTCACCAGAGCCTAGATGACTATGAGGTGAGGTAATCTTTTATTGAGAAGCATGTGTTGGTAGTAATTAGAAGCTTGAAGAAATTCGGGCATTTAATCTCAAAAACAAGGTCCATTCTTTGGTCTCACACGCTAGGGTTAAAGAATTCCTCCTCAACAAGGATTTGAATGAGAAAAGGGTAGGTTGGATCACCCGTGTCATGGAGTATGACATTGAGATCAAGATCACCAAGCTGGTAAGAGGGAACAAATTGTGTGAGAAGCTAGTTTTGGGAAAGCAAAAGAAGTATGCAATAAAGAAGAGGCTGTTTTGACAATCCAGGGACAGCTATGAACCAAGTGGTAATCAAGAAGAAGACAATGCTTTCCCCACTCCTTGCTGGACCCAAGGTATTATACACTTCCTAGGCACAGGCCTATGCCCTCCGGAGATGAACAAGACCCAAAGGAGACACTTCAGATTGCAGGCTGTCCCGTATGCCATTGTTGATGGAGTTTTGTTCAAGAAAGATGTGAATGGAGTGCTGCTGAGATGCATTAGCACAAATAAGATTCAAAGGGTGTTGGAAGAGTTCCATGGTGGACCAGCTGGTGGTCATTTTACACCAAGAGTGACAACTCTAAAAATCATGAAGGCTGGTTATTATTGGCCTAAGATCTTCAGTGATTGCTATGCATGGATCAAGAGGTGTAAGAATTGTGCATTCTTCATAGGAAAAGAGAGACTTGCTGCCCTTCCATTACATCCAATCTTAGTTGACCAGCCATTCATGTAATGGGGTTTGGACTTCATTGGAGTCATTAATCCCAATTCAAGCCAGGGGCACAAATGGATTTTGACAGCCACGAACTACTTCACTAGATGGACAGAAGCAATAGCACTCAAAGAGGCAAATGAGTCTAGCATCTTAGACTTTTATGAGGGGATAACAACCAGATTTGGTGTACCTGCTACAATAATCTCTGATAATGCATTGGCATTCATTGGATCTAAGGTGACCAAGTGGGCTGTTAAGAACGGGATCTACCTAAGCACTTCATCAAACTATTACCCTCAAGGTAATGGCCAGGCCGAGTCTACAAACAAGAACTTGTTGAGGATCATTAGGAGGACTCTTGACGAGAATCAGAGGTCTTGGCATACCAAACTGAAATCAGCCTTATGGGCTGATAGGATAACTCCCAAGAGATCCACAGGTAACTCTCCATTCAGGCTTGTCTATGGAAGAGAAGCAATCTTGCCCATGTCACTTGAGTTGCCAACATTGGAACTCATGAAGCAGCTGGAGTTGCTAGAGTTTGAGCCCATGGAGGTGAGGTATGCGAGTTGATGGAGCTGCGAGATCAAAATCGAGGCATCCCAAGCAATGGAAAAGGATCAAGCTTTGATCAAAAAGACCTTTGATAGGAAGGCCAAGGATAGATATTTTCAGGTCGGAGATCTAGTGTTGAAATGGGATGTAGATAGAGAAAAACCGGGAAGGCATTCAAAATTTGATGCCATTTGGAGTGGCCCATACATGGTCACGAAGTGCAAGAACATCAATGCTTTCCAATTGGCCCCATTGGATGGTGAAGAACTGCAGATTCCAGTAAATGGAATCTATCTCAAGCGTTGCTTCTAGAGGGAAATTCACTACCTTGTAAATATTAGATTAGATTTTCATTCCTCCAAGTGCTTGTGCACATTGTTTTGCTATAGGTTAGTTTTGTTATCCCTAAGTGCTTTGGCATAGCTTACTATCCATGGAGATGTTTTGTTCTCATTGCTTCCATCAAGTGATATTCCATCTTCTTCCTTACACATTCTAAGTCAGTTGGGGTTCTAAACAGAATATTTTATGACTCCATGCCCAATGGACTGCTTCAGGCAACTGGTATCTTCTACCTAGTAGGTAGGTGACCCCGCTGAGTCGCCAAAATTGTTATCCAAAATTCACCCCCAGGGTAATTTTGATAACATGCATTAGAATACTCAAGTCTCAGGAAAATAGATTGACTCAAGGTAAAAAATCATGTTTCTAGGGTCCCCTTGTCTTTTTCTAACTCTCCTGTCCAAGAAGAAAACCCAGCAAGTTTCAAAAAATGTGAAAAAATTACAAAAAACCAAGCCAAGCCGGAAAAATGGAGAAAATTGGCTAAGTCCTAGTCCAGGCGGTCCTTGGGACAGTTGGGACATCGGGGCACGAATCGGCCGAAAGGCCACCAGGTGGTCCACGCAGCAAAGGGACATGGGGATGCGTGGGGACACGTGGGATGCGAAAGGGCAACCTAGCCAAGGTAAAAACAAATCGACTAAGCTGCTTTATGTAGAAAAGCAGTGCTAGGACATCTGGGCCGTGAGGACGCGAAGGACGTGAACCACCCGGATCAGCCAGCACAGGGAAATTTCATCTGGGATAGTTGGGACAAAGGGACGCGTGGACGTGGAAAGCCGAAGAGCCGAGAGCCAATGAAAGCGTGCCACGTGTCTTCGCCTCAAAATGGGACAGGGAAGCCCGAATCGGGTGGATCGGAGAAATTTGTCCCAGACGGTTTGGGACATCCTGGCCAAAAATACGTGAGGGACACGAAGACATGGAAAAGCTGCTAACGAATTAGAATGTGACGCGTGTCACGGGGAGGCGATAAAAATTTCGGCATCCATTTTTGGGCCCAAAAGAGGAGAGGGTGAGGTTTGAAGGGTCGGCCGAGCCAATAGACACAAGACACGTGTCCTAAGGAAGGGGAGTGTGGAGCTTAGGGGAACTTTGAAGTTTTTTTGCAAAAGTTCTTGACTAAAAAACTAAAAAAGCAAAGGTCTGCCCCGTGCCCCTGTCAACCAATCAATGCATGCCACGTGTCCCAGGTGGTGGGGCGCGGGGGGAAAATGGAAAATTTTCCAAAAGTTAAAAAGATCAAAATTTTCAAAGGAAAGCCCACATAAAGGTGGAGGAGAGAGAATTGCTCAGTGAACCAGCACCTGACACGTGGCATCCGACCGGCGGAGCGCGGAAAATTTTCAAATTTTTTCCAAAATGTAAAAAGGTCAAAATTTAAATTTTTTGCCCGACATCCGTTTTTTGGGCCGTTTTGCCCTAAAACTTCAGACCTTCATATCTTTTGATCCAGAGCTCAGATTTGCATGTTCTTCATATCATTGGAAAGATTATGAAATTATCTACAGGATTTCATGGTCAATTTTGAATTTTGGTTCAGTTTCAAGAGAGAAAATTTAGAAACGGTTCTGGTACGTGTCCATGGCTAGAAATGACATTTCAGCGACTAAATTTAATGCAGAATGGGTCACACTCTCCTCCAATTTGGTCAAAAATGATAGGGTATGGGTTTGTAAGGTCCTCCATGCTAATTTAATGCATTTTCAGTCAATGAGGAATGGGCTCCCACATTTTGTACATTTTCTCTCTCTTGGGCTCGACCCATGCAATGTAAAAGCCAGATTTGGCTCATTTCTTCGAGGGGGAACACTTTTGGCATAGCAAAAACTTCTTCTTTCACCTCCAACAAGTGATTGTGGCAAGAATCAAACCTCTTCAAAGATTGTAATAGGTTTTCTACCTCTCTGAGGTTGTAATATAGCGGTTTTGACATTGGAAATGATAATGCAAGCTTTGTGAATGGGTTTCAGTCCTTTGTTTGTATTATTTGCTTCATTTCAGATCCTAAATTATATCTTATCAGCCTGTGTATGTTTTATGTTGCAATATTTGGTTTGTGTCTATTTGCATGACAAAAATGTTTCACCACTCCTTTTGGTGCATCACCATCTTTAGTTAGTTTCAATTTTTGCATTTCTATCCCTGTCTCCTTGCAATTTAGAGTAGGATTAGGATCTGAACCTCTGTAGTTGTGCAAATATAGATCTAAATCAGAGGAGTTTGAGGAACCAACCTCTAATCTAGAGATTCCTCTCTTAGTTTCACAAGTCCCACACTTGGAGAGAGGTTTCCATGTTGTGCAATCATACTGGATGCTAGCGATCTGCCTAGAAATCTGATCAACATCCAGGTGCTTTGTGATTTTGCACTAACGGTAGAAAATAAGGAGTTACACATAGTTCTCATGACTCCGTAAAGGTTTAACCAAAACTATACTAGTTATACACACTCGTTTAGAGAGGTTAAAGAGAGATTAGGAATATCTAGTTGACCTTTACACCTGCACATGGTTACCAATTGTTATTAGATGGATTGAAAACATTTAATTATGTTGGAATCAATTCTTTGTAAGATGAAATCATAGAATGAATTAATTGTACTTAAGGGTTTTTTTTTGTAACACCTATTAAAACAACCTACTTGAGACCCAAGAACAACCTAGGATTAGTTAGGAAAATTATGGAATAATTTTTTTGTTTAAAAGAATCTACAACCAAGTTACAAGACAATAGTTGTCACTGACAGGTTCCGAAACAATTATAATATGCTAGATTATTCTTTTATTTTATTAATAATTATTAGAGGTCATAAGGTAAAAAATTTAGGGTTAGAATTTTCAATTAGGTTCGAGGGAATTTCCACACCATACCCAATCTCTAACGAGCTTAAGGTTTCAACTTGATTTTCCCACACTTAACATATTAAAAATTTACCTATATTACTCCCATTGGATAGGAAATTTCCTCACCTTTCCACTAATATAAAGAAGTCCTCCTAACTCCTCATATTTTTCAAGTTATGGGTTGGCGGGCATTGGGGTGGAAATTTTCCCCAAGAATGGGCCTGCGGGCCTCGGGGTGAAAATTTTCCCAAAGGGTGGGTTGGCAAGCTACGGGGATAATTTTGGAAAAAAAAATCACGCGTGGGGTAAAAAAACCAAATTTTTTCCTGCTCCCGCTGGTCCGCTTGATCCACAAGGAACACGTGACGCTTCACAAGTTAGTGCAGGGAGAACGAGGTAGCGGGGGGACAATTTGAAAATTCTCCTACGTGGGGTGAAAGTCATCTTTACACTCATGCTCCTGCAAGTCCGTAAAGGACATGTGGTGTCTCCTAGGCCAATGTGCGAAGGTAGGGTGGTGGGGAGAAAATTGACTTAACGCCCGAAGGGCTAAGAGTGTAAAAAAAGACCAGTGCCTCCACCGACACCTTGCGATGCCACGTAGCTGACCCATGATTGGTTGCAGTGTGACGAAAAGTGGGGAAAATTGGAAAATTTTTTGAGATGCAAAATAAAAAAAAAGGGACCCATTCCTCCACTGATGCCTCGTGATGCCACGTGGCATCACTTGATTGTTGTGGGCCGATGGGAAAAATTTGGAAAATTTTCCCAAAATTTTCCGAAAGTGCTAAGTTAAATAAAAGGGATCCGCCCCTTCATTGACACCTCATGGTGCCACGTGGTAGCCTCTGATTGGCTATGGGGTGGTGGGGAAAATTTAGAAAATTTTCCCAAAATTTTTCCTAAGTTCTTAAGGGAAAAATTTGGGCTGTGGGCCTGCTTGGGAAAATTTTCCCAAAATTTTAACACTAAGTGAAGAAAACTTCAGAAGGCCATAAATTTTGATAGAGAGCTCAGTTTTGGGAAAATGAGGACTTTATGGAAATCTCTCGATGTCCTCTTTGCACAGAGATCATTAATTTTATATTTTTATAAATTTTAAGGGGTAAATTTTAAGAAAACGGCCTGCTTGTCCTTTACAGTACCAACTGGTAATTTTTAACTTGTTAGATCTATTCAATTTGATCTTCTTCCTCTCTCAACATGTCAAATAGACATGGAGGATTGTTCCTAAATGGATTTAATGAAGGATTCAAGGTTCAATTTGTCTGATTGATTTGCAATTTGAGCATTTCCGTTTCTTGACAGAAAATGACTGCAAAATGGTTTGAGCCTGATTTTGCTAAGTTTTGAGATATTTCCTTAAGTGTTTTTGTCTATTTGAACTCGTTTAGGGCCTACTACTTCAATTCAATAATTTAATTCATTATTTTATTATTACAGAGTTCGAACTATGCATTTTTGGTTTAGATAATTGCCAGTTTGAAATTATAAATAACAGGATCAAATTTTGATGGGTCTATTTGCCATTTCTTCTTCCAAGTATTTAGAATATGTTCCAATTCCAATCTAGAACATTTTAGTTAATTCAAAACAAACCATTCAAGACCAAAATGCAATACTAATTTCCAATTTTTCACATTTTAAGAGAAAAAATTCGTATTTTTTTCTCACATGCATTTCTTCCTTTCAAAGAAAGATTTCAATATATTGATATGATCAGGTTCAATTCAAAATGCAATTTGAGAAAATCATTACATTAATTTATTGATTCCAAAAGACAACTTACTACTTCCTTCTTTCATTTCTTCCAAAATCATTTATTGTATATAGGGAAGACAATACATTTTCTTTTCACGTGTTCCACTTCACCACTTTTCAAATAGAGATTTCATAAAGAATTCAAAACACATATTTCTAATGGAATAACATCATATGGACAAGAAAAAACATTTTCATTAATTCATAAGAACTCTTACAACTTCCTTTCCATTTGAATTCAAAATACAATGTACAAAACAATATCATTCTTTCACATTCTTTCCAAAATAGAATACAGAGTATAAATCTTTTACATTTCACATTTCACTTGCAAATCAGTACAACATCTTTCCATTACAAACATTTACAAGTTCATCCAATTCAAGTGGGAAGGGTTATAATGAGATTTCATTTCATAAGGGACTATCAAACTATCTTTTCTCAGCTCCAGAACAGCAACATGCATTCTTCTCATTCATCCAATTTGATCACAACAAGAGTAGGGGAAAGGCAATGCTCTCCACCTAACCAAGACATCTAATGAAGAGGAGAAGCCATCCTTCTTCATTGGCCCCTGAGCCCCAACCACAATGCAATAAGAAATGTATTTCAACTCATGGCAACAATAGGATTCCACATCACAATGCAATCTTTCAACATGCACATTTCAAATTAAAAACACAGTCCAAAACAAAACAGCTAGTTTTACAACCACATGAAAGACATCACACAAAACTCAGGCTTCATCATGCAAGCCAAAGGAGAAAGAACTATGGGGGATGCTTCTTATGCCTCCCAAACGGGGAAATGGGTATCACCACCTGAGTTACAAACCGTAAAAAAATTATCATTCAAATCCCTAACATACCCTTATGCCTCCCCCAAGTACCCCTTATTCCTCACATTTCCTTATTCCTCCCCAACCTCTTATGGCACCCCATAATGAGTAAAGAAATGCAAGTTATTTATTTTTACAAGGTGGAACCCAAAACCCAATTCCCTCCACACTTATACCTCCCTAAAACACTTATGCCTCCCTCAAGAGTACCCCATAGTCTTCTCCTACACCATCCCTAAGCCATCTACCCAACAACCCACAACAATAACAAACATACCAGCATTTACATATTCATAAAAGGGAAAGAAGAGTATTTCTCTTACCTCTCCATGATGGAGTTCTTCCTAGTTCAAAATAGTAAGCTCCTTCTAATGCAAGAAATCCAAAATCAACCCCACACAAGCATGCAACAATCATACAAAGGCTTATCCAAGCAAGAGCTCCCAACACAGCAAGAAAATTCACTCAAAGTAAAGTTGCCCAAAAGTGAAGCAACCCAAAACAATGAAAAAAATTCAAATTTTATAGAAGAGGGAAGAGAAGAGGATGAGGTGGATCCATGTAGGATACCACATCACACATCCTCAACCCCAAACAAAAATTCAAATTCATTCTCCAATGCATAATAAATAGGTGGGTGAATAATATGATAGTTTACTTATGCACTCAAACCCAACCCACACCCCAAAGGACTAAAATTAAATCATGTAAGAAAAGTGCAATTAAAACCTACAATTTTTCTTCCCAAAATGCATTATAAAAGTCTAATTTTAACTCCCCAACCATATGCAAGGTTGGTATGTAAATTTAAGAGGTGTGGGAAAAGTTTAACTTGTCCCAAAAGTCTCCAAAATCAACCTCTAAGGATAAATTCGAATTTCCAAGAAGGTGGAGTGTTTCAAACTCAAAATTTAACTTACACATCACTTACAAAGTGACTTACACATTCTTACAACACTTTAAAACATGGCCAACAACTCTATTTTGTGGTCCACTTACCCCTGTCATTATTTATTTAATGGTGTGTAAATATTGTGAGTAATCATATTTTTAGTTAATTAATTATAATATGTCATTAGAAAATTAAAAAAAAGGGACCAAAAATAAAAGAAATACATAAAATACCTTGGTCACATTTAAAGGTGATCCCCCATGGGAATCCCTAACACACACAAACGTGCACAAACAAATACTAGTTTCCATAGTGACCTTGTTGAATTCATCTAGAATTCCAATGTGGTTGGTCTCCAATCCCCGATGTTTGTTGTGATCTTTTAAACTATGCAAAACACAATACCTCCTTCGGCCTCATGGCCATATCAGAACATCCAAAATAATATAAATATAATTAAAATTCCAAAATCATCCAGATATATGAATCAAAACAACATCAAAACAATCTAACAATATCATCATCAATTTTAATCCAATTTTTATTTTCTAGGTCTAATCAAAATATCCAATTATTACAAGTCCGAATCAACATCCATCATATAACCATGTCCAACAGTATAACATCATCAACATATCAAGTGTCTCTAATAATCATCATGCATCATATAAGAATCAAAGTCAACAATAATCCATGATCAAATATCTAACATCATACTAAATCAAAACTATAATAATGTCCATAATATAGTTAATAATGTCATGATCAGTATCAAAAGGTGTTAAAGGAAAGTGGGCACTACATCTTCGACTCTCGAGGGTTTCGGGAGGTGTGACAATCTTACAAGATAATAACAATATCAATAGTAATGTGATTTTGGCTTCCCATAATCATATAGTCATTAAATTTCATGCCTCGAAATATTGATTCTTTCCAATATTTATGCTCTCAACACTTTATTGCTTTGGTAAGAAAATTATGGGATGAGTTAAAATACTTTAGAAGTAGATTTGAGGATTATAATTGGTTGGTCATGGGTGATTTCAACACCCCTTTAAACCTTGGGGAAAAATATGGTGGTAATTCTTATTTTTCAGGTTGGTATGGGGACTTTCTCTGAGTTTGTTTCTTCTCTCAACCTCATGGATATTGAGTTACATGGAAACCAATTCACATGATATAACAAAATAATTGGTGAGAGTTTTATCCAGTCGATTAGACAGAGCTCTCATCTCTACTAACTGGATTCTGAATCATAATTTTCACCTCTCTTCGTTACCCAAGATTGGCTCAAATCATAACCTTATTGCACTTAATATTTTCAATTGGTCCAAGCCATCACATAGCTCTTTCAAATTTGAAAAAATGTGGATGGATCATGAAGACATTAATGATAGGATTAAAGAATGGTGGCATTGGGATGGAGAAGGAACAATGCAATTCAGGTTGGTTCATAAATTAAAAATGTAAAGCAATAAGTTAGAACTTGGAACAAAGAGGTTTTCAACAATATTTTTAAATAAAAGAAATAATTGAAACATCATATTGAAGAACTATAGTTGAAAATATCCACAAAAGGTATGAATAATGAGGATTAACAGATTAAAAATAAATTACTTTATGATTTTCATAACATCAATAATAGAGAAAAAATGTTGGTTTCTCAAACATGCACCCGCGTCTCAGATCTTATAAGAGGGCTGAGGTGTTTGAGACCACAATGGAACCACCCCCAAGTTGTGGGACCTTGCATGCTTAGGATGGATCTCTGGAGAAGGCTGGTTCCTCTACCTACCTCTAATGCTACTGCTACTCCTAATGCTAAAAGAAAATCCTAGACTAAACATGCCAAGGGACTAGGGATAGAAGGATGTGCAAAAAGGGGAAATCCTAAGCTAAGAAAAGTGATAGTGCTTTGAAAGGAAAGGGTCGATCTCGACCATGAGCGGCGATTGAAACAGAGAGCGGGCACGGTAGAAGAGGGTAGACGACGTGCACCATAGATTGACATGCGGGCTCTGGATTCTAGTGTGCACAACACATGAACAAGGGGAATGCAAGCATAGGAGTACACACAACATGCCAGAAAATGCAAACAAAGAGGTGAGATGTAATGAAAATGAGAGAGGGAAGACAAGAGTTCCACAAAACATGATTTTATTATCAAGGGACACACAGATCATTTACATTCATGACGAAGTGAGAATACATTATAGAGACCATTCCAAGGTCCGAGACCTATGGGGAATCAGCCACCATTTTGGCATGGTGTCATTACAAGAAATGAGAGATCTTTTTACAAAGCGAACTATGCTATTTATAGAAGTAGGAGAGAAGAGAAAGAGAAAAGGAGTGAAACTCATATTCAAATCTTCAACCACCAACAACCAAGTGATGAATTCCTAAACATCTACCTCAAGAGGTTGTTAGATGCACTTCCCCATGTCTATTTGGCATGTGGAATAAGGAAGAAGGAAAGATCTAATGAAATATGGTAGTTGAGGTTGATTAGATGTGCATTGATGAGATGAGAGACATTTCCCTATTTTCTACCCACTAAATCCTACCTAAATTTGAATTTGAATAGTCCAATGTGTAGCTTGTGTCAGCGTTCTCTGACAAGTCTAGGTGTGTTCGATCTCGAGCTCTAGCAAAAGATATGGTTGTCGAAGATGTCGAGTTGTTAGCTCACGTAAAACACGTGAGGTGCTCGGTTAGCTGAAATGATGGCTAACTATTCATTTGTTTTGTCTTTTCTGCCATGTGTCATACACTTGGTTGGTTTTCTAGATTCGGTGCCCGTTTGCCGGCATGCTTTGAATGGTTACGTGTGGCACACTCAAGTATGAAGAAGCTTATATGGCATAGTGGGATCGCACATAAGAAGGCACGAGGTGCGGGAATGAGAAGCAAGCACATTAAAGGAAAAAAGAGGGGAGGCGTGCGTGGGAGGAAGGCATACTTAAAAAGGAAAGTATGGAAACAAGATGCGAGCATTCAACTAAAGGAATGTGCATGGAGGAAGAAATAAAAGAGGGGTGCGTAAAGGAAATGATTCTATATAAGCGTGTAGGAGGAATGCAAGGGACTTAGCTGATTAGAAGGTAAGTCTGAAGAGGTGCGCGCAAGGAGTGCACGACGGGATAGGAGAGAAAGCAGGAACACAAGAGAAAGACACACAAGGGAAAATGGAAGGAAATGGAAGAATGAAAAGGAAACAGGAAGGCATGCAAGGGTGTGTAGAGGAACTGTAATTGTGCCTAGTTGTCAAAAGAACAATCTTGAGTGTGCACAACCTGAAATGTGAAACACTAGAGTTAAGATGAGAATATAAGTTATCTAAATAACTAGGAGAGTTATTTGGATAATAGTTTTGGTGACTTTTGGGGGCCATCTACCTACTAGATGAAGAGACTAGTAGCCTTAGAATTCCATTGGGCATGGATTTAGGCACTTAATTTTGAAGATCTGATCTACAACTTTGAAGAACATTCCTAAAGTCACTTGAAGTTCTATTTGAACTCTGGATTGAACTGATAATCTCATATGAATATATTCTAAATTGGATTGATGAGATTGAAAGCTATGCACTAACCGTTGGAACTGCCTCTGCCAAAATTGGATTGTCATCCTAGGAAGCAATAAAAGGGGTGCATGGGTGTGACAACAAAGGAAAAGGTGCCAGAGGGGACACACCCAAAATAGAATCACAACACTATGTACAAAAGATGAAAATCATACATGTCCCAAATGGAACATACAGAGTGTGCGTGAGCACTTGTGTTACTGAAAGAAAACCTAAAATAACCTAAACTAACCAGAGGCAAGGGAACTCAAGTAAAACTTACAACAGACAGAGAGAAGTAACTTCCCTTCCTCACAAATTGTGACCATGTAGTTGATTTGGCACTAAACATGGTTAGAAATGAGAGTGAAAAACCACCTTGCAGATGGTGTTTCACCCTCCTCAAAGTATCAACAAACATAACATATACCTCCTGGAGTTGTTCTGTACTTGGATCTAGGAGGCGCTGCTGCTGACCTTTGGTGCTTTGAAGCTCTACCTCATGCTCTGAAATGAGCATGACTGGTGGCAACTCTGTTTGTGGCTCTAGGGTAGCCAGATATTTGATTGGGCATGGTCTGATCCTTGTGGTTTTCCCATTAATTTAAAGATCAATCCCATAGATGGGATTCTCTTACAAAATTTCCTCCTGAAGGGGAGCGCTTGTAGGTTGGGGCGCACAAAGCTAGGGCACACATGGTTATTCCTCTACAAGAATCTTGGTATCCTCCATAAATATGCCCTTTGGAGCTAACTGATTCTCCTCTAGAATAGGCGCCCATATGATTTCCTCTTCCCAGTCAGAGTTGCATGAGTCACACCATTCTTCAACTATCCTACGGTGGTTGAACATGATGCTTTGTTGGTTGGGAGAGGCGCATTGGATGGGGATTTTCATTTTTGGTACAAATAGATAGAGGGGAATTGGAAGAATATGGAAGGATGGATGTAGAAGGGATGAAATGCACACACGCAAGAGGAGCAGAGCAGGCACACACGGAAGGAGAGATGGTGGAAAAGTGAAGGTGAGATGGAGGGGGAATTCTCAATGGGGACAACGTGCGAAAGCTAGGGACAAGCGCGGTGGGATGAGATGATGTAAGTTGGCGTGGAGGGTAGGAGGGATATAAGATGGTAGTGTAAGGTTGCCTTATTGTGACATGTGTCACCCGTTATATTTTTTAGCCTCCATTTTTTTTGCCCACTCTATAATCTGGGAAACATCTCAGTGATGAAGTACAACTTGTGCTAAGTGCTAAACCATCCTGGTACAGGGCCGAACCATGGACAAGGGACCTTATAGCCAAATTCAGATGCCTTTATAGAGCACTTGAATTTGAGCTACATCATGTCCATCTCCATCTTTTACACTTGCCTCTCAAAATCAACTTCAGCCAAGGAGTTTCCACCATCATCTGCATAAACCTATTCTTCATAAACATTTTGGTTAGAAAAAGTGGGTTGTATGCATTTTCGGGATAATGGGGCTTATAAAACTGATTTGGAGGAGGATTTTGAAACTGTGGTGATGGAGGGAAATAGTTTTGCTACTATAAATGAGAATTCCATGGCGGTAAAGAATTCATGATTGCACAACTTCAAAAGAGGAAGGTGGAATGATGGAAAAAGGAGAAATGAATGGAGGAATGAGGGAGACCGTAGTCTCGCACATGAGATAATGTGTGCATTGGATCGGTGGAGCTGCCATATATTTTGAAAAATGCCTCCAAAGGATGGATCTCAGCAATAACATATCAAACTTGCTGAGATAAAGATGTAAATATCTTCACTCTTGTCCCACTAGGCATGCTAGAAATTGTTGGCTACTCAAACATGCACCTGTGTCTTAGATCTTGAAGAGGGTCTAGGTGTTTGAGACCACAATGGAACCGCCCCCAATTTGTGGGACCTTGTGCACTTGGGATGGATCTCTAGAGAAGGCCGGTTCCTCTACCTACCTCTAATGCTACTGCTACTCCTAATGCTGAAATAAAATCCTAGACTAAACATGCCAAGGGACCATGGATAGAAGGATGTGCAGAAAGGGTAAATCCTAAGCTAAGGAAGGTGATATTTCCCAAAGGAAAGGGTCGATCTCTCTCCACGAGCAGTGAAAGAAATAGAGCGGGCATGGTAGAAGAGGGTGGAAACGTGCACCATAGATCAAACACGGTCTTGGCCTTTCAATGCACAAAATACATGAACATGGGGAATGCAAGCACAAGAGTACGCACAACATGCCAAAAATGTAAACAAAGAGGTGAGATGTAATGAAAATGAGAGAGGGAAGAAAAGAGTTCCACAAAACATGATTTTATTATTGAAGGGATGCAAAATCATTTACATTCATGACAGGAGGCAAGAATACATTGTAGAGACCATGCCAAGGTTTGAGACCCATGGGAAGTTGGCCACCATTTTGGCATGGTGCCATTACAACAAAGAGAGATCTTTTTACAAAGTAAAACTCTGCTATTTATAGAAGATGAAGGAGAGAAGAGAAGGAGAAAGGGAGGGAAACTCAGATTCAAATCTTTAACCACCAATAACCAACAATAAATGCCTACAAATCTACCTACAAGGCTTTCAGATGCACTTCCCCATGTCTGTTTGGCATGTGGAAGAAGGAAGAAGGAAAGATCTGATGAAATATGGTAGTTGAGGTCGATTGGATGTGCATTGATGAGCTGAGATATGTTTCCTATTTTTTCCCACTAAATCCCGTCTAAATTTGAATTTGAATAGTCCAACATGTAGCTTATGTCGGCGGTTCTCACGTCTAGTCTGCGTGCCGATCTAAGCTCTGTAGCAAAAATACAGGCTTTGTCGAGAAGATGTTAGAGCCTTCGCTCACGTAAAACACGTGGGGTGCTTAGGTTGGTTAAAATAATGGCTAACTGTTCATTTGTTTTGTCTTTTCTACCACATGTCATGCATTGGTTGGATGTCCGATTCGATGCCTTATTGGTGCACTTTGGCTAGTTATGCGCGCACACTCAAGTCTAACAAAATATGATATGGCATAGTAATCGATGCGAGAAGAAGGTGCAAGGTGTGGGAGTGAGAAGAAAGTGCATGAAAGGGAAACATAGGGAGGCACATGCGTGGGAGGAAGGCATAATTGCAGAAGGAAAGTATGTAAACAAGACACGAGCATTCAACTAAAGGAACGCACACAGAGGAAGAAAGAAAAGAGGGTACATGAAAGAACTTATTATATGTAAGTGATTAGGAGGAATACCAAGGACTTAGCTGATTGGAAGGTAAGTCTATAGAGGTGTGTGCAAGGAGTGCACGATGGGATATGAGAGAAATTGGGTGTGCAAGAGAGAATATGCGTAAGGGAAAATGGAAGGATATAGAAGAATGCAAAGGAAACAAGAAGGCGCGCGAGGGCACAAAAAGGAATGCAACCGTGTCAGTTGTCAAAAGAACAATCTTGAGTGCGCGTAACCTAAAATGTGAAACACTAGAGTCAGGATGAAAATATAAGTCACACATAACTAGGAGAGTTATTTAGATAATAGAAACCTTTTAAAGAATGAAATATCGACCTCTATGGCTAAAATAAAGTGATAGAAACACTATTTTTTTCACATGAACACCCTAAAGCACAGGGCCTGTGATAGAATCAACGAGGTTTCCAAAGGAAATGACATTGTCACTAATGATCAAAATGATATAAAAGCAAAAGCTCTTAGGTTCTATGAAAATCTGCTTTGATAGAAGTAATATTTGTAATGAAGAAGCAACCTCTTTTCTTCTAGATGCCATCCCTAGTAACAATATTTCTGATGAGATATTTAAAAGCCTTACAAAATATGTAACCATCAAGGAGCTGAAGAAGGATCTTTTTTCTCTTGAAGGGGACAATGCACCAAGACCTAAAGGTTTTTATGAAAATTTCTTCCAAAAATGCTAGGATATTTTCTCGAATACACATTAAAAATTGTCAATGAATTTTATAGAACACGAGATATATTTAAGGAGCTAAAAATACTCATATTGTGTTGGCCCCAAAGAATATGGATGCTAAATACTTCAAGGATTTCCAGCCTATCAGCTTGGTAAATGTTGTTTACAAATTTTTTACTAAGATTCTTTCTACTAGAATACAACCTTTTCTAGCTGATCTAATCTCTAAACAACAAAGTGGCTTTGTAAAAGGAAGGATTATTCAAGATGGAGTAATCATGGTTCATGAAACCATACACTCCATGGAAAAAAGTAAAAATAAGGTATGGAAATCAAATTGGACATGCATAAGGCCTTCGATAGAGTGTCTTGGAATTTTTTAGATAAGGTCCTATCTAAATTTGGTTTTCAAAGAAAATTTAGAAAAATCATCCAGGCCTCCATAGCCACTTCCATATTTTCAGTTTTTGTCAATGGTACTCCGGTGGGTTTCTTTTCCAATAGTAGGGGTATAAAGCAATGGGATCCCATATATACTTTACTTATTATAATAATGGATGATAACCTTAGTAGATCCATAACTAAGTATGTGAATACTGGAATGATAAAAGGGTTCAAACCTACTTCCACTAAAAATATAACTTCACATCACCAATTTCTTTGATGACACAATTTTTCTATTGATGGCTTCCATTCTTGAGGCTAGAGCTATAAAGACTATTCTCAGATTCTATGAAGCAACATCTTGCCAGAAAGTTAACTTTGAAAAAATCTCGGTCTATTTTTTCAATACTCCTTCGGATAGATAGAAAATAATTGCACTCATTCAGGATGTAAAATCAGCTCTTTACCCACTACCTATCTTGGCTTACCATTGGGTACTAATAAAGTCTCTAATGTTGTTTGGAATGCCTTGTTAGACATATTTCACAAGAAATTGGTAGGGTGGAAAGGTGTTGTTCTCTCTAGTGCTGGAAAATGCTTACTAATTAAAAGCACACTGCAAAACTTGCCCATATATATAATGTCTATGTTCAACATCCCTACAGTAGTTGTTGACAACATTGAAAGAATTCAAAATCATTTTCTATGGCATGGGACTGAAGAAATATTTAGGTACCATTTATTTGTTTGGGATCGGGTTTTAAACCCAAAAATATTGGTGGCCTGGGTATAAAGGATATTAGGAAGATGAATGTTGCTTTAATTGCCAGACTAGGTTGGAGATTACTTAAGGAAAAACAACCTTGGAAAAAACTAATTAGGATCAAGTACTTGGCTCAACACAATATGAATTCCTTTCTTTTTGAAGAGAAACTTCCCAATGGATCTATCTTTTGGAACAACTTGCTTCAAATCAAGCACATCCTTGCTAAAGGTTGTAGATGGAAAGTAGGAAATGGTTAGGATATACAATTTTGGCAAGACAACTAGACTGATTTCAAACTTGAGTGAAAAATTTGGTTCCATCAAAGATAGTCTAAGTGAGAAATATGGGAATAAAGTAAAATATTACATAGACTTAGATGGAAACAAGAGAACTTGGAAGCAACTCAAAGTGGATAGGGAAAATTTAAAACCTATTGTCTCCTCTCTGCAACAACAACTTGCACTCATCCCTCTTAATTAAAAGGATTTATTAGGATGACCTTATTTGGGTTAATTATTTTTATGGGGACTATACTGTCAAATCGGGCTACAATGCACTCTTTGAAAATGTTCAATGTGATATAAACTAGACTAAAATTTAGATACTTGAGTTAAGCCTAAAAGTTAATTTCTTTCTATGACTAGTGTTAATAGGAAAGATTCACACTAATGAAAACCAAATCAAAAAGGGTTTAATTATGCCTAACATATGACACATGTCTAAAAAGGAGGTGAAGACATCAAACATCTAATTTTTCATTGTGAATATGCCTCAAAGGTCCGGAGCCTCATTTTTTCCAATTTAAATATACATTGAACTCTTCTTAATACCTTCTTATAGACATGGGAATAGTGGGATCCACCATATAAACATTTCATGGTAAGAATATTATGGAATTTTCTCCTACCTCATACCATTTGGAGACTGTGGAAAACAAGGAATGGAATAATCTTCAGGGACAAAAAACATGTATGTAACCAAATATTTAAGGAAATATTTATTGTTGTCAAAGAAAATATAGAAAAGTTTAGGCCTCCAAAAAATATACCATAACCCAAGGAAGAAAAACCTATTCTAACTTCCTAGAAGATTGATATTGGAAATTCACATAGGAATGATAAAAAAACATTGACATATCATTAGTCCATTAGATTCCACCACCCAAATTATGGTACATGTTGAATTTTGAAGGAGAATTTAAAGGAAATCTAGAGGCATCAAGAGGACGAGGAGGGGTGATTAGGGATCACATAGAATGTCTAGTTTCTACATTTTCTTGGAAAATGGACCATTAAACAAATCACTACGATGAAGCCTTAACAACATTATGGGGGATCAGGCTAGAAAGATATTACAACATATATAATATTATAATTGAAGGGGACTCTATTAACATAGTAAATATTTTAAATCAATCACAACCCCTAATTGGACCATTAGGGATTTCATCTATGAATCTATTGATATTTGTAAATCCTTTACAAACTGCCAAATTATTCACTCCTATCGTGAAGGCAACAAAGTGGCGAGATAGTCTTGCTAATTATGGAGTTAGTAATAACATGCAAACTTGGTTTAGTGATGACATTCTCCTAATAAGGTACACAATGACATCATCAAGGATAAATATGAAATCCAAAATCATCATTAAGAAGTCCTCCGCCATTTTGGGGGTGATTAACTTCTTACGCAGGGCTAATAATCACCATCAGCCTTCACACACTTTTTGGGTCTGCAAAGGCGCTATCAAGAAATGGTTTTGGGGAAAAAATTTCCATTTGGAACCGAAGAAACCATTCTAGTAACAACAATGAAAAATGGGTGGATGCCAAACCAAACCCACTTGCGACCCTACTTGGAAGGATGACATGGCTCTGTGGACTTATTTACAAATGGGTGGGGTCTCAAACCTCATTGAAAGAATGCAGGGCCATGATCAAGACATTTCTCTTCAATTTGCAGCTGGGTGGAAGAAGAGAATGGTTGAATATGGTGAAATCAACATGAAAATCACTGAAGAGTTAATTGCTGAAGTCATGAGGCTTAGCTTGGAAGGTGTTAGATTCTTCAGTAAGAGGGTTGACAAGAAAATTGAAGCCAAGAAATTTATAGAAGATGATGAAGATCTTGATTTCATTACTGTAGGCATAAAAGTGGCTTCCATTCCAACACCCTTCGATGAAATTACAAGGATGATTGTCAGGTATGTCACTTTGGAAGGTAGATATGTGACAGTTCCTCTCAAACATCTGGTTTTCCTAAATCATTTTAGAAGGAATATACATATTTTATTTCCACATTATCTCTTAAAATCCTGAAACACTTTGTTCTTGAGTTTCAAAATCACACCCATGCCACCCCCCTCCATCAAGGTCTCATTTTGTTGCTTCCCCGTCATTGCCTATCCCAACACCCTTGAATCCCTGTCACCCCGACTCCCCTAACTACGGTTCTTCCACTACCCTCACTACTCCTTTAGGTCAAAGGAATATCAGAACCAAAAACCCATTATACCCTATCAATCATCATTTCCTCTCCCAAATAAACCTTCATACAAACAAAAACATTGAGTCTGCTAAAACATGCTACACATTAGAAATCCAACTAGTGCACTGCTTTCTGAAAGGGAGGAATCCTTCTTAATAGAATTGTAAAACTAGAAAAAGAGTTAGGGTTTTGAAAGAAGATCTCAAACAGGTTTCCAAGAGAGAAGGTAAAAGGAAGATACATAATGATAAGTAACTTCCTTTTACAATCGGGATCATTGGATCATTATCATTGAATAATAGACTAGGAAATGTAAAAGGAAGACATGATTGCACCCTTTATGTTCTCAAGGATATGTATTACTTCATGGAGTAACATGTCAAATTTTTGTGTGCTCAATGACATTCCTGCTGCCATTTGGGAGTCGAGACCAGAATGGGACTTGACTCTCTCACATATGGACAAGAAGGATCCCTCCCATGTCACTTCCCTAGAACTCTTCACCTCTCTACAGAAGGTGAGGATAAAGATTGACAAAGAAGACAAGTGAATAAGACTTTCCTTACTCCTGGTTTTCTATTTTGTTACTATTATTAAGATGTTGTTTTCATGTTGCTTTATTGCTGTTTTGTTACTATTTGATCATTTTTGTATAGTTTCTCAGATAACTATAGTTGGTTACTCAAGTATAATTTGGATGCTGATTCAAACTTGATGTTTTTACAAAATTATCTAGCTTTTGATCCTTTTTGTAATAAGTTATAGTCCCTTCAAAACTATTGACTGCATTATTTGCTCTATCTGGATTTTGAGCCCTTTTTGTAACATGGTATAGTCCCTTCAAAACTATTTACACCTAATAAAAAGACATGACAAAAATCCTTAAAAATAAATTCCCATAAATTCCAAAGAATGCATGCCAACAACATGACAAAATTCCATAGAAATAACTTCCCATAAAGTCCAAATAATGCATGCCAACAACATGACAAAATGTCATAGAAATAACTTCCCATAAATTCCAAAGAATGCATGCCAACAACATGACAAAATGCCATAGAAAGAACTTCCCATAAAGTCTAAATAATGCATGCCAACAACATGAAAAAATCCCATATAAATAACTTCCCACAAAGTCTATAGAATTCATTCCAACAACATGAAAAATGCCATAGAAATAACTTCCCATAAATTCCAAGGAATGCATACCAATAGTATGATAAAATTCCATAGAAATAATTTCGTATAAAGTCCAAAGAATGCATGCCAAAAACATGATAAAATTCCATAGAAAGAACTTCCCATAAATTCCAAATAATTCATTCCAACAACATGACAAAATTCCATAGAAATAAATTCCCACAAATTCCAAAGAATGCATGCTAATAGTATGACAAAATGCCATAAAAAGAACTTCCCATAAAGTCTAAAGAATGCATGCCAACAACATGAAAAAATGCCATAGAAAGAACTTCCCATAAATTCCAAAGAATGCATTCCAACAACATGAAAAATTTCCATAGAAAGAACTTCCCACAAATTCCAAATAATGCATGCCAACAACACAAAAAAATTCCATAGAAATAACTTCCCATAAAGTCCAAAGAATTTATGCCAACAACATGAAAAAATTCCATAAAAATAACTTCGCATTATGTCCAAAGAATGCATTCCAACAACATGAAAAATGTCTTAATAATGTATTTCATTCCTTTTCCCAACAAAAGGATTCACATAAAATGTTTGACAAAATGTTACGATCCATACTCGGTATTTATGCCAATTAAAATATTGCATATCAACTATTTGTCAAAATGTCTCAACACAATCTTTTTAAATTTTCCAATCAAGAGATTGCACACCATTTGTTTGACAAAATGTCACCACACATCTTCATAGAAATTTTTCAAACAAAATATTACATGCCAATTGTTTGTCAAAATGTATCAACACATAATATTTTAAATATACCTATCAAAATATTGCACACTAATTATTTGACATAATGTCACAACACCTAATCTTTTAAAAATTTCAATCAAAAGATTACGCACTAACTGTTTGACATAATGTCACAACACATAATATTTAAATATGTCAATCATAAGATTACACACTAACTATTTGACATAATGTCAAAACTCATAATATTTTATGCACGCTAACTATTTCATGTAATGTCACAACACATAATCCTTTAAATATGCCAACCAAATGATTGCATGCGTGTCAATGAAAAAATGTAGTGAACTAACAATAAAAATGCATCAAAGAAAACAACTAACTAACAACGAAACTTCAGTGTATAAATCAACCCCAAAACACGAGAGATCTATCAACTAATGCTGTAACAAATAACAATTGAAACACAACAAAAATCAATCAAAACTAAGTTCTCTAACAACCAATGCTGCAGTAAAAAATGCAACAACAAAACAACCAAAATTCCAATGCTTCTAACAACCAATGCTGCAGCAAATAACATAGTATTTAATAATTTAAAAAAAAACGCTATGATAGGTAAAATTTAGCTTGAAAATCAATCCAAAATCCAGAAATAAAATGTCAAAAACCTACTCTAAATACCCAAGTGAATAACCTCATTAATTCTAGTTATCAAATAAGGAGGTAAAAAAATCTCATGCTCTCATACTTGAGAGATCTGAAATATATAATTCCCATAATAAAATAAAAATATTTTCCAAATACCCATAAAGGCTTGATCAAAAATATTAATACCCAAAATAGATAAACCAAATTTCTCATTACCCAAAAAAGGGATAAAACTGAATATGCATTTATTTGTAAAATACTACATAGATAAAAATAAGAAACCCTTTCTTAAGAGATTCAAAATGAAGAAGACCAATTTTTTTGTGCTTTTCCTCTTTCCTTTTTTCCCTCTAGCTTCTTATCTCCACATGATATGAACTGAAACCCAAAAACCTATTTCTTTTTCCAAAATTATTCTCCACCACATGGCTAGAACAAAAAAAGTGATATCCCATAATACAAGCCCCAAATCAGCCCAGATGGCTGTAATAACCTCCATAAATCCTCCATAATATTTTGACAGAGTATCCCCTCTATTTCCTTCTCTCTCATGCCATGCTAAATGGATAAAAGAAAAACCTAAATCTCCTTTAATCCATGGATTCAAAAATCCATTAATATCGTTAAAAATTCTAAAATGTCACCACTTATCTTTATGATAATTTAATTATTTTATATATATTTTAAATAAAAATTATGTGCCACATTCCACAAGGAATGGTTAATACATAAGTTAATGCCAATATAACTCATAAGTCCAATGCCACCAAATATCATCACAATTAAGCACCAATGAAATGCCAGGCCCATTAACCAATCCAATTTCCTTATACTTATCAAATGACATGCATTCATTAAGGTCGATTCAAAAGCATCTAGATGATCTTTTGACACTTGGTTAGGTTACTAAAATACAATCATAAGTTAGGATTAGGTTATATCACTTAACCTAGATTGTAGGTTAGTTAGGTTAACAACTAACCTTAAAAATATCACAATGGAAGTTTCCACAACACCACCATTCACTATCAAAGCGTGAATAACGAAACATGTAATTTCCACCACGAATAAATAACCAAAAAGGTTTCATTTTTAATATGAAGTCCCAAAATTCAGGATGTTACATATTCCCCCCTTAACAATGGTAATGTCCTGATTATCAAGACATGAAAATAAATGGAAATTTCTTTCTTACGTACTCATAATCTTCCCAAGTGATACTTCATTCACTTCGGCTATCCAATTGTTTCAAAACTTGATGAATACCTATATTTCACAACTTAATACTTTGCTGTGATAATATCCTTACCGCTCAAGTTGAAAATTCAACTTATCATTTACTTGTAATTTCGCCAAGTTAGAACATGTGAAGGATCATGCACATATTTTTTAAAAGTGAGACATGAAATACCTCATGAATATTAGAAATTGAAGGATGAAATGCTAACTTATAGGATACATCAATGATTTTCTCCAAAGTTTCAAATAGACCAACAAATATGGGTGCAAGTTTAGATGCCTTACAAAACTTAATTGAACATTTATGAGGTTTGACCCTCAAAACACTTTTTCACCCACATGTTTTAGTCCTTTTCTAATTAGCATAACTCTTTTTTCTATCATTAACAACCTTTAATTTTTTTTCTTATGACCACCAATCCATGCCAATAATTAGATCATAAGATCCAAAAGGCACAACATGCTGATTTAATCTAGTTTTAAACATTCCTAGATTAAGTTATATTTAATCTAAGTATTTACAAATATGCACTTTCTTACTAGTGTCAAATTCTACTTACCATTACTCTTCTTACTTTGTTAAAACTAGTCCTTTTAAAATCAGATTTCAAGTAAGGTACGAAATAGGAAACAACAAAATTCTTGATACTTGTTTCCTTCTAATCCACATGTTGGATCACATCTCAAAACTAATACTCATACTTAGCTACAGGTCTCGTTATTTTGTCTCAAACTATGAAACTTAGTTTGATTCATTTCTCGGTGATTATCCGAGACGTATCTAGTTTATAATTTGTTCTCAAAATTTTCCCAAGGGTGGATTCCACATAACTCTTAACTTTCTTCAAATGAGCACACCACATAACAACATGTTCTTGAGGCGATAAACTGCAATATGGGCCTTAGTGTTGGCATTCCAATCATACAACCCAAAGCATTGTTGTAGGTTGAACAACCAAGCCTCATATTTTTCTCCCGAGTCGATGGATAACCCTTTGAATCAAGGAATAAGTAATTTCTTAAATTCATTAAGGAAGATATATATTTATCTATCCCTTGGGGTGATTCTTCCCCTTTGGCCACCATGGCCTTGGTTTGGATTTTCCACACCACCACTACTCTGAGTTCTTACCATTTCTCCTGGTAAGTACAAAGATAGTTTTATATAACATTACAAGAGGCATAAGTGTTTATAACCTCAACTCTAATACAAAGTATAAGGTCCTCGAAAAATGAGGTCCATTTTTTTCCCATTAACCCCGTTGTTGAGTGTTATGTTGTTAAGTGATGGTTCTTCACCATTAGGTGATTTCATATCAGGTTATTGTAGCTAATTTGATGAGGGTGTTAAATATGATATTAATGGAATCCAAAATGAGTTTAAGCATGCTAAAAATGACAACAATAAGTTGAGTTTTTAAGTCAAGGAATTTGAAAATAAGATTCATAATCTAGAAGAAAAGTATTAGTCTTAGTCAAGCAAAAAAAAAGAGTCAATCAGATTATTAGAAGAGAAAATAAAGTACCTTGTCTAAATTTTGCAAGATAAAGAAAGTAAGTGCTTAAAATTTGAAGAAGATATAGATTTTTAAGGGAAGAGTTTTTAGAGGATGATAAGAAGACAAAATCCTTTCAGAAATTTGAGAGAAGCACCAAGGATTTAGATGAACTTCATGGCAAATAGATATCAACAGATGATAGAGCTTATTTGGGTTTCAATGAGGATTTCAAAGGTAAGGAAATGAAGCAAGAGAACCGAGTTTCAAGAAAGGAAGTAGGTGAACCAAGAATCAAGGAAGAAAAGAAGGAGACACTCATCAAAGAAAATGTGAAGTCAAATTCAATTAGGCAACCTAATGCCTCAAGGTATGAAAGATATTTCAATGGTTATTTTTACTTATAATGGATTTGGTCATAGGGAAAAAGAGTTTAGAAGGTATACTAGAGATGATCATCCATGGAGGGACAATAGGAGTGAATATGCTAAGAATGTGGTATGTTACAATTGTAATGAAAAAGTCATGTTGCTAGATTTTGTTTGAATGATCAACCTAGACAAGTTGAGAACTACAAAGGAAATAACTCAATGGTGTAATTAAAATTTAATGAGGTTGGTTATTCAGGGGTAAAGAATGCATAATAATAGTCAAGGAAGGATTTGGGAGCCTAGAAGGGATAATGGTGTCTTATCAAGAGAAAGTGTTGATACATGAAAAGTCATGACTCATAGCTCACATCATACACAAGCTGAAGAAGGATTTTTTTAAGTGTCTAAGAGGGCTTGAGACCTCTTCAAGACCTTCTTTTAGGTGATCATGGTTTTTGTATGCCTATATTAGGATTCTTAGAGGTATATTAGATCATATGAATCATTGGTGTGAGGGTACCTATATGAGTTCAAGTTCATATCTTCCAAGGTGTCAAGGTATGTTGTGTTAATCCTTTAAGTATGTCCTAAAGTTCTATTTGGTTGATTGAAGTGGTGTAAGTGATTAAGTCGGTGTCTTGTTGTCACTAATAAGTGTATGACTTGTGTTCTCAAGATTGTTTCTACTCTGTCATGGTATGGTTTCAATTTATAAGAAATTTGTTTTGGGTAAGTGTCATTTTATAATCTCAAGATGTTTTTCATAACATTATGACCAAGTGTAGAGTCTTTTCTTTGTATGAGTCAATGACTAGTATTGATAGAATACTGAAAGGTTTGTGTCACCTCATGTTGTTTGGTCTAAGACAAAAATGGAAGTGTCATGGGTTTTTAATAAGAATCATTAAACATATCATGCATGTATAAGTGTGTTGAAGTTTGTGAAGATTTTTAATTTCCTCAAAATTTTGTTGAAGGTGGTTAACATTCACAAAGGATACATTCTCTTTAGGAATTTGTTTTGGCCATCAAAAGCTATCTAGGTTTTTATATTGGTATAAATGTAATTATGTCATGATTAAAATACATGAAAGGGTGTGTATTATTCACATAATAAATTTGAAGGTAAGATGATGCATCAAGTATGATGACTTGATCAAGCCATCATCTCAAGGTGGTTTGAGGCAATGCTTAAAAAGAGTGTTATAAGACAAACTAAGGAAAATTCATGAGTATGGTAATTTTTCTTGGGTTCATGATATAATATGGTGGTTTAGGAATTTGAATAAAGTTTACAAAGAATTGGTGGAAAAATTTGAGATCTTGATATCAAAATTTGTGCATTTTTGTTAATTTTTTTCTGCCTTGACTAGGTTCTTGGTGTCTATAAGAAGCAATATGAAGAAGACTTTTTGTTTTAAGGTATAAATGGTGGAGTTGAAAGCCTAAAATTAAAAAATAATCTCAATAAGGTGCTCTTTAATATTCAAGAGGTTTTATACTTTGATAAGGTCATATTCCTCTGTAATTTGTGACAGTGTGTCAAGTCTTGACAATGAGAATGCAAACAACCTAGTTTCCAAAAGATTGAGTTACAAACTGGGTAAGTTTTTTTAGGATCAAGTTCAAGATTCATAAATATGTTATTATGGCCAAATTGGTATTCATATATGTAAGAGTTTTTTGAGAAAGTAAATACTTCAAAAGTTACAGGTATTTTTTCATATGATAGGTCTAATAGTTTATGTGCTCAGTATAACAAAGTGATCATGATATACATATAGTATTGTTGCATTACATGGTGTGAAAACTATGAGTAAGGTGATTAAATTTTGTAAGCTCAGAAATGTGTGTTATTTTTCTCCCATTATCCCAAATGTAAAATTGTACAATTTTCTTGAGAATGAATGGCTTATCACAGGCCGTAGGATGAATGTTTGATGGGATCTATGATTTTATTGTGGTTGAAAAAGACTATACATAGTCTGACATAGTTTCCTATTAGAAGGTGGGTGGTTTACATGTTTTATATCATGCAAATGAGGGATTAAAATGATGAAAAAGTGTAAGGAAATAAGGTAAAATGAGCTCAAAAGTCTGATTTGGGGTACTTCAAGTATGTTGATAAGTTTGATTCATTATTCACGAATATAAGATTCAAAAGCATGGGTATACATATGTTAAAAGGATTATATAGGATTTAGGATGTGCTAGAATTATCTTAAAATTATGCAACCTACTTGTTGCTCCATGATTGAAAATAACATGCTATAGGCTTTGAGAATTTGTAAGACATAGAGGAGAAGAATGCTACGAGGTTTAAAAATCTTACTACGAAGTCATTAATGTTCTTATGACCTATTTTGGTGGATCTATAAGGTATGATCTCTCTAAAGGATGTTATATGTGTGACTGCATGGTCATATCTTGTAAAATTTGTATAAGGAAAGTGAGAATAAGGATACAATGAACTCATAATTTTGTATGAGTTTCTATAGGTATATGAGTACGTGCTTCGAGATGAGGAAAACATATTTGAAGATGTCTATTAGGGTATCTAGATAATTTGAAGATTGTGAAGTGCTATATAAGTAATGGAGTACTTGATGTTATTTCTAAGAGAGGAAATATGGACTATGAGACAATTATAGATGATGTCATTGCTAAAAATTACACCCTATATGTATATAGGTGACTCTTATAGAAAGGGGAGAAAAAATTGTTCTCAAGATCATATGAAATGTGGTAAGAAATATGTTTAGGTAGAATTAAGAAGGTTGTAAGGGATACTTGATTGAATTGATTGACAATTTCTCTCTTACAAGGTGTTGCGGGGTTGAGAATGCATGGAGCGGGTATGATACGGGTGTAAGGAAGTATTCAATTTAGGGAACATATTTTGTACTCCTATAAGGACATCTACTTGATTATAAGGTATGTGAAGTATATTAGTTGATTTAATTTTAGTACAATTCTAATGGAAGTGAGTATTTGAGTTCATTTTCACCATATCATAAAATGGAAATTGTAAGACAACGAAAAAGTGTTTGAGGGATATGCTAATGTAAGACACTAAAAAATCATTTTAGGGATATGCTAAAGTGTTTATCAATCCTCCAAGTCAAGTAATCAAGGTAAAGAGAAAAATATTAATGTCTTCAAAAAAATTTGGTTGGACTTAGTCTAGGGGAATTGTGATATGTAGTGTCATGGTGTGTATAGTGTTCTAGATCCTATCAAAGTTGGTTGAATTTGCACTTTGAAATGTTAAGATAGGGATATCAGTCCTTGATAATATTTTAGGTCACAATGGGTAAAGACAAGCCTTTTTTTAGCCTTGATAATTCAAGAAAAGTCAAGTAATGTGGTGAGTTTATGCTATTTCCTTGAAGATCACATTGTTGGCATGATTGTGAATGTTTCTCCATCGGTCTCGGGTCTTCTACAGTGGTCTCTTGAAGGAAAAAAACAAAGTTTAGGGTGTGCGATATCAAGTTTTGCATGCTTGAAAGGTGAATGGTGGTGTTATAGCTCAAAATGGAGGTATAATGATGTTTCCTTCATGGTTATTTGTGTATATATGTGTTGAATATGATTTTCCCAAGGGGATTTCATTGGTTTTATGTTTGGAAATAAGGAAAACTTATATTTTGGTGAAAATGTCTAGCTTATGAGCTAGTATGAAGTATTTTGTTGATGTTTCTAGCCAAAAGGTGATCTTATGAAGATAAAAAGGTGAAGATTAATTGGTACTGGGTATGCATTTTTCATTAATGTAAAAAGGGGAGAAGTTCAGGAGGTTTTACATCAATGAAAAAGGGGGAGATTGTTTACATGTTGTGTTCTAGGTGTTGTCATTGATTTAAAATCCCATTAATGAAAAATAAGATGATGAAGTGGATTCAGATGATGATTAGTATGATGGTGACATGTATTTTTAGGTGTGATCTTGACGGTATGAGGTGATTCGGTGATAATGTATTGTTATAACAATCCCAATTAGGTGATCTACCTAGCCTAGGTAATGGTGCATGATGTTTGGAGCTTCTTGTTAGCTTGATGATAATATTTACATCATTAAGATCATGATTGGAGAGTGTCTAGGAATTCACATGAGTTTCGGGGTATAGATATAGGTTGAAGACTAAGACTCGGTGCTTATTTGGACAAAATATGGGTGGTAGGAGGCATGAGGATGAGATGTGTATCTAGGTGATCTCATGGAAGTAAATAATGATGTCACAAAATCTACTCTAGGTATGTTAGGTATTTGTTGGCAAGAAAATTTTATGGGGAAAAATTGGTGTATTTCTTGCCAACACTCTAGGAATATAAGTCCCTCTACTTAATCGGTGCGGTTGTATATGTATGCACGAGTAAAAAGATGGATTTTCTTGGTGGCCTTTATGCTGGGGATCCAATAGGAGCACTCCACTAACCCTACAGAAAAATATTATAGATATTTTCAAGGGAGGAATTTTTTAGGAGAGCGGGAAAGGGAGCGAGAATATGAGGTAGGAGAAACTAATGTTGCAGGTAGAAAGTCAGATTCCTACACACATCAATTAGAAGTTTCATCACATGCACTAACATTAGGAAGAAATGATACTTCAAAAAATGACAAGACTAAATAGAATTTAATGAACACAAAGTATTAGTAGATTCCTTAGTCAAAAAAGGTTGGAAACTCCTTGTATTGATGCTCAAGTAGAAATTGTACATAGCATAAGAAATGAAAGAAATTTGAGAGTGGGGAGAATGGAATAATTTTTCTATCTCTTTGATCTTTCACAAGGATTTGTCTCTCCTGAATTCAAAATAATAGATAAGAAGGGCCATCAAATGAGGAATGCATTACAATTTATAGAAGAAGAAAAACTCTTCATCTTCCTGGTGATTCTTCATATACCCCCCAATGACGCTTCATATGCCTTGAAACTTTTCACATTCCTAGGAAAACATTAAGTCCCCTTTTATAACTAAAGGGTGACTTATTACATTGAAAACATTAAGGCATGAAAAAAGTGCAACCCAAATGTAAGATTAAAACATTTAGGAGAGAGAAAGTGAGAAGAGAGAGATGGAGAACAATGTTGGTGAAGAAAATGCCTAGCTGATCCACTTTTCTACTTGAATGATCCGATGCAATGCTTTGATGTAGTGAAATCTGGATCCTCAAATGTCTCATACCATGAGAGACTTCCTTCGGATGACGTGTAAACACCATGAACCAAGTGTTAAAAACACTTGTCAAATGATTCCATTAGTGACCATGAGAATCACTCATGAAGATCCTTTCTGAAGAGACTGAAGCTTTGGAAAAATACCACCTTGACTCCTTGCAACACTACCACACTACTTAGTTGGTTTGAACATGATCCTGATGAAACACATCGTGAATAGTCTGACGATATCGACTACGAATTCCACCTCACACATACCAATTGAAGCATGAAATGAGTGTCGAAAGACACTTTGTTGAGATCCATGTAAGTCACCTCACTGTCATCTACTCCCACATAGTCTGATGAATGAGACTACACTATTTTTTCCATGTGAATCTGAACTTCATTTTCCTTGACACCTACTATATTTGGAAAAGGAAACTATTTTTAGCAAGTGTCGAGAATTTTCCCTCTCTGGTATCCAACTAGTGATGTCAACTTGAATGTTTAACTCCCAACATTCTCCCTCTATAAAATCCACCCTTTAGAATAACCTACTATTTTTAGTAAGTTCCCACATGACAACTTACTATTTTTAGCAAGTATGAAAAATCAGCTCCTTCAAACCTTGAATGGTTGTGGTAACTAGAAATCCTCCTTCCCTTTGTGTTCCCCTCACTTTTTGGGCCAATCTTCTATTTTTGGAAGGTACTTGTGAGGCAACTTAATAATTTTAGTAAGTGCCAATTTTGGACCAATATGACATTTTGATGAATTTTTCTCGCAAATAACTCTTCTATGTTCACCACCTCATTCGCAGTTTCTTTGATTGGTGAATTTCCCAAATAGCGATCTCTATGTAGAAGACCTGATATTTTTAGAAAGTGGGATTCTCGTGGTTGGATTGCTATGGAACGAATTTTTCCGATATGGATTTTTTCCCAATATCACCCTTATGAAATCTTGGACCTACTCGATCTTAGTTTGAGAGATTTTAAAGTTTCAAAAATTTGACCTGGCAGAACCTTTGAACACGATAGCCAATAATGGACCTTGAAAATTATAGGTTTGGTTTTCTTCTCCATTTACAATAAAAATTATATTTTTATCGTGGGTTTTTTCCTCTTATTCTGCCGATGAATTTTCTCTTGATCATTTGCTAGGTTTAAAGAAAAATCAAGCTTTTGTCTTCATTGAGCCGAGAGTAAGCTTTCTTCATTGTGAGTAGTTTATGTATTGGAAGGGATATTTAAAGATGAAGTTTTGATGGAATTTGAGAATGAATAACACAATAGAAAATGGTTCTTCATTTCATGCACTGGTTTGTGAGATATCTTCGAATCTTTGTTTTACGGGAGTGAGGATTTTCAGATGATTTCTCCATTTCTCTCTTTTGTTCTTTGATCCTTGAGCTCTCCTAATCAATCCTCCTTCTGAGACCTATGTGTTTTCATGATTTTTAGGATTTGGTTTCTTTGGTTGAGCGGGTTTAGAGAAGAAATGGTGAACTGATTGATAGGAAGCACAAAGCAAGTACAAAGTGAAGCTATGCACATAAATGGAGAAGAAGCGAGAAGAAAGCAAGAAAGAGCTTTAAAACACTTTTTCAAAATGGACCAATCGGGGTGGGGAAAATTTTTATGTCCCCCATGTCCCTCAAGCCAAAATATACATTAGGGACATAAAATTTCACATGGCGCCTGGTGATGACAAGTGGTGGAGATCCAACGGTGAAGGTTTAAGCCCAAAAACAAGCTAGAAGCACTGGGGGCTAGAAACTGGTCATATGAGGAACCATGAGGCTTCTTAGGGGATGGGAACATTTTTATGTCCCTGATTTACATTTTTATAAAGGGAAAAAGGGGACATCAAATTTCATGACGTGCGAGGTGATGGCATGTGGCAGTGATTTGACGATTGAGGATTTAATCTCCACTAGGTCTCCGGGGATGAGAAAATCACTAGAGAGGGTCATATGAGAGACCGGAAAAATATCTTGAATCTGGACACATTTTCATGTCCCCGATGTCCATTTTCAAAAGGGACAAGGGACATAAATTTTCACAACGTGCACTGGAAGCCGCCACTTGTCAACGATCCGACGATTGAGGGTTTGAGCTCCTACAAACACCGGGGTTGAATTGGCAATCCAAGAGGTTGTATGTGTGACTTGAGGGATTATATGGGACGGGATAATTTTTATGTTCCCTCATGTTCCTTTTCTTGAGGGAAGAAAGGGAAACAAAATTGTGCCAGGGTCTTGGAGCAAACACATGTCCATCCTGAAATTTGACTAACGCGAGAACTCATCAAGAGGGGAACAAATGATATATTGAGTTCCCAATGGAATTTTTGGTGAAATTATATTTTAAATTGTCTAAAATTTTCCTTATGAATCTAATTATGGCATTATCAAATCTTGATTCATCCATCTAAGCTCTAAAAATGGATTTGTGATCGGTCCCTTACCCGTGCAAGAGAAAAACTAGTTCATAAACCCATTGCCCGAAAGTGTTGTGAAAAAGGATTTCACCATATTGTAGGGATTGAAATTAAATTTTGAAGATGTCTATTTTTATCCTATCTCTATCCGAAGCTCCTAGGATCACCTTCGAATCTCAATAATGTTTTGGGCATGTGCATTGCTTTAGGCCGGTGAACCCTAATTTTGGTGAAACTGCCCCAACTCTTCCAAATCCTTTATGGATATTCCTAAATCACCTCCGTGATGTTACTAGGCCTTCAATTCACCTTTGTATCTAGTTTTATCCTCCAATCCACTGCAAGGGTTGTTCCAGTCTAGGAAGGCTAGTGATAACCCTTCCCATAACTATCTAAAATTTGCATTTTTTAAGAACTCCTAAAATCACCTAGGGGGTTGACTTGAATTTCCTAAATCACCTAGGGAACTAAGTTAACATCATATGGGAGGTCATCGGACTAAATGTGTAGACCTGGGGTGCCTTAGAAGGATAAAACATGAAAATTTTGGCACAGGGGTATCATTGTCATGCTTGGAAATTATCAATTTACCTGTTGCACATTTGCATGAAAAACAACTAGATCTAGCTTAGGGACATGACATGGAATGGGCATAGTGAAGAAACGACATGGATAATCCCAAAATCTTAGCTTAACAATACAAATACCAATGCCTTATCCATTTGGATCTGCAGAGTCATGTATAATTTACAAGAGAGAGAGAGGGAGAAGAAGGAAATACACACACCAAAAAAAGATGGAAAGGAAACACAAAACACACACAGGAAGGAAATGACACAGACAATAGAAAGGGAAAAAAACCTATGGTATAAGGTGGGGGAAACCCCACTTTCCTTATAGTTCTCTTCTCTGCTTAGATGTTACCCTTGAGTGGGTGATACTGAGTGATGTTGTTCCACAAATCTATTGACTGGTTCGAGAAAGTAGCCTCCTCTCCTTAATTGTTTATGAAATCTAGGTGATTTCATGATTATCTGTGTACTTGGTAGAAGTGAGTGTACATGATATTCTTGATGCTTAGGCCTTTTCTTAGAAATTCCATTGCTTTGATTCACTTTGAATTCAGTTTCATAGTGCTAGTTGTATTTTTTGTTTATCCACATCGTTGATTCTTCATGAGCATCTCATCGCTACCCCGAGGTTGATTTTTGTTCAAATTTCTTGAATATTATGAGTTATTTTCTTTCCCAGGTCTATGCTCATTGAAATATTCTCCATGAGAAACCTTGGATTCATTCTTTATTTCTACTCTATTATGAGGTGATTGAATATTGAATGGAGGATTATAAGTAACCTCACACTTATCTTGTATAGCCATGGCATGAGCTAAGAGATCAAGAGTTAGCTTAGGATATTTTGTACTTTCTACCACATCCAAGATTTCTTGCATGAAGTTATCCTTTGTTACTTCCTGTAGTTCATCTTTGTACGCCTTCAAAGAATCTTCATTCTAAGCACAAGATAACTATATGGAGGGATTTCTTCATCATCTTAGGAATTTCTACATTCTGTCACCCTTTTTTCAAGGAGAAACTTGGATTTAAGGGCCTAAAAAATCCTTGATTTAATTTCTTCATCATGGAAAAAGTCTTCCTTTTCAAATGGGAAAGAAAATACCTCCATTTCATCATTGTATCCATCAACCATTAGCTCAAGAGGGACATCATATTTCTCCTCTTTCTTTATTTCAACATGGCCAATTTTCACACTTTGGTTAAGGCTTCCAAATTAGATTCACACTTGTCTTGCAGATTTATGGCTTGCATCAAGAGTTCGAGACTGAGTTCAAGGTCTTTTGTTTCTTTTGTGGCTCTTAGTAGTTCTTGTACAGATGGTTCTTTCAAACCTTTTGAGGGCTCATTACAAGATGGTATTTTCCCTCAATGGATGGCATGGTTGAGACCATCTTCATCTCTAACTGGGAATGAGAACATCTCCTCTTCATGAGTAAGAGTATAATACGATTTCTCCATTTGAGACTTGTAAAGAACAATTTCATCTTCTTCATGGTTTGCATCATCTAGAAATTATGGGCTGCCATCTTGTAACTTGAATATCCTAAATGCTTATTCAAGGTCAATACCTCTTTGGGAAGGAATTTCTGGCCTTATCAATATGGGAATATCATCTTCCTCCTTGGTTGTCACAATTTGATTCACTCTACCGCTTTGCTATGTTGATACAAGATGTTAGTTCTGGACTTTCATAGTTTTACACTATGTACGTCATCTTATTCTCTAGAAACATTTTCTCCATGTCTCCCTTCACCGGTATGACTTGAAAGACCAATTCATCTCAATTTTCCCTCCCAATTCTTGGAAGAATATTCGACTTAGCAACATTCCAATGAATCCGGAATGTATGCTAACAAAATCATAGATGAAACCTTCTTGTCTAGAAATTTGGTGATAACCACCTATGAATATTTGACCTTCCCTATAAGTGGGACCACTTTTGACTCCAAGGAGTAACAAGAGCCACTACGTGGAGTCATGGTGAGTTTGAGATCCTTGATGGAATTTACAGGCATTACATTGTCAGAGGCACCAAAATCTATTATGAAGTTGTTCAATACATATTCTCCAACGAGAAGAGAGATGTAGAAAGGTTCAACCTTATCAGTATTGGATACACTCAATTAAAGCATGTTATGTGATGGAGGTGTAGGTGGGTTTGGTAGTATTCCTTTAGAACTATGAGTTACAACATTGGGTGTTAAACTACCACTCCTGATATATCGAACAAATATCTCAAATTGGTCGAGGTGAGTCTGTAAATATTCGGTTTTAGTAATCTGCACTTCAATCTATTAGCATATTCTACAAATTCAAAGGGAGCAGATGTGTACAAGGGAGATGAAGGGGCTGCTTTTGGAGTTAGGATAGGTTTAGAAGTAGGGGTAGATGTTTGGGGAACATATGCTTTTTAAAAGGTACATTAGGAACCTTTGAAGCACTAGATTTTGTAGGAGTAGATTTAGATTTAGAATTGGAAGAAACATTAGAAGACTTACTTAGAATATTAGGTGCCTCATGCTTTCCACAGGATCGGGTTTCTCCAATGTAGAATCCATGCAAGGAAAAAGAGGAGACCCTCGACTAATTATTTTGTTTTACAAAGTCAACACAGGAGGATCTTGAGTCTTCTTTTTCTTTACAGCAGTTGCGGAAGAGACTAATTTTCTAGACTGAGAATGAGTGAATACCACGCATGAGAAATTCAGTGCATCTTCTTCATCATCTTCATCACCTCTAGAGTACTCACAAAATATTATTTTTGTATCATTCCCAAGTTCATCAACTTCTAGGAAATCACCACCTTCACTTTCTTATACAAGATCTGCTTCATTTTCTTGAATCCTACAACTTGCGTTGATAGGTGGGGCCTCCAAGGCAAGCTTTCAGGGTGCTCCTACAATCTGATTCCTATCATCTATTTGAGGTGATATTCTTTCAAAAATTTCCCTCTTTAGTGAGGACATTTCATTTTCCATTTTTTACAAAAAGGATTGGTTCTTTCATCTCCGGACATTGAGCTTTACCCTTTAAAGGATTCTTGATCTTTCTAGATAGGATGATATCATCATCAAGTTCAATGGCCAATATTTTTTCTTATGCAATATTCCTCGGTTGAACTCCTCATAGGAAAAATACTATCTCTCAGTGATTGAGCACTAATAAATAATCTCTTGACATTTTTCTCTGATGGTGAATCCTCTTCCACTATCCTACGGAGCAACATGTCGAACAAGCCACAAAGTATCTCATAGTTTCATTTTCACCTTTCTTCATTGGTGCCAATTAAATAAGGAGGTCTTAATATTCCTCAATAAGTCTGAATCTTTCCTCAAACTTGGACTTGATATCATTCCAACAAGTTATTAATTTGGTGGGTAACCGATAAAACCATTTTGCTACTTTTTCTTAGAGATATTCCATGAACAAATTTACTATAAGGTCTTCATGTGTGACTCCAATGATCCTACATGATGTGGTGAAAGTGGTGATGTATTCTTCAGGATGTTGTGTTCCATTTCATTTAAAATTTGGAAAGTTATTATGGGAACCTATTGGTAGATCATGAAGAGGTGGTTCAAGAGCAAGCGGGATTTTATTTCTTCCCCATGGAATAATGGATTGAGGTATTTTTATTCATCTACCATTATTGTTTCTACTTCAACTTCTACTTTGGAAAATTCTTCTTCAAATTCTTCTTCTTTTGGGAACTCAATACTCAACGAAAATTGAAAAATGGGAGAATTTGAAGGAGTATCAATAGGAGTTTGGATGGGATTGCCAGGTGAACTACTTGATGACCTAGATGGGGATGAGGCTTGAGAAAAGTAGTAGGGATTGTCTCTAACTCATTCTTGTTGGTTTTGTAAAGCCTCAAAAGTGGGGTCAATAATTCCTCTTGATCTATTCAACCTAGTGTATCTCCTTTCAGCCAAATTTTGAAATTCTTGTAGTGGGAATATGAAAGGAAACTAGTGGAATATGAAAGGTCACATGTAGGAATTGATAGTGTATCTTTCAACAATGGATTTTCATAAACTATTTTTTTGTTTTTTGGATATTTGATTTTTTTGTATTTTTGGACCTTGCGGTCGTATTTTGGGTGTAGATGTTGTTAAATCTGCCCCATGGTGACTGCCAAAACTATTGGTGAGAAAATTTGTTAGGGAAAAATTGGTGGATTTCTTGCCAACACTCTGGGAATCTAAGTCCCTCTACTTAACCAATGGAACTATCGTATATGCATGCACAAGTAGAAGGGTGCATTTTCTTGGTGGCCTTTTAGCCAGGGATCCAACATGGGCACTCCATTAATCCTATGGAAAAATATTATAGATATTTGTAAGGGAGGAATTTTATAGGAGAGTGGGAAAGGGATTGAGAATATGAGGTAGGAGAAACTAATTTTGTAGGTAGAAAGTCAGATTCCTACACACATCAGTTAGAAGTTTCATCACATGCACTAAAATTAGGAAGAAACAATACTACAAACAACAAAAGGACCAAATAGAATTTAATGAACACAAGGTATCATTAGATTGCTTAGTTAAAAAGGATAGAAAATCATTCTTCTTGTATTGATGCTCAAGTAGAAATTGTGCATAACATAAGAAATGGAATAAATTTGAAAGTGGGTGTAAAGGAAGAATTTTGATCTCTTTGATCTTTGAAAAGGATTTGTCTCTCCTAAATTCACAAGAATAGCTAAGAAGGGCCATCAAATGATGAGTGCATTAAAATTTATAGAAGAAGAACAAATCTTCATCTTCCCAAAGAATTCTTCATATACCCCCAATGACGCTTCATATGCCTTGAAACTTTTCACATTCCTAGGAAAACATTATGTCCCCTTTTATAACTGAAGGTTGAATTATTACATTGAAAACATTAAGGAATTTGAAAAACTGCAACCCCAACACAAGATTGAAATATTGAAGAGAGATTAAGTGAGCAGAGAGAGAGGGAGAACAATGTCGGTGAAGAAAATTCCTCGTTGATCAACTATTCTACTTGACCGATCTGATGTAATGCTCCAATGTAGTGAAATTTAGATCCTCGAATGTATCATACTACAAGAGACTTCCTTCAGATGACGTGAAAAAAATATGAAACCAAGTGTTAAAAACACTGTCAAATGATTCCATTGATAACCATCATACCATGAGCATCACTCATGAAGATCCTTTCTAAAGAGACTAAATCTTTGGAACAAATCAAGCCTTGAAGCCTTGCAACACTTTGCCACATTACTTAGTTGGTTTGAACATGATCCTGATGAAACACATCGTGAATAGTCTGACAATGTTGACTATGAATTCCACCTCACACATACCAATTGAAGCATGAAATAAGTGTCGAAAGACAATATTAAGATCCATGTAAGTCACCTCACTTTGTCATCTACTCCCACATAGTTTGATGAATGAGACTACACTATTTTTTCCCATGTGAATTTGAACTTCATTTTTCCTTGACACCTACTATATTTGGAAAAGGAAACTATTTTTAGCAAGTGTCGATAATTTTCCCTCTCTGGTATCCAACTGGTGATGTCAACTTGAATGTTCAACTCCCAATGTGCTCTTTATGAAATCCACCCTTTGGAATAACTTGTTATTTTTAGTAAGTTCCCACATGACAACTTACTATTTTTAGCAAGTATAAAAATCAGCTCATTCAAACCTTGACTAGCCGTGGTAACTAGAAATACTCCTTCCCTCTGTGTTCCCCTCACTTTCTCTGACAATCTTCTATTTTTGGCAGTTCTCATGAGGCCAATTATTATTTTTAGTAAGTGATAATTTTTGACCAAGATGACATTTTGATGAATTTTTCTTGCAAATACCTCTTTTGTGTTCACTTTGCCTTGTTCACGCTTTTCTTGATTGGCGACTTTCCTAAAATAGTAGGTTCCTATGTAGAAGACCTGATATTTTTAGAAAGTGGGCTTTTGGTGGTTGGATTTCCATGGAATGAAGTTTTTGATATGGTTTTTTCCCAATATCATCCCTCTGAAACCTTAGACCTACTTGATTAGTAGTTTGGGAAATTTTAAACTTTCAAAAATTTGACTGCAATACCTCTGAACATGGAAGCCATTAACAGACCTTGAAAATTACAGGTATGGTTTTTATTGGTTGCTAAAATGTGCACCCATGTCTCAGATATCAGAAGGGATGAGGTGTTTGAGGCCACAATTTTAGTGCCCACTTCCCTTTGACACTTTAAGATACTGATTTTGATACTATTGATCATATTATGGACACTACTATGTTTTGTTTTAATAGGATGGTTAGAGGTTAGATCATGGATTAGTATTGATCTGGATTTAGTTATTATGCTTGATGATTACTAGAGACATTTTCTATGTGTGGTTGATGATATATTGTTGTGACATGGACATATTATAGATGTTGATTTGGACTTATGATATTGGATATTTGAGTAGATCTGGTATGATAGATTTTGATGATGATATAGTTGATTTATTTAATTAAAAATGATAATGTTGAATTATTGATATTGTTGTGATCTGTGTGTTTGGATGATTTTGAGATATTGTTTATATCATTTTTGGATGTTCTGATATGGCCACGAGGCCGAAGGAGGTATTTGCATTTTGCAGGTTAAAAATCACAACAATGTCGGGGGACTGGAGACTAACCATATTGAAATTCTGGGTGAAATCAACAAGGTCACCATGGCAACTGTGTTGTGCGTTGTGTGTTGAGTTATGTTAGGATTTCCCATGGGGAATTTCCATTATATGTGACCATGGGATATGTGTTTTAATTATGTGTTCCTTTTTATTATTGTTGTATGTATTTTTATTTGTAATGTGTTCCTTTTTTAATTAATTTAAATGTGATAGTTTTAATGTGAGAGTCATATAGTTAAACTTTATTTAAATTTAATTGGGACATGGAATGTAATTAATAAAGTTGTTGAGTTTAAATAATAATGTTGGAAGAGTGTGTAAGTTAATATGTAAGAATGTGTAAGAAAGATGTAAGAGTCTTGTAAGGCAGATTTTGGAATGTCAAACACTCCATCTTTTATGAAATTCGAATTTGACCTTGGAGGCCAAATTTGGAGGCTTGTGGGACAAGTTAAACTTGTCCCACACCTCTTAAAATGATCCACCAACCATGCCTATGGTTTGGAGGTTAAATTTAGGCATTTTTAATGCTTTTGAAATGACATATGTAAGTTTTAATTGCACTTCCCTTACATATTTTTAATGCAGTCCTTTTTGGAGTATGGGTTGAATTGGAGTATGTAAGTGATTTTGTCATGTTTAATTTATTGTGATTTGTTTGTTGATGTTGATTTCCTCTTGGGGATGAGGAAAAATGATGTGGCATCCCACTTGGATCCACATCATCCTCTCTCTTTCCTTTCCTATAAAAGTGAAGCTTCTTGCTCATTTGGAGGTTGTTGAAACTTGGTTCTTCCTCTTTGGGGTCAATTTTTTTATTGTTGTGGGAGTCTTGCTTGTGGAGGGAGTTTGAAAATTCATTTGCATGCTTGGTGTTGCTGTTCTTGGACTGCTCTTTGGTCATTGAAGAGCTTGCTATTTTGGACTATATTTTTGAGCATTGAAGGAGCTTGTTGTTTTGGAAACAAACTCCATTATGGAGAGGTAGGATCTTTCCCTTTTTAAATGTTGTTTTCTCTTTCCTTGCATGAGAAAAATGGTGAATGTGTTGTGTATTGTTGGCTGGTTGGGTAGAATGCTTAGGGCATGGTGTAGGAGAAGGCTATGGGGATTTCATATGGGGGCATAAGGGATTGCCAATGACACTGTTTTATTGAGGAGGGAGTTTTGGTTTTGGGATCCACCTTGGAAAAGAAATTACTTGCATTTATTACTATGGGGGGCATAAGGGATAAACTTGGGGGGGTAAGGAGGGGTTGGGAGATATAAGGTTTATGGGGTTGATATGTATATTGGTGGTATGCATTTTGGTGGATGCCCAATTCCAAATTGGGAGGCATAAGGAGTTCCCCATAGTTCTTGCTCTTGTTGGCTTGCTTGATCAAGCCTATGTTCTGTGTGAATGATTTCAAATGCAGTTGTGAACTGCTGTCCTTGTTTGGAATGTGTATCTTATTAATTTGTGCATGTGAAAAGAATGTTGCTTGTTATTGTAGAAGCCATTGTTGCCATGAGTTGTCTCTCATTCTTTATTTCAATATGGTTGGGGCTCGGGGCCAATGAGGAAGGACAAATTCTCCCTTCTCATTGGATGTCTTGGTTGGGTGGAGAGTGTTTCCTTTCCCCCTTCCTTGTTGTGATCAAAGTTGAAAAGATGGAGAAACTAGCATGCTGTCTGTTTGGAGCAGGAACATATACAGTTTTGACAGTCCCAATCTTTTGAGCAAATTTATTGTAACCTTTCCCACCTTGAGTGGATGAGTTGTATAATGTTTGTAATGAGAAACCATTCGTATTGATGATGGAAGTTTGAATTGAATTGAGAAATGTAAAGAGATGTATTCCAGTCTCTGTTTGTAAAGAAATGAAAAGAATGTATATGTATGGTTTATTGTATTTCAAAGTTAAAAGAAAGAGATAAGTTGTATAGATGTTCTTTGTTTGAATTCAATAAAGAAATTTCCAGTTCATTCTTATTCACACTGTTATAATTGAAATGGGAATATTAAATGGTGATTGAGGCTGTGTTTTATTGCAATGGAAGAAAATACGTATGAGAAAGCTAAACTGTATTGTTCTCATTTGAATTGTGCATTAGAATTGAAATCTGAACTGTAATTTAATTTAGAAATGAATGGCTATCTTAATCAATTAAATGTATTTGACTAAGTTTAGGAATCATATGCACATCCAAATTACAAAAATTATAAACAAATTTAAAAGAAACAACTCACTGTTTTAAAACTTAACTCTGGCAATGTACATTTTAATAAAATGAGTAGTTCAAACCTATACTCAACAATAAGTTATGAAACTTGAAATTTATACTTAGGAAGACTTAAGGAACCCAAATTCAATAAAACAGTCAAGAATGAATCTCTAAAACTCAAGGAATTTCAAATCGGAGCTTGCACGGTCATTTTTCCCGTCAACATCGGAAAAATGCAAACTTGTATAAATGAACAAATTGACTTCACTAAAACACTCTAAACCCTCCCTAGACTGATCCTCCATGTCTATTTGACATGTTGAGTGAAGGAGGAGTTCTAATTTTATCAAAATTATAAGTTGAAAAACTACCAGTTCACATATTAAAATCCTACAGATCGATTTCATAAAATATACCCTTTAAAATTCATCAAATTTTAAAATTGGAAACTTTTGTACATAGAGGGCATCGAGAAATTTCTGAAAAGTCCTCGTTTTCCCAAATTTGAAATTCTTCAAAAGTTATGGCCATTTTAAGTTTTACTTCAATTTGGCATTCAAAAATAATAATAAATAATAATAAGATTTAATCTAACTATAGAAAAATTTAAATTTTGACTTGGAAAGATTTCCCAAAAAGTCCACGGCCCCTGCCATCCCACAACCAATCGGGCCTACCACGTGGCACCCCAGAGGGGTGGACTAAACTTTTAAACTTTCCCCTTTGAAAATTTTCATTTTGACCGAGCCCCCCACAACTAATGATGATAGCGTGCCACGTGGCACCTTTGGGGGGGTGGAAGCCGGAGGGCGGACCTTCTTTCTCCCTTTTGTTTTTTGTTTTGGCTTTGGGAAAATTTCCAATTTTCCTTTCGCCACCCGCAACTCCACTTCCCCTTTTTCCTTTGTCTTCCAATGGGTGCGCGGACCTGCGCATGCTTTTTTTCCCTTTTTCCTTTGGGCTCTAAGCACTAAATTGGTCCACTACCCCGCCCTTCCCTTTGTAAATTTTCACCTTATGCCATGACCTGACACATGTCCCCTGGGGACCCGTGGGGGTGTGGAGTGCATTTTGACTTTGAGCCATGTGATGGAAAAATTCCCAATGCCACCCCGTGACCCGCCAACCCATCCAAGGTGCACTCCTCCTCCTCTTGCCACGTGTCCCTTTGGGAAAATTTGACCCCAAGAACTCCGCCCACTCATAACTTGAGTTCTATAAGGAGTTAGGAGGACTTATTTATATCAATGGAAAGGTGAGAAAATTTCCTATCCATTGGAAATGGTTTAGGGAAAATTTGAAAGCATTAAATAGGAGAAAAATATAGTTGAAGTTTTTTTCCCGATGAGACAACAAGTATGGGGTAAGATTTCTCCCTGAATCTAACTAGAACATCTAACCCTAAAATTTAAACCTTGTAAATGTGTTATAAGTTCATAAAGGAAACTTGTGTTTTGGTAAGTAGGTTTTGTTTTGGAACCTATTAGTGAAAATTGATGTCTTGCAACTTAGTTGTAGACACTTCAAAAAAAAAATTCCATAATTTTCTAGCTAACCCTAGGTTATTTCTTGATCTCAAGTGGTTGAGTAAACGAGCACTACAACAATAGAATTTTCCCCAAGTTATGGGACCTTGTGAGCTTGGGATGGATCTTGAGAGAAGGTTGGTTCCACTATCTATTTCTACTGCTACTGCTACTCCTAGTTTTGAAAAGGGGAAACTAAGCTAATAATGCCAAGGGACCAGGGATAGAAGAATAACATGAAAGGAAACTACACTAAAAGTTGATAGAACCAGAAAAGAGGGATGAACACTATCTCTTTTGAGTGAGAATGAAGGGAAATGTGTGAAAGGAGGCTAGGCATGAGTAGCACAACTAAACATGTATTCACCGAGATCGTTTTCATGGAAAAAACTAAATGTGGAATTGCAAGAGGACCCGAAATAGCACAACCAAAACACAACACAAAAGGAAAGGGAAGAAGGAGGAATGAAAACACATTAGGACTTAGGATATTCAAAAAATGATGCTTTTATTACCTCTAGGAATGCACAAAGCTGTTATAATCATGAAGGAGGCCAATATCCACTTGTAAGAGCCAAACATAGAGGTCTCAACTCAAAATATAGAAAATATGAAGTCCTTAGAAAAACACGCAAGGATATAGAGTGTCCAACATAACAAATGAGACTTGATCTTACATTTATAGATGAGTCCATGGAGGACAAATGAATGAAGGAGGGAAAATATGAATTTGAAACACAACCACCAATAAGAAGCATTCAATGCCTGCAAATTTTCCCAGTGATCGTGATGAAGGGTGGATCATATCAAATTGGGTGGTTGGAGCATTTAGATCTTCTCATTAATGCTTAACAAGACATTTTCCCATTTCTCACCTACCGGATCTACCAAAATTTGAATTTTAACTTCTAGCATTGTAGTTGATGTCAACAACTCTCGACAAGTCTAGGTGCACACCGATTTGAGCTATGTAGCAAAAATACAACGATCGAAGATGTGTCGAGTTGTCGACACACAAAAAAATGTGGCACCAACGAAAGAGCATGTGCAAGAAGCACACAAGAAGAAAAACCATCTACAAACAAATAATGTGTGCACAATTCACTTAGATGAATTGAAACTACTCTAATACATAAAACATGATGATAAAAAATTAATTAAAGGGTTTGAGATAGATCCCATTTATTGGTATTTGCAGTGTGCCTTCATCAAGATGAGTTAACTCGAAAGAGTTAGCTTATTTATAGGAATTGATGATGTATGGGCCACTCCAAAGTGCATCAAAATTTGAATGATGCATTGGTTTAGCTCTGTTAGCATCCCATTTTAGAACAAAGTCCCCAACTTTGAAAGCTCAGGCATAACCTTTCAGTCAAACCATTTTTTTGTTACTCGCTGATGTTGTTCTAGCTTAATCATGACAGAGTTCCTAAGTTCTTCAAGATTAACCAATTCTGCCATTTTGATTTCTCTTTGTCCGCACATTCAAATTCTAGTTGTTGGGCAAATGCTAATGAAGTCGAGATCTAGTGTCAAAGGAAGGGTATCTTCCTTGCCATATACAAGCTTGTAAGGAGAAGTTCTTATTGCATTTTTGACTATGCTTCTACCTTCCCAGAGGGCGCACAAGACCTTTGTATGCCATTATCTTTGGATGATGTTCATTGTGCACTTCATGATTATGATCAAGTTTTTGTTTTTGATTCTACTGACCATTGCCATGAGGGTAATAGTTGGAAGAAGTCTTTAGGTAAATTCTCGGACTTAGAGCTCGGTCGGTGAATTTAGTACTAAGGAAAGCCTTTGCGTTATCGAGAGATAATGGTTTGAGGAATGCCAAACCTTGTGACTAAACCCTCGATAAAGTCAAGTATGACTACTTCAGTTGATTCCTTAAGCACGACAACTTCTATCTATCTCATAAAGTAATCTGTAGCTGTCAACACCCATTTATGTCTAGTGCTTAAAGGAAGATTGATCATGCCTATGAAGTCAAGCTCCCATTGCAAAAATAATGATCCACATGGATTGGTCGGAGGGGAAGTGCTTGACAATCATTTCTTTCTTTCCAAGAAAGTACATTCCTTACATTTTGTGACCCACCTATGTGCATCTACAAACAGGGTAGGCCAAAAGATACTTGCCATTATGATCTTCATTGTTGTAGTTTTGGTAGAGAAGTGTCCACTAGAGAATCCATCATGAAATTATGCTAACACTTTATCATTCTCATGCACCATTGATACATCTTAATAACATGCCATCAAGGTTTTTATGAAGAGAAGTCCATCAATCAACACATAATGGATAGATTGTAACATAAAATGTCTTCTTTTTTCTTTATTTAAACCAGGAGGGAAAGCACCCTCAGAAAGGAATGTGATCATGTCCTTCATCCAGTCTTGCATGTCAGGACTATATTCTGTTCAAGTTTAGCATGTGGAAGGTCTTCATAAAAAAAAAAATTAAGCTTTAGGTTCATCTGCATCCTTAACAATCTATTTACAGAGTGCATTACCTCTCACCAGCTTTGTGTCCTTAATAGTCACATCATATTCCATGACTTTTGTCACCCATCATGCCCTCTTCTCACTTATTTCATCTCCCATGATGAAGTATCTGACATAAGAGTGGGAGACTAACACCTTGATATGATTGGTGGCGAGCATACTTTTGAATTTCTTGAGTGCACACATGATGGTGAAGAATTGTTTCTTCATGTGATTGTATTTTAATTCATACTCCTTGATTTACGGCTGGTGAAGAAATCCACCGTGGTTGTTCCAACCATTGTTCATTTTCTTGTGTTAAGACAAAAACAATACTTGCATCAATGTCATAAGCATAAAGGATGAAATAATTTGAATAATCTAGATTGATAAGTGTTGGTGCACAAGAAATATCTTGCTTGATCTTGTTGAAGCTTTCTCTTCCTTCTATTGTCCATCTGAAGGCTTTTTCCTTCTTGAGCATCAAAGTGATGGGCCGAACTAGTCATGTAAAGTTAGGGATAAAACACCTACAAAAATTGATCTTGCCAAGGAAGAACTATTGGGCCATTTTTTGCACCGACAGGTAAAGAGCTAGAATGGCTGAAATGCGCTCAGGATCAATTATGATGTCATCCTTTGAAACCACATGGCCTAAGAGCTTGCCTTGTGCTACTGTAAAATTGCACTTCTTGGGGTTAAGAGATACCCCAAATTCTCTGCATCTCTCAAATAATTTTTCCAGGTGCGCTATATGATCCATGCTATTCTTTGAGAAGACAATTATATCATCAAGGTAAACCAGGATGAACTCATTAATGTATCCTTTGAAGGAAATATCCATAGACACTGAAATGTGGTGCCCACATTTAACAAACCAAAGGGCATTTTCTGATATGCATATGTTCCCCACTTGGTTGTAAATTCCATTTTGAATTGATCCTCTTCCTTGACCAGGATCTGGTTAAAACCTGAGTACCCATCTAGCATGGAGAACCTTTGCATGCCAGCCATAGTCTGCAGAATCTTCTCCATTAAAGGCAAATGATAATGATCCTTTAGAGATTCCTTATTCAAATATTTGAAATCAACACAAAGTCTGATTTCACCATTCTTCTTGTGTATTGGAACCAGATTTGTGACCCAGGTAGAGTATTTGATAGGAAAAATAATTTTTTCCTCAATGATTTTGGATAATTCCTTCCTCATGAGGGGTTCTATCTTTGGATTGACTGGCCATTTGCTTTTGTTTGATGGGCTTGATACTAGGATCAAGGTCAATAGAGTGTTGAGCAACACTTGGATCAAAACCTTTGAGGTCTTCATATTCCCATGAGAAGATATCACTATACTTTTGACAGAGAGATATGAAGGCCTTCTTTTCTTCATGCACACAAGTCATGTTGAGAAAAATATTTTCCGCATCGCAACAATAATGGAATGGAGGAGCAAATCTCTTGCAACATGCATGTGTATCTTTCTTCACCCTTGAACTCATCATCAGGGATAAACATTTTCTCTAAGGTGACCAGCCCTTTAGGAAAATTATTTGTCTTCAATTGTATCACTTGGTCACCATAGCTGTCATGCAAGTTGGCTTGCATACTTGATGAAAATTTAGCTTCATTCTAGATAAAATGGATGATCTGCATGTCACTATCAAAAACTTTCTAGCTGGTGTTGTTATCTGGAATGGATGGTCTAATCACCATCTTGATATGATAAGTATTTCCTTTGATGAAGTCCTCAAATAGAGAGAGAACCTATGAACCTAGTGTGACTATCTCGGTCAGCTTCCTTGTTCATTCTATGTAGAACCACTTGAAGATTAATATCATTAAAGCTCTCAAGTAGGTCCCTATAAGATTTGAGAAGCTTATTCTTTGTTTGGAACTTGTTGGTAGCTTGGTTGATGATCAATTTTGTGTCCCAAAATATCTGCAGTGCCTTATTTTTCTTCTTCTCAGTAATGAGGAAGCCATGCACTAACACTTCATACTCTACCAAATTGTTAGAGCATGAAAACAATAGCCTATGCATGAAGAATAATTTCTCATCCTTAGGGAAAATGAGAACTACTCCTCCTCCAGCACTACTTCTACTTCTGGATCCATCAAATTATAACTTCCATAGACTAGTTTGAACTTTTTCTTTCTTGAGCACGCGTGGAAGCATAACATTTTCTTCTAGAATGTAATAAGTACCAAGCCTAGTTTCATAAGCTTCCAGTTCCTTAGCATAGGATCAAATTTATGGTGTCTTTCTACCCATTCATCAAGCACTAGGTTAGGAATAGGGGTGGAAGAGACTTCTCTTCAGAACTAAAGTTTGTTCTTCTTGGATCAAACAATTGGCTTGGAGAGGGATGGGACATATGACTCTACATGATAGGAAAATATAGGCTCAACTTGTATGGTAAACTGGGTACCATACCTTGTTTTGAGTAGCATATGAGACCAATCAGAAGACCAATAACCACCCAATTTAGTAGTAAATTCTCTTGATAGGAATAGGAAAACAAAGGAGGTAGGTCAATGATTGACACATCTTGAGTAATAGTTAGGCCTAGACATGCATGAAGGGTTAACTCAAGATCCTTGATGTCTCCTAAAGTAGTGACAATAGAGCCATCAAGTTATAGGACTCCTTTAGACAAAGGGCTATAATTCAGACCTAAGACATCAGCTATCTTCTTAGGCATAACAAAAGTACTAGCACCTAAGTCAATCATGCAATTATGCACTAGGTGTTTTCCTATAATTAGGGACATATAGAAGGGTGGGGTTTTAAAAAATTTACTTACTTGTTTCTCCTCTTCTTGGTAGATGTTGATAGAAGTGTGTGGCTTCACATAGCTAGATCAACGAGCGTGAGTTGTGCCAGAGCTTCATGCAACAAATCCCACTAATATGGAATGGTCAGAGCATCCCACATTGTGACATTTATGTTTGTTCTCTTCATCTAGTCAACAATGCTAAATGGAAGGCCCCCATCTTGTGTATTTGCGAACAACATCCCTTCTTGAATCTTAAGGTGTGGAAGCCTAAATTTTAGTTAGAGCAGAGGCTTGACCTACCAAAGGAAGGGTGCATGCTGTTTTAGAAGGAGCCTTATGTGGGGCCTCTTGCGAGGGGGATTTAAGAGATTTTAAGCAAAGATACCTTGTTTTCTTCTTTCTTCTGAGAATCTTCTTGTGTTGTCGGGGTTGTAACTTGCACGCCTGATTCTAACATTATTTTCTTATATCTTGTGTTATCCACAACTTGGGCACATAGTCTATTTGTATCTTCTATAGCTTGGTTGATTGCACAAAAGTCCTCCATGCCAAAGAACATAAAATTTGTCTCCAGAGGAACTTCTGGTCTTTCTAGATTATCTGCTTCATGGGCGCTTGTTGAGGGCTCATAGGATGAAGCATTATGGATCATGAAGGCTTGGGCACACACAACATTAGCACAATGATATTGACTATGAGGCATGTTGCAAGGGAAGCACCATTCTGACTCTTGTGCCAAGTTGTTCACTGGAACAAGTGCCCGACTCGCATTGGGTATTGGAAGAGAAGGAATGGGAGGAACAAATTACAAGGGCAAATACACATTAGGATGTCATCTATCATTCTGTTGATTGGGTGCATATATTTGATTTTCATATTGATTCTACCAAGGCTGATTGATTTGGCCATGTGCCTGATTAGAATTACCTCTATAGGCTTGCACATGTTTCTTCTCTAATGATATGACCTTGTTTGATAAATTTATAATCAGGACCTTCAATTCTTCATCTTCCTTTTATTGTGATGGAGAATAGGATGTTGAGGCAATAGGTTGTGCGCTCTACTCAGGAACATGAATTGGGGCCACAGAAGGCTAGGGAGCTTGTGAAATTTCTAGGAACAAGGGCATAGGTGGTCTAGGAGCCAACTTTCCCACATGAATAAGACTATTTTCTTCCCTTACTGCAATACTATAAGTAGCTGGTAAAGTCCTACCACCAATATATTGGAACATAACTGAAATGTCACCGTTGAGCACCTTCGGATAATAAAGGAAATCATGTTGGGCTATAGGTCTCACCATAAGAGGGATTCTAGTCCCAAGTCTTTTGAAATCTGATGTTAAAATCAGTCATCTGCTCATTGGGAACCGTCCTTTTTGTTATCAATTTCTCCACCAAAGATAGGTGCTCTGACTTATCTTCACAAAGTAATTACAAAGAATTATTCCCAATTCATCCTGTGGTGATAGATCCAAGTCTCAAGCCTCGGTACCATTGAAGAGCTTTACCTTTAAAAGAGACTACAAGCAACTTGACTACTACATCATCATGTGTGATCAGATAGAGTGAACACACATTTGGTATGTCTTGGATATGATCTGAGGGATGATTCAATTCTCACCAGTGAAGTATGGAATAATCTTAAGCATGCCATTTGGCATATCATGTTGTATAGCTAGCACAAAAAGGACTCCCTCCAAAAATTTTACAAAAATATTAATGGAGGAGGTGGCTAATGCGCCATTGTAGAGTTTTGTAGGCTATCTATTTTTAGGAGGAGTTGAGTGGGCATGGCATAATGGAGATAGAGATGTGTGATCGGGCTTTTGAATGAACTCTTCTCGAGGATAGCTAGAGATACTCAAAAGAATCTTTAGCTGATGCACTTCATCTTGTATGCACAATTATCATGAAAGCTTTGCTCAGATCATTTCTTTGTTGGGCCCCTAAATTATTAGAAAAGTACAAAAATGCGCATAGGCATGTAAGGATAAAGTGTGCAGGGTAGGGTTTAAGGAAGGCTTTAAGGAAACTTGTGGCATATGCACGGACATAACCAAGGGTTCAGGACTTAGTCATATTGGGTGTTTTAGGTAGAACACATGAAAAGCATTACCTAACTGCACATACGGAGTGGATAAGGTGCCATCTTGGTGACATGTTGGCCCATAAAGGAGCATGCCTACGGTAGAAGCTTCTAGAAGCACATCATGGTAAAAAGTGGAAATCTCGGGCTTGGAGGAGCATGCTCACATGGAGGACCACATTCAGATACTTGGCATCAGATTTGAGACCGGGGGGATGAGTTGGCGCTTCAAAAATCCTATATATATAAGCACATGCAGAAGTAAAGATAGAGAGAAATAGATAGAGGGCAGAGCTCTGTAGAAATACTGCAAGAACTCTGTTAGTTTGGGTAATTGTGCTTAGGAAAGGATGTATCAAGGGTATGGGGATTATAAAATTCTTTTAATAGCCTAGCCATATGAGTCCAGATATAATGCATGACTGCGGTCTGCTTCTCTATGACATTTTGTAATGGCTCCATGAATGTAATGAGGTTACCAACTTACATGAATATGAACATTGATGATTTTGATGCATACATATTTCTCATAGTTCTTTTTCATTTATGTTTATGATTAATTATGGATGCTTGTACAACTTCTTTTGTTTTGGTATAAGTTATAAAATCTGTTAAGCTCTTTCTATCTGAAATGACTGCAAGGATCTAGAATCCGTTCGAAGCTCTGTAGTTCTTGTATGTTTTAATTCCTTTCTCGTGATACCCACTAAAACAACCCACTTGAGACCCAAGAAACAACCTAGGGTTAGTTAGGAAAATTATGGAATAATTTTTTTTATTAGAAGTGTCTACAACCAGGTTGCAAGACAACAATTGTCACTAACAGGTTTTGGAACAAGTTTAATCTACTAGAACATACTTCTCTTTTATTTACATTAATCAGAGGTCACAAGGTCCAAATTTTAGGGTTAGAAGTTTCAGTTAGGTTCAGAGGGTAAATTATCACCATACCCACTCTCTAACAGGATCAAAGTTTCAACTTTATTTTTCTCACACTTAACACATTCAAAATTTCCTAAATCATTTCCATTGGATAGAAAATTTTCTCACCTTTCCGACGATATAAAGAAGTCCTCCTAACTCCTTGTAAAACTCCAATTATGGGTCGACGGGCCTTGGGGTGAAAATTTTCCCCCAAGAGTGGGGCCACGGGCCTAGGGATGAACATTGCTCAAAAGGGACACGTGTAGAGTGGGGAGAAAAGTAATTTTTGGGTTGGTAGGTTATGGGAGATGTTTCTAAATTTTCCTGCGCGGGGAGAAAATTCCAATTGCATCCACGCCTCCCCTGCGCGGCTAGGGACATGTGGCGCTCAACAAACCAAAGTGAGGAAAGAATGAGGGAAGGGCGGGGTGGTAGAGAAAGTTGGAGAAATTTCCCAAAGGGAGGGGAAAAGGGATAGTTTGATGTACATGTTTGCACGTCCGCGGAAGAGATTTTCCCAAGGTAGGGATGAGAGTACGGGGGCCGGGGATTTTTTCAAAAATTTCCTAAAACAAAATTTTCAAAAAATGATAAGGTTTCAAGCATTCCACCCCCTCCGTGTCACCCCATGCTGCCACGTGGCAGTACCCGATGGATACGGGATTGCGGGCGGTGGAGGAAAATAATAAAATTTTCCAAAAGTTTTTAAAAAGTTCCAAAGAAGAATTTTATGTCACACCTCCATCGTTACCTCGTGAGGCCACGTGGCGACCTCCGATTGGGTGTGGGGTAGCGGGAAAATGTTAAAAATTTTCCAATTTTTTTTATTAAGTTCGAAGGGAAAATTACAGGCCATGGGCCTACCAAGGAAAATTTTCCCAAAATTTTAAAGCCAGTGAAGAAAATTTCAAAAGGCCATAACTTTTACTAGAAAGCTCAGTTTTGGGAAAATGACAACTTTTTGGAAAGCTCTCGATGCCCTCTTTACAAAAGGAATCATAAAGTTAATATTTTGATAAATTTTAAGGGGTGAATTTCAAAAAAACTTTCATGCAGGATTTTAAAAAGCAAACTAGTAATTTTTAACTTATAAATTTTTTTCCAATTTGATCTCCTCCTTGAATCAACATGCCAAACAGACATGGAGGATTATTTTGAGAAGGATTTAGGATGTTTTAGGAAGGTAAATTTGCTCAATTGATTTCCAATTTGAATTTTTCCAACAATTGACAGAAAAAGACTATGAAAAGGTTTGGGCCCAATTTTGCAATGTTTTGATTTATTTCATTAAGTGTTTTTGTCAAAATGAGTTCATTGATATCATAGCATGCTAAATTTTAATGTTTCAAAGTTGATTATTATGTGCAGGCTCAAACTGTGCATTTTAATTAAATTATTTGCCAATTTTAAATTTACAATAACAGGGATCAAATCTTGAGGGATCTATTTATCAATTTTATTATTCAAGTATGGAAATTCATTTCTCATCTAGTCTAATACATTTAAATGATTTAAATCAAACTATTCTAAACCCAAAATGTAATTCTGATTTCAATTTTACACATTTCCAAAAGAGGCAAAACACTGTATTTTCCTCACATATGTTTCTTCCTTTCAACAGAGATTCCCAAAACATTGACATGATCAAATTAAATTTACAATACAACTTGGAAAGAACATTTCATTCATTCATTGATTTCCAAAGACAATTTTTACAACTTCTTTCTTTATATATTTTCAAAATACAACATATAGAATACATGTCTTTCTTTTCTAAATACAGAACTGATTACAAAGCATATCTCTTTTACATTTCAAAATTTACAACTCTCACAACCAATTACAAACATCTTTTCTTCACAAAATACATTACAATTTCATCCACTTCAAAGTGGGAAAGGTTACAATAAAATATATTTCACAAGGTACTATCAAACTATATTTTCCTTTGCTCCAGAATAGCAACATGAAGATCCTCCATTTTCAATTTTGATCACAACAAAAGTGGGGAAAGGCAACGCTCTCCACCCAACCAAGACATCCAATGAAAGGAGAATCCATCCTTCATCATTGGCCCCGAGCCCCAACCAAAATGTAATAGAAGGTGTGATTCAAACCATGACAACAATAGGCTTCCAAAAAACATACACACAACATTATTTCAACATGCACATTCCAAATTAAAACACAGTCCAAACAAAACAATTTACAACTTTGCAACCGCATTGAAAACATTACAACAAAACTCGGCTTCATCATGCAAGCCAAAGGAGAAAGCTATGGGGAAGTTTCTTATGCCTCCCAATGGGAATTGGGTATCCACCTATAAACAAATTCCAATAAAATTCACCACACATATCCTTATGCCCCCCACAATCCCTCCTTATGCCCCCCACAATTTTCCTTATGCCCCCACAAAGTAAGAAATGCAAGCTATTTCTTTTCCATGGTGGATCCCAAACCCAAACTCCCTCCACAAGAATTTTGATGCCACTGGCATTCCCTTATGCCCCCACATGAATTCCCCATATCCTTCTCCTACACCATTCCTATGGTAGTCTACCCAAACAGCCAACAAACACACAAAACATTCACCATTCACACAAACACAAAAAGGAAATAATAGCATAAATGAAGAGCTAAGCTCCTACCTCTCCATGGTATATTTTGTTCCAACACAGCAAGATTTTAATGTCAAATACAGTCCCAAAATCAGCAATCTCTAAGTATGAAATTCTCTCCAATCTCCTCCAAATCAACAAGAGCTCCCAACAACAAAAATGCACCCCAAAAGGAAGTATGCAAAAGTTCAACAACCCAAAACAAGGCAAAGAGTTCAAATTTTATAGAAGAGGGAAAGGAAGAGGATGAGGTGGATCCATGTAGGATGCCACTTCACACATCCTCAACTCCAACACAAAAGTCAAATTCCATTCTCCAAAGCACAATAAAGAGGTGGGTGAAAATATGACAATTTACTTGCACACTCCAAAAGCCCACACCCCAAAGGACTGAATTAAATAAAATGTAAGAAGAGTGCAATCAAAACATGCAACATGATTTATAAAAATGCATTAAAAAGGGCTAAAATCAACCCTCCAACCATAGGTATGGTTGGTAAATTAAATTGAGAGGTATGGGACAAGTTTTACTTGTCCCACAAGCCTCCAAAAACAGCCTCCAAGGAAAATTCGAATTTCCAAGAAGGTGGAGTGTTTCATACTCCAAAATATGACTTACACAACTCTTACACATACTTACACATCTCTTACATATTTAATACAAAATCCAACAACTTCTATAATTACTTTCTCATATCCCAATTTAATTAATTAACTTTTAACCATATGTTTTCTCACATTAATCTACCACAATTTAATTAAATAAAAGAAAGGGACACATCACTAATAAAATACATACAAACAATAATAAAAAGGAACCACATTAATAAAATACACAAAACCCATGGTCACATATAAAGGTGATCCCCCATGGGAATCCCTAACAAAATACAACACACACACACAAAACATGTTGCCATGGTGACCTTGTTGAATTCATCTAGAATTCCAATGTGGTTGGTCTCCAATCCCCGATGTTTGTTGTGATATTTTAACCTGCAAAACACAAATACCTCCTTCAGCCTCGTGGCCATATCAGAACATCCAAAATGAATATAAATATAATTCCAAAATCATCTATATAAATGAATCACAACAACATCAAAGTAACAACTATATCATTTGTAATTTAATCAACAACTATATCATCATCATATAAAGTCCATTTTCTAGGTCTACTCACAATATCCAAAATCACATGCCCGAAACAACATTCATAATATATCCATGTCAAATAGTATATCATCATCCACATATGAGTGTCTCTAATAATCATCATGCATCATAACCAAATCAAGATCACAATAATCCATGATCAAATATCTAACATCATACTAAATCAAAAGCATAATAACGTCCATAATGTAATCAATAGTATCAAGATTAGTATCAAAAGGTGTCAAAGGGAAGTGGGCACTAGACTTTTAAATATCTTAAACATGGATCATAGATGATGTTTCCCACTAAACTCACATAAAGAGAGACTTGACACCCACATGTGCCTGGGGTGAGTGCCCAATGCCCACCGGTGATAGGCCGATGCGCATGGGGTTCCTTTCTTTTCAAATGATGGGTAAAAATGATTATATCTTGGTTCCATTGCGGGACCTCTTTTTGAAGTTGTAATGGGAAATGACATACATCATGATCTCGTATAATGAGTAATGACAGAATGTTTAAATTTGGAAAGTGTTGAATCATGTGGGTGTCAAGTCTCTCTTTTATGTGAGTTTAGTGTTGAAACATTTCATTCATTCATTGATTTCCAAAGACAATTTTTACAACTTCTTTCTTTATATATTTTAAAAATACAACATATAGAATACATGTCTTTCTTTTCTAAATATAGAACTGATTACAAAGCATATCTCTTTTACATTTAAAATTTACAACTTTCACAACCGATTGCAAACATCTTTTCTTCACAAAATACATTACAATTTCATCCACTTCAAAGTGGGAAAGGTTACAATGAAATATATTTCACAAGCTACTATCAAACTATATTTTCCTTTGCTCCGAAATAGCAACATGAAGATCCTCCATTTTCAATTTTGATCACAACAAAAGTGGGGAAAGGCAACGCTCTCCACCCAACAAAGACATCCAATGAAAGGAGAATCCATCCTTTATCATTGCCCCGAGCTAACCAAAATGTAATAGAAGGTGTGATTCAAACCATGACAACAATAGGCTTCCAAAAACATACACACAACATTATTTCAACATGCACATTCCAAATTAAAACACAAATCAAACAAAACAACGATTTACAACCATTGAAAACATTAAAACAAAACTCAAGCTTCATCATGCAAGCCAAAGGAGAAAGAACTATGGGGGAAGTTTCTTATGCCTCCCAATGGGAATTGGGTATCCACCTATAACAAAATGCCAATAAAATTCACCACACATATCCTTATGCCCCCCACAATCCCTCCTTATGCCCCCCACAATTTTCCTTATGCCCCCCACAAAGTAAGAAATGCAAGCTATTTCTTTTCCATGGTGGATCCCAAACCCAAACTCTCTCCACAAGAATTTTGATGCCACCGGCATTCCCTTATGCCCCCACATGAATTCCCCATATCCTTCTCCTACACCATTCCTATGATAGTCTACCCAAACAGCCAACAAACACACAAAACATTCACCATTCACACAAATACAAAAGAGAAATAATAGCATAAATGAAGAGCTAAGCTCCTACCTCTCCATGGTATATTTTTTTCTAACAAAGCAAGATTTTAATGTCAAATACAGTCCCAAAATCAGAAATCTCTAAGTATGAAATTCTCTCCAATCTCCTCCAAATCAACAAGAGCTCCCAACAGCAAAAATGCACCCCAAAAGGAAGTATGCAAAAGTTCAACAACCCAAAACAAGGAAAAGAGTTCAAATTTTATAGAAGAGGGAAAGGAATAGGATGAGGTGGATCTATGTAAGATGTCACTTCAAAAATCCTCAACTCCAACACCAAAGTCAAATTCCATTCTCCAAATCACAATAAAGAGTTGGGTGAAAATATGACAATTTACTTGCACACTCCAAAAAGCCCAGACCCCAAAGGACTGAATTTAATAAAAGGTAAGAAGAGTGCAATAAAAACATGCAACATGATTTATAAAAATGCATTAAAAAGGGCTAAAATCAACCCTCCAACCATAGGTATGGTTGGTAAATTAAATTAAGAGGTATGGGACAAGTTTTACTTGTCCCACAAGCCTCCAAAAACAGCCTCCAAGGACAAATTCGAGTTTCCAAGGAGGTGGAGTGTTTCATACTCCAAAATATGACTTACACAACTCTTACACATACTTACACATCTCTTACATATTTAATACAAAAACCAACAACTTCTATAATTACTTTCTCATATCCAAATTTAATTAATTAACTTTTAACCATATGTTTTCTCACATTAATCTACCACAATTTAATTAAATAAAAGAAAGGGACACATCACTAATAAAATACATACAAACAATAATAAAAAGGAACCACATTAATAAAATACATAAAACCCATGGTCACATATAAAGGTGATCCCCCCATGGGAATCCCTAACAAAATACAACACACACATACAAAACATGTTGCCATGGTGACCTTGTTGAATTCATCTAGAATTCCAATGTGGTTGGTCTTCAATCCCCTGATGTTTGTTGTGATAGTTTAACCTGCAAAACACAAATACCTCCTTCAGCCTCGTGGCCATATCAGAACATCCAAAATGAATATAAATATAATTCCAAAATCATCTATATAAATGAATCACAACAACATCAAAGTAACAACTATATCATTTGTAATTTAATCAACAACTATATCATCATCATATAATGTCCATTTTCTAGGTCTACTCACAATATCCAAAATCACATGCCCGAACAACATTCATAATATATCCATGTCAAATAGTATATCATCATCCACATATGAGTGTCTCTAATAATCATCATGCATCATAACCAAATCAAGATCACAATAATCCATGATCAAATATCTATCATCATACTAAATCAAAAGCATAATAACGTCCATAATGTAATCAATAGTATCAAGATTAGTATTAAGAGGTGTCAAAGGGAAGTGGGCACTAGACTTTTAAATATCTTAAACATGGATCATAGATGATGTTTCCCACTAAACTCACATAAAAGAGAGACTTGACACCCACATGTGCCTGCAGGGTGAGTGCCCAATGCCCACTTGGGTGATAGGCCGATGCGCATGGGGTTCCTTTCTTTTGTAATAGGGGTAAAAATGATTATATCTTGGTTCCATTGCGGACCTCTTTTTGAAGTTGTAGTGGGAAATGACATACATCATGATCTGTATAATGAGTAATGACAGAATGTTTAACTTTGGAAAGTGTTGAATCATGGTTCAAGAGCACGGAGGATGAATTTTCTTAGAGATTCAACACTAGACCTGAGTTTGATGCACATAGATGGGTAGAAGAGAACCTCTACCATGATTTGTATGAAATTTTTTTCTGCTACTTCCCAGTAGAACTGTATGAATGGCTCTCAAGCATATGTGTCTAGATCAAGCTGGTATTCTAGATCACGTGCATGGACCCAAGAAGAATACCAAAGGCTGCAGGATGTAGATCTGACATGGACTCATGTTGTGGATCATTGGTGGGAGGGTGTGTTAGCTAGCTACACTCTAGAGTATGCTATTTCCACATATTCTTACCTGAAAGTTACTGAGTTTGAATTTATATGAGAGTCTAGAGGATCATTTCTACATGTTATCCCTCTGGCAATGAAGATTTTGATTATTAATTTGAGTTTAGAGGCATTTCCAATGGCCAGATAAACCATTCTAGAGCGTTGGGCAAGGGAGCTAGGGTGGAGGAAGATGGAAGATATTACAATGGATAAGGAAATGGAGGAGAGACAACTGAAGTAGTGAAGCACGTGAAAGGGAGATTGCTAGACAATGCAAAGCTGCAAGTGTGATGGATCTATGGAGGCATACGTTGCAGGGAAGGAGTTGAGGTTCACACAAAGGATGTGGAACCTGAGCTAGTCTATGCTACCCCATCTTGGCAAGTGTGTAAGAGAGACCCCTTCGGCTTCTAATGAGAGTTCATCGCATAGAGAGAGAAGAGTCATTGGCATGTATCTGAACCCACCTAGTGACCAAACCCTAGTGCTTGGTTTTCCAGATCAAGGAAGGAGTATCATTGACCCAGTTGGTATCAGTGGAAGTGACAGATCTACACCTAGGAGGTATAATTTTTCAGTTCCCACTTCTATGGCTACATATATTCTAGTATTCAGAGGAGTCTTTGGATAAGGAGCAAGTATACAAGCCTTTGGTCTCACATCTGGGAGTGGCACATGAGGTACAATAGTGGTAGTGGGGAATTATCACAGACCATCGGTGCACAATTTAGTGGAACCTTAGGGACACTTGGCATGACTACTACAGGACCTAGTGGTTCTAGTGGATCTGGTGGGTGAGGAGGGATATGACCTAGTGGACCTAGTGGTTATGGTGGATCTGGTGGCTCAGGAGGCACAAGACTTGGTGGACTGGTGGATCCAAAGAGCAAAGGAAACACCAGAGGAAACCAAGGCTCTAGCTCAGGAGGACAAGGGCCCCAACCACCCCCTCAAGTCTTCTTTGAGATGTATTTACATTTTCTAGATTACAAAGGTATTGAAGATGTTGTAAAACATGTTCACAAGTGTGAGCTGCTATGGCGTGCAAAGGGGATCACAACCCTGGAGTGTAAGGCTAGTCAATTTGCAACAAAATTACAAGGGGAGTGCATAGTTGGTATAGGAAATATGACCCTCATCAAACGGTGGTGGATTATACTTGCTTTAAATAACACCTTCTTGGTAGAATTCCACATCCCTGAGTTTGAATAGAAGAGCATTAACACCTCAAGGAGATTCAATAGAGGATGGCAGAGAGAATGTGTGGAGTATGATGTGTGCTTTAATACTCTCTTATCTAAGTTATCATATGATATTCACCCTTCACAACATGTTTAGTGGTTTTTGAAGGATTGATCACACCTTTTAGAAGGGCCTTATCTCATAAAACTTTTATAGACCACACAGCGAGGTGTTGGAAGCTGCTCTATGTGCCGAGGCTATTGGTAGTGTTGATACTGGTGTTAGCCCATTCTTGGAGGCTCAAATTGTTGCTATGGCTAAGAAGCTAGAGAAGTTGTCCATGAACTCATCCCATGAGACTCACAGTGGTTTATGGTGTACATATTGTGAAGTAGAGGGGCATGTAAAGGGTAGTTGTCCCCTGGAGGACAGTATGCACCATGACAGTAGACTATGAAATTTTTCATGGGGACCATGATGCAAGTAGATTCCCTTGTTACAACACACAATTCGGAAGAATGTGTCTTGCTACTATAAGATCTTGCACCTCTACAACCCATGATACTAAGGATTTTAGGCTCATCAATTAGATCCATGAGGCCATTGATCATGGGGTACGCCAAACCAACATTGCCAATAGTTCTAAAGGTGATGATTGGCGTTATGAAGAGCGTGCAGAGTGAGGCATGCATGGAAGGGGATTTCACAGAGGATTTTGTGGTCATGGTAACCATGGAGGAGGAAGAAATGATTTCTCACATGGAACCTATTTGAATTATGGGTCTATAGAGCATTACAAATGAGAGTGCCCGACCTAGTATAGTGCTCATGGTGTGGGAAGAAACAAAAGTATGAGGAGTGCCCGATTTATTTGAGAACATGAATTAGTAGCACCGTAAAGACAAGGGAAATGAAATGGTAAGCATTAAGAATAAAAACACACAATGGATTTTTGGGTGACATGTGATGCAAGCTTGAACCTATTTTAGTAACAATAAGAGAAGAGGTCACACGTGCAAAGGAAATAACAAGGAAGAGGACACTAGTTTCAAGAGATGAAGTAGTTCATGGGAAGTACCCAGACCCCGCACATCAAAAGGAAGTGTATCAAGATACCATGGATGTCATTTGGAGTTTACAAGGATAAATCTAGTGTCTAAAGGAGAAGTTCAGAGGGAGGAGAAAAGGAGGAAGGTTGAGGCACTAAGAGATGACTTGGATGAGGTCAGGGAAGTATGTAAAATGATAAGTCAAGAGAATGTTATTCCCTTGCTAGGGGCATGGTTGAGGGAGAAGGTACCATGTGCTGGAGGAGAGCGTGAGAGGTAGGTCTTGCATGCAAACCTTCCCCCTCACAACCTTGACTATGACAAAGAGATCACATTGGATGCAGTCATAGATGGATGGATCCTTAGTAATATCCTCATTGACATAGGCATGGAAGTCAATGTTCTAACTTTGGATGCATGGCATCAGATGGGGAGACCTACATTACAACCATCCTCGAATGTGTTGTATATGGAAAACAAGATGAAGGAAATGACCATTGGTGTCTTAAAGGATGCAACTATCACTATCTAGAAGCTAAGTTTATTGGGGACTTTGAAGTCTTGGTGCTCGCCGAGGTAGATAACTTCCCAAAACTACTTGGGTACCCATGGTGTCACAAGAAAATTGTGGACCTTTGGTTCAACATGGGGTACATCAACTTTGAAAATAAGGAGGAACAAGTCATTATACCCCTGGTTGATGGGAAGTCAAAACCCTATACTGAACCTTTGGGGGAAGAGGTCCTAGATAGGATATATGTGTGCTCAATCAGGGATCCAAAGATAATCCATCCTATCGATGGAGTTATCCAGTTTGAGGATTCTTAGTCAGTAAGTGACACCACCAACCTAGCATGTGATAATTGGGCACATGGGACTTATGAATTGATCGGATGACAATTGAGAGGATTAGTAACAAAAGTAACAAAGGCACGTATAGTTCAATGCCTAGGAGGGAAAGAGCTACCTAACTATTCAGAAGGGGCCTTCTCAGAGATCTTTTTGTAGGAGATGGAAGCTCATTGGAAGGAGGAGAAGGAATAAAGAGGGATGTTAAGTTATGTCCTGCTCGGCATAGTGACATAGTGGTGGGCTACACATCAGGAGAGCCTTTTGGAATGGTGCGAGGTGAGAATCACTCTCTCTGTCAGGTTTTCTAGAAGTAACATGCCCACCACCATCAAGGACTACCATGGTAAGGAACTCACCTCTTTCCACATCCAAGCTTGTGAGAAGGTCTAGAGAGAAGGCACGGAAGATTTTCCACCATCCCTCTAGGTACACAAGCTATATTCTACACTGCAAGGTTATGCGTGCATGGTACATACATTTTGAGACACGCCACCAAATAAGAAATTGGCAAGAGCTAGCAGCTGACCTCATTCAAATGTTTGAGTACCAAAGTACCAAGCCATCAGTTGATAAGGCATTGTAGGTTGTTAAGTTTCTTACCATGGGGGATAGTGTCATGGAAGAAGATAGGCTATTGGAACTGCTAGGTGGACCAAGTTTGAGGCACACTTTGAAGAAGAGGTAAAAGAAGCAGAAGATATCTAGCTTGAGTGCACGTGTTGAAAAGGAGAAAGGAAAATATTATATTTTATTGATGGGGAGGAAGCAGAGAGCTTAGATGTTAAACATTCTGTAGGATGCACGAGGTAGTGGATAGTGCTAATGCTTATATGTGTGTGCCTACCATGAGCCCTTAAAGACAAATAAGGTTAACATTGGCTCAGGAGAAGAACCTAAGGAAGATATTATTGGAGATTATTGGTCGGAGAAGGAGGTCTCTAAGATCATTGATATTTTGCGTGAATTTGAGGATTTATTCCCACACAGGTACCATTAGCTCAAAGGTGTCCACCATTACTTGGGGGAGATGAGGATAAAGCTAAAGGATGGTGCACGCCTAGTTAGGAAGAGACCCTACCAGATGAATCCCAATTTGTGCGTAAAGGTAAAGGAAGAGATAAACAAAATGATAGCTTCTAGGATCATTGAAGTTGTGGAAGAATCGAATGGATAATTCCGATGATAATAAGAATCAAGAAGGATGGGTGGATTAGGATTTGCATGGATTATAGGGAGCTGAACGCATTGTGTGTCATCGATCCTTTTCGAACCCCCTTCACTAAATAAATTTTGGAGGGAGTCATTGGGTGAGAAATCTATTCCTTTTCAAATGGATTTTTAGGGTACCACCAAGTCCGGATTACAAAGGAAGACTAGGAGAAGAAAAATTTCACCACTGAATGGGAAATTTTTACATACACAATCATTCCCTTTAGATTGAAAAATGTGCCTATTATTTTCTCACGCATAGTGGTACAGCATTTTAGGACTTAATCCACAAATTTCTTCAGGTCTATCTAGATGATTGGATAGTGTATGGGCTAGTGAAAGACCATTGTGATAATTTGAGGCTGATGTTTGAGAGGTGTCGTAGTTAAGGATATCCCTCAACATTAAAAAGTGTTTCTTTGCTACACCCTTTAGGACTTTATTGGGGCATATCATATGTAAGGAGGGCTTTCTAGTAGATCCTGCCAAGGTTGCAATTATTGTGGGATTGGGGGAGCCTACTAGCCAAAGCAGCGCAAAGTATGGGATTTCTTGGGCATACGGGTTATTATAGGAAATTCATCAAGGGGTATGCCAAGATCGCCACACCTCTAGAAGAATTTCTTAGACATAAAAGTTCCTTCCATTGGGGAGAGGCATAGTAGAAGGTGTTTGACACATTAAAGGATAGGCTTGTCACCGCGCCTATATTACATTTTCCCTCTTGGGACAAGCCCTTCCATGTTCATGTAGATGCCTTAGGAACCACCATTAGAGTAGTGCTTGCATAGTTGGGTGAAGGAATTTTTGATCATCCTCTGTGTTTTACAATCAAGAAGTTGACACCAGCAATGTATAATTACACCACAACTAAGCACGAAGCATTGTCAATGATCTACAAGCTTTTCAAGTTCGACAAGATTCTATGGAAACACCCTTTGTATTTTACATTGACCACATGGTGTTAAAGTACTTGGTGAACAAGCCCATTCTATAAGGGCGCATATATCGGTGGGTGCTATTATTTCATGAGTTTGAGTTTACATTAGTTGTGAAGCCTGAAAAGAGTAATTGTGGACCTGATCATCTATCAAGAATTGATTCAAGGGAGGATACACAGAGTATTAAAGAGACTATGCTAGACACGTAACTATTTAGGTTATAGTGCGTGCTATCAAATTTGGAGGAGATTGTAGTATTCCTAAAGGAAGGTGTGGTGCCAGAAGGGATGAAGGCATTAGAAAGAAAGAAACTAGCCATACGCGCCGTGCCCTACATGTTGATCAGTGGGGACTTATACAAGTTAGGGCATGATGAAGTTTTACGTAGGTGTGTACTAGAGCATGAGTGCCTCGCCATCATAGAGGAAGCACATGAAGGAAGTGTGGGTGGACATTATGCAGGTGATGCCACCACACGTAAAATTTTAATGGCAGGATTGTGGTGGGAAACTCTATATAAGGATTGCAAGGACTATTGTAAAGCATGTGACCATTGTCAATGCATTGAAAGCTAGGAAAGAGAGATGAAATGCCTTTACACCCTATCCCTAGCACTGAACCTTTTGAGAAATGGGAAATAGACTTTGTAGGCCCTATTGCACCAATAACATGTAGGACTGGATCATGCTATGTAATCACTTGCACAGACTATTTGACAAGGTGGGCAGAGGCATCCCCAACTAAAGATTACACAACACCACAGTGGTAATATTTTTGTGGGAGAACATTATCATGAGGTATGGATGTCATTTAAGTTTAACTAGCAATAGGGGTACACATTTCTTGAATGAGACTGTGAGGATCCTGTTAGAAGATTTCATGGTAGCTCATCACAAGATTACCCCTTATCACCCATAAGCAAATGGAACTGCAGAAGCATTTAACAAAATACTGAGTCACACCCTGACCAAAATTTGTGATGTCGGAAGACAAGATTGGGATGACAAGGTATTAACCATATTATGAGCTTACAGGACAACTTATAAAAGGTTAAACAAAGTAACACTATTTCAATTGGTGTTTGGTGAAGAAGCGGTTCTACCAATGAATTCATGTTACCTTCTCAGAATATCATGCCAGGGAGGGTTAGATGATGAGAAAACACCGGAAGAGAGAACTGATGAACTGATGTAGCTAGATGAAAGATGATCACTCACAAGGTGGAGCTTAACAACAGAAAAAGAAAAACAAAGAGCATGGCATGATCACCACATCAGAAATAAGAAGTTTGAGGTTGGGTAGATGGTCTTACTGTATGATTCTAAGTTTCTGCGCCATCCTGGGAAGTTGAAGGTCCATTGGTTAGGTCCCTATAAAATCTTGTACATCCTTGATTTAGGCATGTGCCAGTTATAAGTGTTGGATGGAACGAAATTGCTTGGGCACTTCAATGGGAGTAGGATGAAGCCCTACTATAAATAAGTCTTCTTGGTGTTTGTAAATAAGGAAGTTTTTCTAGTTAATTTAGAATTTTGTTTATGCATTTCTTTTCTTTGTTTCCCTTTCGTGTTGTTGTTTTGTTTTACACCTTGGGCACCAGTAACCTTATTACTTTGAGGATTTATGAGTGTGTAGAGGACCGCACATCATTTTAGTGTGGGGTGGAGTGATGTGAAGGAGAGCATGGATAAAGTGCCAAGGAATTTTGTGCTGAAAATCCCGGTTGAATGACCCTGCTAAAGGATGTGCATGGAAAGAAAAGATGGAAAATGATGGTTGGTGTCAAGATAAGGCTACTTTCATATCCCACGTATAAAGGAGGAAAAATCACATAAGAAACATGAGGTAGGCAAGAGAAAAAATTAGGACAGAAGAAGTGCCTTCAGCACCAAAGTGACGTGTGCGTAAGAGTCTCTTGTCTAGATGGATTGGTTACGTGCACGGTTGGTTGGAAGATTGTTCGTGCAGGTTTGGGCGCGTGAGTTAAAGCACTAAAATCAGACTTTGCTTGAAAAACATGCATTAAACATGAAAATTATAGTGGTAGGTGGAGTAGCATTTAATGCTTAAAAATGGAAAAAACTATAAATAAAGGGTCGAGGCATTTCATTATTCACTTTGCGTATAAGGAGAAAGAAGCACTTTTTCATCTTTACAAACTAGGGCTTCCAAAAATTGATCCATGTGAAGAAAAATTTGAAGATATTGAGCGTGAGTAACTAGTTTGGATATACAAACCAGAAGAAAGGGATTTCACAGGCATAAGAGAAGTGGTGAGAATGCACCATCTTGTGAAGGGATTATCCCAGCTAGGGAGAACTAGGGCATGAGTTTAAGGAGTTTTCTTCACAAATTTGAGATCTAAGGTGGGAAAGAGTGGAAGAACAAAGTTACAAGAAGTGATTGAAGTAAGAAGAGGACCTAGACAATGGCACCCAAGAAACTAGTTAGCACACCTAAGAAGGGAAAGGGAAAGGGCAAGGGCAAACAACAAGAAACTAACACACATACAAATGAAGAGTGGTATGTAGAAATGTAGTACCCAAATGGAGTGTTGTTGGGGAAGGAGTGGGAGTCCCATCTAAGAAACATGTCTATAAATGACTACAATCATCGTACGAGAAAAATTGAGAAGGAGATGGCGCTAGAGTTAGTGTGCCCAATAAATAAAAGGACACAAGATGGTTTTCCCATCTATAACGATGATGTGAAGGTCAAGTTAGAGAAGGCAGGGTTATTACAACTCTTTGAGTTGCCCTACTTTAGGAAGCCTGAGTGCCTATATCAATGGCTGATGTCAAATGTTCATGAAGACTACTTCCACTTTTCAGGGTGCAAGATGTGCATTACCCCTCAGCTAATTTCACATTTCACAGGACTCATCTGTGAAGGAGACGATTTGGAGGATGAATTAAATGAAAAAGAGGCAATTAAGGAGACTATCTCTGCCTATGCATACAAAAAGGGTTAAGGTACTATGATATCACGGACATTGAGGACCTGGTAATGAAGATGGCCACACACTTGGTGACAAAGTTAAATGGCTAGGAGAGATGGACCTAGGTCAATAAGCCATGGTTACATGTTTGCAAGAAAATTTCAAAGGGCACCATCTACAACTTGTCTGCATTCATTGCGAATGAGATTATCAGCTACATAAAGGAAGGTGATAAAATTCTTTTCAAAAATATACTACTAACCATTGTATTTTTAGTGATTGGGGTACTGATGCGTCGGATAAATTCATGTGGGAGTACCTGCTGAGGACCGTTCACCCACAAAGAGATTTGAAAAATACGCCTGTGACACTATGAAGACCGTGCACAAGGCATGCCTAGAGAAATGGTATACATTCCTGAGGAATGCATTCAAGGTGGAATGGAGGATTTTGGAACAAGTGCTAGTGGCCACCAAAGGAGAAGTTGAATTTGTTGTGTACCAAAATTTTGCCTGAGCGATTCAGACTAATGGATGAGACATGGAGCCCATGGTGCAAGCTCCCCTTTTCCTTCACAACTTAATACTTCCAAGTGGGAGTAAATAGGTTCAAATAATCCAAGAAGTTGAGGTTGGACCTTGGTAATCTAGACCGGGACCACAGGGAATTGCACAAAGGGTTAGTCTACCCTGATAAACATGCATACATAGAGAGGTACGTGTCACATGAAGTTCAAATGATAAGGCCCATGAATTTTCCCATCATAGGAGGATCCATGGTGCATGTATACATCCGCATAAGACCCAAATTTGAAAAGGGCATGTATCTAGAGAATGAGGTGCCTATACCTAAGGACCCAACTAGCAAGAAGAGACCCGCACCCAAACGGGAGGAAAAAGAGCCAAAAAAGAAAATACCAAGTGTGGTGGATACACAGGTAATAGGTTCCCCTAGGACAAGTGCCAGAACAAGTATGTATTCACACAAGAAGAGGCCCATAGTCAAAGAAAAGACTCAGAGTTAGAAAATCCATCAGAAAAGGAGTCCTTAGGAGAAGAAGAAACAAAGTCACCTACACCGGAATCCTTGGTTAGGAAGAAGCAGAGGATAGAAGAGGAGATCACCTTGGAAGAAACTGGGAGTTTGGAGAAATACATAGGTGAAGAAGATGATAGTGAAGAAGATGTTAGTAGGGAAGACGAACCTGAAAAAGATCAAGGGCCACTTGTTTTCAATGTGCATGATTCAGAAGAAGAAGGTGGAGAAGAGGAATAGGGTTCCTTTTCATGCGGTGTAAGGATATCCAAGAAGGGGAAGGCACCCAGGACATGGGAAGTGAGGAGGTTGGCACATAGAAATAGAAGGCCCCAAGCCTTATGCTGGAAAAAATAACCAAGGTGGTAGAGAGAGAAGAAACAAAGAACATTGAGACCTTGGTGGAGGATAAGTTAGAACGCAACACTGAGCCGATGTTGAACAAGGATAAGGAGGAAAGCACAAAAAGGGACCACGGTAGCACTGGAGGACCCATTTTAACTATAAGAATTCCTAAGGGCACACACATGGGAGGAGAGGCTAGGGATGGGTTATATTGATGACCCCAACAAAGTGTTTCACGTGTAGTTATAAAGCATGATTCTAGCAAAGGAGCTCGTGGCAATGTCATATTTTGATAAGGAGGATGCGTACCCACGAGAAAAGAATGATGCTCTCATGTGAAATTGAGTCCCATATTGATGAGTCAAAATTAAGTAAGGCATGGGGAAATAATAACAATACTAAGACCAAGAGAAGACAACCCAATGGTGAATGCTCAACATCTCTCGGATGAACAACTGTGCAACATGCTCAACAAGGTCTCCGTTGAGGTCGAAGCTAGACTCTTCAGGCAGAATGATAGAATCAAAGATCTGGAGGAGGACTCCCGAAGAAAGAGGAAGAGATAGTCACCAAGGGAAAAGGAGCTAAGTCAAGAGAACTAATCATGCATAGGCATAGTTAATGTGAGTTAAAAGACGAGAAGGATAAAGTATGCGTAGTATACAAAAAGGTGGAGTCCATTAATAATGCTATAGTGGTGAAGCATCCAGACACTCCAGTGACTCTTTCGTGCAGTATGGATTTTCCTTGGGATTCCTGGAGGATTTAACAAGATTCCTCACCATGGAGAGGCAAAAGTTAGCCTTGGAATCTATAGAAGAAGTGGCCGCATGCTTGGAGAGAGAAGATAAATTGAAAGTCACGGCATTCGTAGATGAGTACAACAAGGTTCTTGCTGATATAAAATTTGATTCCCAGATTATTTTCTTTGAGGCCATGTACGATAATTACGCGAGATAGAGACAAAGTATTAGGTATCTTGATCACCACTCATGAAGTAGAACTCAAGGAGTTTCAAGAAAAGAATAATGGAAATAGGGTGGAAAGGTATAAAATCCTTGCCAAGGTTGAAAGAAAATATGAAGCCATTGAAACTTTAAGGGGTTTAATCAAAATGGGTTGAAGGAACTCTACCCGTAGATTGTTAGGTTGTGGAGCCTATTTTCATGTGTGAAAGTGTTGAAGACTATACCCTAAGAGTATTGTACACTTTTCATGCATATGATAGAAGTATGAAAAAACATTACGAGATGTGCTTTGAATTTGGGTGTGAATTCTATAGAGTTTGTTGAGCATAGCTCCAAACAAATATGGGTATTATATTGAGAGAGTGGTGGCTTGTAATAAAATATGAGCAAGTGATTCTTGGTGGATGTAGCCCAAATTGGGTGAACCACATTAAATACTGTCTCTTTGTGTTGTGTTATTTTATTCACTTTTATTTGAGATTTGTAATATTTTCTACATATTAGTTTCTACTATTGCGATTCTGTGAGGGATTATTCCACATATTTTATCCCTTATTTCCTAATAATTGGTATCAAATCCTGGTTTGGTTTGCTGAAGTGTTGAATCATAGGGAAAGTTTTATCTTGAGTGGGAGCTATGGAAGATGATGGAAGATCTAGGGTTGATAAATTCAACGGGCAGAATTTCAGTCTTTGGAAGATGCAGATGGAAGATTACCTTTATCAGAAGGATCTTTATATTCCGCTATCTATCGAGAAGGTGAAAAAACCCTTGAGCATGACAGATGTAGAATGGGATTTTTGGATAGGAAGGCACTTGGGACAATCTGGCTGTGTCTTACATCTTCGGTATTATTTAATGTTTCAAAGGAAAAGACTACAAAAGAACTCGATGGATGCATTAGGAAGTTGTATGAAAAACCCTTTTCCTCTAATAAGATATTTTTAATGATTTTTTTTAATATGAAGATGTATGAGAATGGTTCAGTAGTAGATCATCTAAATGATTTTAATACGGTTGTAAATATGCTAGCTTTGGTTATAATAGAATTTGATGAAGAAGTTAGGGCTTTATTAGTTCTATGCTCTTTACCTAAGAGTTGGAATAGCCTGGTAATGGCGGTAAGAAACTCGGTTCCTGCTAACTCAAAGTTGAAGTTTGAGGATGTTTTAGAGGTGATTCTAAGCTAGGAAATTTGAAGAAAAATATATGGTGAATCTTCTACTTTAGGGAATGCTTTGACAGTGGAAACTAGAGGGAGACAAAGAATAGAGGAAACCATGGAAAATCAAAGGATCAGGAAAGGTAAAAATCCAAAAGAAAGATAGTATGCTGGCACTATGGAAATTCTGGGCATGAAAAGAAGGACTGTTGGGAGCTTTGGGACAAGAAGAAACAACAGAAGAAAACAAGGAGGAAAATGTGGCAACGGGTAATGTATTTCAAGATGCTTTGATTCTTTCTTTGCACAATATTACTTGAATCTTGGGTTTTAGATTTGGGGGCCTCTTTTCATGCTTCTCCACATAGGCATTATTTTGTTGATTATGTTTAAGGATATTTTGGGCATGTTTTTCTTGGTGATGATGAGCCTTGCAGCATAGTTGGAAAAGGTTATGTTCATGTTAAGATGCAGAATGGGAATACTTGGCTATTGAAGGATGTCAGACATGTGCCTACATTAAGATGAAATTTGATATCGGCAGGGAAGTTGGGAAGTGATGGTTGTACTATGATATTTACAACGAGAATCTTGGAAGGTTACCAAGGGTGATCTTGTGGTGGCAAGAGGTAAGAAGGTTGGAACCTTGTATTTAACCACTTATAGCACTAATGTTTGTAATCTTGTGGCTTCAAAAGTAGATACAACATTGTGGCACTATAGGCTTGGTCATATGAGCCATAAGGGCATGGAGATCATAAAGAAGGATTTTCTGGATATACAAAAACAAGTTTGGAGTTCTGTGAGGACTGCATATATGGGAAACAAAAGTGAGTAAGGTTTCTCAAGGTTGGACCTACAAAGAAAGAGAGTAAGTTAGAGTTGGTGCATTCTGATGTGTGGGGTTGGTTCAGGTATCATCTCTTGGGGGTTCAAGTTATTATGTTAATTTTATTGATGATGCAACAAGGAAAGTTTGGGTTTATTTTATTAGAAACAAATCTGATGTATTTGACACTTTTGTTAAATGGAAATCCTTGGTATGGAATGAAATATGTCTTAAGATAAAATGACTCAGATCGAGATAATGAAGGGGAGTATTGCAACAATGAATTGATGATTACTTGTTCTAATAATGGAATCCACATGCAAAAGATGGTTCCAGGAACTCCATGCAACATAATGGGGTATCAGAAAGGATGAACAAAACAATAATGGAACATGCTAGGAGCATGAGGTTACTTACAGGAATGCCTCTATCTTTTTGGGCAAAAGCGGTGAGCACAACTGTGTACTTGATAAACAGAGGACCCTCAAGTTCCTTGATGGAGGCATACCTAAGGAGGCTTGGTATGATAAGGAAGTTGATTATTCATTTCTTAGAGTCTTTGGATGTGAGGTGTTTGTTCATATAGAGAAGGATGATAGGATCAAGCTAGAGGCTAAGTCAAAAAAATGTACTTTCATTGGTTATGGTGGTGATGAATTTGGATATAAATGTTGGAGTATTAAGGACAAGAAAATCATTCGATCTAGGGATGTGGTATTTAATGAGAAAGTCATGTATAAGCAGCAGTTGTAGGAAAACAAGGAAGAATCCAAGAAAGAATATGCAAGTGGTAGAGGATCTTCCGGATGGAAAAGTGATACATGAATCAGTTCAAGAACCTACTCAACAGAACCCCAAACTCCTATATTAAGGAGGTCTTCTAGGGTAAGAAGAGAACCTAAACATTTTTCTCCTTCTCTTTATTATTTATTACTCATTGATAGTGGAGAGCTAGAGAGCTTTGATGAAGCAATGCAAGTAGATGCCAGGAAGAAGTGGGAGCAAGCCATGGATGAGGAGCATCAGGCTCTCATGGAGAACCAAACATGGGATTTGGTGAAGCTACCCGAAGGAAAAAGAGCATTACAGAAACAAGTGGGTGTTCAGAGTCAAAGAGGAAGGAGGCAAGAAAAGATACAAGGCCTGGTTGGTGGTCAAGGGGTTTGCACAAAAAAAAGGTATAGATTTTGATGAGATTTTTTCTCCTGTAGTAAAAATGACTTCTATTAGAACTGTTCTAGGAATAGTTGCAGCAGAAGACTTGCACTTAGAACAACTTGATGTAAAGACTGCATTTCTCCATGGTGATTTGGAGGAGGAACTATATATGCAGCAACCAGAGGGCTATGAGGTCAAAGGTAAAGAGGAGATGGTGTGCAAATTGAAGAAGAGCTTGTATGGCTTAAAACAAGCTCCATGTCAATGGTATAAGAAATTTGATAGCTTTATGATGGAGCAAGGTTATATTAGATGTCATTCTAACCATTACATGTATACAAAGAAATTTGAGGATGGTAGTTATATTATCATGTGTTTGTATGTGGATGACATGTTGGTTGTAGGTAAAAACATGCAGGAAATAAAAGTACTTAAGAAGAAGCTAAGTGAATCCTTTGCTATGAAGGATTTGGGGGCAACCAAAAAATCCTTGGTATGAGGATATCTTGGGATATGAAGGAATGGAAGTTGAATTTATCTCAGGAAGAGTACATTAAGAAAGTCTTGGAGAGGTTTAATATGCAGGATGTTAAACTAGTTGGGACTCCTTTGGCAGGCCATTTCAAGTTATCAAAGGAGCAGTGTCCCAAGACAGAGCAAGAGAGAAACCAAATGTCCAAGGTACCTTACTCATCAGCGGTTGGCAGTTTGATGTATGCCATGGTGTGTACTAGGCCTGATATTTCCCATGCAGTGGGAGTGGTGAGTAGATTTATGAGTGATCCAGAAGAGATCACTGGCAGGTAGTAAAGTGGATCCTTTGGTATTTGAGAGGGACCATGGAGGTAGTTTTTTACTACATTGGATCAGACACCACTTTGTGTGGTTATGTAGATTCAGATATGTCTGGAGATGTAGATAGTAGGAGGAGCATGATAGGTTATGTTTACACTGTAGGTGGGATAGGAGTGATCTTGATTTCACGACTACGAAGTTGTTGGCTTTATCAACCACAGAGGTTGAGTATGTTAATACCATAGAGGTAAGCAAAGAACTGATTTGGTTACAACAATTTCTTGAGGAATTGGTTCATAAGCGGAGGAAAGGAAAGCTACATAGTGATAGTCAGAGTGCTATACACCTAGCTAAGAACTCTACTTTCCACTCTAGGATGAAGCATATACAGTTAAGGTACCATTTCATCGTAGATAACTTTGGAGGAAGAGAAGTTGAAGCTGAGAAGATCCATACCGTCATAATCCTACAGACATGATGACCAAGGTGGTCACAAGGGAAAAAATTAAGTTGTGTTAAGCTTTGGTTGGTCTTCAAGGAAACTAGTGAAGGGTTGAGAAGCTTGCTCAGAGGAAAACTAGTCTCCAAGTGGGAGATTGTTAGGTTGTGGAGCCTATTTTCTTGTGTGAAAGTGTTGAAGACTATACCCTAAGAGTACTGTACAATTTTCATGTATCCTCACCGGGGTTTGGGGCGGGCAGGGCCCCGAGTGGGGGTCTAGGGATAGTAGCCCCCGGTAGCTGGGGTTTGAGGTACAGCCCCCGAATTTTTTTGGGCCTTAAAACATGCCCGATATATCGGGAAATGTGATTTTCTCATATGGGTGGGATTTTGACCCATAGGTTTATGGGACAGTTTTTTGCCCATGGTTTTGATACCCACGATTTTGTAAAATTGCTTAAGCAATTGTCTATTTATATGGTTTTATGCATATGATAGAAGTATGAAAAACATTGCAGATGTGCTTTGAATTCGGGTGTGAATTCTCAGAGAGTTTGTTGAGCATAGATCCAAACAGATATGGGTATTGTATTGAGAGAGTGGTGGCTTGTAATAAAATATAAGCAAGTGATTCTTGGTGGACGTAGCCCAAATTAGATGTACCATGTTAAATACTATCTCTTTGTGTTGTGTTATTTTATTTTGCACTTTTATTTGAGATTTGTAATATTTTCGCATATTAGTTTCTCTTTTGTTGTGATTCTGTGAGGGATTATTCCACATATTTTATCCCTTATTTCCCAACATAGATTACATGAAGAATGGATGCACTAGATGATGTAGGCAAAGAGTTAGAGAAAATTTCTAACACCATAATCACACAAGGAAATGAAATAAGTTTTGAGAAGGTGAGCACCCTGGTTGGTGACCTCTATCAGAGAGCATAGAATGAAGTCAATGCTTGGAACAAGTTGGAGGCTGACTTGCAAAAGGATTTTCCTAGCTTATTACAGTGATTCCATCACTTCCCCATTCTTTCTTCTTTCCCTATTCTTTCATCCCCTTATTCTTGTCCCAAGGTGTAAGTCTACTATATTCTTTCTTTTCACTTTGGAGAAGTGTTCCCACGGATGGAGAACAGGCATAGTGTGGGGTGATGTTGGGACCCTAAAATATTGGCTAAGTACAAAAAGGCACATAGGTGCACAAGGCCTAGTTGAAGAAAGGTGTGCAAGGATAAAGCACGTAGGTCAGGGTTTAAGGAAGGCTTTAAGGAAACCCGTGGCACGCGTGCAGATAGAACCAAGGGTTCAACACTTAACCATATTAGGAGTTTTGATGAACACATGAAAAGCATGACTTGACTATGCATGTGGAGTGGATAAGGTTCCAGCCTAGCAACAGGTTGGCCCAGGAAGGAGCATGCCTGCGGTAGAAGCTTCTAGAAGCACATCATGGTAAAAAGTGGAAAGCTCAGGCCTGGAGGAGCATGCTCGCATGGAGGACTCAAAAACTTGGCATCAAATCTGAGGCCACCGGGGATTAGTTGGAATTCCAAAAATCCTATATATACAAGCACATGTAGAAGTAAAGATAGAGAGAAATAGATAGAGGGTGGAGCTCTATAGAAATACTAGAACTCTATTAGTTTGGGTAATTGTGCTTAGGAAAGGATGTATCAAGGGTATGGGGATTATAAAATTCTTTTAATAGCCTAGCCATATGATCCAGATATAATGCATGACTACGGTCTTCTTCTTTGTGACATTCTTGTAATGGCTCCATGAATGTAATAAGGTTACTAGCTTACATGACTATGAACATTGATGATTCAAATGCATACATATTTCTCATAGTTCTTTTCATCTATGTTTATGATTAAGTATTGATGCTTGTACAACTTCTTTTTGTTTTGGTATAAGTTATAAAATATGTTAAGCTCTTTCTGTCTGAAATGATTGCAAGGATCTAGAATCCGTTCTGAAGCTCTATGGTGCTTGTATGTTTTACTTCCTTTCAAATATCTTAAACATGGATCATAGATGATGTTTCCCACTAAACTCACATAAAAGAGAGACTCGACACCTGTGTGTGCCTCGGGTGAGCACCCAGTGCCCGTTGGGTGATAGGCCAGTGCACATGGGGTTCCTTTCTTTTGTAATAGGGGTAAAAATGACTACAACTTGCTGAAACAGAGATCTTAAAAATGTTGGGAGTCACTAGATGTTTTAAAATGAACCTCTTAAGGATGAAATACTAAGTCTAGACACCATAACTTAGAGATATGAAATTTGATATTTCAATGCTGGTCCCAACGGGCGTGCCAAAAATTGTTGGTTTCTCAAACATGCACTCACCTCTCGGATCTTAGAAGAGGGCCGAGGTGTTTGAGACCACAATATAATTGTCCCCAAGTTGTGGGACCTTGTGAGATTGGGACAAATCTCTGAAAAAGGATGGTTCCTCTATCTATTTCTACTACTACTAGTACTCCTAGTCTTTGAAAAGGGGAAACTAAGCCAATAATGCTAAGTGACTAGGAGACAGAAGAATAACATGAAAGGAAACTACACTAAAAGGTGATAGCACCAAAAAGAGGGATGAACACTATACTGCTTACGAGAGAGAATGAAGGGAAATGTGAAAGGAGGCTAGAAAAGAGTAGCATATCAAAATACGTATTCCCATATCGTTTCATGGAACACAAATAAATGTGGAATTGTAAGGGACTTGAAATAACACAACCAACACACAACAAAAAAAGGAAAGGAAAGAAGGAGGAATTAAAACATGTTAGGACAAAGGATAGTCACAAAATGATGATTCTATTACCTCCACGAATGCAAAAAGTTTTACAATGATGAAGGAGGACAATATCCACATGCAAGAGATAAACATAGAGGTCTCAGTAACTCAAAATATATAAAATATGAAGTCCTTAGCAAAACACATAAGAATCTAGAGTGTCCAACATAACAAATAAGCCTTTCTTTTACATTTATATATGAATCCATGGAGGAAGAAGGGATGAAGGAGGGAAAATATGAATTTGAAACATAACAACCAACAATAAGCATTTAATGCCTGCAAATCCACCTGGTGATATGTGAAGGGGGCGGATCATATCAAATTAGGTGGTTGGAGTAATCAGATCTTCTCATTAATGCTCAACAAGATGTTTTCCCATTTCTCACCTATCAGATTCTCCAAAATTTGAATTTGAACTTATGGCACTGTAGCGGATCTCAACAACTCTCTTATAACTCCGGTGTGTGTTGATTGGAGCTATGTAGTAGAAGATACAACTATCAAAAGATGTGTGAGTCATTGGTGCATGTAAAACATGTAGTGCGTGTAGATTGACTGTAATGATGGCCAAGTGTGTGAACACTTTTTTTTTCTACCACGTGTTGATCATTTATTTGTTGCAAGGATTCAACTCCCTATTTGCACACTTTTATCAAGCTTATGTGCAACACACTCAAGTGTGTCAAAATATGAACTAGCACAGAAGGGCTCAAAGGATGGTGCGGGGATGTGCACGGAAGAATGAGGCATGGGAAGAATATATAAGGAAGGTGTGCAAGATCATGCACGGAGGGAAAATGAAGAAAATTGGTGAGAAAAGAATGCATGGTTAAGCCATGCAACTATTATAAAGTAATGGGTGCGATTCGAGAGGAGGCCATGACTTAGCCGATTGAAGTAAGTGTGAGGCACAAATGAAGGGAAGAAGATGGATAAGAAGGATGTGAATGCATAGATGGTGGCCACAAGGGAAAAGTGGAAGGAGAGAAGGGAAGGGGCTTGCAGGGAAACTGTGACCAAGGGAATGTGCCAAGTGATCTTGAGCATGTGCAATATTGCAATGAATAACCTAGAGCTAGAATGTGTATGTAAGTTACCCAAATTTCTAGGAGAGGTATTTGGATAACATTTTTTCTCTGTTTGTAAAAAAATTATATTTTTTTGTGGGTTTTTGCTTCTTATTCCATCGGTGAAATTTCTCTTCGCATCGAATGTTGATTTGACAGAAATCAAGTTTTTGTCTTCGTTGAGCCGAGAGTAAGATTTCTTCACTGCAAGAATTTTATGTAGTGGAAGGGAGATTTTAAGAATATGTTTTGATGGCCTTTGATAAGAAAGAACACATTAGCAAATGGTTCTTCATATTGTGCACAACTTGCGAGATATATTTGAATCTTCGTTTTATGATAGTGAGGATTTTCAGATGATTTCTCCATTTCTCTCTCGCGTTCTTCGATCCTTGAGCTCTCTTGATAAATCCTCCTTTTGATACTATGTGTTTTCATGATTTTTAGGATGTTGTTTCGTGGTTGAGATGGTTCGAGAGCAACAATGGTCAACTCAGTGATTGGAAACATAAAACAAGTTACTGAGTGAAGCTATGCACGGAATGGAGAAAAAGCACGAAGAAAGAAAGGAAGAGATTTAAAAACACTTTTTCAAAATGAACCAATCAAGGGTGGGGAAAATAAAATTTCACATGATGCCCAGTGATGACATGTTTCGATGATATGATGGTTGAGGATTTAAGCTCCACTAACTTCTAGGGGCTGAGGAAAAGCACTTGAGAGGGTCATATTAGTGACTAGAAGACTCCCTTGGGACCTAGAAAATTTTCATGACCCTAATGTCCATTTTCACAAAGGGACATGAGTGACATCAATTTTCACATTGCACCAGAATCCACCACTTGTTAGTTATCCGGCGGTTGAGGGTTTGAGCTCCTGCGTGACACCTTGGTGCTAAGATGGCGATCAAAGAGTTCATATGTGTGACTTGAGGGCTTATAGGGGATGGGAAATTTTTATGTAATATGTAACTCATGTAACCTTTTCTTGATGTATGAAAGGGACACAAAATTTCACTAGGCTCCTGGAGCTGACATGTGTCCATCTTGAAATTTGACTAATTGCGAGAACTCATCAAGAGGAAACTTGAAATGATAATATCTTGAGTTCCCGATCAAAATTTTGGGTGAAATTTTATTTGAAATTGACTAAAAATTTCCTTATGAATCCAATGGTTGGGGTACAAAATATTTATTCATCCATCTAAGCCCTTAAAAATTGGATTTGTAATCTGGTCCCTTACCTATGTGTGAGAAAAATTACCTACAGACCCATTGCGCCTAAGTGCTGTGAAAAAAATAATTTCACTATCTTGTAGGGATTATAATTCCCTTTCTAATGATGTATTGTTTTGCTCCTAACTCCATCTGGAGCTTCCAAAATCACCTTCCAAATCTCAACAACATTTTTGGCCTGTGCATTGTCTAGGCCTATGAACCCTAATTTTGGTGAAACTACCCCAACTCTTCCAAATCATTTTGGATCTTCCTAAATAACCTCTGTGATGTTCCCAGGTCCTTCAATTCAACTTTGTGTCTAGTTTGGATCCCTCCTTCCACTCTAGGGGTTGCTCTAGTCCTAAGAAGGCTAGTGATAGCCCTTCGACAACCTGTTCAAAATTTTCATTTTTCAAGAACTCATAAAATCATCTAAGGGGGTTGACTTGACTTTCCTAAATCACTTAGGGAATTGAGTTAACATAATCTGGGAGGTCATTAGACTAAATGTGTAGACCCGAGGTGCCTTGAAAGGATAAAACATGAAAAAATTGGCACAGGGGAATCGTTGTCATGTTTGGAAATTATCAATTTCCATGTTGCACATTTTCATAACAACAATCCTTTTGGAGAGGTTTCATGGTAATTTACAAAGTTATTTCATATAACCCTAACCTAAACAGATTTAAAACCTTAAGGGATATTCATGAAAATGAGATAGGGTGGAAAGTTATAAATATATTGTTGGAATTCATATGATTTTATATTATTCATATAGGTGTCATAGAGTTTCAAGAAATAATTGAATTCATTTTGAAGAATATTTTGGAAAATAAGATAGTTTTAGTGAAACATGGTCCAAAAAAAGGTTATTTTCTAGCTTGAATTGTGCCTTCTGATACTTACCTTGACTTTTGTGATTTGAATGGGACCTTGTGGATTTCAAAGATGTTTCTACATTAATTATATAAGGTTACACAAAAATAATGAGTTCATTTCATCATCACATTTTTATGAATGAATGTTAAGAAGGTAAACAACTTTTTGTGTGCTTGAAACCCTAACTAGAAAGTGGTTTGAGAGATAATTATCATAAGTTCCCATATTTTATTTATAGTTCATGGATGATGATTGAATGATGTAGAGGACTCCTCCAAGTTTCCATAAATTTATGGTAGTGGTTGTGGTGATGATTGTACCCCACTCAAACATGCATGTTTATGAAGAAGTTTAGTTTGGGTCAAGGTTGTATAAAGGAGTTGTAAAATAAATGGAAATTGGTTTTATTATGTGAGTTTTCATTGATATCCATGGTTTTTAAGGTCATTAGGATTCATAAAAATAACAAAGTGCTCCCTATTTGTGAAGACTAGTCAAAGGACAATTTTGGGGCAGTTTTAGGCAAGTTGTAGAGATGAGCTTGGTTTAAGGCCTTTCAATTGGAGTCAGAAGGATTTACAATATATTCTTTAAATTACATTTAGATATAAAGTTAATGATGTATGTATTGTGTCTTGATGATGAGATTTGATGGGTCATCCAGAGCTAGTTTGTGAGTGAAAAGGTTATTGGTTTTAGGATAGGATTGATTTTAATGAAAGAATGAAGTGAATGAAGCATGAGATGGATAATTTTATTATTTATGTAACCTTTAAAGTTAATAGGGATGAATTTTTTTCCTAATAAAGGAATTTGGAGATCTTGAAAGTGACATAAAGGCTGCAAACTAGTTGAGTTACCAAAACAAGTTTATGCAAAGCTCGAATTAGAGAAGAGGAAAGTTGATGTGGTTTGAACATATGATTGTTTCATGAGATGTTAAATTCATTGATGTTATGTATAGTTCTTGATGATTCCATCATATGTGGTCACATGTCATATCTGAGATGTTCTTAGGTGATATTGAGGTCCAGAGAGGTGAAGACAGTCTGCTGGAAACAACTATTTGGTGAAGGATATGAGCTTGTGGTCCCATGTTATGATTTATTTGATTGGTTCATGTAAAAGGAGACAATTTTTGTTTTTATATGTCATTTTAAACATTTATGGTGAATTTTATATCTTTTCTAAGCATGGTTTTAGTTTTATTAGATTTTACTCATCCTAGTAATGGGGTTTTGAGCATTTATGGTGCAAGTTGGATGGTATTGGGAATGGACGACATATATGGGTCATATTTGAATGTTAATGATTAAAATAAGATGTTATGAAGTGGAACTAGTAAAATCAAAGGAGGGAAACCAACCTAGTTTGAGTTTGAATCATGAAGAGCCTATAAAAGTGATGTTTTAGGTGTAAAGTTAGACAAGTTGAGTGAGTATGAAAAGTGCAACCTGTGTGTGAGATTTTTTTAGGTAATAAGGAATGTGTTGAGATTTTATAGAGTTTATGATAGGATTAATAATTTTCATGAGTGTGTTCAAGTTTTTGAAGCAATGATAAGTGAAGAAAGTGAATGATTATGCAAGTTTGAGTAGTTAAGGTTTGAACAAGGGTTTCAAGGTGAGTGAGTTAAATCACTGATCTCTATCAATTGTGGAAGCAACAAAGACATCATATATCTTATTCAAATGTGTTTTAGTGGGTTCTTTATCATATTTTGGGGTTGTATCCTCCTTGTGTAGTTAGTGCTTCACAAAGCTGGGGTTGGTGTTCCTTGTAGGGTTGGTGATGTACTAAATTAGGGGTTGGTTCTCCTTGTAGGGTTGGTGATGTACTAAATTAGGGGTTGGTTCTCCTTGTGAATTTGGTGCTTCAATAAATAATTTTGATTTGAATAGTAAAATAATAAGTTTCAGTGGGTTTTATTACCTTTGAGGGTTTCCCACCTATATCTTGTGTTATGGTGTTGACTCACTTGTTCATGGTTGATTTCATGTATGTTATTTTATTTTGTGCACACACTAATGGTTGGATAAGTGGTGTATGATTTAAGAAAGTAATCTAAAATTAAATAATATTGTAAGGACTAATTCACCCCTACCTTAGTCCATTTTTCTTCCAACACAAATTATATAAAGGATATGATGATGAAATTCCAAATGGAATATTACAAGCATGTTGGGACACTTATGGTCATAGGAAAAAAATTGAGCAAGGAATATAACTCACCCAAAGTGAATCTAACTAAGTACAGTCTATGATTGGTAGTTTATTGTATTTTACTACTTCTAGAACTGACATTTTATAATTGCAAGATCGAATCTAGTCCCCATAGCTCACTCATGCCCAGACAAATTATAAATGTACTAGGCATACAATTTACGCTAGTTGCAAGAGGAGTTGTTCAACTTGAAGGCACTGCCATTCAAATCAGTGGAGTTAATAAAGGACTTCATCTTACCATCTATGCATGTATGAGTTTTTCATTCACTCAAGACATATCAGTCATCGATCTTCCTCCTCTCTTTTCCATTTTCCTATCATAAGATTTCACTACCAATATGGGTGGTTATCTATCAGTTGATTGGTCACATATGAATCTCAGGACTTGATAGGGAACCAAAGTAACTATAAGGGTGGAACCAATTTTTCATAACCATGTGGAGCCATACAATGCTAGTCCTATCAACAAAAACTATACAATTCGTGACCTAGAAGAAGAAGATACTAACCATTCTTGTGGAAGAACTCCCTAATACTATGCTAGATGAAGTGAGTAGAGATCATCGATACGATTCCTATGCTGATTTATTGGTAGAGGAAGAATCTGGTTTTCTACTTTTGGAGGAGATGAGATTTGGTACATATTGCATTCATGAAGAAGGTGCAATCATACCACAACTTGTTAAGACCCAAAAAATCTCGAAGAACTTAAGAAACTATTTTTCAATGGTTTGAGTAGTAAGAATGGAGCAGGTGTTGGTGTCATATTAGTTTCTCTAGAAGGGGATAATTACTTCTCATATTTTCGAATGTGATTCAACTACACCAAAATTTTTGGTGAATATGAATCTATCATGCAAGGAATTAAATTGGATCAAAAGAAGGGAATCAAAGATTTGACTATTTTCGGTGACAAAAAATTGGTCATACATCAAGTGAGAGTGCATAGCACATCCAAAAATGATCTTTTAAGATCATACAAAAACTTTATTTAGGATTTGATTGAAGATTTCGAGGCTTTTGGGATTCATTCTATTCCTAGAAATCAAAATCAAGATGATGATATGCTTTCCATAGTTGGATTGCAATATGATATACCTATTGATATCATGAAAGAAGGGTGGAAATTTTTCAAAATGGTGCTTCAACCTACGAGTTCTTGATAATGTGAGCAATTGAAAGTGTTCGATAGTCAAAAACAAATCATTCTTTTCCTAAAAGAAGAGGAAGAGTTTGATACCAAGGATAAAATGAAGTTGCAAGAAGCATACGGTGATCAAATCATAAAGTTGAAAAACAACAAGCTATGAAAAATATTAATTCTTGTGGAATCCATCTTCAATTAAAATTATCAATCCAAAAGAAAAATCTCTAACATGGTGGTCAAAGAAGAATATTTTGAGTAAGTCGAGGTAGCAAATGAAAAGGTTCTAAATAATGAAAAAGTATGTACTCTGAATAAAAAAGAATATTTCATCAAACTTTTTCAAGAGTATCATGATATTTTTACGTGGAGCTACAAATACCTGCATGGTTTTGATCTAGGTCTAGCACAACAAACCATCGAAATCGATCCTAATGCCAGCGAGTTAAGTCGAAACAAAGGCCAAGTAATCCCAAAATTGATCCACTTTGATGAGGAAGGAGATAACCAAACTCATTGAGGCCTATATATTTTTCCTATTAAGAATTCCTCCATGGTATCCAATCTGGTCCATATAAGGAAGAATAATGGAGATATTCGATTATGCATGGACTTGAGGATTTAAAGCGTAGCTTCGTTGAAAGATCATTGTCCCATTACATCAATGGATAAAATCCTTCAAATGATGTCGGGAGCTCAAATATTTTTTTTTCTCGATGGATATTCAAGTTACAATCAAATTCTGGTCCCAAGATGCTAATCAATTCAAAACATTTTCACTACCAAGTGGGGCATGTACGCTTACAACAAAATGCCATTCATATTATCCAATGCCGAGGATACTTTCCAAAGAGCCATAGACATGGAATTTAAGGTACTACTCAATGACATCATCTTGGTTTACCTTAATGATATAATTGTATACTCTAATCATACGAAGACCACATCACACATCTAAGGAAGGTTTTATGAAGATGCCAAGAATTTGGGATTTCACTTAATCCCAAGAAATGTATTTTTACAAAGTGCACGAAGGAAAATTTTTGGGGCATGTTGTTTGAGGAGGAAGGAATTTCTTTTAATCTATCCAGGATTCGTTCAATTATGTTCTTATCTCTCCCAAGTCATAGGAAGGGTCTCCGAGTTGTATTAGAACCATAAACTTCATGCAAAGGTTCATTCCTCAATTCACAACATTATATAAACCATTGACAGAAATGCTAAAAAATAATATGCCATTCTCATGGACAAAGGAAGGAAGGGAGAGATTTGAAGCCATCAAAATGACCATTTCTCAAGCTCCCACGCTGGTGAACCCCAGGTTTGATAAAGATTTTATTCTTTATGATTTTGCAGGTCAAGAGAGCATTTAAGGGATCCTCGCCTAGAAAAATGATGATCTGATGGAGCAACCAATTGCTTTCTTCATTCAATCCCTCAAAGACTAAGATCTCAAATATTCATTCATTGAAAAAAATTATTTGCGGTTATTAAAACTTTGAACAAATTCAAGAACATGTTGTCAACAATGAAATTCATCTCATGATCTCTCATCTAGGTGTCAAGGAATTTTTTTGAAAAAGAGATGAATGAAACGCTTGTTGGATGGATCATGAAGGTGGAGTATGAAGTACATATCAAAGTTACCAAACTTTTCAGAGGTAAAGGTTTTTTTCAACAACTTACTGCAAACCTAGAATCAAAAGGTGATGAGGACGTGATGCTCCTAAACACTGATGAAGGTGATGATCAGGTTAACTGGTTATCCAAAATTAAGAGTTTCCTTTTCTCAAGAGCATGTCCTATTGAAATGGATAAAAATCAAAGGAAGACTTTCCATCTTCAATCTATTCCATATGTCCTAGTGGATAATGTTCTCTTTCAAAAGGATTTGAATGGTGTTCTTCTTACTCATATAGGGTGGGAACAAGTGAGTAAGATACTAGAAGAGTTCTACAATGGCCTATCTGGAGGACACTATTCTACACAAAATATTGCTACCAAGATCATGTGAGCTGGTTATTATTGGATGGATTTTTTCAAAGATGCCCATCTCTGGGTAAGGAAGTGCAAAGAATTTTCCTTTTTTTCCAGGTAAATAGAAGTTGACAGCTCTTCCACTCCATTTAATTCAATTGGATCAACCCTTTGTTCAATGGGGTTTGATTTCATCAGTGATCAATCCTCCATCTAGTGATGGACATAAATCGGTCCTCACTACCACGACTAATTTACTCAATGGATGAAAGTGGTAGTATTGAAGGAGGGTAATGATAAGGATTTCCTTGATTTATTTGAGGGCATAATGAAGAGGTTTGGCATTCCATGCACGGTAATTTTAGATAATGCGATGGATTTCCTTGGTCTGAAGTTGAGTGAATGGGTTATCAAAATGGGTTCCACCTCAAGACTTTGTCCAATTACTATCCGCATGAGAAATGAATTGTCCAAGTTTAGCAACAATAACTTCATAAGGATTATCAAAGAGATGATGGAGACCAACAAGAGAACCCGACACACATAGCTTAATACGACCTTATGGGAAGATTAGATCACACCAAAAAGGGTAATTGGAAATTCTCCCTTCATGTTGGTGTATGGATGAGAAGTAAAAATTCCACTATCTTTGGAATTACCTGCTTTAGAGCTTACACATCAGGTTGAGGTTATGGAGAGTGACCTATGACCATCAGTTTACTTGAACTAAAGGAGTTAGAAGAACTGTGAAACACGACTATGAAGACTTTGGAGCAACATCAAGCTCAAGTCAAGAAATTTTTTGACAAGAATACATTCAATAGGAATTTTCAAGAGGGATATTTAGTTCTCAAATGGGATCCTGACAGAGAGCCAAACCAAACATGCATGCCAAGTTTTATGCTCTCTAGAGTGTGCCATACTTCATCACAAGTTATAAAGAAGTGAACTCATTTCATCTATCCAAGCTCAATGGAGAAGAACTACCAATTCATGTGAATGAGATACATCTCAAATCTTTATTTTAAGATCATTCCGGCCCCTGTATAGTTTAGTTAGGTGTTTTTCTCCAAGTTATTTTACACATTCGTGTGTGTTTCTATTGCTTTTTCTTTCCTTGTTGTTGCTTGTTTTGTTGTTCTTACACATTGTATCATCATCGGATATTTTCAAGGATAAGAAAGGTTTGATGTTTCGAAAATATTTTTAGATATCCAAGGTTCCTCAAAATCTTCATCCAAAATTTCCAAAGTAATCTATAAGTGTGAAACGTTTTTAGCTTCATTACTTTTCCTACCTAGTGTTATCGCAAAGTTCAAGATCAATAATAATAAGAAATATTTTGGTATGTATCACAAAAGATCAAATCACTTTCAGGATTCCAATCATGACTCCATGACCAATGGGTGATTTAAGGCTACTGGAATCATGCTTAGCAGGAAATCATCCCCGAGAGGTTGCCAAAATGTTATCCAATTTTGTGCATATAGAAAAATTGGACAACGGGGTCAGGTTGTGTTTGAAATAGAACATTGGTCCCGATGGACCCACTTCTGGTCATCATCAAGATAAAATAATTAAAGTAATTAATTAATCATGTTGAGGAGATTCTATTATATCTCTATGATCCTCAGGTTTCAAGGAGAATCTAGGAAATCCAAGGTTTTTAATATCAAGTGTGGGAATGCCCCAAAAGGGTCTTCGAGCTCTATTAACTTGTCGAGTAGCTCGGTGAGTTACTCAATGAGCTGATATCATATATAAGGTCAAAGGGCTAGGTTGTATTAACTCATTCAAAATAATTACATGGGTACTGAAATTTCACCCAATGTTGCATAAAGAGATCTCACCTAACGTTGAATTGAACCGAGTTGAGCTCACTCAGTGAGGAGCTCGGTCATTTGAGTCAAGTCTGTAGAGCTCGGTTAAAGAGCTACGAGATGAAATGCTCAATAGAAAATCTCAGATCATGACTCAAAATGGGATTGATGGAGAAACATTTCTAGGGATCGCTCGAGTCATTCAAGAGGGATCTCGACAAGTCTTGGAAGAGTTGGAGAGTTAGTGGTGAAGTGGCTCGAGCCCAAGTTTGTGGCCAAGTTGATCGATGTCAAATTGCATTGAGATTTTGGTTTGGGCTCATCAATGGACATGTCAGTTGAGGCATGCATTAAAGGAAAGGAACATGTTGATCTCATAGTTTTGAATCCATGCATTGAAAAAATAACCTGAGTAAGAGAGTATCTCTAAGCACTAAGCTAGGGAGAGTACACAGATGGCTCAGAAACCCATCAGACAGAGATTGATCAAGTTTGGGTGTTAGCGCAAATATGGGGAACTTAGTGAGTCTTAGAGTTGAGAAATATCCCATTCTAGAGCTCGGACTCACCGAGTCATGAGATAAAATGTAATTTCACAAAGGGGCGAGATGATATTGAGATCAACAAAGATGAGGGACTTGTCTCACTAAAGTTATCTCAATACTTAGAAACACTGGATGGATCAATCCTATAAGATCCATGTCAGCATAATCTTGAGCTCGAGTTGGTTGAGTCAAACCAAAAATTGGAAAGAGCTTCGAATTCAAGTGAAGCTCACATCTCAGTGTCAAGGGGAGACTCGAGTTAAAACAATCGAGCTTGATGAGGAAGATGGCAAGTGAAGATGGAGATCCCACGATGGGGGAAATTTGAGGGTTTTTGTGAGGTGGGGATGTTGACATGGTAAACCAAGGAAAATATTCCACATCGGGGAGTTTTGGGAAAACATGGCCAAGTGGGATAAAACCATGGAAAACCATAATGGGATTTCCATGAGTTGGGAGAAATTCAAACCAATTTCCAGGTGGGGATTTCATAATGGTAAGCCATTGTGATAGTTTCACGTAGAGAAGAGGTCCAAGATGGTTTCCAAAACTAGGTAGGTCATCAGGGGAGTTAAGGCATGCTTGAGTGATTGAACAATCATAGACAAGATGGTGATTCATAAAAACAATGCATCGATAAAATGAGTAGAATATGTTCGATCATCCCGACGTCACAGAGGATTTCATCATTCTGAGTTTGATATGTTATCTTCGTGAGTGGTGACAATGAGCTGCGTTGATATGGAGGACTCGAGCTAGTACACACCTCAACATATCAAGCTCTACTCTGATGGTCATTGTGATTCATTACTGAGGATGAGTAAATGAGAATAGCTTAGCCGAGTTTGATTTTCTAGGGAGGAGAGAACTCAGACAAGTAGCCCAGTCTATCCTTGGAAGTAGTGATCCCAACGATGGATGAATTGATCAATAATGAGCATGCAAAATAGAGCCTGTGGAGGAAAACAATCCAATAATGAATTGAAGCTGAGATTGTGAAGGAAGCTCAGGGATACCTAGTTGAGAGTGCAGACTCGGTGATTTATGAAGAAAATTGAGCTCAAGGTTATGTTGCGGTGAGAGACATGGGTCTGGAAAAGAGTAGGTCAGCCAAGTCATTCGTATGAGGGATCTGAGTTGCTCATAAAGTGACTTTGTGGCTCGATGAGGACATCAAACTTGGTAGATGGATGTGAAGTTAGGAGCTTAGAAGAATCATGAAGAGGTAGCTCATTTGAAACAACTCACTAGGATGAGCTCGTGAAGGACTCGACATCGAGTTCAAGGATGGTGTGATGTAGGGGAAGTGACAGGCTCAAGCTCCTCACCTACAAGGTTATACATAGGATGAAGATGGTACAATATACGGGCCACCGAGTTGGAGTGATGGAATTGACATGGGAGAAGATTCAATGGCACATGGGGAATATCTCATAGTGAACTTGAGGTATAGAATGACTCAGATCATTGGGTTAAGCTCATAATGAGGATGACAATGCATAATGTTGTTGTGAGGAGATCTCAGTGGATAAGATGATCAATTTTTGCATGAAACCAAGTTGCGAGTTGTGCATAAGTCAACTTAGACACCATCGCATAGGTAAGGATGGGCTCATGAATACAGTGAGCCAAAATATTAGCTATCAAGCCATTTGGGGAGTTTACCATATGACTTGCCAAGTGAATTAAGGGATATGCTTAGGCTTAGAAGACTGCGGCCAAGACCGAGCATCCATCATGTTAAAGCATGGCTACAAGGAATATTTACGGTGTTGAGTCAATGAGAAGCTCACAAGTTTTTCTTGTATGACACAAAGACCTCAAGTTAAAACAAAGGATGAAGGAGTTAAGCTCATAGATTGGCTCATTGAGGAGTCATGGACATGAACTGAAGGAGCTCCTAGGTCGATGCGATGAAGGAAATAAACTCACAAAGGGATGTTGAGTTCCACCAATGTATGATGAGCTCGAGAGAACTCATGGATGTGGAACCAACAAGGTGAGTTCACCAAGGTTCACCCAAACATGGAGGATCTTGCCATGCATTGTGATGTTCTCTTTGAACTTGACGAAGGAGAATAAAGTGAAGGAGAATAGCTCTTGGAGTGGGTTCATGGAAAGAGTTGAAGGTATCTCATGGAGAGGCAAAGATGACAAGGAGCATGTAGAGCTCAACCCAAGTGAGTTAGGGCCGAGCAGTCGAAATCATAGGATGAGCCTACCACGTTCAAATGGTAGGTGAGCCCATTGACTAGCTCAATGAGTTGACATGCAAGCCAACCACCGAGTTTTTTTTTCTTTCTCTCAAGGACCTCCTTCAATGCAAACCAACCCTAAGGGGGTCCCACTTGGAATTGTCATTAAATTGATATTATTTTAAAATAATAATTAAATTAATATTTTTATTATTATTAAAATATTTTGTTTAAATATTCTTTTAATTAAATGAATGGATAAGTTTAGACCTTTCATTAATGACACATGATGGGATGTTCTTAAGTAGTTCAACCAACTTTGTAATTAATGTTGACCATCATGTGTCTTCATTTTAGGAAAGAATTTATGGCTTCTCCTTTCTTCTCTCACAAATTTCTTCTATAAATGTAAGTTGGAAGCTCATTCCAAGGGGTTACACATTGGTTATAGAAGTTATATGTGTAACACAAGTTGGAAAAAGTTAGAAAGTTTTATACATTTTTTCAATAATCCTCTCTTTTACAAGCTATCTTTGTGGATTAAGGGAACTTTCAAGCCTCTTTTCTAAGACTGTAATGGAAACCATTGCCTCTTATGAATGTAATGATGCATTGTGCATGTTTTTGAAGTAATAAAGTGTGTGTTTTGTGACTAATCTTATTCCTTTCATCATTCTATACTTCTTTGTGCCTTTCTCATGCTTGCAGGTACATTGTGCAAGTTTAAGTTTATATTGCAAGTTCTTGGAGTTTTGTGCTTATCGAGTGGTGGAGTATTGCATGCAGTTGAGTTGTGGTGCTTGTTCACCCTTCTCAATTTCATCCTTCTTCACTAGAAGACTGATATATTGTTTTTTTGATTGAGTTTAACAAAGGGAACACATGCTTCTTAGTCTGTGGTATTTTGTTACCCTCTCTAAGTTACAGTAGGTGAATTTGACTTGTGGTGCACAACACCCTCTTCAAATCAACCCTTCCCAAGTCTAGAAACACCCTTTATTTGGTGCATCACCATCCCTAGTATAGTTTTATTTTTTACAAATCTCTTTCCCTAAAACCCATGAAAATGTTAGCATAGGTCTAGATAACCATTGTATCACACTAGGAGTAGTACAACACTTAGTTTAGGAAGAGGAAGTTGGCCTTCTCCAGAGGTTCACCTTGAGCCCAAGTCCCAAAACTTGAGAGTTGATCTAATGTTACCCAATTAGACCAAATTTCCTGTTCACATTCTTAGAATTCGAGGGTGCATTGATTTGGCCATAAAAATTCCCTAGTGTATGCATCTACTACCCGCATGGTTACGAAGACAGGTTCCAAGTCAGAGTCATTCACTACCCTAAGCATCCATTGTGGATCAATTTGCTTCACAATCATCATCCCTACACCCTTTTCCTTCCTTTGGTTCTAGCTCATATGATCATATAACTCAGGGAACTCCTCATACTTATGTTTCTTCCTGCACCATGAGCATTGCAACAAATCTGGACACTCGTGCTTGTAGTGTTCAGTAGATCCACAACTATAACATGTTCCATAGGGAAATTCACTCCTACCTCCTTAACCACCATGACCTCTGAAAACTCTATAAAAACCTATTACTTGCCCAACTCCATCTTTGTGCCCTTCATACTGATGTCCTTCATTCCTTGAACAACTCCCAATGTTGGTTTGGTGCACACTAGTATCAATGACATCATGTATTTGGTCTATCAAATGGCAGTCCTTCGTATCATGGGTCATAGACATACAAATCTTACAATAACAGGACACATTCTTATAGATCGCATGTTACAACAATGGGAATCTACTTACATCATGATCCCCATGGAAGATTTCACAATCTACTGACATAATGCACACCAAATTTTGAGGGAAACTATCCTTGGTATGTCCTTCTATCTCACAGTTTGTACACCAAAGTCCACTGCGAGTTTCATGAGCCAAATTTGCAGATAGTTTTTCAAGCTACTTTTCTATGGCATCAATATGTGCTTACGAAAATGGGATTACCCCAGTGTCAAAACCTCTCGATGGCTTCAACGTGTAGAGCAGCTTGCAAGGCCTTGCACGGGTCAATGAAATTCTTATAGGAAAGTTCTCATCTAAAAAGAGTTATCAATCCTCCAATGAACCATTGAGAATGCTTTGAGATGGATGGATATCATAAGATAGATTTGATAAGAGAGTCTTAAAGCACACATCATACTCCCACACACTCTCCACCATACCTTGTTGAATCTCCTAGAGCGTACCGATCCTCTTCTTCTTAAACTCGGGAATATAAAATTCTACTAAGCAGTCATCACACATCACAAAGTATAATCCACGAAAGTCGATGGGGTCATACTTTCGATACTTGTTATGCATGTACCCTTAAAACATAGTTGTAAACTGGCTTTCCTTCCAATCTGGGGCAGTGATACCCTTAACTCACCATAGCAATTCACATTTTTGTACATGCTTTGTAGCATCCTCAACACCCTTTTAATAAGGTAAATGTAGAGACATCTCATAAAACACCTGTTGAGGTGGTTGAGGTCCTTTTCCACTAGTTCCAGAACCTTGACCTCTTCATGTGTTTCCATCACCACCAGACCCATTAGATCCACTAGTTCTTATTCCTCCGGATCCAACAGATCCTCCTCCCGTAGTAGGTAAAGGTCCTAAAGCAAGTGTAGTTATGCCTTGTGCTCCCAATGTTACGCTGAATTACATGTTAACAGATAGTGACATCAAACCACTCACGAAGTGGTACCTAAACCTTATGTACCTACACTTTTCCCAAATTTTATGCCAGACAGGATACCTCCAAACACAAGAAATTATTGTGTTGTCATAGATGAAATAAATGAAAAATTATATCTACTAGATGTTACTCAACCACCACTACTAATACCAACTGGATTAACAAAACTTCTCTCAGGAACTGGAAAACTAAGTGTCAGGGTTTGGTCACTAGGTGGGCTAAGATGTGTGCCTACGACTCTCATCCTTTCTCTATATGACCAGATCTAACCGGAAGCCAAGGGGTTTTCTATCTCACACTTTCCAAGATGGGGTAGAAAATACTACTTAGGTTCCACATCCTTCCCGCAACGCGTCTACCTCCATAATTCCATCACTCCTACAACTTTGCACTATCTTGCCAATTTCCTTTCTCGTGCTTCATTATACTTGAGCCCCCTATCCTCTCTCTCATTTTCCACCACAAGGTCTGTCATCTCTTACCACACCAACTTTCACACCCCATTCTTAGTGGGAAGTTAGCCAACCATAGAAAATTCTTCCATGCTCGAGTGATGATCAGGATCTTAATGGCTAATGACATAGTACGCAAGAATGATCCTCTTAGCTCCCACAAGAACTCAAACTTAATAATCTTTGGGAAAGAATACATAGAAATTATATATTCCAAGGTATAACTAGTCAACACTCCACTCCACCAATGATCAACAAAGACAATTTCAAGTTAGATCAACATCATGCAGCCTCTAATAATCTTCTTAGGTCCAAACACAAGGTCTATAATACCAAATATTCCATGATGCATATTTCGATAACCATTCATACAACTATATTGGGAAAGAAAAAAATAATGTCTCATAAAGCTCATGATACAGTGCTTCTATACCCATTTACATACATCAAAATCATATCTAGTGTTAAATTTATAAGAAAACTCATCCTCCGTGCTTGTAAGACAAGTCTCGATGCTATCCAAGGTCAAGCATTCTGTTATCACACGCCATTCTCACAACAAATTCAAAAGAGGTCCCAACAATGGAACCAAGATGAAGTCACTTTTCCCTACTCCATTTCTCCCTAAGCGCACCATCCTATCACCCAACATCAATTGGGCTATCACCTAAGGTGTGTGCAAGCACCGAGCCCCTATTTTATGTGATCCTTGTAAGAATGCTTTTCCATTAATGGAGGAATGGTTGCAGAACTAAAAACACATGCATTTAATCTAATACAAAGGTAGAAGAACTAGATCTAAGCACAAATGCACCATGATGTAAACGTAAAATTACAATAGCATAAGAGAATTAGATATGAACCACGAACAACAAGAAGAAAACACTAGGGTTTGTGTTATGCACCTAGGAAAGGATGTTATGATGTATATGTATTGATGGAGATGCCAACATGTGGCACACATCCTCTTATCTTATTATATCATTCATTTATGATTTATTATGCTTAGGAGGTTAGCCTCGGTATTGGCCATAGGTTATATGGTATATATAGGGGTTAGAAGGTTGTATTTAATCATCATATTGAGTATTGGAGTGTTATTGTATGGTTTGGAGGTTACCCCCTCGAAGTGGTATTGGAGGTTGCCCCCTCAAAGTGGCAAAGATATTATACGAGCATATTGTCATCATTTATCTATATTTTGGTGTTCTCTCATGTTATACTACTGTATATGTTCTGATTTATACAAGTAATATCCTTACAAGTGGTATCAAAGCAACCACCCATGTTCGAATCCCACTCGGTTGGTTACGTCGTGTAGTCGGGGCCTATGGGGCACCTAAACGTCGGTGAAGTGGGGCTCATACGTATGGGAGTGCGGGCGCAAACCCATCCCAAGTCGGGCTCTACGGAAGCGTGGTGGGATGTTATGATCCTCATGTTTCGATTTCACTAATGCCTTGAGGTTTTGGTGTAACGGTTCCTTACATTTGATATCAAGTAGCGATTTTCACCAAAATTAGGCAAAAACCCTAAAAAAAAATTTGAATATATCTTGAAGAGGGTATCTATTTTTTTCCCAATTTTTTCATCATAATTTGGAAACACTCTAAGTAAGTATATCTGAAAATTTCAGCTCCATTAAATCTGTTTTGCGGATGTTATTTGTGTTTTAGGTTTTTTCATAAATTCACTTTTCAGGAAGCATATTGTGGTATTTTTATCAAAATTTATATTTTCGGAAAGCTCTTAAAATTTTAGTTAGGGTTTTTATTTGTTTTTTTATCCATCTGCTGAAATATTTTCATAATTCCTAAACCCTAATCATGATCACGGGGATAACAAATTTTTATGGAAATGGTGAGATGGATGCTAAAGAATGGTGGATAAAATTTAAGAATATATATTTCTCATATTTCATGACAAGGAATAGGTTTTCACATTATCTTGGTGGTCCTGCATGGATTTGGTTTTTTGAGTTAAAAATGACAGGAAGGATTGGTCATGGGAGGAAATGGAACAACTTTTTATGGATAGATGGGACCACAAAGAGGAATAAGAGTCAAAGGAAGATGATGGGAAGAATATATTGAAGAATCAAGAGAGAAAGAAGATGAAGAGGAAGGTGAAGAAGATTCAAGGGAAGATGATGGTGCAACATATATTGAAGAATCAAACTCATAAGAAGTTGAAGAAGACTATGAAGAAGAGGAAGAAAAACAAGATATTGATGTAGAAGAAGATATTATAGCTCCCAAGAAGAAAGATAACATATTTCAATTTCATGGATGCATTCAAAGGAATAAGATAATTGTTTCCATAAACCCTAACAGCAAGTATAACTTCATCAATAAGGATATGGCTCAACATCTATATATTCAAGAAAATAATATCAAAGAAGCTCAAGTGAATGGTAAGAAAATTCAAGTTTTTGAAGATTTAAAACTTACTATGGAAAAATATACTTTACATTCAGATTTTTTTGCCTTATATATGGATGGTTTGGATATTGTTCTTGGGTATCCTTGGTTAGAGACATTGGGGACAATTAATATTAATATGAAAAATAAGTTTATGAAGATTTGGTACAAAAAGAAGAAGGTCACTTTATAGGATATCAGGCTTAATGGAAATCAAAGAAAAGTCAATATAGACCATGAGGATGATTTAGAATATGGAGAAGAAGGGAATAAGGATGATTCAAAAGAGGAACATGAAGAAAAATAAGGAAATGATGATTCATCTACTCAAGAGAAAAAGAAAATATCAAATGCAAAGGTGGAAGAAGAAAAGAAAGTTCAGAAATAGGTTGATAAGGTTGAGGATACTACAACTGCAGCATATGGAAATCCACATCAACATGAGAGAAAAAAATCATGGAGATATCCCAGGGCACATCATATTTCCAACCAATATAGATATACAGGTAATTGGAGGAATAATCACTTTATTTATACAGGGGATCAATGGAGCAACAATTATGAAGCATGGAATCCTTATTATGGTTATACATGGAATCCTTATTATGGTTATGCATTGAATCCTTATGTTGGTTATGCATGGAATCCAAGGATGATAAAATATGGTCACGAATGGAATCAGAGTAGTGCAATGGAATATGGATATTAGTTTAGATATGTATCATCTACCAGGATCACATATGGATGGATGATCAATCATGGTGCAAAGTGTGTAAAAATTTACAACACACTCGTTACATGGTTTAATTTATTACTCATCACAAAATAGTTACTAAATAATATTCATGTTCATAGCAATAATGTTGGAACATCTACTTAACATTACATGTACATTTCAATGATATTCCATATTATAAAAAAACTAGCAACGCTACCATTTTCTTCTTATCCTGCGTACCTGTAACCACCGCATGGTCAACACAACTACTGGCATGGCATCAAACTACAACCAAGCATGATATACAATTTCACATTTCTCTAACAATAATGAAACTATATTTAACACACTTCAAAGAAGAGTAAGAATTGTAATGCCATTTCATTTTGTTTCCAAAGCCAAGGAGAGAGATAGAGAGAGGAGAGAGAAAACACCATTTTTCCACATTCAATTTCTTTTCAAGAAAGTGTCAACAGAAATTTTCCTACAGTCATGTATTTGTGTTTACAAGGTTTCTCTATCATTATTTTTCTTGGATAAGTTCATATGACGATTTTTACCAATTAGTCACAAGTTTCCAAAGACGTCAAATTTAGACAAATTACTCACAAACTAGCGATCAAAACCATTTTGAAACTCAAATACATTAGGGAAAAATTTCCTACCCATTCCAATATATACATGGAAACACTCAAATTTGACGCAAACCAAAACTAGAAAATAGGATTAAAATGACATTCATCTTTCTAGAGCTACCAGTCGTAAATGTACCTAAGAGGCCTCGTCACCCAATGACCGGAGGGCTACAAAACCTATAAAGAAAACTAGCTTGTACGTATTTTTTCTCCAAAATGAGGGTTTGTAGTAATTTTATCATAGAAATATTAGAGGTATGCGGAAGCCAAAATCCATTCGACACTTAGGGCCAAAACGATGGGTCAAAACCAAACTACAGTTTAAACTTTATGCAACTATTTAAAGTTGAAAACTAGCCCACTAGGATCCTAAACACCTTACAAAACAAGATAAAGAAAACATCCAAGGGATAACTCAGGGTTCGATTAAACTCTCCACATGACAAGGTACTCGGCTAAAATTTGTTTTTCTCATTTCGGGTTTATACTCATGTTTTGTGCCTCATTGAAAAATAGGTTTTTTATTAAGGTTGCACAAGGTCACCAAGGAGTGGTTTTCACTAATTTTCACATTTAACCCACCAACTGCATGATTTTTGAATCCAAAATCTTATCGTAGCTTATCTATCCTTCATACAAGGTAAAAGAGAGTAGTTTTTTCATACCTGGTCATTTGTTTAGTTAAATATAAAAGAGGTGTAATTTGAAATTGGATAACCAAATTTTGTTTAATTCACCTAAAAATGTATTCTTCATTAGTATTATTTAAAAATCCATTAAAATTTGGAAAACTAGAACACTAAAAAGTTAAGTATAGAGTAATATGTCCATTCTTGGATTGAGCAGGTGAGTGATCAAAGAACAAAGAGTGCGTAGTTTACAATCATCTAAGAATTCCATCAAACAGTTTGAGGACTTTAAAAATGCTTCCATTTTCGCACATGTTGTGAATATTCTAGCCAAGGTTGTTGAGTTGATTTTTATACCAGTTTCTTGCATTATTTAAAAACCTCCAAGACCTTTCAACACAAATCTTTGCACATAACCTACAATCACACATTCCATGTGACCACATTTTTTTTTTTTTGCACTTTGTCAAATAGTTAGCGTGCCTCGAAAAAGTTCCCACATTTTAAAAATATAGCTATCAAGGAATTTATAACTACAAAAACTGACAAAATTTATCTATCCATTATGCTTTTATGGTTTTCCATACCATGGTATAAATCTTTTGTGTTGGCACACACTGGGTGGATGCTGCAAAAAGTTGTGGAGTTTGGATTTACAGCTGCCAAACATATTAGCTTATGAGTTTCCAAGGCTTTTTCAATAAACCCATCTTGTGCATGGCCTGTCCTTTCTTCCTCCTTGCACATCCACCAATAATTGTTGTCCATGAGCCCACGCTTCCTTTAGGAAAATTTTCAAATAGTTTATATGTCAAGAAAGGATATCCCTTTTTGCACAAAAATAGCCAACGTAAGCCTGAGAGGCCACATTTCCTTGGGGAAAATAGATAAAACATCCAAGTTCCCTACTCTAAACTTTTAATTTGACATTGGAAGGGAAAATTATCGTATAGGTCCTAGAATTTGGAATTACACATGTAAATTCCATTTATTATGAAGCTTCCAACACCTTTTAAACAAACCATTTGGTGCAGAGTCTATATTCTTTATTGACCGCGAGACCACATCTCCATAGGAAATTAAAAGAACCAGGTGGACCCATGCCTAGGGGTCATGCTGTCTTTTTGTGGCATCCATAATTACCCAACACCAAGTCAATTTAACATGGAATACAAATGATGTTCAACCTAACACCTTTATACTTGCATTATTAAACATTTACATTGACATTGTCATGGGAAAGTATGCCTTCCAAATTTTACGTCTGTTTGAGAAATACAATTTTTTTTGCACAGGTTGGGGGCATATGAGGTAGGAAACATGGATAGGTTGAAACCAACCGGTTGCACTTTGTGAAAAAACAACTCTATTTTTATAAAGTGCCAACACTCTGCTCAACAACTTCCAATTTTGCACACGCTGGGAGGATACTAGTAAGGTTGTAGAGTTAGGATTGGCACCTAAACAAAAATTCTACAAAGCCTTTACTTCCTGCAACATATGCTTCCACCACAAAACACAAACCAAACTTACACAAACCATACCCATGTAACCATGGCATTTCACTATCTTGCTGATTCATGGAGGTATTCCCAACCACCGTATGCATGCCCATAATTGTAATTACATTCCCTGACTATAATTTTCCAAGAATCATCTCATGGCAGGAAACTTATAAACCCAAAAATAATTTCATTAATTCTCTCACAGAAAATTAAAAATACAATACCCACGCATTTACATCAATTATTTTTGAAATTATATTTGGATCAAGCTCCAAAATAAGTTTGGAGAGATTTAAGAATATTAAAGAAATATTTATATTTAATGAAAAGTCTTCTTTTATGTTAATTTCATGATTTAATTTATTAAATTATAATTTTGTATTGCCCGAACCTCAACAAGGTCCTAGTAAGTTACTATCATCTCATAATAAACTTCATTAATTTTAATAAAGGTCATTATGATTTAATTAATGTGACCTCATTATTTTTGACGCACCTCACCTCAAAGGTCTTAAGAGTCCTCTTAACAACCACGAAGTGGTAGTAACTGTAAATCCCGAGACCGACTCCCATTGATATAAAGTGTCTCGGAAGATTTATTTTTAGGGATTTCTTAATTAAATATAATTGCGCTCTTGACTTTAAAGGAGCGATGAGATAATGAAGATAGATCTCCATATAAATAATTTTATCCCTTATCAACATCTAATACTTTTGCAAGGTAGTACTATTTTCTTTACACTCCATTAAATTGTTTCATTTTACAAATTATTTATATCAAAAACACAATGCTAGAACAATGAAATCACTCTACTAAGGACCGACTTGATCCCACACAACTACAATCGAGAGGGGGTGGTAACAAGAGGGGCATTACATTTATATTATAAAATTTCAAGAAAGGATATATATTAAAATTTCCAACTATTATTTCACTAAAAGGTGTGTAGTATATTACCTTATACAATAATAGATTTTTCATGTATGCAAAATAAAGCGATTGATCTAATGAGTGCTAAGTTATCCAAATAATTTTTTATAATGACAAGACCGAATAGATGGAGCATAAGGGCCTCTAATATAAACTATTATTACTTAAGAGTTTTATATTTGGTTTCAAATAATCTTAATTAATAAAACTAAATTGTAAATATTTGAATTTATAAAAATATAAATATAGTCTAGCGGTCACTAGGCTGGACAACTATTTTAAGTTAATTTGTATAATGATGATTTTATTTCATATCCTAGCAGAAAAAGGTTTAATATGCATTTATTATTAAATAGATTGATATTTATATTTATTATATTTTCTTGTGCATATATGTAAGTTATTATATTTAAATATAATTTACATGTACATAGGAAAGATGTAAAAATATCATTATTTTGCTTCCACATCTTCTAAATTACCAACTTTAGAAATTGAATTTTTAGGAGTACTGACTCGATATTGACAATTAAGTGTAATAATATAATGAAAGTTAAGTATAATAATTATCTAGCATTTATTTACAACATATTAATAAACAAAAATTAAAACTAGCATATAGGAAGACCTAATTAATTGTTTCCCAAAATAATATAAAATTAAAAACTTATCACACCCCCTTTTTCTCATTATGATTTTTCGTAAATGAGTTCTCGATATCAAGAAACTTGTGGACACATGAACTGGTTACGGTATGCTTCATGTAAACACAAAAGGGTGTCGAAAATTTCCGTCGTGTCTTACAAGTTTCCAAGTATCAAAATTCATTCTACGTACTTTGAATGTTATAAATATATCATTCTTGTTGTAGATGATGATTTTGTTTTGTCTTTGTATGCTTATAATTTTTTTGAGTGTTAATCCATCTTTACTCTTTTGTTGTTGACTCATCCGGTTGTTGATAATAAGTTCATTTTAATAAGAAAATTGTTTACGATCATGGTGTTAGATGATCATATCTATTTTATTTGTATTGCTTTGAGTTGATACTTTTATGTTATCATTACGAGATCATATTTCCAATTATAGTGAGACAATATGTTGATCATAACTATCTCACGATTAGTTTTGGTGGCGCCTAAAGGAAGAGGTCGTAGACCTTGTAAGTATCTCATTCCTAATTAAAAGTTCAAAATCCCTTATATAATTGGGCATGCAATAACGATAAGTGTGTGATATATTTGAAGTGGTGATAACCATTGGGTAAGGTAATTCAATTGTTATATTTATTAGTAATAGTTTGGATCAAATGAATAATGATAAATTACCGTGTCAATGTTTTAAAGGGACAAGGTTGTATAAACAAAGGTCTAAGACCATTTGCTTGGTGTAATAACCACCATAGCCTTCACTATGTGATTAAATTATTATTTTATAAATATGTTAAACTTGGTGGAAACCAACCTAAGCTAAAGTGATTTGTGGTAATTTAATTATGTGGTTAATTGGCCATTGGCCGACATTGACAATACTAAGGTTTTAACTACAAAGGAACCATCAATTTGTTCGAAAGGTAGTCCCCGTGCACGTTTTACAAAGGGGATAAGTCAGACATGAAAATATTTATTGGGATTGCTAAATTTAAATAGGAAGTAGATAAGTCGAGTTTTCTTAGAGGGAAACAGGGTGTTCAACTCCCCATGCCACTATGTGGCACCTTCTTGCATTAATGGTATTCAATTGGCTCCCACACACCTTGGAAGAAGCACGAATCTTCTCGAGGAAGCTATTGAGTTGGTTATGGTATTTTTGGATTTCATTTTTGTTTTCTATCTTTTTTCTCGTTCAAGATATGCATGAGAGGGAAGAATGTTAGTCTATTTCAAGTTAATTTGGTTATACTTGCTTGTGGTTGTATGCATGATTTCAAATTGTTAGTTGAGAAAAGTTTGGGGATCATTGATGATTGTTGATTAATAAATAAAATTGGAATGGGAATTTTCTTGGGACTATTACTTGTTTATGGATTCAAAGGAAAATCTGTTGTGAGCTTATTAGAAGATTTGGTGAGAAAATTTACCCTATTAAGTTGGACCCGCAAGGAAGAAATTAGAGGAAATAAGAAGGATTGTGGATCTATTTCACAAGTGTGAATCCTTTTCCTTTTTCTTCTTTAGTGTTTATGTTGATACAATGCTTGGAGAATAGTTCTCTACAAACAATTGAATGCATACATATATTAGTCTCGTGAAAATAACAGAAAAAATCTAGTTCGGTTAGTTAGAATTAATATGGTGTGTGTATGTCATTATTCGACTGGGTTTCTCATCCCTCACTATTAAAAGTTTTAGGTGACGGTCTAAAATATTAATATGATGTTGACTGTGAAAATATACAAGTTTTAAATTAAAACCCCATAATGGGTATTGTAGAAAATGTGTTGGGTTGGTTAACTTTGTGTGTTTCAAAGGTGCTTTTCGAGTCTAAAATATTGACTTGCTAGTTTTATTGAGTCGGTTGCATTATTTTGTTTGAATGTATGGATATATATATATATATATATGACTATTACACTCGACTGGTATGGTCAATGTGGGCTTCGTAAGTCTAGACCATAGCGCATAAGTTCGAGATAGGGGAAGACTTTGTCCATAACCCATTTTCGGGGCATTGTCTAGTATGTCTTTTGTGTTTTTTTTTGTTTTAAAGGCCAACCCTAGATGCTATCAAGTTGGTGAGATCCTTAACCATAGGAAATAAGGCCAATATATAATGAATTTTATAGTATAAAATTTTTTATTAAACCTTAAGAATTTTTTTCTCATATTCGCTTTAATATATAGATTAAGTTCCAGTGGAAGTTATATGGATGACATGTTGTGGAAATAATGTTGACTGCCTTTAAGGGATTATGTTAAGTCGATGCAACCAATCTCTCTTGATGAAAACATTATTCCTTTGTAATTATGATGGATCTCAGTTCGGTTGGTTCAATTTAATTAAGGTAGTTTCAAATGAATTAAGGTAAATTAATTTCATTAAGATAGTTCAGTGTTTTTAAGGTTTTCGATTTGTTTAAGGTATTAAATGTTATATTTTAAAAGGAAGATTAGGAATTATTCTTTTTCACTCTCTTCGTAATAAGTGGATGTATAATCTTTGGTTGTTGTTATGATTAAAGGATTTATTTGACTTTAGTGAATAAGACAAAGATATTTGATACTGTTAAAAATTAGTGAATGCTAAAGTTTTTTGGTTATAATTTATCATTGGCTTGTGATATGTAATATTGAAATATTCTTAATGCAATTAAATACCATAAAAGAAAGGTTTTATAATAATTAACACTTTCTTGGTTAAGATACAAAATGGATTTTATATCCCATGTTATGGTAGTTATGATTATGGGAATTTATGTAGCTTGTTATCTAAAGTGGACTTATCTTCCTTACCGATTTACTATCTGTCTCTAACACAAATATGTCTCTTTGAGCATGGAATTTCTTATGTGAAACTTAGATAGTTTATGTGATAGAATTTATAACATTGTCTCATTATCAAGTTTACTATTTAGATTTTTTTATTGCTGTAATTTATTCAATGAGTATTATATAAAATTAAATATTGAAGAAGTTAAGGATAAATTTTCATTCCTAAGTTCATTCTCAACTCGATCACTTTTAGTATTTTTTCTTTGTTATAGATGGCGGAAAAAAGTTATCCTTGGTAGATGTTTTATAAATAATGTGCATGAATTATTTTCTTAAATTGAGAATATTTAGAATGATTCCAAAGTATTAAATGTATGCCATTATTGTAAAGTGAAATTGTTATTTCTCTATCATGTTTAAAAGAAAGGCATAAGGGGCTTGATATAAACAATGTATTATTTCAGAAATTATATTTGTACTTTTATCTACTATTGAGTTAATAATTATTAAGTTGATGATTTCAAGTGTTATAATATATGTCATTATAATGTTGATTTCATCAGTATATCATAGAAAAAAATTAATGTTAAATGAAATTAATGAATTTGGAAATATATCATGTTATGTATACTGTTTATTAATTGAGGATGAAAATTTATATGGAAATAAAAGTATCTATGTTTGATTGATAAACTAATACATTAGTTAAGTATAATAAAATTCATTAACATTTGAAGTATATATATTATGAAAATGTTGTAAAGTACAAATAAGAACTATTTCAATTACATAGTAAGTTATCTTAAATCAAAATTAAGATATCGATGGGTTATAACTCAAATACTCATTAATGTATCATAAATTGTTACGACACTAAAATAATGAACTTTAGGGACTATTAGAGCTCAAAATTGCACCTTGCCCTGAGTCATAGACAACCCAGGATTTTGAGGCAACATGGGACTGTCTCCAAGTTGTGGGACTTGTACTGTGAGACACACCTCAAGAGAAGGCTTGTTACTCTACCTTTTCCTAATGCTAAACTACTCTTAGGAATTGAAATGCAACTATCTAACTGTACTCTATCATTTTAAGGGACTAGGGTGAGAAGGAGATGCATAAAGATGAAATCCTAAAATAACAAAGGTGATGGCACCAAGAAAAGGGTGTGGAAATATCCTACTTGATGGAGAAGGGAGAAGGAAAATGGATTAGGGAGAGGTCAAAAATGTGACACAAACCCAAGGATTCATTCAAAATTTGTTCTCCATGAAACACAATAATATGAATCTATAAATGATAAATAAATGCACAAGATGTCACAACAAGAAAGGAGATGCAAGGAAATGTAATAAAATAAATTCTAGGGTTAGAGGAACACCACATATAAGTTATTTTATTTCTTTCAAAGTATGTACATTCCATTACATGTGAAGAAAATAGGCACAAGAACACTTTCTATGCCCAAATGAAGGATTACAACGTATTGGCTACCTTGAAACAATTTTGAAATATTTCCATTACATCCCATAATTTCCCCCTAAAAATGAGAGGATTTATAATATATAGAAGATGAGAAAAGAGAGGGAAAATAGAAACTCGAAATTCCACTCCCACCCACCAACAAGATGCATTAATTTTATAAAAAGGGGCATGCACGACCATCCAAAGACATTCCTCCATGATGTCTTTCTTATTGGAGAAAGAAGAGCACCAATCATATCATACATGATTTCTCTCAACTACCTGACTACATCTTTTAATGCTGAGGAAATTTAATTATTTTTCTCCCACCTACTCTCACCTAACTCAAGATTTGAATATGCCATGATGAATTTCATGATGAGAGATTTCCAAAAATTCCAATTTTGTAAATTTGGACAACTAGGGAAAAATTTATGGTTGTTTGAAGTTTTACAGTCATGTGACATGTGGTTGCTTTTGATTCGTCTTGCGATCACCTTTTCCTATGTGTGCATTTATTTTCTCTCACCACATGTCAACATTGGTGTCTATTTTCCTTGTCTTTCCTACTACCCATATGGCACCATTTGATTAGTTACGGGCTTGTCTACTTGTTCTACATTTGACTTGGCCTCAAATCACACAGAACCGAAAGCTAATTTAAAAGAGTTGATTCTATGGCTTTGAGTTCTAGTAGATACCATCGAATTGAGAAATGTTGGAATGGTTGCATTTGATTGTCTTCACTATTTCGATATGTGCCACTAAGCCTCCCTTGATTCATTGTTGACCTTGCTGACATGCTTGGACTAACATTCCCGCATCCTAGAACCGACGCCTTTATTTATCCCTTCGGCTTGTGGGTTGGCCTTTGTTGCAGGGAACCTAAGTTCCCATGGAACTTGTTCCACATGCACCTCATTCTCCCAACTTCTCCTTCACGCGTAATACTCGCTTCTTCATTCTTCATCCCAAGCACCTTTGGGGTAGCTCTCATTCTCGTGGAACTTTTTCTACTTACCCTTAATTCATGCACATCGTATACCATCCGATGTCCTCCATCCTCCACAATAATTATGTTCCAAAATCCTTTTATTTGTAGTCCTGATTGGTATTGCGGAGAACTCACAACCCGATGGAACTTATTCCATCATTCCTCCTCCGATCAACATTTCTGCGATGGTATAACCCATTTTTTTGATGGATCTAAATCCATCATGGGGGAACCTTGGTTCCTAGGGAACCAATTCCATCTCGCACCTCCAAGACCCAAAATACACTACAGAGCCCAATTTTTCAATTTTCTCTAAATTTTTCTAACTTTTTGGACTTTTTGAGCTTGGAAAAATGTATGGAAATTCCTTGGAATGATTCTAACTACCCAAAACATGAGAAATACCTGATTTTATAGATTCCTCACTAAGACTCCATGAAAATACATCTTTATTTTTGAATTTAGCCAATTTTTAGGGGGTACAAAATTGGATAACAGTTTGGTGACTCACGGGGTAATATGCCTGCTAGATTGAAAAGATCAGTGGCCTTGAAGCATCCATTATGCATGGAGTCGCTTGATAATATGAAACTAATATGAAACTTGAAACTCACACCGTTGAATCCACTTGAATCACTATTTGAACATGAAGTTGACCATATCCTTATAAATGTTTTATAAATAAGGTTTCATGAGAGTGGAAAATTGTTATGAGTTTGAAATTACACATGTTTCCCTATGGAAATGATCTGATGAGATTGAGAATGAGTATCCGGAACTATCCCAAAATCTGATTTTGCCAATTAAAAGAAAACTAAACCGATTTCTTGACGAGATATGAAACATTATAGAGTTCTGAACTACATGTTGATGATGGATGCACTTGGAACTATTCCTACCACATTACTCTTTATTTCCCCATAAACAATGCTTCCTCCAATTGATCGTACAACAAAACAAAACACCGTAAAAATATGTACAAAACATGAAAATCATACATGCCCCAATTAGAAACATTCGAGTGTGCACAATACACTTCTTTTACTAAAATAAAACTTACTCTACCCTACTCTAACCAAAGGAAATGAGAATCTAAAAAAATCCTAATACATGCAAGGATAAGTAGCTTCCCTTTCTTACAAATTTAGACCATGTAATTAATTTGGCGTTGAACATGGTCTTAATTAAGAGTGAAAAACTGATTTGAAGCTAGTTTTCCACCCTTTTCATCAAAGTATCAACTAGGAAGAGAATGAATACCTCCTCAATCTGATTTGCACTTGTTTTTGGATGTATTGGGGCTGAAATTTGAAACAAGCATGACCAATTGCAAATATATTATTGGATCCAAATTAGCCAAACATTTGATTGTGCAAAGGATGATCCTTGTGATTTTTCCATTTCTTTGACTATCAACCCCATGAATTATTAGGATATTAATGTTGACATTATACTAGTGTATTTAATAAGTATAAATTTTAGTAGTTATATTATTGTTATATAAACAATAATATATTAGTTGGAGTTGTTTTAACAACTCGTATTATTTGAGTAATGTATTGTTATGTGAGTAACGATCACAACTAAATAGTATTTTTAGGAGATATTGTGGGTAGAAGTTATTTGTGAATATAGGGAATCACCTATATATATGTAATGGACTCGAATGAAATATCGATGAAGTGGAGATTATTGTATGGTAAAAAAACTATCTTTGTGTTTATTTGTTATGATTTGTATTTAACTAATTTGTTGCTGTGTTTTGGATCTTGCAATACCAAACATTGGTATCAGAGTGAGTTATCATATTCATTTAATGGATTTTTGAGCTTTAACTCAGGGGCAATTATATTTATAGTTCACCCTGAAGATGATAGTTGTGAGAGAGGAAGATAACTTGTAGTTTTATTATAGATTACATAGTTAGCAATATATGCAATTCAATTTGGTTTTTCTGCTAAGTTGTTGACGTGACTTTCACATCTGTTCAAGACACGTTGAATATTGTCATGGAATCTATAGACTTGCACAGTTTCTCACATCAACCAGGCCACGTGGAGGTGTAAACATGAACGATTGCATTTCTTTTGTTAAAGTTACAGGCACATTTGTGTTTTCATTATCGACTTATCCATCAAATTTGCATTGGGCTATTCTCTATCTACAAAGATTTCTTCTTGAGTTGTGTACGTGCGTGAACCTGGTGGTCGATCTATCATCTTAGAATTTCTACAGCAAAAAAACCATCTGTAGTTTCATTACTTGTTGCTTTGCATGGTTCGTGATTCACAAATAAAAACTTGATCGTGACAGCCATAACAGAAGCGTTGGAGGAAGAAAGGGGTTTCAAAATATTTTTGCTTTCAAGATTGAAGGTTCTGATCTGTGCATTAGATCTTGGATCGATTCACTATTCAATACAAAATCATCAAGATTCGCATTAAAACCTGTCATGGATATGTTTCGGCTTTATTGCCTCAATTTCCATCATCAGCTACAGAAATATTGATCATTTTTTTGCATGAATTCAACTCGTACTTGGCATCTCGACGTCCATCCTCCATCAGAATAAGTCTTCCACCACAGTTGTGCTTTATTCTAGCTTGTGCGCTTCATTGAAGTCAACAAATATTTAATTTATTCTAGTGTCAAACACGTGAAGTGTCACATATGGTAAGTCGTTAGTTTTTTTATGTTTTATGAGCTGTCAATTTTTAGTATTTGGTTATCTAGTTTATAATAAGTTGTGGCACTATTATCGATAACTAATGTTAATAGTTATTGCTCATATAAATCCTAGTAGGTCCATTCACTCAATTAAAACTCATCTTATCGGTCAATTTTGTTTCTTACAAGTTTGTTATTATTTGTCTTCATCGACAAAAATGCGTGTCATAGTTTTGTATTGTCAAGTAAAGTCAATAAGACCATTGTATACCATCTAGGTTATGTTATTTAAATTTTTTTGTGTTAGTTTCATTTAGAGTTAAGTGTCATAAAAATAATTCCATATAGGTGATTTTAGGATTTTTTAATTCTCATTTTCATTTAAAAAGTAATCTCATTTTATTACTTTTTAAAAGTTAGTCGAGTCTTCTTGTCCGATTCAAAATAGTCTTTGTCAAATCTGTGAGTTGTCGTCAAATGTCGTATAATTGTAAAAAGTCTGAAAAATTTAAAAAAATGCATTGTCGGTGTTACCCGACATCCGAAAAAATAAAGTGTTTCACATTGCGGGAGGGAAGATATAATAAGTTCAATGTGCAAAAAGATGTACTTCATGTTTACATCTTGCTTAGCAACATATTACTAGAGGATGGAGGCATTAGAGGTTTGAGGTCATAAAACGACCTCTCGTAAGTCGCCAACAACGGGGACACTTCACTAATTTGGTGGCACGTGTGTAGTGTGAGTTTGTTTTCAATTGTGTGCTTCAGTTTTTACAGTTTGCAATTTTCAATAAGTGGAAATTTCACATTAAAGGGGGAACATGATCAACATGATCCAATGTTCCATTTCCATTTTTTCAATTTTGTATGTAATTATTCCTATTTCCCCTATGCAAAAACATAGTAAAGAACATATAAAGCACAGTGAAAATCATCATCATGAGTCTTGATGAGGTAGAATAAATGTGATGTGTTCCTATTTGTACCTAGGTTTGTGGTTAGCCCCCTAAAAACCATTGAAGGTTGTTCATATGTGTTGCTTGCTTGAGTTCCCACACTACTAGGTTAGATGTGTTCCCTAGAGTGACTGGTTGATAAGCAGATGATTCTTGAGCATGTTCCCATCCTCGTCGGTCAGATGTGTTCCCAACAATACATGGTTGATAATAAGTTGATATGTTACTTATTATACCTTTAGTTCGAGTGTTATACCAAGATCATGAGCAAGCATGGGTGGTAGGATGCAGAGGAAGTGTGAAAGTTCTTTTGCTACCATGTAAACATTAAGGGGGAATGTTAGGATATTAATGTTTACATTATACTTGTGTATTCAATAAGTATAAATGTTAGTAGTTATATTATTGTTATATAAACAATAATATATTAGTTGGAGTTGTTTTAACAACTCGTATGATTTGAGTTGTGTATTGTTACATGAGTAACAATCACAACTAAATAGTATTTTTAGGAGATATTGTGGGTAGAAGTTCTCCGTGAATATAGGGAATCATTTCCTATATATATGTAATGGACCCGAATGAAATATCAATGAAGTGGAGATTATTGTATGATTAAAAACTATCTCTGTGTTTATTTGTTATGATTTGTATTTAACTAATTTGTTGTTGTGTTTTGGATCTTGCAATACCAAACATGAATGGGGTCATCCTAAAAACTTTCTTGAAGGTGGTTTTTTACAAGCTAATTTGAACCTTGTTCTGCTTCCACAAACAACTTTGTCTCCTCCATGATGATTTCTGATTTTGTAATTAATTCATCATGGCTCTCCTCCTCCTCAAGCATAAAGCTTGAGAGATCAAACTCATCCAAAAAATCAGATTCTTGTAAGGATGAAGGGGAAGAAATATCTAAGTTTCATCATTAAAAGAAAGAAAGGAAATTTCTATGATCTCTTCTTCACTCAAAACCTATGAATCTGATTTTTCCTCCTCCATGGCATGAATATCCTCATGACTGGTTACAACATCTGGAGATATTATTGGTGGATCACTACAATCTTTCAAAAGTGCAACAAGTTCTAAGCATGTAGGACAATGAGGGTCACTACATTCAAATGGAACATCTTTCTCACTTAGAAGCTTCTCTTCCTTTTCTTTTCATTTAGACCCCTAGTTTCAACCTCCTTGAGTTCATATTTTTCAATTAAAATATGAGGAATTTCTACAATGGGTTGGGCCACTTCTTCATCCACTATGCTCTTAGAATCAGTCCATTCTTCAACAAGTATTTCATGATTTTCAAGAATAGGACTCACCTCATCTAGTTTTGAAAAATATGGAGAAGGTTGACTGTTAGGTTCTTAGTGATGAACCCCTTTGGATTCAAAATCATTTCTCCAATCCTTAAAGCTCTAAATCTGATATACTTTGTTTGGCTCTTTTTATCCTACTTCTCTAGGCTTGCATGTGCATCCTATTATCCAAAAGAATGAAGCTTAACCCTTTTTCCATGAAAGATTCAAGATCTTGTTTAGTCGAAATTGAGAAATTGGGCCCTTAGTTTATTAGTCACCACCAATGATTTTTGATCTTCAACTGACTCCTCATGAATTTTAGGCACATGTAGATCTAGTTTTGTAAAGTGGGGAAAAGATTTAGCCCTTGGTTAATTTTGCAAAGGTTCAAATGGTGGAGGAGGTGAAAATATTTCTTCTAGAGAAGATGGGGATTTGGGAGGGATGATGACAGAAAAATGAAGGCGAGATGGAAGGGAATATATGGAGAAGGGGAATCCTTGATAGGAGAAGCCATAAAGATAGGAACATGAAAATCAAGATGAGATGGTTCAGGAGTTACTAAGAGGAAAAGGAAGGGCTATGAGATGGTAGTATATGGTTTTCCCATTGACAAGGTTGCCCAATACTATATTGGTAAGCTTCTGTTTCTTCAACCCACTCTTCAATTCTAGGCATCATCTCAACCATGAAGTCCAACTTCTCCGAGGGTTGAACCAGTTTGGTATAGGGCCATCCCATGGACAAGGGACCCTGAAACCAATCTTGACTACCTTTAATGCACAAGTAGCTCTGATCTACACCATGTTTTCCTCCATTCCTTGAATCTGTCTCTGTAAATCAACATCTTCCATGAGATTTCCACCATCACCTGCATAACCTTATTCTTGATAAACATTTTGGTTAGGATAATAACCATATGGGTCAGTGGAGGGTGGGTTATATGCATATTCTTCATGATAGGGCTCATAAAACTGATTTGTGGAAGGATTCTCAAAATATGGAGGTGGAGGGTAATGATACTGACTGTTGCAAATGAGGATTCTAATGAGGGAATGAAGTCATGATTGCACAACTTCATGAATGAAAGGAAAATGAAAGAATGGAAGGGAAATAATGAATGAAAATGAATGGAAGGAAAGGGAAAGGTTTACCAATCAAGAAAATGGGTTTCTTGTATCGGTGGAGTTACCAAATGTTCTTAGAACTTCCTCCAAAGGCTGAAATATCACCAAGAGCATATCAAAATTAGTGAAATGAAGTTGTAAATTTCTTCAACCTTGTCCCACTGTGCATGCCAAAGCGTTAGAGCTCAAAATTACACTATACCCATGATTTTGAGGCAATATGGGACTATCTCCAAGTTTTGGGACTTGCACTATGAGATAAACCTCCAAATAAGGTTGGTTCCTCTACATATTCCTAATAATAAACTACTCCACGGAATTGAAATTCAACTAACTAATTATACTCTATCATTCCAAGGGACTAGGGTGAGAAGGAGATGCATAAATTTGAAATCCTAAATGAACAGAGGTGATAACACCAAGAAAAGGGTGTGGAAATATCCTACTAAGGGAGAATGGAGAAGGCAAATGAAGTAGGGAGAGGCCAGAAAAATGTGACACAAACCCAAGGCTTTATTCACCATATGTTCTCTATGAAACACAATAATCTAAACTTTCAAATGAGAAATACATGCACAAGATGTCACAAAAAGAATCGAGAGGTAAGGGAATGTAATAAAACAAATGCTAGGATTATACGAACACCACATTAAACATAGTTTGTTGCTTTCAAAGTATGCACACCCATTACATGTGAATAAAATAGGCACAAGAACACTTTCCATGCCCAAATGAAGGATGAAAACTCATTTTCTACCATGAAATAATTCTGAAATATTTCCATTACATCCTGAATATCCCCCTCATAAATGAGAGGTTTTATAATATATAGAATATGAGTAAAGAGAAACTTTAAATTCTATTCCCACCCACCAACAATATGCATTAATTTTCTAAAAGGGAATGGGCAACGTGCTAAAGCCATTCCTCCATGATGTCTTGTTTGTTGGAGAAAGAAGAGAACCAAATCATATCACATATTATTTCTCAGCTACCTAGAAGCGCATATTTTAATTCGAGGATGTTTTCCTATTTTCCTCCCACATACTCTCACCTAACTCAATATTTGAATATTCCATGATGCGAGTTCATGGTGAGATGGTTGTTTGAATTTTTACAGTCATGTGACATGTGGTTACTTTTGATTCATCTTATGACTACATTTTCCTACATGTGCATTGCTTATATTACCACATGTAAACCTTGGTGTCTGTTTTCCTTTTCTCTCCTACCGCCCTTGTGGCACCATTTTATTAGTCATGGGATCATCCACATGTTCTTCCTTAACTTGGCCTCAACCTCGAAAGATAATTAAAATGAGTTGATTCCATGGTCTTGAATTCCACCGGAGCCCATCACATAGAGAAGTGCCGAATAGTGACATGTTCTTGTCTTCATCCTTCTTGATCTATGCCACATAGCCTCCCATGATTTGTTGTTGACCTGCATTTATAGATCCTTCATTGTGGGGAACCTAAGTTCTGTGGAACTTGTTCCATGTGCACCATGTTCTCTCAAATCCTCCTTATGCACATCTTTTTCGACTTCTTTCTTTGGTCCAGGAACCTATGCAAGGAGCTCACTTTCCCGGAACGCATTCTTCCTACCCTTCATTCCTCTACAACATGTATCATCTAAAATCCTCTCATCCGCACAAAACTACCATTCTAACCTCCTTTGATTTGTGACCCGATCAACATGGCGAGAGAATTTACAACCCAACGGAACTTATTTAGTCTTTCCTCCTCCAATCCAAATTTATGCAATGGTCTAACCCCTTTGTCCTATGGATACAAAGCCACTGTGGGGAACCTTATTAACTAGGAAATAGTTCCATCCATACCTTCAAGACCCATAATACACTATAGAGCCCAATTCTTCAAAAAAATTCAAATTTTTCTAATTGTTTGGAATTTTTGAGCTTGGGGAGAAAGGAGGAGATTCCTTAGAATGATTCCAAGTGCCCAAAACATTAAAATACCTGATTTTCAAGATTCCTCACAAAGAATCCATGAAAATTCCTAATTCCAAATTTATGAAGTTATCCAATTTGCAAGGGGTGCAAAATTGGATAACAAGGATATAATTAGATGCTATAAATTTATCGTTGCGACAAAAAAAGAAACATGTCGTAATCTGATTAAATTATAATTAATTAATCCATAGGATACAATGTTCCTAATGAACATAGATCTACATGTCAATTTAAGATGGTTGTTATAAGTTTATATTTATTTAATGACACAAGTCATTAAGTGAATACTACCTTATAACATGTATCTTAAGTCGCCCTTTTAGGACACAATCATTGTGATTATCGTAACTAAATCTAATTTGTGACATGATAAGTTACATGAGCTGATCAAACTGCATGCGGAAGAATCACCTCGACAAAATTAATTTGGATACGGGAAGGAATTGATTACGTAATAACATAAGTCATTACATAAGCATTTTCTATCCCATAGGCAACCTAATCCGACATAGATGTGTTCCTTCACACATATTGGACAGTCTTGTGCCTTGTGCATAACATGTAAATAAAATTACCTAATTAATTGATATGGTGGAAATACAAGTTTCTAATGACGAACGTGTCATCTTGAAACTGAGTTGTAAGCATGTCTCTTAAACATTGGCTAAAGTAGTGTTAGTTGTTGATTACAATGTCAAATTCACCAAGTTCTAATTAAAGTGTAGGATGTCAGATGGGATTTGATTGAATAAATTATGGTAGACACATGGAAAACATCACTTGAATATCAATGCCTAGGAAAGGTAACAATTGTATACTTGTATACATGCTCGTTAAGAGTAAACCATGGGGGATCGGGTAGATCTAATTGATCCACATGGTTTCTTTATTGTTATCAGATGGAATGAATTTAAATTGATGTAGGATTTAAATATTATTCATTTAAATAATTGAAGGCATAAAATTAGTTTGGGAAAAAAATTCCCTTAAATTGAAGCATTAAAAAGTAGGTGTTACATTTTGGTATTAGAGTTGAAGGTTATAACTCTTGGACTTATTGAGTCCCTATGCTAACTTAAACTTAAATTCTTGTCTAACAGAAAAATGGTTAGGACAAGAGGGCACGCTATTAATCACCAACTTGCAGGTGGTGAAGCATCCACAATGCAGAAGTTGGATGAAATACTCACTATCCTTCATGACACGTGAAACCGTATGGTTGTTCTTGAACAACAAGTGATGGGTAATGAAAACAAAAATGAAAGTGATGGTAGTGAATAATCTCAGGGGAAGGACAATGCTAAAAAACAACAATGTTTTGGATCCCAATGTGGGAAATGATAATAATGTAGTGGATCCTAACGTTGCAAATGTTAATGTTAATGTTGTAAATCAACTTGAGAATAAGAGGGAAGATTTGGAAGTAGAGATTTCAAATGATATTAAGAGGATCAACCCACCTAATTTTTATGGTATGACCTTAGGAGATGGATTCAATAACTAGCTCAGTGAGATAGAGAAGTATTTCACCATCTAAAAATTTTCAAAAGAGACTAAGGCTATTTGGGGAGCTTATCATCTCTCCAACGAGGCTTCCTCATGGTGGGACAACCGAAAGATAGAGATGGGACTGAAGAAGTTAGTATAAAATGAGAATAGTTCAAGGCCTACTTTAGACAACGCTTGGTTACCACAACTATACTATAATAAAAAATGTTGGAATTTCATAATTTAGCTCAGGGAAAGATGTCACTAATTGAGTACTATGGAAAGTTCACTAAGTTGCTAAAATATGTACCTCAGTATAAGACTAATGAGAAATTCCACATAAATAAATTCATTATGGGTTTGAACCCTAGTCATAGGCAGAGAAGTTGATGTTCATGGACCATCAACTATGGAGGTTATGTTTGAAAAAGCAATCAGATAAGAGAAAAAAAGTTGTAGGCCATTTATGCTCATAGGGAAGAAAAGAAAAAGAAAATTGTTAACTCACCTTCACCCCTAACACCTAAAAATGTTGGGTGGAAAAAGTTTGGTAGTAAGAAAAGAAATGGAAATGGGAAGAAAACTACATTAGTGAAGTTTGTTTGTAATTTTTAAGAAGAATGGATAAAATAATGCAACCAATACTGAAAACAAAATAGAAAGAAAAGGTCATATTGGGGGTTATTTTCTATGTGGTTCTGATCATATGCAAACCACTTTCGCAAAAGAAAAAGGATAACAATAAACAACATAAAATGCATGTTGCAGTGACTGATAAGCAAGTAGAAAAATAAGCCACACCCATTGATGTAACAAGTGATTTATTTAGACTGCCTGTAATGGTTTTATTTGATACTGGTGTAACAAAATGCTTTATTTCAAATAAATTAGCATCTAAAATAAAAATAAAATATGGATATATGAAAAATCATGGATTTTTCATTACGGGAATAACGTTGTTCATACGGTAAACCAATGTCTGTTTGATGTAACATTGGAATTGCCAAGTTTCACCACATAATTAGACCTATATGTAGATCATCTAGGTTTGTACAACATAGTCATAGGTGTAAATTTGTTAACAAAACACAAGGAAACTCTATCTATTTTGAAAAAAAGATTAAATTATTAAACAATCTACAAAAACAACAATAATTTAGGGGATAAAAATAGGTTTTGAAGTAAGAAAAATTTCAGCCATGCAGCTTAAAAAGGCTAAAAATAAAGGTTGCATGCTTTTTGCTATAAAAATTTCATGATTTAGGTGAAGAAGGTAATAATTTTATGGAATACCATCCACTACTACGTGAGTACAACAATGTCTTTCTGCAAAGAACTACCTGGTCTTCCACCCAAACAAGAGTTTGATTTCACTATTGACATCAAATCGGGAACTGAACCAATTTCTAAGGCTCCCTATAGAATGACCACAACTAACTTGTTGAGTTGAAAGCACAACTTCATGAATTATTATCTAAAGGTTTGATCAGACCAAGTGTCTCTCCTTGGGAGCACCGGTCATCTTTGTCAAGAAAAAAGGATGGAACCTTGAGGTTATGCATCGATTATCAAATGCTTAACAAAGCCACAATAAAAAATAGATACCCCCTTCTAAGAATTTATGACCTCTTTGAAAAATGTGTGGTGCATCGGTCTATTCTAAGATTGATCTTTGATCAAGTTATCATCAACTCCAAAATAAAAAAAAGACATTCATAAAACTACCTTTAGGACAAGGTACAAATAGTTTGAGTTCACTGTGTTACCTTTTGGACTTACAAATGCTTCCAACAATGTTTATAAATTAATGAATAATATATTTTAAGAATACTTGGAAAAGTTTGTGTTGGTATTCTTGGACAATATTTTGATTTATTCCAAAAGTGTTGAGGAGCATAATGAACATCTTAGAATTGTTTTAGATGTGCTAAGGAAAAGAAAGTTGTATGGTAAGCTTTCAAAGTGTTCATTTTACAAAATGAGGTGCAGTACCTTGGGAACATAATAAATAAGGATGGATTTTTTGGATCCATAAAAATTTGTTAATAACTGATTGACCAACCCTAAAAACGTGCATGAAGTTATAAATTTCATGGGATTGATAGATATTACCAAATTTTTTGAAAGACTTCTCAAAATTCATTGTTTTAATCACCTCGCTACGAAAAAAAGGATAAGAAATTTATCTGGACTAAAAAGTGAAAATTATTTTAGATTACTAAAGGAAAAATTAACTAAAAAACCTGTACTAAAAGTTATGGATCCTAATGGAAACTTCATTGTAGTGAAATATTCCTTCGGTGAAGGTTTAGGAGGTATACTTCTACAAAATGATCACGTGATTGCATATGAAAGTAGAAAACTAAAATTACATGAGCTGAATTATGCTCCCCATGACTTGGAGCTTGTTTTCATTGTACATTCCTTACAATTTTGGAGGCACTATCTTTTGGGAAAGCCCTTTGAACTAAAAATAGATCATCTTGGGCTAAAATACATCTTCACTTAACCTAACTTGAATGTGAGGCAGAGAAGATGGTTAGATTTTTATCTCAATATGATTTTCAATATCAGCTATATAAAAGTAAGGAAAATAGAGTGGAAGATGCACTAAGTCGTAGGAAGCACATTTCCACTCTTATCACTTTGAGAACTCAATTCAAAGATGAAGTTAAGAAAACAATGTTGGTTGATTCTTATTATCAACATGTTAAAATAGTGTTTTATACTATAGATCCAAATGATAAAAGGTACAAAGGATTCAGATTTGATAATGAAGGAGTCTTAAGGTATGAAAACCGAGTTTATGTACCATTAGAAAATGAATTAAGGACAAAAGTGATTAAGGAATTTCATGATGCTCCCTATTCTAGACATCCCAGAGTGACTAAAATGTTTGTTGATGTAAAACAACAATATTTTTGAAAGGGATGAAAAAGGACATTGTAAACTATTTCACATTTCCTCGAATGTCAACATGTTAAAGATGAACACATGCATCCAGCATGATTTTTTACCCTCATAGCATTCCACAATTTAAGTGGCAAGTAATCAACATGGACTTTGTACAAGGAATGCCTATGTTGAAAAATAAACACGATGTAATCTTGGTTGTAGTTGATAAACTAACTAAGGTAGCTCACTTTATACTAGGGAATCGAAGGATGATTCACATATTCTTGCAAAAGGTTTATGCACAAAATTTTTAGATTATACTAATTACCTGAATTAATAATTTGATCGGGATCCTAGGATGAATTCTTGTTTTTGGAAAACTTTAAATTCAGCCTTGGGGACAAAGTTGAATTTTAGTTCTACATACCATCCAAAAATGGATGGGAAAATAAAAGTCAATCAGATTATGGAGGATATGCTCAGGATGTATTGCATGGATCATCAACAATACAAGTGGGAAGAATATCTTCCAGTTGAGTTTTCTTATAATAACACTTACCATTCATCGTTGAAAATGGCTCCATTTGAGGCATTGTATGGAAGAAAGTGTAAGAACACCTATCAGTTGGGATAACATGGAATATAGGGAAGTAGTAGGACTGAGATGTTGACATAAATGGAACAAGTCAAGCTCATTAATGAGTGGATAAAAATTTTCCTATAGGCAAGAAGAGCTACATTGATTTAAAGAGAGTTGACAAAAAAATTTGAACAAGGGGATAAAGTTTTCTTAAGGGTCAAGCCTAAGAAAAGTTCAATTTCATTTGGAAAATCAGCCAAACTGTCACCTCCTTTGTTGGGCCTTTTGAAATAATTGAAGTAATCATTCTTATGGCATACCGTCTAGTGTTGCCTCCCGCATTGTCCAAGATGCATGATGTTTTTCATATTTCTTTTCTTAAAAATTATGTATCTGATTTATCACATGTTCTGAACTGGAACTCTTTACAAGTTTAGGATCCGGGAATCATCGTGGTTGAACCCATAAGAGTCTAGAAACTCATAGATTACACTTGTGAATAGGAAATAGTTTAGTGCAAGGTCCAATGGGACCAATTTTCTAAAGAAAGTGTAACCTGGGAGAATCTAGATGAAATTAAAATTGACTTTTCCACACTTGTTTTAGTGATAAAAATTGAATTTTGATATCTGATATTATACATTTGATAATTATTATTGTTTAATGATTGAAAAAGTCATAACTTATGTTGTTTGGCAAAAAATTTGATTGAAAATGGGCTATTACAACAAAACAATTTTGGTTATAAGTTCTAAAAACTTGAAGGTTCACAAGTTTATATATAATCACTTATTATTTTTATACAACAATAAGTATATATTTTATTTGATTTTTTTAAATCATTAATGATCTAGAGTTAATCATCGGGATGATGATTCTTAAAGGGGGAAGTATGTCACACCTCGCTTTTCTCATAATGATTTGTTATAAACGAGTTCCGATATCGGGAAAATCATAGACACGGGGACCAATTACGGTATGTTGTCCATACAAACAATAGTGTATCATAACTTTCCATCATGTCTCACAAGTTTCCAAGTATCACAATTCATTTTAAGAACTTTGAATGTTATGAATATATCATTCTTGTTGTAGATGATGATTTGATTTGTCGTCATATCATATCTTCAAGTTGTTTGAGTGTTAATTCATCTTTACACTTTTTTTGACTTAGATGGATGTTGATAATTTTTTAATTTTAATATTGATAACGTTTTTTGTGATTATGATGTTGGATGATCATATATGTTTTCTTTACATTGCTGAGTTGATACTATTCTTTATAATTATGGGATCATATTGCCATTATAGTAAAATAATATGTTGATCATAACTTATCTCATGATTCGTTTTGGTGGAAACATAAAGGAAGAGGTTATAGACCTTGTAAGTATCTCAATCCTAATTAAAATTTTGAAATCCCTTATAAAACTAGTAGGCAATAATGATAAGTGTGTGATATATTTTAAGTGGCGATATATCCATTCCGGTAAATAATTTCACTATTAGATTTATTAATCTAGATCAAGCTGAATAAAAATAAGGGAATATCACTAGGTCAATGTTTTAAAGGTGAGGTTATATAAACAAAGGTATAAGACCATTTTCTTGGTGTAATATCCTCCATATCCTTCACTATGTGATTAAATTATTATTTTATAAATATGTTAAACTTGGTTTGAAAACCAACCTAATCTAACGTGACTTAAGGTAATTCAAATTTTTTAAGTTAGATGGCTTTGACCAACATTGTTAATACTAAGGTTTTAACTTAAATTTAATTTTATCCAAAATTAAAAACCACCATGGTAATCCCCATACACATTTTACAAAGGTGATAAGTCGACATGCAAATTTATTTTGGGATTGCTAAATTTAATTTGGGAGTTCCTAAGTTTTAATCCAATTTTCTTGGAGGGAAATAAGGAGTTTTACTCCCCATGCCACTACATGTGTCACCTGCTCATTTATGGTATTCAATTGCTTCCCCACGGACCTCGGGAGAAGCATGAAGCTTCTCGAGAAGCTTATTGAGTGGTTATTGTATTTTTGGGTTTCATTTTTGTTTTCTATCTTTTATCTCTTTTGAGCTACATGAGAGGAAGAATGTTAGTAATTTTCAAGTTAACTAGTTATCCTTGTTTGTAATGGAGTATTTCTAGCGAATGATTCCAAACTCTTAGTTGATAAAATTTTGGGGATATTAATGAAGACTATTGATTAATAAATAAAATGGGAATGGGAATTTTCTACGATGATCTGGGATTTCTTGTTTACAAATTTTAGGAAAAAGTTTGGAGCTTTACTTGTAGAATATTTGGTGAGAAAATTTACCCTTTTAATCTCAACCTGTAAGGAATAAGTTAGAGGAAACAAGAAGGATTGTGGGATCTATTTCATAGGCGTGAATCATTTTACTTTTTCTTATTTAGTGTTTACTTTGATATAATGCTTGGAGAATAGTTCTCAAAAAACTGAATATATATATATATATATATAAAAATTAATCCGGTTCAATTAGTTAGAATTAATATGGTGTGTTTATGTGGTTATTTGACTAGATTTCTCATCCCTTACTGTTAAACGTTTTGGGTCATGGTGTAAAATCTTAATATGATGTCAACTCTACAAATATAAAAGTTTTAACTTAAAAACCCATAATGGGTATTGTGGAAAACGTGTTGAGATGGTTAAATATGTGTGTTTTAGTCTAAAATATTGACGTGCCATATTTATTGAGTTGGTTGGGTTATTTTGTTTGATTGTATGGACATATTTAGGGGACTGACTATTACACATGACCTAGGATGGTTAATGTCATCTTGGTAAGTCTGAACCATGGTGTACAAGTTCATATAGGGGAAGCCTTGGTCCATAACCCATTTTCAGGGCATTATGATGTACATCTTTTGTGTGTTTATGTTTTGAAGGTTGATCCTAGATTCTATAGAGTTGACGGGATCCTTAATCATAGGGAAATAAGGCCAATAGATAGTGAATGTTCTAGTCTAAATTTTGTATTCAACCTTAAGACTATATTTTTCTTGTCTTTAGTTTAATAAAGAAATTAAGTTCCAATGGAAGTTATATAGATGACATGTTATGCAATTAATATTGAATTCCTTTAGGGGATTATGTTAAGTCAATCAACCAAACTCTCTTGAATGAAAACATTATTCCTTATAATTATGATGGATCTCGGTTTGGTTGGTTTGATTTAATTAAGGTACTTTAAAATGAATTAAGGTAAATCAATTTCATTAAGATAGTTAAGTTTTTTTAAGGTTTTCAATTTTTAAGGTATTAATATATTTTAAAATAAATATTAGTCATTATTATTTTTCTCTCTCTTTGTAAAAAGTGGATGTTTAATCTTTGGTTGTTATGATTAAAGGATTTATTTGAATTTAGTACATTAGACAAATATATTTGATAATGTTGAAAATTAAGGAATTCTAAAGTTCTATTGGTTATAATATCAACTTAATGCTTGTGACATTTAGTAATATTGGAAATATTTTGACTACAAGTCATTACCATGAAATAGAGATTTTGTAATAATTAACACTTTCATTAAGATACGAAATGGATTTTAGATCCCATGTTATGGTAGTTATGATGATGGGAATTTCTATAACTTGTTATCTAAAGGTGACATGTCTTCCTTATCAATTTACTATCTACCTCTAACATAAAGATGTCTCTTTGAGCATGGAATTTATCATATGAAACTTAGAAAATTTATGTTATAGGATTTAGTCAATTTTTTCATTATCGAGTTTACTATTTAGATTTTGTTATTGTTGTAATTTATTCATTGAGTAATATATATCAAATTAAACATTTAAGAAGTTGTGGACAACTTTTCATGCTAGTTCATTCAATGACCACTTTTACTATTTTTCTCTCTCCTACAGATGGCAGAAAATAAGTTATCCTTGGCGGATGTTTTATAAACATTTTTCATGAATTATTTTCCTAACTTGAGAATATGTAGAATGATTTTGAAGTATTAAATGTATGTCACTATTGTAAAGATAAATTGTTATTTTTCTATCCTATTTAAAAGAAAGGAATAAGTGGCCTGATATAAACAATGTATTATTTCAGAAAGTCTATTTATATTTGTGTTTATTATTGAGTTAATAATTATTAAGTTAATGATTTCATGTGTTATAAGATATGTCATTATAATGCTGATTTCATGGAAAAAAGTTAATGTTAAATGACATTAATGAATTTGGAAATATATCATTATGTATAATGTTGATTAATTGAGGATGAAATGTATATGGAAACAAATGTATCTAAGTTTGATTGATAAACTAATACATTAGTTAAGTATAATAAAATGTATTAACATTTGAAATATATATATTACGACAAATGTCATAAAGTACAATTAAGAACTACTACAATTACATAGTAAGCTATCTTAAATCATAATTAAGATATCAATGGGTTATAACTCAACTACTCGTTAATGTATCATAACTTGTTATGATACTAAACTTATGAAATTTAGGGACATAATTAGATGTGATAAATTTATTGTTGTGACAAAATGGAAACTTGTTGTAAACTGATTAAATTGTAATTAATTAATCCATGGGATACAATGTTCCTAATGAATGGAGCTCGACATGCCAATTTAAGATGGATGTTATAAGTTCATATTCATTTAATGAAACAAGTCATTAAGTGAATACTACCTCATAATAGGTATCTTAAGCTTCCCTTTAGGGCCTAATCATTATTATTATCGTAACTAAAGATAATACGTGTCATGTAGAGTTATATAAGTTGATTGACCTATATAGAAGAATCACCTCGGTACCAAATTTAATTTCTCTACAAGGAAGTAATTGATTATGTAACAATGCAAGTTATTACGTAATAATTTTCTATCCCATAAGAAACCAAATCCGTGAAAATGTGTTCCTTTGCACACATTTGACAAATATTGTGCCTTTTGCATAACATGTAAATCAAATGACCTAATTAATTAATTCAAATACAAATAATTAAATAAAGTGATATGGTGGAAAGATAAGTTTATAATGATGATTCCGTCTTGGCCATCAGAGAGCATACAAGCATGTATCTTAAACTTTGGCCCAAGTAGTGTAAGCTACTGATTACACTATTAGATTCACCAAGTTCTAATTAAAGATGTAGGATGCTAGATAGGATTTGATTGACTAAATTATGGGTAAACACATAGAAAACATCACTTGAATATCAATTCCTAGGAAATGTAAAAAATTGTATACTTGTGTACATTCTCATTAAGAGTAAACCATTGGGGATCGAGTAGATCTAACTGACCCATACATCTACACATGGTTTCTTGATTGTTATCAAATGGATTAGATTTAAATTGATGTTGGATTTAAATATTGTGCATTTAAATCATTAAAGGCATAAAGTTAGTTTGGAAAAAAATTCCCTTAAATTGAAGCATTGAATAAGTATGTTGCAACACTTTTTTAATTATTTTGCAAAGATGCGAAAAATGATATATTTTCATTTCCCACACCATTACTACTCATAAATCTTTGTGGACGTGGGAAAAATGTTTAATCATTGTGGAGGAATCAAATATAACCGACAAGACAAATTAGAGAAAATATAGTGCAACGTAAGAAATATTTCAATGACATGTAAGAGATGGAAAGGAAGCACAAGGGTTTAATTACGGCTCAACAAAAGGAGGTTCAACAAGAAAAATAAAATAACTAAAAATGTAGCGCAAAAAAATTCATCTGGGAAAAATCAAGGTTGGATTGTAGTCCAAAACACAAGAGGTAGATTTGTAAAACATTGGCTTTCCAGGATGCTCGATTGGAACAATCTCTCAAACAAACAGGTGCAAAACCCCTTCACTTTTGATAAATTATTGTTCTAAAATGTACAGAATGAATTTAATAGTATGGAATTATATGGTAGATATTTTTGATAAATACCCATTTTAAAGATGTATGGAATGATTTCGTGTTTATCTCCCTTGTTTTCCTACCATTTAAAACTATCTGTGTAATCCTCTCTGCAACCTCCTTTGTGTACCTTCTTCGCAAATCATATTATTTCCAATGCATCATATTTTCCTTGCAAAAAAGGTTGCAAAGTCATACCCTCATACATGTGAGTATTGTTTTTAAGTTTCTTAGATTACCTTCCTATAAGACCAAAAAAGTAGAAACCAGAATGATTTTTTTGGGATATTTAATAAACTTTCATTACACATTTGATGCGATATTGAAATCTTAAAATTTGAATTTCCCCCTCATTAAGTAAAAAGATCACGAGGTTGAAATTTCAAACCATCCCAAATATGAGATAATTTTAAATTTTGAAAAACTATGAGGAAATAAAATTTGGGGGGAAATAAGATTTTAAATTTTTTTTTTAAATTCCATTTTTTTGAAATGTGTGAAACCTAATTATCTATCCAAAAAATAAAATAAAATTTAAACAAAAACAATATTAAATTATTTTTATGTTAAATTGATAAAGTGCACACATTGCTAGATAGAGTACACATTTTTAATAGACTTCTTCAGTTGGAATGTGACACGTGTCACTTTTTAAACCTTTAGCATTCGTATTCAAAAAATAATATACTAGTTAAATCATGAATATACCTATAACATTATTATTAAAATAATACCAACTAAGTAGTTGACATGTGGTATAAAATTTCTAGTTATTCATTGTTTTGGTTGGTAGGAAGTTTATTAGAATTACATATTCGACACATGATATTCCAAGCCTATTGGACACTAAGCTCAATGTTTATTAAATTTATTTTATGCAACATAATGAACATTTGAGATTAGCGGCCACTAAGCTAGTTATTACATTCCAGAAAAGACAATTAGTAATGATTTTCGTGAAAACTAAGCTAAGCTCCATTACTATGGTAAGATATTCCAACATGATATTTTAATCCTAGTGGCCGATAAGTTTGAAGTTTATTTTATTGCATTTGTGCAACATAACAGACATTAAAAAATTAATGGTTGCTAGGCTAGTACCTTCCATATAAGACAATGATGAAAAAACACTTTATGCAAACTATTTATATGTCTAATAAAATAATAAATAGCCACATGTCTAAATTAGTCATAATTGGTTTAATATGTGTAAATGAAATTTGTTCCTTTAATGATGTGAAAAATTTCTTGAACACTTTGTGTTGGGCCCCAAAATATTGGATAAGTACGAGAAGGCGCGTGGGCATGCGTGACCTAGTTAAAGAAGGGCACATGGGGAGAATGCACGTAGGGAAGGGTTTTTAGCATGGTTTTACAAAACACACAGCGTATATGCACAAGGCAAGATGGGTTTTGGACTTATCCATATTTGGCATCCCAGGCAACACATGAGAAAATCGTGACCCTTCTAGCATGCGGAGTGGATAAGGTGCTAACTTAGTGACTGTAGGATCAAAAAGGGAATATTTCATGCATGCGATGGAAGGTTCTAGAAGAACACCATTGCACATAGTGCAGAGCTTAGATCAAATGAGGCATGCTCCATTAGAGGACCACTTGGAAACTTGGTAGCTGATCTGTTACCTCAGAAGGCATGGCGGTGAAGGTAGGAGGTCTATATATTGAGGGGTACAAATAGTAGAAAGGGGGAAAGAAGAGACTAGATAGAGACATGGAATCATCCTGAGAGAGCAGAGGTACTGGAAAGGAGGCAAAGATCTGCAGAGATCTTATGGAGGATTCTATGGGTTAGGATTAGGAAAATATAGGAGTGATGGCACACTTAGAGGGATGGGTTTGCATTCATCTTTGTAATGTGATGAACATAGTGTAGTTTTGATGCATGACTTGGCTCTGCATTGTTTATATGAGGGTCTATTATGACCTCAAGGAATGTAATGTGGTTATTGAACATGTTAATATGAATATAAGGCTCTGTTCTGAATCATATATGTGTTCATGAGTATAATCCTTATGCATTTCCTTTATGTATGAACCATTTCCATATGTTGTTTGTTATTTCTCTTTTCTGGATGCAATGAGGTGACAACTTGTCCTAGGTTCTCAAAATGATGCATGGTTCTTTTCTATTCTTCTATATTTGAATATCATCATAAGATGACGTATTATCAAAATACTCACATAAAGCAGAGGCTCAGTGCCTGTGCGTGCCTCAAGTGAGCACCCAATGCCCGCTGTGTGATAGGCCAGAGTGCATGGGATTAGACTATTGGTCAAAGGGTATAAAAATGACTACATATTGGTTTCATTTTGAGTACCTCTTTTCAAATTTGTTGTGAGAAATGTCATACATCTTTGTCCCTGTGATGCGTAGATGGGTAGAAGAGAACCTGTACCATCAGCTATATGAGACATTTTTATAATGTTTCTCAGTAGAACTATATGAATGTCTTTCAGCATATGCATCCTGATCAATCTAGTACTATAAATCATGCGTATGGACCCAAGATGACTATCAGAGGCTGAAAGATGTAGATCTGGCTTGGATGCATATTGTTGATCATCGGTGGAGAAGATTGCTAACCAATTATACTCTAGAATATTTCATTTCTATGTATTCTTGCCCATAAGTTGTTGAGTTCAAGTTTCTGGGGAAGCCCAGAGGATCATTTTTGCATGTTATTCATTTGGATATGAAGATCTTGATCATTACCTTGAGTTTAAAATCATTTCCCATGGTTAGCTAAGATTCTCTATGTCTTTGGGAGAGGAAGTTAGGGTGCGGGAAGATGATGAATGTTGTGGCCGAGAAGGAAAGGGAGGAGAGACAACTCAAGTATAACAAATCTCGTGAAACAAAGATGGATAGACAACACGAGGTTGTAAGTGTGATGGATCTATGGAGGTAGATGTTGCGGGAAGGAGTCGAAGTTCATACGAGAGGACACAAAACCTAAGAAGTATGTGCTACCCCATCTTGGAAATTACGGAGAGAAGCCCCTTTAGATTTTGATGAAAGTTCATCACATGGAGAAATGAGAGCCATCGGCACACATCTAAACCCACTTGGCAACTAACCCCTGGCGCTTGGTTTTCCATATCAAGGGAGAAGTATTATTAACCCAGTTGGAATCGGTGGGAGTAACCAATATGTGCCTAGGAGATATAATTTCTCATTTGGAACATCCATGGTTACACAATCCATTCCTATTTTTGGAGGAATCTTTGGACATGGTGTAAGTACGTAAGGTTTGGGTATTGCGTCTGGGAGTGGCACGAGACACACAACTGGTAGTGGGACAATATCAAAACCATCGACATGTAGTTTAGTGGGACATTGAGAACACTTGGCACGACCACTTCGAGGCCATAATCTAAGTGTAGGAGGTGGGCATGGTGGATCAAGAGGAATAAGACCTGGTGGATCTAATGGATCTAGTGGAGGAGGAAACACAAGAGGGAACCAAGGCTCTGGATTAGGAGGAAAATGGCCTCAACCACCTCCGTAAGTATTTTTTGAGATGTCTTTGCACTTACCAAACTATGGGGGTATTGAAGATGCTTTGCGAGCATGTGCATACATGTGAATTACTATGATGCACAAAAGGGATCACTAACCTAGAGTGAAAGGCAAGCTAGTTTGCAACAATGTTGCAAGGATGCACACATAGTTGGTATAGGAAGTATGACCCTCATCAGATGGTGGTAGACTACACTACATTGAAGAAAACCTTCCTAGCAAATTTTGTATCCTGAATTTGAGCGGAAAGAGCATCAACACTCTGAAGGATATCTAGTAGGGAATGGTAGAGAGTGTGTGGGAGTATGATGCACATTTCAAGACTCTCTTGTTAAAACTATCTTATGACATTCATCCTTCTCAACATGCTCAATGGTTTGTTGGAGGATTGATAACACTGTTTAGAAGGGATCTGTCACAAAAACTTTCACAGACCCGCATGAGGCATTGTAATCTACCTTGCACACTAAGGTTGTTGGGAGCATTAATACTGGTGTTATTCCTTTTATGGAGGCTTGAATTTATGTAATGACCAAGTAGTTGGAGAAGCTATCTGCAAACTCAACACATGAGGTTCGTAGTGGGCTTTGGTGTACAAACTATGAAGTAGAAGGGCATGTAAAGGATAATTACCCTCAAAAGTTGGTATGTGCTATGGCGGTATACTATGAGATTTTCCATGGGGATCATGATGCAAGTAGATGCCATCTAATATAGTGCACAATCCACAAGAATGTTTCTTGCTATTACAAAATCTTTATCTCTATGACCCATGATACTAAGGATTGTAGAATGATTGATCAGATCCATGATGCTATTGATCTTGGTGTGTGCCAAACTAGTCTTACAAGTAGTTCCAAGGATGATGATCATCACTATGAAGGGCGTGAAGATGGAGGGGTGCGTGGAAGAGGTTTTTGTGGAGGATTTTGTGGTCACAGTAACCATGATGGAGGATGAAGTGAATTTCCATAAGGAACCTGTTATAACTATGGATCTACAAAGCATTACAAACATGAGTGTCTGATCTATTACAATGCTCATGGTGTGGAAAGAAACATAAGTATGAATAATGTCTAGAGCTCTATGAGCATATGAACCAACATCACTAGAAAGAAAATGTCTTTGGGATGGTAAGCATCAAGAAGGCTGATTCATAGTGGATTCCAAGAGTGGCACATGAGTCAAGACTAGAGCTGTCTGGTGACGATGCGGCAGAGAGGCCACACATCCTAGGGATATTTCAAGATAAAGGACAATAAGTTTCAAGAGAGGAAGTGGTACATGGAAAGTATCCTGACCCTAATCATTAGAAGGAGGTGTATCAAGAGACTATGGACATGATTCGGAGTTTACAAGGGGAGATCTAATGTCTAAAGGAGAAAAAAAAATACTTGGAGCAAAGGAAGAATGTCGAGGTTCCAAAGGATGACCTAGATGAGGTCAAGGAATTTTGTAGGATGTTAAGGCAAGATAATATTATTACCTTACTAAGAGAATGGTTTAGGGAGAAGGTACCAAGCACGAGTAGAGCACAAAAGGTAAGTTTTGTATGTAAACCTTCCTCCTCACGGCCTTGATTATGATAAGGAGATTACCTTGAATGCGATTATTGATAAGTGGATTTTGAGTAACATCCTCATCAACATGGGAGTAGTGGTCAATGTTCTTACCTTAGATTCTTGGCATCAAATAGGAAGGCCCGCATTATAACCATCTTCAAATGTGTTATATATGGCAAATAAGACTAAGGTAATGACCATTGGCATCTTGAAGGATGTAGTTATCACCATTCAAGGGGCCAAGTTCATTGGGAATTTGAATTCTTGGCGTTCACCGAGGGAAACAAATTTCCAATGTTTCTTGGGTGCTCATGGTGTTACAAGAACAATGTCTACCTACAATTTAACAAAGGTTATATCCGCTTTGTGAACAAGGAAGAAAGGGTGATTATCCCTTTGATAGATGGAAATTTAGCACCCTATCTTGATCCCTTAGGAGAAGAATTCCTTGACAAAATATTTGTGTGCTTCATCGAGAGATCTTGGGATAATTCATCCCACATAGGGAGTTATCTAGTTTGAAGATGTTCAGGTCCTTAAGTGATACCACTAGCATGGAATGCCAAATTGGGAGCATGGGACTTATGAGTTGATTGGGTGATAGTTGAGAGGATTTGTAACAAGGGTAACTAATGCTCGCTCATTCAAGCACCTAGGAGGAAGAAGTTTCCAATTTAATCTAGAGGATCATATCCTAAAATTTTCTTTCGAGAAATGGAGGCTCAATGGAAAAATGAGAATGAGAGAAGGGAAATGCTCAATTATAACTCTTGGAACTACTGCGTATTAGTGGGCTACACATCAAGAGAGCCTTATAGAATGGTAAAAAATAAGAATCAAATTTTCTGTAAGGTTCTCTAGGAGAAATGTGCCCACTGTGTATAAGACTACCATGGTAAAGAGACCGCATCATTTCATATTCAAGTGTCGAGAACGCCTAGATGTGAAGCACGAGAATATTTACCTCCTTCATTATGGGTGCATAAGTTGTATTTCACCTTACAAGGTTATGCGCACACTTGGTATATTCAATCAGAGATGTGTCGTCAAACAGGTAATTGGCAGGAGTTGGTGGCTGATCTCATTCTAGCTTTCAAGTATAGGATTACAAAGCCATCAGTGGATAAGGTGTTGTAAGGAATCAAGTGCCTTACGATGGGAGATAGTGCTATAGAAGAGGATAGGCTACTGGATTTATAGGGTGATCCTTCTTTGGAGACACTCCTCGATGAATAAGAATTAGAGGAAGTATAGCTTAAGCGTGCGTGCATGGAGAAAGAAAAAGGAAAAATGGTCTATGTAGTAGATGGAAAAGAAATGGAAACTTTAGATGTTAACAATTCTAAAGGTACACATGAAGTCATAGATAGCATTGATGAGTGAGTACATGCCTACCATGAGCCCTTGAAAATAAATAAGGTTAACATTGGGATAAAGACAAAACCTAAGGAAGCTATCATTGGGGACTATTGGTCAGAAAAATAAGTTTCAAAGGTCATTGATCTATTGCATGAGTTCTAAGATTTGTTCCCTCATGGGTACCATGAACTCAAAGGCATCCACCATTCCTTAGGGAGATGAAGATCAAGTTGAAGGAAGGTGCGCACCCGATTTGGAAGAGGCCTTATCGGATGAATCCAAATTTGTGCGTACGGGTCAAGGAGAAATAAACAAAATGATAGCATATGGTATCATTGAGGCAGTGGAAGAATAAGAATGGATAAGTCCAATGGTTATCAGTATCAAGAAGGATGGGAGGATAAGAATTTGTGTTGACTACAGGGATCTGAATGTGGTATGTGTCATCGATCCTTTTCCAACCCCCTTTACTAAAGAAACTTTGGAGGGAGTAGCTTGGCATGAAATATACTCTTTCACGGATGGGTTCTCATGATATGACCAAGTGAGGATTACAAAGGAAGACCGAGAGAAATAAAAATATTTCCACCGAATGGGTAAGTTTTTCCTACATGGTTATTCCTTTTAGATTGAAGAATGTTCTGTTGTGTTTTCATGCATCGTGGTACAAACATTTCGAGACTTCATCCATAAGTTTCTTCAAGTTTACCCTGGATGACTAGACTGTGTATAGATTAGTGAAATACCATTGTGAAAATTTGAGGCTAATGTTTGAGATATGTCGGCGATTAAGAATATCCCTCAACATTAAGAAATGTGTCTTTCTTCTCCATTTGGAACCTGTTGGGACATATTATATGCAAAGAAGGCTTACTAGTGGATCCCACCAAAGTTACAGTTATTGTGGGATTAGGGGAGCCTACTATTCAAAGTGCAGTGCATGGATTCCTTGGGCATATGGGGTATTATAGGAAATTCATCAAGGGGTATGCCAAGATCGCCATGCGTTTGGATGAATCACTAAAACACAAGACTTCCTTTCATTGGGGAGAGGCGCAAGAAGGCATTTGACACTTTGAAGGATAGGCTTGTCACGACGCCCATACTACATTTTCCTTCTTAGGATAATCCTTTCCATGTGCATGTTGATGCCTCGAGGATAGCTATGGGAGTAGTACTATCACAACTTGGTGAGGGAATTGTTGATCATCCCTTTTTTTTTTTTTTTACAAGTAGGAATTTTACACTAGCGAGAACATAATTACATAACCATTAAGCACGAAAAATTGTCCATTATCTACGCACTACACAAGTTCAAGTAGTATCATTGGAAACACCATTTATATTTTACACGAACCACATGTCTTTGAATTACTTAGTCAACAAGCCCATTATGCAAGGGCACATATGTCGTTGGGTCTTATTAATATTCCAAGATTTTGAGTTCACGGTGAGTTATGAAACTAAGGAAAATCAATTCATGACCTAACCACTTATCAAGGATTAACTCGGGGAGGTTGTGTAAAACATTGAGGATACCATGCCGAGAAACAAAGCTGTTTAGGTTGTGGCATGTGCCATCAGACTTGGAAGATATCGCAGTGTTCTTAAAAACATGGGTGTCGTCAAAAGGAATGAAGAATCTGAGAGAAATTAGTTAGGAATACACACCGAACCCTACATTTTGATTAGTGTAGACTGTATAGGTTAGGTCGTGATGATTTTATATGTTGATATGTACTAGAACATGAGCACGTGGTAATTATGGAGGAAGCACATGGTGGGATTGCAGGAGGACACTATGCAGGAAATGCTACCACATGGAAGATTTTACTAGCAGGGCTTTGGTGGGAAACCATCTACTAGGATTGTATTGAGTTTTGTAAGGCCTATGACCATTTCCAGCACCTTGGAAAACCTAGGAAGAGGATGAAATGCCTTTGCGACCAATAGCCAATGTTGAACCATTTGAAAAATGGGCAATCGACTTTGTAGGGCCAATTTCTCCAGCCACGAAGGACTGGTTTATAGTATATCATTACTTGTACTGACTACTTGACACGATGGGTAGAGGCAGCACCTACAAAGGATTACACTATAGTGACAACTGCTAGATTTTTATGGGAAAACATAATCAACATGTATGGTTTTCCTTTAAGCTTAACAAGTGATAGAGGTACACACTTTCTCAATGAAACGGTTAGGATTCTACTAGCAAAATTTATGGTGCCCCATCACAAGACTACCCCTATCACCCTCAAGTGAACGGAACTACTGAGGCATTTAACAAAATACTAATTCACACATTGACTAAGATCTGTGATGTTGTAAGACAAGATTGGGATGATAAAGTATCATTCGTTCCATGGGCATACAAGACAACCTATAAGAGGTTGAATAAGGCCACACCATTTCAATTGGTGTTTGCACGAGATCTTGTTTTGCCAATTGAATTCATGTTACAATTGCTGCGTATAGCATGCGTAGGAGGGTTATCTCGATGAGTAAGTGTTGGAAGGAAGGATTGATAAGTTGATTCAATTAGACGAAATTCAATCACTTGCTAGATGGAGCTAGAAAACAAAAAAAGCAAGAGAAAAGGCATGGCATGATCATCATTTCAAGAATAAGCAATTTGAGGTTGGAAAGATGGTGTTTTTGTATGATTCCAAGTATCGTGCCATCCCGGGAAGCTGAAATTAAATTTTTGGGAGCCTACATCATCTCGTAAATTCTTGATTCAGTGCTTGCTAGTTACAAGCACTAGATGGGATGAGATTACCAGGTCATTTTAATGGGAGTAGGCTGAAGCCCTACTATAAATAAGTTTTATTGGTGTTTGTAATAAGGTAGTATTGCCAATTATCTTATACTTTCTCTTTATGATTTTCTTTCTTGTGTTTCCCTTTCTCATTTCTTGTTCCTTTCTTTTTGTTTCGTTTTACACCTTGTGTGTCGGTAGCCACATTATTTTTTTCCAAGGTTGTGTATGCACTGAGGGACCGTGAAACTATTTTAGTGTGGATTGGATTAATAGAAATAAAAGTATAGGCATGTAGTACAAGTTGAGTGGCCCAGTAGAAGGAAGCACGTAAGGTTGAGAAAGCGCGTGAGGAAACGGTGGATGATAAATTATGGTGTCGAAGATTGTAACAAATACCATGTACAAAGAATGAAGAGTGTAGGAACAACATGAGGTAGGTGAGGGAAAAAATCATGTAAAGGATAGAAGAAGTGACTTTGACGATTAAGAAACATGCGTAAGATTCTTCGGTCATATTGGATTTTTACACACCAGAAGGTTATAAAGGATTTTTCATGCATGATTGGGCGTGTGGGTAAGGGTGCTTAAAGTTGAATTAGTGGAAAAAGTCACATTTAATGTTAAATTACATTAGTAGGTGGCATAGCATTTATTGCTAGAGGGAAGAAAAAACTATAAATACAAGGTCGGGCAAGTCATTATTCTATCTTGCTATTACAAAGTTGAAGCGCTCTTGCAAACTAGGGCATCCAGAGAGAAATTTGTGTGAAGGAAGAAGAATCCTAAGAAATTTATGTGTGTAATTAGAGTAGATCTCGTAAACTAGAGGAAAGGAGTATACATGTATGAGGAAAGGTTGTGTGAAGTGTGGTTTTCCTAGTTAGGGTTTGGCAGCTAGGGCATAGAGATAGAAGGATTTATTCCAGGAGTTGAGATTTGGAGTTGAGTTTGGAGTGTAGCAGAGTAGCAGAGAAGAGTAAGGAGTTCTTAGTTCATCTTGATAGAAAGCATGACACCTAAGAAGGTGACCATTTAACCAAAGAAACCAAAGGGAAAGGGTAAAGGAAAGCAAACCACTTCCATCATGAGCTCCAATGAAGAATGGTACACATAAATGTAATACCCAAATGGAGTATTCTAGGAAAGGAATGGGTGTCACATCTAAGACAAATGACTGTGAGTGATTATAACCATCGCACGAGCACAATTGAGAAGGAAATGACACTAGAGTTGCTTCACCCAACTAACAAAAGGACACCAGATGGGATGCCCATATACAAAGACGAAGTGAAATTCAAATTTGATAAAGCAAGGTTATACAACTGTATGAGTTGCCTTACATTGGTAAGCATGAGTGTTTATATCAATGGTTGATGTCGCGCATGCATGAGGATCACTTTTTTTTTTAGGGCACAAGATGCACATAACACTGTAGATGATATCCAAGTTCACAGACCTCAATTGTGAAGGAAAAAATATAGATGATGATCTAAGTGATAAGGAAGCTATCGGGAGACTATAACAACGTATGACTATAAGAAGGGTTCACGATAATTTGACATTGGTGATATTATAGAAGTTTTTATGAGGATGGCCCCATGCTTAGTGACCAATCTCAATGATTAGGAATGATGGACGTAAGTGAACAAGGCATGGCTAAATATATGCTAAAAGATATTAGAGGGAACCATCTATAACTTGTTATCTTTCATCATCGATGAGATCATAAGCAGCACATGGGAGGGAGAAAAGATATAATTTGGTAACATCCTCCTCACCATTTTATTTTCATAGATTGGAGTGTCAGATGGGCTAGAAAAGTTTTTTTGGGAGTATCCAGATGAGGATCCCTCGCCCGTAAAGAGATTTGAAAAATACACTTGTGAAACTATGATGGCTGCTCACAAGGCACACCTAAAAAAGTCGTATAAACAGATGTGTGATGCATTTGGGGTAGAGTGGATGATCCCAGAGTATTTTCCCATGCTCGTGGATGGAGAATTAAAATTTTCAGTGTACCAACATTTCTACATTGGCATATTTACTTTAATAATGGGACTAAGGGTCCATGGTGCAAGTTTCCCTTCTCCTTCACCATGCAATACTTCTAGGAAGGTGTCAACAAGTTCAAGGAAGTTAAGAGACTAAGGTTCAACCTTAGTGAGGTGGACCAAGACCATCATGAGCTGGGATGAAAGCTCGTGTACCCCAAAAATCATGCATACATAGAGAATTATGTCTTCGACGAGGTTCAAATGATGAAACCAATAATGCTGCCAATCACAAGAAGGGCTGCAGAAAGGATATACCTTCAAATAATACCTAAGTTTGAGAAAGGCGCATATCTAGAGAATGATTTATCCATTCTAGAAGACCCCATAGGAAGAAATAAGGCCACTCCAAAGAATAGAGAAAGAGAATAGGGGCAAGAGAAAAAGTCACCAAGTGTGCGAGACCGCATAATTGGTGGGCGCACTGAAGCGATCCACGAAGCCTAGCACTTACGCACAAAGAAATAAGTCTTCTATCAAGGTGAAGACCCCAGAAGAAGAAGCATCAGATCATGAAGATCCCCTCACCCATGAAGAATCACCAATGAAGAGGTCACCTATCAAGGAGAAGGAGAAAGAATAATCTCTTGTATTGGAATCCCTGTAAGGAAGAAGCAGAAGGTGACAGATGAGGAAGACTCAGAAGAAACAAAGAGTCTAGATTCCTACATTGGTGAAAAGGATGATGATGAGCCTAAAGGAGGTGAAGACCATCTAATATATGATGTGCATGATTCTGAGGAAGAAGGAGATGAAGAGGAGTATAACAAGGAAGATGAGGAGAATAATGATGAAGAAGAAGTTGAGGCTCAAGGAAAGGGGGTGAGCGAAGAAGTAAGAACCAAGAACCAAAGAACCCCAAGCCTCACCAAGGAGAAAGTAGAGACAACCACTGAGAGAGAAGTGGTAGGCATCATGAAGAAGTTAGTAGAACATGAGTTGGAGTAGAGTGCGAGATAAGATTATAAAGGAGATAGAAGAAGAGAGCATTGGGAAGGAGTATGACAGCATGGGTGGAGATCCCAAATTGGCAGTGAGCTTCCAAAAAGATATGTGAACAGGTGGGAAAGGCATAGTGGTGGCATAAGGGTAGGGAATGGGATACATTGATGATCACAACAAGGTGTCATGTGCACTCTTCTATAACACCATACCAACAAAGAAACTCCTAGCTATGTCATCATTTGATGAAGGAGTGCACCCAAGGACAAGAAAGATGCTATCTTGGGTGTTTGAATCCCATGTGGATGAACCTTAATTTTAGGTAAGTGAGAGAGAGCTAATGAAGGTTCCATAAATGAAGGGTATAAATCCATTGGTGAATGCTCAACAACTATTAGATGAATAGGTTTGTAATGTACTTAACAAAATTTTAGTCAAAATTGAGACTAGACTCATTAAGAAGAAATGATAGAGTGAAATTCTTGGAAGAGGAATTGGAGAAGAAAAATAAGGATCTCATGGAGAAGAGAAAATACCTAAAGCAAGAGGATCTGATCAGCTCACCTGAGGTGTGAACTAAAGGAAGAAAAATCTAAGGTGCCAAGGTTTCCCGAAGGTGGAGATGATTAAAGATGTAATTATCTTGAAGAACCCTAATTTAGCACTTCTGATCAAAAGTATGAATCAACCTTGTAATTTCTAGAGGATCTGACTCGCATTATCACAATGGAGAGGTGACCAATTGCTTTAGAATCCATAGAAGAGGCGTAGGTGCACTAATAGAACAAAAACAAGATGAAGGTTGTCGAGATTGTGGCTTAATACACTAAACTTCTGGAAGAAGTAAATACCACCATGCAAGTTGTTGAAGTTGCATATGAAAACTTTGTGGATAGGGATAGAGTGGAAATCATATTGGTTGTCACCCATGAAACAGAACTCAAGGAGTTCCAAGAGAAAAATAAGGGGAATAGAGTGGAGAGAGACAAGATCCTGGCCGAGGTGGAGAAGAAATCAAAATCAATCAAGACCTTATGAGGCTTGATCAAAATCTGGTTGAAGGAACTATACCCCCAAATCACCTATAGGATGGATGCGCTTGAGGACTTGGGAAAGAAATTAGAGAGTGTTGTTGACACCATGAGCACAAAAGGAGAGGAGTTGAGTTTTGAGGAGGTGAGTGCCCTGGTGGGTGACCTCTGTCAGCAATATCAGAATGAGGTTGATGCTTGGGAGAAGTTAGAGGTAGAACTAGGGAAGGATTTCCCTCTCCTCCTCCAATAATAAACAATTTCCCCATTCTTTCATTCTTTCTCCCAATTCTTCATTCCCTTATTCTTTCTCTCCAACCATTATAAGAGCCCACCATTATTTATTCTTTGAAGAGTGTTTCGAGGACGAGAGAACAAGCGTAGTGTGGGGTGATGTTGGGCCCCATAATATTTTCTAAGTACAAGAAGGCACGTGGGTACACAAGACCTAGTTAAAGAAGGGTGCACGGGAAGAAGGCACGCAGGAAGGGTTTTTAGTAGGGTTTTGTAGAACACACTACGCATGTATGCAAGGCAAAACAGGTTTTGAATTAGTCATATCCGGCGTCCCAAGTAGCACATGAGAAAAGTGTGATCCTTCTAACATGTGGATTGGATAAGGTGCCAACATGATGACTATAAGATCAAAAAGGGAATATTCCATGCATGCAATGGAAGGTTCCAAAAGAACATCATTGCACAGAGTGGAGAGCTTGGATCAAAGGAGGCATGATCAAATGGAGGACCACTTGGACACTTGGAAATTTATCTATTACCTTAGAAGGCATAGTGGTGAAGGTAGGAAGGCTATGTATTAAGGGGTGCGAGATAATAGAAAGGGGCGAAGGAGAGACTAGATAGAGACATGGAATCATCCCGAGAGAGCAGAGGTACTGCTGGAAAGGAGGCAACGCTCTGTAGATATCTTATGGAGGATTATATGGGTTGGGATTAGGAAAATGTATGAGTGATGGCACACTTAGAGGGATGGTTCTGCATTCATATTTGTAATGTGAGGAACATGGTGTAGTTCTTATGCATGAATTCACTCTGCAATGTTTATACGAGGGTCTATTATGACCTCAAGGAATGTAATGTGGTTATTGAACATGTTAATATGAATATAAGGCTCTGCTTTGAATTATATATGTGTTCATTAGTATAATCCTTATACATTACCTTTATGTATCAACCACTTCCATATGTTGTTTATTATCTTTCTTTCTTGATGCAATGAGGTGAAAACTCGTCATAGGTTCTTAGAATGATGCATGGTTCTATTCTATTCTTCTACATTTGAATATATGTCATAATATGATGTATTCTTACAAGAATCACATAAAGGAGAGGCTTGGCACCCGTGCATTCCTTGAGTGAGTGCCCCCGTTGGGTGATAGGTCGGAGCACATGGGATTAGACTATTGGTCTAATGGTATAAAAATGAATACACTTCAAAATAAGTTCCACTAGTAAAATCTAACCAAATATTCATATTAGGAGATAACATATCCTTATTTTTTATCTATTAAAAAATAGTGCTAATAATTCCCAATTGTATTTAATAGATTGTTAAGGAATTTCCTAATTCTTGTTAATATTTAAATATCTTGCATTGATTTGTTAAAGGCATATAATCTTGTATAATATGAAATGTCTAGAATACACATACTTCTTAATAGATTGTATAACAAACAATTCTTAGCTACAACTAAGCTCCACAACTATTTTTAGATAATATGACATGGTAGTCAAATCCTAGTGGCCACCAAGATGGATGTGTATTAAATTTCTTTGATGAAGCTTAATGAATATTTGAGATTAGCGACCACTAGGCTAGTTATTACATTTTAGATGAGATAATTAGTAATGACTTACGATAACCGAGCTAAGCTCCATTATTATGGTTATATTTTCCAACATAATATTCTAGGCCTAGCGTCCACTAAGCTAAAATTTTACTACATTGCGTTGATGGAACATAATGAGCATTTGAGATTAGCAACCATTAGGCTAGTTATTACCTTCTATACAATATAATGATGAAAATACATTTTGTGTAATTGTTTTTAATCCAATAGTGTAATAATAGCCACATGTTTGTATTAATCATAATTGGTTTTATATGTTGTTGTCATGCATTTTTGCAAGGAAAAATTAAACTTGAAGGATGACAATTTAACCCTAGTGTTAATAATTTTCTTGAAAAACCCTCTTAAACACCTATTTGGATCGAGTTTCCTATGTTTCATGACTATCTTGATCTTGTAAGTAATCATATATATTGAAAAACCTTTCCCAGTGTTTGAAACATTGTGATGAGGTCAATCAGTTATTTCGGTGTTGTTCTTCTAAAGGTGGATTCTTCAATAGGCCTAGAAAGGTTATTTTTAGCCTTTTCGGGACATGTGTGCATCCTACGTGACATATGTGAAATCTCAAAACCATCTTGGAGTGGTTTCAATGAGTTAATACTACAATGGAACATGTTTATAAATATTTAGGAAGGTTTTAGAGGTTTAGGAATAAGAACAATAAAAGTGAGTTTTTGAGGTCAAGGAGCTTAAAGTTTAAAATGGTATTTGAGCTTCAATGATGATTTCGAAACTTTGTAAGGAGCTAGGTGTTAAAAAAGTAGTCATTGGAAATATAATATGACAAGGGTCATTGTAGTCCTCACCATTTTATCACAAAGAATGTCAAAACTAGGAGGTTTCTAAGGCTATCTACAAAAGAGGCTAAAGGAAATAATGATCTTACAATTCTTTTCTCTAGAACTGAAAATTATTGAAAGCAAATTTAATATTTGAAATTAAATCTAAAAGCTGAAAGAAAATCTAATCTAGTAAACTGAAATAAATAAATAAATTTTTAATGAAAGCTAAGATTCACAAATAAAATACACAATGTTGATTTAAACAATCTAAAGAAAACAACAATGATTCTATTCTAAAACAACAACAAAAAACCATCCTCCTCCTTGGGTAAGAGTGGGCCCTTTCTCTTCCCTCAGATTTGGGTTAACAAAAATAAAAATAAACTGCTGCCAAGATACTTGAATTATGGATTTTATTAATCAGAAATGATGTTCAAAAAATATTCATCTTTGACCACTGTTCCATTGAGTTCTTTGGAGAGATATTTATAACTCATCCCTACTCCAATATTATAGAACTAACTACCTATAATCTTGGGAAAGAATTGACTACATATTCCACTTTACAATGAGATAAATGTGGAAGGAATTTATTCAAACAATAAAACTCTAGATTTAACTACTTCTTCTTCCACTTGACAAGGAGACAAATGTGGAAGAGATTTATTCAAACACTACAACTCTAGATTGAACTACTTTTTCTTCCACTTGACAAGGAGACAAATGTGGAAGAGATTTATTCAAACACTACAACTCTAGATTGAACTCCTTATTTCACTCACACTCAACTACTTCTTCCACTTGAAAAGGAGACAATCATGGAAGATAATTAATCAAATATTACAACTCTACATTGAACTATCTCTTCCAATGTAGTTAAATACTTATTTCCAATTTCCAAGTCTACTCTTGCATGATTGAATATTTCAAAATGATAGTTGTCCCACCATATTCTCATCACCAATTTTCTGATCATTACCATGAATTCATTTGTAAGAATATATTTGAACCTTTTATGGGTTTGGTGTTCCTTTTTGCAATATTTCAAAAAATATTGAAATTATTATTTTCGATGAGAATGAGGAGATTTCACAATTTTACTAAACCTATTTTTTTGTCTTATTTACTTTTCTTCAACCTTATTTTGTTGAAACTTAAAATTAATATATCTCCTCAACTATTTCTTCGATGTAAAACCAGAGAGATATTTTCCTCCTAAAAATAAGAGGAATAAAAACCTCTCTCATATTATCATTTGGATATCTTCAACTTTAGTTAGAGAGAATATGATGATGCCTATGTGATTCCTGCACTTGAAAACCTTCTTCTTAAAATGATGATATATTTCAAACCATTATTGATGTGTAAAAATAGGAGATTTTTTTCATCAGAAAAAGAAGAGGAACAAATACCTCTCTCATAATCTCATTTGGATCCCTGTAATTTTAGCTAGATGGATTCTTGTGCTGGTTCCGCTAGTACTAAGATTGAAAAACTTTTTCAAATGATGATATATTTAAAACTATTATTGATGTGTAAAAACAAAGAGATATTTTTTATCATAACAATAATAGGAACAAAAACCTCTCTCAAAATATTATTTGGAGTTCTTCCATTTTAGTTAGATGGATTCTTTTGTTGGTTACTAGTAATGCACTTGAAAACCTTCTTCTTAAAATGGTGATATCTTCAAACCTATTATTGATGTGTAAATTCAAAGAGAATTTTTCATCATAATAATAAGAGGAACAAAAAACTTCTCCCAAAATCTCATTTACAGTTGTGTAATTTTAGTTATAACAAGTTATGTGCTTATTTTATGAGTCATGTGCTAGTTCTATGATTCATGTGCTAAAGTCATGGGCCCATGTCCTATGCTCGATTCCTATGCCTAATTCCTATGATTGATTCCTACGCTCGAGTCATGTGCTCCTATCTTTATGAGTGTTGCAATATTTATGAGTCATGTTCTCTTAGCTATGTGAGTATTACACTTGTTGTAATACATTCAAGAGATCAAATGACCTACTCATACACAATATTGCATTCCAACTTACAAGAAATATTAGGAAATGAAAACATTCAGATTGCAATGGAATTTTCAAAGATAGATCAAATATATTCTACATTTAATCTTAAATAAGCTATCTAGTTCTTAAGACTACATCTAAATCCACTTTATAAGAGAAGGAATAATGTTATTTGGTGCAATGGATGAGACTTAATTTGGTCTCATCACTCCCCCACACTTAACTTCATGCATGTTCTCATGCATGTTGTTGATTTCAATGCATGTTTTGATCTTGATTTCAGATTTTATTTATTTTTATTATAAGACTAATCATTTTTTATTTTTACAAAATCAATATTTTTTCTTTTCTTTTCATTTCAAAATCAATTTATGTTTTGTATATAACAGCCCTTATCTTATGTAGTTTTCAAATATCTTTATAGGCTTGTATTTTCTTCCACACTTGGATTCTTGCATGGCTGGTTTTTTCTCTATCTTTTTTAACTTCCCAAAAGAAGTTATTTTCTTCTTTTATATATTCTTGTTTTTCAACATCTAATTTCTCTCATCTACTACTACAAGCCTTATGGAAAAACAAATATTTCTCTTTTGGATAGGTTCTTGGAAGTGGAATTATTTGTAATCAAAACAACTAATAACTTTATCTAAGAATAAAATAATAGAAGATACTTAGACCATATCTTGAATTTATCCATGTTTTCTTCTTGTTGCATAACCTTCATTTCTGTAATGTTAGAGAAAACAATAAAGAAATTCAACAACTCCTTTCTTGCAACACCAATTTTTCTAGCTTCAAAGGATTCCAATTTCACATATCCAAACAACTAAAAAAATAGGTTTAAAGGAATCCAAATTTGAAAATTTTGATAAATAGCAAATCAACTTCAAAGGAATCCAACTCTACAGATATGAAAAAATAACAAATCAACTTCAAATGACTCCAACTCTGTAGATATGAAGAAATAGTAAATCAGATTCAAAATATTCCAAATTTTTAGATATGAAGAAATAAAAATCAACTTCAAAAGACTCCAACTCTGTAGATCTAAATGAATATATTTTATTATAGTTGGGAAAAGCAGCCATTTTCTGGTTTTCCATTTTTCCCATTTTTAAAAAGAGTTATCATTTGCTGGTTTTCAACTCCTCATTATATATATATATATATATAGAAAATATTTTCCATTTGTTAGTTTTCAACTCTTTCCTATTTTTACACTCCTTGATCAACCATGTAGTTGATGATATTTGAATCCTTAGGTTTTTGTGAACCCGTGGTTGAGATTTATTTGTTCTACAAAAAAAATTACTTCTACAGAATATTTTATTTCTTCTATTAGGTTGTGGAGCCTGTTTTCATGTGTGAAAGTGTTGAAGACTATACACTAAGAGTACTGTACACTTTTCATGTATCCTTGCCGAGGTTCGGGCGGGCCGGACCCTAGAAGGGGTTCGGGGTGGCAACCCCTTGTAGTAGGGGCTCGGGCGCAGCCCCGAAAAAAAAAAATTGGCGTGTTAAAATGTGCCCGATATATCGAAACGTAATTTTCTCATATGGGCGGGATTTTGACCCATAGGTTTATGGGACAGTTTTTGCCCATGGTTTTGATAACTACGCTTTGTAAATCTACTTAAGTAGTTGTCTATTTATATGGTTTTATGCATATGATAGATGGATAGAAAAACATTACAGATGTGCTTTGAATTCGGCTGTGAATTCTATAGAGTTTGTTGAGCATAGCTCCAAACGGATCTAGGTATTGTATTGAGAGAGCGGTGGCTTGTAATAAAATCTGAGCAAGTGATTCTTGGTGGACATAGCCAAAATTAGGTGAACCATGTTAAATACTATCTCTTTTTTTTGTGTTATTTTATTCTGTAATTTTATTTGAGATCTGTAATAATTTATGCATATTAGTTTCTACTATTGCGATTTTGTGAGGGATTATTCCGCATATTTTATCCCTTATTTCCTAACATCTTCGATAGCTAGAGTTAAAATAAAAGTGGTAGTTACATGTTGAAAAAAATTTGCATGAGTTAAAATCAATGCATGCAATCCATTTTCTTGTAGCAAAAGCATTCAATATGATATCATTTTTTTTCATTTATGTAATAACAACCTTGATAGGTGATTTTCTTCCTATGTATAGCTCTTGATTTTTTTTGATATGAGGCTTGTCATTACTTAGTATACATTGACTAGGTATTTATGTTTATTCACCCCTACATGGACATAAATGAGCATATCTTCCCTGTAAAATTTATTAACTGTCATGAAGGCTTATTTAGGGGGTTTCTATTTTGTCAATCTTCCATTAATCTATAATCCTATAGAAATAAATAACTTCTAATCTAAACTAAGGATTTGTAAGATATTCATGTTCCATTCACTCAAATAGCTTGAAAGTTACATGTTGTCACTACATATACTTTTTATATCATTTGAAGGAATGAAAAATTATAAAATTTCTCTCATAAAGCTCAAACATTTAAGCGAGAAAAATTAAAAAATTAAAACTAATGTCTAAAAGAACTGTTAAACCAATATCTCCTCTAAGTTTAAATTTCATAAGAAGTTTCATAAGGAAGCGAGATGGAGTTGGAGGTGAAATTTTTTAATGGATAAGGAGTAGGAAAGTTTAGTCTAAACAAAGGAAATGGATGAGAAATCTCCACATAATCAGTGAACTCTGAGGAAGCCCATGGATTGGATCGGGAGCAAGTGCTTTTTCCAAGTAAGGATGAAAAATAAGAGCTAGTGGTGGAGACCACGTGGGTTGAAAGGTTGGTCGGGAAAAAAATGGAAAAAATGATTTGGAAAGTTTGGAGCTTTCTAAAGCGAAGGGTTTCCTTTCTATTAAAATTACAAAATATCTCTTAGACAGGGATAAGGCCAATATGGAAGGAGATTTGTTTGAAAAATGTCAGGGTTCTTGACCCAACATTGATCTATTTCAAGGTTGGGCCAAGAGAAGATGGGCACCCAATGGATCCATTGAGGTAAATGCTTATGAAAAGGGTTTTTTCTTAATCTCTTTACCTAACAAATAACACATTACCGGAATTTTGGTTAAAGGGCCATATTTTATTAGAAAATCCCATGTGGTTGTCCGAGAAGGGAACTAGCTTTCAATCCATTTGAAAAACTATTTCTGAATATCCTATTTGGGTGAATCTACCGGGATGCCTCTTGAGTTCTAGGAATTATATGTCCTTATAGGTATAGCCAAAATCCTAGGTTCCCCGATAGCCATAGATCCAGTCACTAAATCAAGGACTAGACTTACTCATGTAAGATTTTGTGTCAATATGAAACAAGAGTCCTTTTTGGAAGGAAATATCAAACTATTTTCAAAATATGGGGACTAGATGCAAAGGTTTGAATATGATCCATCCCCTTTTGCGTGTAACAAATGTAAAATTATTGGGCATGATCACCATGAATGTCCAACGAATAAAAAAATCAAGAGAATGGACCAAATCCGACCCCATGGTTAATAACAAAGATAATCTAGAATGGAGGCAGTTGAGAAAAATGGAAAGGTTATTGGCTCTCGCAAGAGATGCGAGAAGAAATTTCTAAAGGAGACTATAGTTCCAGCTATGCATGTATTGGGCTCTAATGAGTAATTTCCTATCAACAAGGGAGATAAGGACAAGTTAGAGACTGATAAGGAGGATGAAGAGGTTCTCTCATCACCAGATCCTATAAAGATTGAAACAAAGTTTATCTCGAATCAAGGACATTATGCTTTGAAGGTGGCCCTAAGACCATCATTAGAGGAGGTATCATCAATAGGGAAAATATATTTTGGATAGAGGAAGGATATTGTTATCTCTACTTCAAATGCTTTTGAACTTCTAATGGGTGAAATATTCTAGGACTCGGTAAAGGTGGTATCTTCCCACTACTCCGACCACTAGGTCCAATCCTATTATAAGGAGAAACTACAAATTGGATGTTGGGAAAGATTCTACCCCCAAAGGAAGGAATACCAAAAGGAAAAGAGGGGAACCTCAGCAAATAAAGAAATGGATAAAGGATTACATAAACCTCTAAGGTTCTCACATGCAAATAAAACTAAATGATTCTACTTTCATGGAATATAAGGGGTTTGAATAATCCCAGTAAGCACAAAATAGTGAAGGGCTTTAGAAACAAATACAAACCTGATATTTTGATGATTCAAGAAACTAAAATGAGTACTTATATATTCAAAGAAGTTAGTATAAGTGTTTGGAAGGAGGCTCATTGGGTGGAGTCAACTCGAAGGGGACTCTTGAGGTATTATTACCCTTTGGAATCCTCTTACAATGAAAGGTAAGCTATTTATTGCCTCGATTGGTCATGTAGCCATTAGTTTCATTGAAATTGAGTCTAAAAAAACTTGGATTGTCTCTAATATTTATGCTCCTAACTGTGTAGCTGGTAGAAGGAAACTATGGGGGGAGTTTACAAGTTTTAGGATTTTTTTAAAGACGTGATTGGATTATTGAGGTTGATTTCAAAACTCCCCTTTCCCCAACCGACAAAAAGGGGAAACATTTCCTACAAAAATATTATGGATGATCTAGCTAAGTCTTTGATGAAGAATTATTTGTTTGATTTGGAGGTGGGAGGATCTAAATTTACTTGGGAAAATAGAAGAATGGGGTAGGATCTTATCCAAATCAGATTAGAAAGGTTCGTTGTGATTCATTTTTCCATCATTAATCAACTTTATACTTTATCTAATCTTCCCCGAGTTGGGTCAAACCATAATCCGATTCTCCTTAATTTGGGTTTGGATATTCCTAAAAAACAAGACCTTTCAGATTTGAAAAGATGTGGCTCCATCACCCAGATTCATAATAGGATCCACAAATGGTGGGAAGTGCTTGTTCATGGGGTAGAAATGTTCGGACTAATTTTCAAGATGAAGCATATCAAAAATAATCTTAAAATAAGGAACAAAAAGACCTTTGGGAATAATTTTCAGGATAAAAGAAAAATTGAGGAGGATCTGATGAACTATAGAAGAACTGATGGAGGAGGACATTCTTTATCCATCTCTTAAAATCCAAGGGAAAAGTCTTCTCATATAATATCATGATATTCTAGCTAAAGAAGAACTCTATTGGAAGTAAAAATATAGAGTTAAATGGATAAAGGAGGGTGATAGAAATACCAAGTTCTTTCATTTCTCTACTACTACTAGAACCAATTAGCTCAAGATCAAGGAAATTAGAAGAAATGATAGAGAAATTACTACTGATGAAAAGGAAATTAATGCAACTGTTATTAATTATTTTAAAGAAATTTTTCTTCGGGGCCGATTCCGGATAGGAATTCTTGGGACAAGGTTATAAGGTTTTTTCGAAGGTTATTTCTTAGTAGGAAAACCGAGAAATTTTTCTTATCTTGGGAGAGGAAGATATCATATTTGTAGTATTTGATATGGAACTTGATAAATCTCTAGGCCCTAGTGGTTTCCCATATTTTTTTTCCAACATTTATGGGAGGTGATTGAGATGGTTCAAGATTTCTTCATAAATGGGTAGCTCCTAAAACAAACAAACAACACCTTCTTGGTTCTCATTCCCAAAATTATAGGGTCTAGGGATGTTAAAGATTTCAAACCTATTATCCTATGCAATACTAACTACATATTTCTTACTAAAATTCTCTCTTTCAGGATTAGAAAGGTGCTTGCCAATTTCATTTCACCTAATCAAGGAGCTTTTGTTCTAGGTAGACAAATTCTTGATGGCATTGTTTTTATCCAAGAGGCCATTCATTATATTGAAAATTTTGGAAGATCTACCATGTTTGTTAAGATTCATATGCAAAAATCCTATGATATGGTATCGGGGTCTTTTCTTTGGGCCATCTTGACTACAATTTATTTTGATGATTTCTTTATTAATATGGTTATAGTCTACATTTCCACTTCTAGTTTCTCTTTTGTTAACAATGGTAATCTGGATGGGTTTTTTTATGCTTAGGAGGGGCTTAGAAAAGGAGACCCCTTATCTCCTTTTCTCTATATTATAGTGGTGGGGTATTTAAGAATATTGTGCAATCAGGATGTTTCCTTAATCTCCTCCAGGGAATAAAAATTTCAAATGGCCTCCCATCAATATGTCTCAATCAATTTGTGGATGATAATTTTCTGATGGGTAAATTTTCTATTCAGGAAGCCTCTAATTTTAAGGAAGTTCTGAATGAATATGAGAATGTATCTGGACAACTTGTTAATTTTCACAAAAGTGTTGTTTTCTTCATTAATGTGGATGATCAATTTCAAGTCAGGTTTTCCTAAATCATTGGGTGCATGATTAAGAATTTCCCAGATACCTACCTAGGTATACCTCTCATTCATAAGAAACTGGATCCTTCCATCTAGAACAATCTTCTAGAAAGAGTCAATAGAAAAATTGTAACTTGGAAGGGAACCCTCCTTACTCATGCTGGAAAAATTAAGTTGCTCCAAATATCAATTAAAGGTATCCCCATTTATGTTATGTCTCTCTTTAAAATCTTGGTCAAGACCATGGAAGTGCTGGAAAAAGATTCAAAAAAGTTTCTTTAGGTAGGGCGGAGGAGAAGTTAAAATTCCATCATGTGGCCTAGGTTAGACTTATTAGACCCAAATAATGTGGAGGCATGTGCTTGAAAAATATTAGATACATGAATGAAGATTTATTGGCCAAAGTGGGATGAAGAGTGATAAAAGAGGATGGCTGTGGACTGAAATCATCAAAAGGAAATACTTAAGGAATGTTGGTAGAATTGAGACTTTTTTTCTACTTGATAATCTCCCATGTGGTTCTTTCTTCTGGAAATATTTTCTTTCTTCCAAGGAAATTATGAGGAAAGGTATTAAATGGAATATTAGTAAAGGTAATATGATTCATTTAAAGGGGAATTTTGATTGTTTGAAAAATTTCTTGCTGAAGAGGAACCTTGGAGAAATGTGGCACAATATTTCAAAGATAGGGGTAAAGTGTGGGTTAAGGACTACTAGGTTTTCTCTAATGAGGCTATCAATTGGGAAGAATTGGTTCCTCCTCCAAATTTCAATGGGGATAGGTGATCCTTTAGCGATATCAACCTCAAATCACAGAGCTTCTATATCCCTAGATTCCAACGAGAATGTTGATTATATCATTTGGAAAGAAGAATAATTGGGGTAATATTCTGTCAAATCTGCCTATATCCTTAATTTCAAGGATTATTTTCAAAAGGATTATTGGGGTAGACTTTGGTGAAATATTTTTTACCTAAGGTTAATATTTTTTATTGGTTAGTTGTGTAAAACAAAATCCTCACTGTTGATAATCTGAGGAAACATGGCATGGTTATCCCAAACATGTGTGTTCTTTGTAACAAGGAGGAATAAAGTGTCAACCATATTTTCATCTCTTTCCCTTTCTCTCAAGCGGTCTTAACTAAGGTGATGGATTTGTTCCAGGTGCAGTGGTTCCAACCTAACACCATTGAGGATTTTTGTTTGCAATGGGAGTGCCCTTTTAGGTTTCCCTTTCTTATTTCTGCTTGGAAGATGTCCCTTCCTCATTTTCTCTAGAGTCTATGGAAGGAAAGGAATGATCTCATCTTCTAAAACAAGAAAGCTAATTTAAGAAAGGTCAGTGAAAGATTGATCTCTTCTATTAAAGAAAATTCTAAACTGTTCAAAGGAAAGATAAAAAAGGCTTGTCCTAAAAGGGAAGAGGAACTTCTCAAATAGTTTGCTTATAGCCCTCCCTAGGCTAATTTTCCTAGAACAACCATCAAGTGGTCCAAACCATATGTGAATAAGGTCAAACTCACCTTTGAAGGGTCCTAAAACGAAATCATGGTTTGGCGGGGGAAGGGGGTATTATCATAGATCATGAAGGTAACTGGATTCTTGCATATCTTGTCCCTTTGGGAATTCAAAGTAATAATGTGGTGGAGGCCCATGATTTTCTTTGGGGTGTTAGATTAGCTAAGGAAATAGGTATCAAACACATTTCTATTGAGGGGGACTCTTTACTCATTGTCAATGCCATTAAAAAAGATCACTCTCATAACTAGGCTCTTGGTAATATTATTTTTGATATTAAGGAGCATGTTAAAGGTTTTGATTCCTTTGTTATTAATCATACTCCTCTCCTTAGTAACACATGTGTAGATAGGATTGATAATGAAGGGGTACATTATAATGATTTCAAAGTATGGTATAAAGGTGATGACATCACAACATCAATTAATGATCTTATTCTCCATGAAAAATCATTATAACTTCACTATCGCTCACACCGAGTGTTTCTAGATGGATCAATGTTTAGGACAAAAAGTTAGAGTGGGGTTTTTAATCCCTTTGAGAGGTCATTTTAACTCTAATAATTGCAAGAAATTTCTATTTTGGAATTTTGGAAACAACACAATCATCATGGGTGAGGAAAGAGTCCAGGTGGAACCTTCTAGCCATGGCAACATTGTGGACAATCCTTCAATGTGACACATGCTTCATATTGGGGGTTTAGATATTATATCACCAAGATGCATGGGAACAATCCTTCACTTACCATGGAATTTGGGTCTGCATGGAAGGATGGTAAAGTGGTGGTTAGGGGAATGGAAATTGAGGTTTTTGAGCTTTCCATTGCCTAGATTACTGGTATGGATATGAAAGGGCTCAAAATTTTCAAGGATAGGAACATACGCACGACCATGAAATTAACACTTTTTTCATTAGTAAGGAAAGGGTGTATTTTATCACTGATGACATAGCTCGGTGTGCATTCCTAGGGTATGGAAGGATGTTTGCTACACATTATGAAGTACTTAACCTTGGAAGACAAGTATCGTAAAATCTACACCCATCATATGTCTTTTCTGAATATGTTTAGACACAAGATAATGTTAAGCATTCCTTTTTTCTATATATCTTTGACGACCTCTCATTAAATATTTTCAAAGGGTCAAGGTGGAAATTAATATCCATGAGGGTCTTATTCTTCTTATATTTGAGAACAAAAAATCGGTGCATGTTAAACCTATCACCCATACTTAGGAGGAGGATGACATTACATTGGCCGAATGCCTCACTAAGATGCGAGAAGGTAAAGTGGGCTAAAACAGAGTTGAGGAGGGGGATAATTTGGATGGTATGGTGAGGGAGGAGGTTATACCCTCAAAAGATAAAGGTAAAATGGTCTTGGATGAGGAACCTAACTATGAGGAACTAAAGAAAAAAGTGCAATACTTGGAGACCATGGTGCAGGTTATGGAGGAGACTAATTCTGTGGCATCTGTCAGGACTGGTATGATAAAAAAAATGAAGCTACCAAACAAATTTTCATTTCCCAAAAGAACATCGGGGGAGAGATTTGTTATTTTAACAATTATATTTGTGATTTGAGGGCTCATTTGGAAGAGGCTAAAGAGGAGTTGCATAATTCCAGTGCCACCAACAAAGATGAAGAGGACGAGGATGAGGATGAGACCAAGATGTATTTTGAGGATGAGGAAGAGGAGTATCCTCCCTAGAAGTAGTTGAAACTTGAGCATAGCAAGGAAATAGTGACTAGGAAGGTCAAACCCTCCAAAAATCAAAAGAAAAATTAATGTTTTATGTATATGTTTCTTGAACTGGTGGAGGTTTTTTGGTGAAATGTTTATGTTTTTTTACTTGTTTAGTTCTTGTTTCTTTCTCTAGTTGGAATTTTTGGAACTTATTTCTATGGATTTAAGCCTTTTAAATCCCTCAGGTCATATTCCTCTTTTTTTCCTTTTAGAGTTCTTTCACGAAGTTATCTTTTATGTAAGGCCTGCTGGGAGCCGATCCCTATTTTTACCCAATCTAATAAAAAACATACTCCAAAGCACAAGAAGAATCTTGATAGCACTACAAATTATTTTTAAAAAGTTATGCAAAAATAATAATTCTAAATGGAAACATATGAAATTCTTATCACTAATCTTAACTTAACAACTTACCCCTAGTGACACTTGTCCCGAAAATGACACAAAAAATTATGAGAGTCATTGTTGTCCCCACCATTTAATCACAAATAATGTCAAAACTAGGTGGTGTCCAAGGATATATGCAAAAGAGGCTAAAGGAAATAATGATATTATAGTTCTTTTCTCTAGAATTGAAAATTCTTGAAAGGAAATTCAATAACTGAAATTAAATCTAATCTAACAACTGAAACAAATAACTAAAAGAAAATATAATCTAACAAATTGAAATAAATAACAGAAAATAAATAAATGAAAGTGAATCTTCACAAAAAAAAAAAAAATACACAATGCTAATTTGAACAATCTAAAGAAAACAACAATGATTCTATTCTAAAACAACAACAAAAATCCTTCTCCTCCTTGGGTAAGAGTGGGCCCTTAATCTTCCCTCAGATTTGGGTTAACAAAAATAAAAGTAAACTATTGCCAAGATACTTGAAGTGTGGATTTTATTAATAAAAATGATGATACAAAAATATTCATCTCATACCACTGTTGGATTGAGTGCTTTGGAGATATATTTATAACTCATCCCTACTCCAAGATTATAGAACTACTTACCTCTAATCTCAAGTGGGAAATATTGACTACATCTTCCAATTTACAATGAGATAAATGTGGAAGGAATTTATTCAAACAATATAAATCCAGATTTAACTACTTATTCTTCCACTTGACAAGGAGAAAAATGTGGAAGAGATTTATTCAAACACTACAACTCTATATTGAACTATGTTTTATTCCACTTGACAAGGAGACAAATGTGGAATATATTTATTTAAACACTATAACTCTAGATTAAACTCCTTTCACTCACACTCAACTACTTCCACTTGATAAGGAGACAATCGTGGAAGAGAATTAATCAAATATTACAACTCTACATTAAAATATATCTTCCACACACATTTAATTACTTCTTTCCAATTTCCAAGTCTACTCTTTCATGATTAAATATTTCAAAATGACAGTTGTCGTGCCATATTCTCATCCTTGATTTTATAATCATTACTTTGAATTCATTTGGAAGAAGATATTCAAACCTTTTATGGGATTGGTGCTCCTTATTACAAGATTTCTAGAAAATCTTGAAATTATTATTTTTGATGAGAAATTAGGGAGATATTGAGTTTTACTGAACCTATGTTTTTTTGTATTATTTACTTTTCTTCAACCTTATTCTATTGAAACTTCAAATGAATATATCTCCTCAATTATTGCTATCATGTAAAAATAGAGAGAGGTTTTTCCCCTAACAATGAGAGGAACAAAAATCTCTCTCATATTATCATTTTAAGATCTTTAAATTTGGTTAGAGAGAATATAATGCTACCTATGTGAGTCCTGCACTTGAAAACCTTCTGCTTCAAATGATGATATATTTCAAACCATTATTGATGTGTAAAAATAGAGAGATGTTTTTCATCATAGTAATAAGAGGAAAAAAATTATCTCATAATCTAATTTGGAGCTTTGAAATTTTATCTAGATGGATTCTTGTGTTAGTTATGCTAGTACTTGTGTTGAAAAACTTCTTATTCAAATGCTGATATCTTTAAAACTATCATTGTTGTGTAAAAACATAGAGGTTTTTCATTATAAAAATAAGAGGAACAAAATAATCTCTCGTAAAAATCATTTGGAGATTTCTAATTTTATCTAGATGGATTCTTGTGCTAGTTCTACTAGTACTGCGCTTGAAAACCTTCTTCTTCAAATGTTGATATCTTCAAAAATATTATTGTTGTGTAAAATCGGAGAGATGTTTTTCATCATAACAATAAGAGGAACAAAAATATCTCTTAGAATATCATTTGGAGTTGTGCAATTTTAGTTATAGCAATTTTTACATTGATTATGTGAGTCCTATGCTAGTTCTATGAGTCATGCACTAGTTTTGCAAGTCCTACACCCAAGTCCTATGCTCTTTATATTGTGAGTCATGCGCTCCTATCTTTATGAGTGTTGCAATATTTTTGAGTCATGTGCTCTTAGCTATGTGAGTATTACACTTGTTGTAATACATTCAAGAGATCAAATGACCTGCTGATACACAATACTACATTCCAACTTACAATAAATATCACGAAATGAAAACATTTAGATTGCAATGGATTTTTCAAAGATAAATCAAACATATTCTACATATAATCTTAAATAAGCTATCTAGTTCTTAAGACTACATCTAAATCCACTTTATAAGAGAAGGAATGATGTTATTTGTTGCAATGGATGAGACTTAATTTGGTCTTATCATAATCCAATCCTCCACATGATGTAACTTTCATATTTTTCAAAAGACCCAAGTGCTTCCTATAACAACTCGGTTTCAGCAGACACACCCTAATGTCCCAAGAAAAATGATATTTTTGAGGTGGTTTCAGGAAAACTTAGATCTTGATACCCATCCCATTAATCTTGGCAGGTTGTTTTGAGTCAATTTCATATAATTAATCACACGTAAATACCTCGTCAAGTTCTGGAAACTTTGTCTTCAAGGTCTCTCTCAAGGTAAACTTTCAAACTTAGTCATTTTCACAAGAGGAAACATGTCTACACAAGGTTTTTGTTCATTTTCCTATCCCTTATGTCCTTTTACCTTAGGGATAAGGGGAAAATAAAATTAACCCAAACCTTGTTTATGCCTCTTAGACCTCCACATGTCCTTGATCATCTCTCCACAAGCACTTTGACCTAGTTTTTAGCCCTCCTGTTGTGCAATGAATGAGCGACACTTGTCAATCCAAGGTGAGGAATTTTTTTATGTCATTCATATCCATATCCATTTGGGATAGAGGGTAAAAGAAAGTGTGACATGCTCTAATCCTTACTTATGGTTACTCATGTGATCAAGTTTGAGCTCCATAGTGCATTTTAAAGCTATTTATAGCTCCTTCTGCATCGAATCACACCTCTCCACTTTTCATCACCACATGAGGGAAAAAATTTTATATCCCTCCTATCCACATCCCATGGGGATAGAGGAGAAAATAAAATTCACCCCATCCAAGACCCAACCATGATTCTTCATGTGACCTAGTCTCAACCCCCGCGTGCTAGAAAGTTGGATTTTCTCCTACCTCCATCATGCAATCACATGTTGACACTTATCAAGCCCAAATCTAGGAAAAAATTTATATCCATTTTTTCCCTATATCATGGGAACATAGGGGATAAGAAAATGCACCCCATGCTTGGAAGTTTTAAAATATAAATTTGTTTGTGTTTTTACTTGTTTCTTCCTCTCACTTAAACCAAAAGTGTTGCTACAAAGTTCTAAAAATGAAAGAGATTATACCCACCTCATATTTTCATAATAAATCTATGTTTTTGCTGCATAACACCAAGTTACCAAAAATTGTCTAGAAACTAGATCAAAAATTTTCCAGAGTTTCGTACGCACTAAAACAATAAAAATTCTACGAACTAGTGAACAAATTTGGATGAGATTTTCACGGTTGTTCTTAAATCGAGGCACTTTCAAGAAGCCAATAACAAAAAATAAAATGTTTCCCTAATTTTTTAATGGAAATAAACCCTAGTTTTATTCCCTCGATCATGATTTTTTAGTTTCTAAGCATTCTAGCAAGAAGATCAAAGTGAAATTTTGAGCACGGGATCTCGAAAGCGAGCGAGAATCTAGTAAAGTCATTTTTATCACAATCGGACATGAGAAAGTTCCATTTCCAAATATATTAATTATATTTCCTTATCACATACTAACAATACAATATTCCAAAAATAAAAAATTTTCCCATATCAATGCAATCATAGAACGTTGAAGATGAAGAACTAGGCAATCTTTCCCAAAATAGCAAAAAAACAAAGGAAAACTTTCAAAAATAAAAATTCTGAAAACAATGAGGAATTTTCAATAGATTTGATTTGATTATACTAGAGGATTGTGTTGGTCTCAAAATCTATCTCTGGGCAGATCTATGGATGGGAGCCAACATTAAGTGCGGGCATAGCCCTCTTTGAGTCAGCAAAGCGAAACTGGTTTATTGCTATTCTACCAGCAGGAATCTATGCAAGTCTCACAGATTCTGCCTTCGGGGGTTTGGGATCTCATCCCAGTAGGGGTGTTTCCGACTGTGAAAAGAAAGGAAAGGAAGAGGGAATGAAGAAAGAGCAGGTCCGAAGGAAGAAAAGAAATGAATTCCAAAGCAGAAAGGTCAGAAGATTTATGTTTTGGGGTTGGTAGTAAACAGAGCCAAACCTACTTGCATAAATAAACAAAGCAATACTGATGATGAATAAATGACAAAAAGCAGATATGAATCTAACAAAATAAACACATACATATCTAACATAAGAAAGGTCTCGATGTATAACACACTATTCAAAGACAAAGTCTCAATATTTGTATTCATCATTTATACATTACAAGAAAGCTCAAAGTCTTTTTCTTCACTTTTATTTTTCATCCGAAAGATATTCATCCATCTCACAATACTACAAGTATTGGAGTATTTATAAGAAGAAGAAGAGAAAAAGAAGGCCAAAAGGAGCCAACAATTATTTACAAAGATATTTACAAAATATCTAAAAGTCATGTTGACTTTTTACAACTTGATGGATGACATCATCCCATGATGCAACATGGATGACATCATCATTTGTATCAACATACTCCAGATATTTCCAAAAAGAAAGATGGAGAAGAGAAAGAGAAGAAGAAGAAGAAGAAGAAGAAGAAGCAAGCAGCAGCTATTCGTCATCATCATCTTGCGGCCAAAAGGGGGTGGACTGCTTTTGTTGCTCCTCAGGTGACGAGATATGGAACTGAGAGCGGTATTCCATGAACTTGTTGATTATTGGCCCAAGTTGATCCTGAGAAGGATCCTTGTGCCTATCACTTATCGCCTCACAAGTCTCCCGCTCATCTATGAGATTTTCTGGGAGTTTGGAAAAGTCCTTTTCCACCTCAATGAGGAACCCGATGAAGTCCCTACAGGCCAGCAGGTTGTTGATAGATTCTGTGTCAAATGTGACCTCTGGCCCCATTCCTTGAGAAGCAATCTCCTTGAAGATCCGGGTGGTTTCATCAGCTTTCCTTAAAGTGAAGGAAGGAGTAAGCAACCCTAGCGACATATTGAGAACAATTTGTTCCATTTGGTGCATCGCATCCAGGGCTTCTTCCTTGACTTTGTCAATATTTTCTAGAATAAATTCTAGCTGATCTACCCGGTAGTCCAGAGTGGACATGATTTTGTTGAGGGCCCTTGGATGGCCGAAGACGCCGAACTTGACCAAATCATCGACTGAATAGTCAACATTTGTTGGAAGGCCTCGTGCTGCAGTCTAGCATGTTCCAGCTCTTCTGATATGGGCCCTGCTAACGCTTGGAGCTCTTTATTCACCTTACTGATGTTCAGGTACAAGTCGGAGAACTCGGCGATCACTTTTTCACTGTCTTTGAGGATTTGGCTCCTCAAGCAGAAACGCCATACCACCTTTCGCTGATTTTGGCATACTCATTAATTTTCTCTGAGAAGCTCGAAGTCTCGCGGTAGTTGTGGGAGGACGCGCACTACCCATCTTCTATAAGGCTTGGAGCAGATATTTGTTTTGCTCCTTTAGTTGCCTTTTCTCTTCCTTGATTTCTGAAGATTTTTGCAGAGGGCATCAATCAAGAAAGAGCCTCCCCGAAGACTTTCGGAAGATGTCCCCATTGTGACTTGGGTCACAGTAAAATCTGTGAGGAGACAGATCCTTTTTCTCTTTGAGGGATTGGGGTATGCGATTTCCATAACTCTCTCTCAAGAAAGACTTTGAGAGAAGTGCGTGACAGGCTTCTGCTTCTTCGCCCCCTTAGATGGGATCGGGAAAAGTCCATCGGAGTGATGGGAACTTTCCTCTTTTGTTGACTTAGCTGCTGAGAGATCTAGGCTGGACCTATGGAAGAAGGACCGGAAACAGAGGAGGGGGCAGCTGCAGTAGAAGAGGGGAAAAACGTGGAGACACGTGGCGGCGGCATTGAGAGAATAGCCGAAGAAGTGCCCACGGAAGGAAGGGAAACTACAGCAGCGGAAGACATAGGAGGGGAAGGGAGCTCGAGATAAGGGAAGAAATGGAGGAGGACAGATCAGCGAGGGAAGAAAAGATAGATGAAGAGGCGGGGGAAACAGTAGAAGAAGGGGAAGAGGACACGACCAAAGGGATGGTCGCTTGAGTCACTCGAGGAGGGGAAGGAAGAGAGGAAGAAGGGACAGAAGGAACCTCGGTTGTTGTGGCGATGCCGACATCCTGAGTGGATGGGCCTATTGGAACTTCCTCTTCTGCTTCTTTCTCTGGCGAAGCCAGAGTTATTACCTGTTCTGGTGTGGCGGAAGGAGGACTTGCTGGAGTTTCTTCCAGAGTGGCACTAGATTCACCTTCTATGCCTTTGCCCTTGGGCTACTGTTTGGATCGTGGAGGTGCGTTACCCAATGAAGATGTTGTGAAATCAACCCCGAGGTAGATTAGGCCGTTCATCCGGCACCAATGTTCCGTCTCTACGCAAAGTCTCCTCGACCCTCTCCTCAATTGTCCGAGGAGCCTTGGGTTCTATCAATGGCGGGGAAAGGGCCAGTTGTCCCCATCTATATCAGTATACACCTTGTCTATTTCATCTTCTATAGTTTGGTAGCCTTTGGGGACAATGGCTACCCCATATTGGACGATTTCTGCCAAGGCTAGGCGAGAATGATCCTTTCTTCTGAGCTCCACCTCATGGATGATGTCAATGTAAATGTCCTCAATCTGAGGGACGTGGATTGGATCAAGTTTCACCCTTGGCAGACAGCTTCCTTGGTCGAAGGTAGGCCTGGCTGGGAAGTCATGTTTCAAATTGAGTAACTCCAGCTCTGCGAACATTTCCTTCACCTTGTGGTGGGTAGAGCATGTATATCGGCCCACTGTGAGGGGGAAAGGAGTTCCACCCTTCTTTCTTTTCAGGCATTTCTCGTGGTATGTGATTAGCTGCCTTGACAGCTCCAGCAGAATCAGTTTAGGCCCAGCATACCTTGGTAGCCTGGTTGGCTCTCCTAAAAAGTTGGCAGCCCTTAGATAGGTGAATGTGGGAAACTGGGTGAACAAGGCCCCCCATTTCTCAGTGGCTGCTACTATGCTTTTGGTCGTGTGACCATAAGTCATGTTCGGCCTCAGTAGGTAGATGATGTGATAGAAAAACACATCGTTAACTTTTGTGAATTGGGAGATGCTATTCTCCAGCCTCAATTCTAGGTAATACTCGTATATCTTGACCTGAGGCCAAACTCCACTCCGCGTCAGGCCTGGATAGTCCCTCGCTGATGCTGCAGCGTAGACCACGTAGGAGTTCATATGAAATGTCCCGTTGTCTTTGAATTGTTGTAGATTCTCGAGAGATTGTACCGCTTATAATTTCTCCCCAAAGCCAGAAGCGCGATCGTGCATATTCTTGTTCATGGTCTCTAAGTAACGCAACATCCATTTATGGAAATAATGGGCATCGAAAGCCCAAAGACCCCCTCTCCGGAATGTAATGGTGTCACTGAGCTCTTCTCGAGAAGTCATTGCGGTGGATGATTTGGGGCCACCGTTATTACCTTCTTGTTCTTCGATAGACTTCGTTCATTAGTTACATACATTGATCCTCATTGTCATCCCGAGCCTTAATGCACTCCGCGTGGTCGACCTGACCACAAAGTGCCGGTGGTGAGGATGCTTGAGTATTATCTCAAAATGATGGGCGTGAGGTTAATGACTACCTCGCCCTTGCTATTTTCGACACATCCCGTGTCTTTGTTGTAACTGCTTTGGCAACCACCATCATAAATTCATTGTTGACGGCGCTGACGGGGATTCCTCCGGTGAAGTGCAGGGCACTACCGATCAATTTGTCCATCCATGGACTCCTTGTAACTTTCTGAGTTCTGGCCCAGAATTCCTCCATATCGATATGCCCCAATTCTGAGTCTCTGACGTCCATGCTGCACTCGGCCTGGGACTCGGGCATTCTGACCCTCTGATATTTATATTTCATTTCTTCCTCTGTAAGCTTAGCCTTTCCTTTCGATTTGGTGGGTCTCTTGCTGGATGTAGACATATGTTCTTTCGAACTCAGTTGCTGATCTGCATGAAGAAGAAGTGAAACCCAACGTAGAAAGGTTGTATCAGTCATTTGATTTCCCATTGAAGTGCCAACAGAAGAAAGAGTTAGTTATTATTAGGCTCAGGGCGCAGGGCGCATGAAAATTGCAGCTTACAGGGCTAAATAGGTAAGGCACACAGGAAAGGGGTGTTGCAAAGGTTAAACTGGCGCCAAAGGTGCATGGCGCACGAGATACTACAGAGTGCATTTTATAAAAGGCGCATGAAAACATCGTGTTACATAATGACAGGATGCGCCCTTTGGCGCATAGATTTTTCATGTTGCATTGGGATTTGGTGCGCCCTTTGGCGCATGGAAATGTGATGCAGCAAGGAAGGTTGGCGTGCCATTGGGGCGCAAGTTTGCGCTTACAGCATGTGAAGGAGGCGTTCCCTAAGGGCGCGAAGTCAATGATGCAAGAGATCAAAATGGGTGCGCCATTGGCGCGGTTTTGTTCATGTTGCATGGTGGTCGATGATGCGCCAAAAGGAAAAAATAGATTTTTTACATGGTTCAACCCTTCTTTCTTCCTTTCATTTCCAAGATTGTTTTGGGAGATATAATGGTTCAATCCAAAGGGTTTCAGACCATGCTTTAGACAACTCCCTCTACCAATAGTTACGGAAAGAGGAGGAAAATGGAAAGACAGAGCAAAGAAAAAGGAAGGGGGAAAGGGAACTAGATCAATATTTCAATATTTCAAACCAAAACCGGAGCCACCAAGCACAACATGAACCAAAAACGTAAAAAAGCACAAGAGGGAGAAGAACCTCTTACTGGATAAATAGTAAGAGACGCGTGTAACGGGTCCACAAAGCGTTAAAACGATGAGGCGGGGGCTGTGAGCTCGATAAAAGAAATCACGTGCTCTAATGACTAGTGAAAATGACATTTTAGGTGCACAAAATTATATATATATATATATATATATGAGCTAGTCATAAATGTGCCACCCATTTTGTAAAGGGCATGAAAAAGTTGTTGTCGACATGGAAAAGCATGTGCCCTTTGGCGCATGAAAGCATTTGCACAAATGAAATTAAGCGCGCCTTTGGCGCACCAAAAGCTATGTCGACATGGGATTATGTGCGCCCTTTGGCGCACCAAAAAGGGGCGCAACAAACGTTGTGTTAACACGAAGGCGCATGCGCCTTGGCGCACGCAGGGAAGACTCAACATACTTTGGCGCACGAAAAGGCGTGTTGACACTGAAAAGTATGCGCCAAAGGGTTTAAAGGGGGCGCACCAAAAGTTGATGTTACATAGTAATTCCATGCGCCCAGTCAAAAAAGACCAAAAATACTAAGTTCGGAAACCAGATTTCCCGGGAAGGGATTTTGCAACGTTCCAAATGCACGGGATCCCTAACGAAGGATCAAAACAAAATTTTCGGTATGGTTATCGGTAAAATTGCCCTTATCAATTTTACGGGATAACAACTGGCTCTTCTGGGGGACTACCCAGCAAACTCGGGGTAGAGAATCCCCAGATCACTTGTGCCTATCCATTGGGTAACAGAGTAAAAAACAAGGGCGGCCGGAAGGAGAGCGAAAGAAACTATTATCACCTGAATCACAAGCACCTGGATGTTGATCAGATTTCTAGTTTGATCACTCTAAGCATCCAAAGTGTGATTGGATAACATGGGTACTATCTCCAAGTTGTGGGACTTGCTACTTGAGATAGACCTCCGAAGAAAGGCGGGCTCCTAAACTACTACCCTCACAATCTACTCCGGTGCAGGCGGGCTAAGCCGTTCTAATCTAAAATTTCCAAGGGACCAGGAGAGAAAATACATAAAAAGAAAGCCTACACTAAAGCGGTGATACACGGAAAAGAGGGTGTGAGAGTAATCTCCAAATGTGTGAAATACAGAGCGAAGTGCACACTAGAAGAGGTGATGACAGTTCACCATAATCCAAAGAGAATGCATTCACAAAGGCAATATTCCAAGCACACACAATAATAATGAATTCTCTAAGAACATAATAAATAGACACAATATACTTGTAGAAAGATTAAAGGGGCAAGAAGAATGCAAGGAAACACAATGGGGAAGATATATCCACAAGCTGATATTTTATTACTTCATGATATGCACACGATTCAATCTATTACAAGATAAGGGCCTGGATCACCATGCAAGGAGTCCACTACAAGGGCCTGCAACACACTGGCTTCACAAAGCAATTTTGACAGAGCTTTGCTACCCAAAAACTCTCCCTCCTTTACAATAAGCCCAACACTCCAATTTATAGAAAAAATGAGAAGGAGAAGAGAAGGAAAGTGGAAATCCCGAAATCTGTCCTTCAACCACCTGTAAGAGGCATTAAATTGAGTGGAATGGGTATACATTACTTGCAAAAGGCTCCCCATCTGTCCCATGTGCTGCAGCAGAGAAAGAATGATGACCATGCCTCTTAAATGCACTCCCAGCTACCAAATAAAACACTGTTCTGAACCCGGCCACGTTTTCTTAAAAATCTCAATCAATTTCTGATCAAATCCGGAATTTCTTGATTTCTGTGCATCGGGCTCGGAAACACGATTCCAACGGTACCAATTTTGTGCGATTTCGTTGAGAAATGCAAAAGTTATGGCCTTCTGAGTGCAGGCAGCTATTTTGGGCCTGGCAGGCGTTTTCTGTCATTTGACGGGAAAGAGCATCTACTGACTGGAGCCGAACACATTTCCTTTATTTAAATATATCTATCCTCATTAAAATTAAGAAATCCAGTTTTTGTGGCGTAGAGGACGTCGTGCTCGTTCCAGAAAGTCCAATTTTATCAAAATCGGAGCTCGGAGTCAAAAGTTATGGCCGTTTGAAGTTCCACGGGTCAAATGTTGACTTTTCTCCTCTGCCTTCGGCCATTTCGGCTTTTCGCGTCCCGCGTCCCTTTGTCCCATTTGGTTTTGGTGCTGAAATTTCCCATTTCGGCCGATCCAGCCGGTTCGCGTACTTTTGGCCCGCGCGTCCCATTTGCTTTTAGGGTACTCAGGACAAATTCGTCCCGATTCCCTTCCATCAATTCGCGCCTTTTGTCCCAACTGTCCCGGGACAAAAGTTCTTATCTCGCGGACTTCGCCCGAGTTCGCTCAGATTTTTGCCACACAAGACCAGCGCGTCCCGACTTTTTTTCTGCCTTGACTCATTTCGCCCGGTTCGGCCGGTTCGCGTCTTCTTGTCCCGCTTGTCCCAAAGGCGACCCTCTCAGCAGTTAGTCGATTTTTTCTCTGTCGAACCGAATTTCGTGCCAACTTTTGTCCCATTTGTCCCTGCTGCGTTTGAATTGTTTGTGCTGATTTCGCCGGTTCGGCCGGTTCGCGTTTCGCATCCCAAACGTCCCGAGGCGACCTTGAGCGGGACTTAGCCAATTTTCACGATTTTCTGGATCAACCTATTTGCCTTTCACAACCCTTGGGGTGAATTTTGATAACAAACACACAACAAACCGAAAACAAACACACAACGAAAGCAAACACACAACGAAAGCAAACTGTACAAAGAAGAGAGCAAGCTCTACTTCCTGAAAATTTTCAGATGTTGCCCGCTATAAGGAAGCGGGAGCTCGGTTCCATCCAGATATGAGAGATAGAAGCTATTCTCTCCATTGAGCTACTTGATCTTGAAGGGCCCTCTCCACAGGGAATCAAACTTTCCGTGCATGCCCTTTGGCTCTCTCCGCTTGTCCCACAAAAGGACGAGATCTCCCACTTGAAAATCCCTCTGCTTGGCCTTCTTATCAAACAGCCTCTTAACTTGATTCTGATGTTCAGTGATCCTGTCGACCACCCTTACTCTCTTTTCTTCAAGTTCTGCCAGATACATGATTCTCTTTTCAAGAGAATTTTGGAAAGTTTCATCTTCGATAGCTCGTGCCAAACGCAGAGCAGGAAGTTCCACAGAAATGGGAAGCTCGGCATCAGTGCCATATAACACTTGAAAAGGTGACATGCCAAGAGATCTCTTGGGAGTAATACGATCGGCCCACAAAGCGTCGTACAAAGACTTGTGCCACATTCGCTGATTCTCATCTACTAACTTCCGTATGATGGTCACCAAGTTCTTGTTACTGGATTCCACCTGACCATTTCCCTGAGGGTAATAGTCTGAGGCATGAGCCAAAGTTATCCCATGTTCATAGCAAAAACTAATAACTTCCCGTGAGGAGAAGTTAGAATCATTATCAAGAGCACGATTTTGTTTGGAATGCCAAACCCGACAATGATATTTTCTTTAATGAAATTACAAACCACCTCAGAAGTGGCATGCTTGATGTATGGCTTCCACCCACTTGGTGAAGTAATCCGTTCTTTGTAAGGACATAGCTATGTCCCAGCACTCAATTGAGGATTGAGTGCACCAATAAAATCAATTCCCCATTGTCTGAATGGTTCATTGATAATGACCGGCCTTAGGGGAAAGGCAGCCAACTTGGGCTTGCCGACGAATTGCTGGCAGGGTTCACACTTTACCACCCAGGTGGCTATATCTTGGAAGAGCGTCGGCCAATAGTACCTAGCTCGAATGATCTTGTGTGCTGTCACGGAGGAAGAGAAATGCCCCCCACAAGATGAATTGTGAAAACTTTCCAATATTTTTACCTGCTGAAGTTTGTCAAGACATCGCAAAAAGATGCCATCTATCCCACGTTTATATAAACCGTCATCCCAGATGACATATTTAGCTGCTCTGAGCTTTATAGTGCACTTCTCCTTTGCAGTTAGGTGCATTGGGCATTCACCGTAGGTGAGGAAGAAAGTGATGTCGGAGTACCATTCATCACTAGTTGCAACAAATAGAACCAGAGGCAGAGAATCAGGCTCTTCCTGCCGGTCCTGTGCTTCGTCGGTGTAGTCACCCCCTTTGTCATCGTGGTTTTTTCTGAATCTTTGTTTTCAGCCATTAGCTGACACAGGCCCTTGCCCCTCACCAGCTTGCTTGGTTTAATATCCAGGTCATACTCTTGGACCTTTGTGATCCAATTTCCTCGCAAGCTTCCTAACTCATGCTTTGAGTTAGAATTGATTTCACCACCGTGTCAGGGACCAACACCACCGTATGCGAGTTTAGAATGTAATACCTGAAATTCTTCACTGCTTTGACAACAACAAAGGAATGCTTCTCCAATTGAGTCATTTTTAGTTCGTGAGGCTTGAGGGGAGAACTCATGAACGTGATCGAGAGATTCAACATCCTCTCGAGTTCTTTTGCATCAAGATGGTGGACACAGTATGCTCAGATGTGTAATCGTACATGATGAAGTCCTTGGAGAAATCGGGACATACCAAGACCGGTGCATGAGCAACTAAGCTTTTATTTCTTCAAATGACCTTTTCCCTCTTCGCTCCATCTCGAAAGTTGGTGAACCCTTCATCATGTTCAATATGTGACGGTCTTCTCAAAGAAAGTCAAGAACAAAACGCCTGAGAAAGTTCACCTTTCCAAAGAAAGAATGAACACCAGTCTTGCTTGTAGGTAGAGCAAGGCTTTGAATAGCCTTAACTCTTTCGGTATCTATCTTTGTTCCTTCTTTTCTAACCACATGCCCTAGCAACTTCCCTTCCGTGACTCCAAAAACAGACTTTTTTGGGTTTAGGGAAATCCCATGTTCTCGGCACCTGGCCAACACTTGCTCCAAATGATCACAATGATCATTTCGTTGTTTAGAGAACACGGTTAAGTCATCTAGGTAAACCACAATGACTTTCCCCATCATACCTTTGAATGCGAAATCCATGGCCCACTGAAAAGTGGCGCCAGCATTAGTTAGGCCAAAAGGCATCCTGTTGTAGGCAAATGTACCCCAGGGAGTAGTGAATGCTGTTTTAAATTGATCTTCAGGTGAAACTTCAATCTGATTATAGCCTGAAAAACCATCAAGCATGGACAACATCTCTGATCCAGTTACTGCTTGCAGAACTTGATCCATTATCGGAAGTGGGTAGTTGTCTTTCAAGGAAGCCTGATTCAAATTGTGAAAGTCTATGCATATGCGTATCTCACCGTTTTTCTTGCGCACTGGCACAATATTTGCTACCCAAGTACTGTGATGGATAGGAAAGATGATTCTCACATCCAGCATCTTCTGAATTTTGGCCTGGATGGTGCCCGAGATCTTAGGATTATAGTGCCTCTGCTTCTGGCGAAAGGCTTTGACATCTTCTTTCAACGGGATGTCATGCTGAACGTCCTTTGGTTTAAAAGACTTTAGATCGGCATAGGACCATGCCAACACATCCATATATTTTTTTAGCAACTTGAAAATTTCCGTTTCTCCTCAGGCGTGCAACATTTGCCAATGTTCACAAATTATGGGTGCTCTACCGAACCTATATTGACCGGTTCGGTTTCTGGGGATGAGTCAGGGTCATCTCACCTCTTCTTTTTCACAAAACGGTCATGCCTGTCGAACAACCGCTCCAGAGAAACTAGGCCCTTTGGGATTTTATTTCCTTTGAGCTGACATATGCCATCGTTCCCTTCAGATTCATCACCTTGATCGGTGACTGATTCACGGCAAGTGGAACTAGATCCTTCGAAATGCAACTCCTTAAAATTTTCCATCTTTTCAAGAAAGGCGATGAGTTGGTTGTCATTGTTGAAAACTTGCCAATGCTGAGAATTATCTGGCACGCTCGGGTGGAAAACTACCTCAATGGTGTATTTGTTTGTTTTCAAACCTGGGTGAGGGAGCATGAGAGATGCTGAAATAGCCAATGAATCGGCCATGTCATTTTGAGCTCTTGGAATGGATTTAATTGAAAAAGCATCGAACTCTTCGATGCTGTCCCATACCGCATTACGGTAGTGCCTGAGCCTCTCATTTTTTACTTGATATATCCTCTTGACTTGGTTTACAACCAACTCTGCATCACCTTGCACTTTTAGATTTTTAATTCCTCTTTCTTTTGTGGCTTGCATACCGAGTAACAGAGATTCATACTCAGCAGTATTATTTGTGTTAAAGAACTACAACTTGAAAGAGAGAGGAATGACCTCTTCCTCGGGAGATATTAGCACGGCTCCAGCGCCACATCCACTAGTTGCACAGCTGCCATCGAACTGCAAGGTCCAGATCTTATTAAGATCTCCTTCTTGAACGAGAACAACCCCTTTATCAGACTCGGTAGACAAGAAGTAGTTCCCCATCCCTGATGATTCAAAAAGGATTTGAGCTTTGGGGTCCTCAGAGCTAGTAACCAAGTACTTCTTTTGTGATTCCGGCTCCAAAGTCTGCATTACGCCTTTGACTGGAATTCTAGCTTTAGACCAGTCCATATGAATTTCTCCACCAACTTCGCTGCAAAAACTTCTTCCCAGCAAAATTCCATAGGCTGCCGGAATGTCAGCAACGAGGACTGTCATTTTTACTCTTTTATCTGGGAAAGCCGCAAATGCAAATTACGCGTCTTTGATTTGGCCAACCAATGGAACCTGCTTGGTTTCCAAGGAATAACATCTGCCAAAAGGCTTGGTAAGAGTGAGGCCCAAAGCATGGGCGACTTTTTCCGGCATGACGTTATCAGAAGCCCCGGAATCAATTATGCAGTTACTCAGCTTATGTCCATTGATCAGGAGGGAGAGATAGAAAGGCTCTATCTTGCCTGATGCCGATGTTGAATAAACATTTATGTGGGATTCAGGGGGAGTGGAAAGGATTCCTTTTGGGAAACTCGTTTAGATGTAACACTTGACTTGACTCGAATATACTTGGTTAATCTTACAAGTTGTTCGGGTTTGACCAAGGTACTCACTTGACATTTGAATTTTGGTCTTTTTGCATGATCTATGATATCAAACGCGGCCAAGGGTTGCGTTGGTGAAGGAATGAGTCCCTCACCTCGCGATGATGGAATAGGATTACCGGCCTTGGTAGGAATGTGAGAGGATTGATTTGGAGGAGAGATAGGGGGAAAATATTTCTTTGTAAAATATTTTCCAGGGAGTTGAGTAGGAAGAGGATTACCTCTTTTAGCAATGATCAGAGGCACGTTTGACACGGCCTTCTCCTGCTGGACATGGGCAGCAACTTCCGCTTCTTTTCCTTGCGAGCGAGTAAAAACAACATATGACTGTCCGCTTGCATATCCCTGGGTACCCTCTTCTTCATCAGATTCCTCCTCATCAAATTCCATATACCCGATAGTAGAGTCACCAGTCGGTTCACCGACATCTTGATCATCTTCACCCTGAGACGAAGGTTCTTCATAATACTGCTCTTCTTCTTCAATTTTGGCCAGAGCGTTGACCGGAGGAGCCTCAAGCGCCAACCACGGAGCAGCTGTAGGTAAGCGCGGCCTTTGTGAAACATTGTTAGGAACGAAATTCCTCCACGTGGAATATCCCAGTATGAGGAACTGGGGGAGGCCTGGGCCAACTGCTTCTTTAATGCAAGCAAGTCATTCGCCATCTTTTGAAAGGCTGGATCAGACGAAGTAGTGGGCGAAGGGCCCAAAGATTTAGGCTTGGCTGATTCCTTTTTCAATTCACCAGATATTATCAGATTATCCTCTATCCGAATGGCAGCGGCTTGGGTGAGAATTAAGGTAGCTACTCGCTCTTGAAGGAGTAAGAAACTAACTTTTGAACTCATAGCGTTTACGAAGAAACACTTTTGATTTTCTGGTGTTGGAAGCATGGCAACAGGGACACGGTTGATTAGTGCATTGAACCGGGTGATAAAATCATGCATGGTCTCATTGGCCTCTTTCTTCAGGTGAGTGATCCGTGATAATAATGCAAATGCATCCTCTGAAGGCTTGTATCTGTCTTCGAAAGCATCCCGCAAGGTGGCCCAACTGGTAATAGACCCGGCCGGCAAATGCTGAAACCATTCAGCTGCAGGTCCTTGTAGGGTTTCCAGAAAAAGGCGAACCGACACATCTTCATGAGTTACATCCAAAATACTGCATGACATGATGAATGCAGATATGTGGGAATCCATGCTTTGATTTCTACTCCCGTTGAATTTGGGAAAATTCTTTTGATTTCCGTGAGGGAGCACGTGAATTGGATGTGGTAAAGCCAAGGGACCCATAACATTTCCCCATGGTACCGCCATTTGAAATGCCGGAAAGAGAACACAAGCTGAAGTATGGTTCCACTGAGGAGTAAGGTGCTACAAAGGGATGTGGATGCCCTCTGCAAAAGACTATTCTTTCGTGAAGGCGAGAGACTCCTGGATGACCGGCCAGCCGAGCTTAGCATTGAAAAATGTGCCGGTGTCACGCTGAAATTGTGCCTTTGAAGCAGATCGAAATTAGGATCATCTTCTCCACGGGATCTCCTTCGTGCGTAAAGGTTCACCCGCCAGTGTACCTTCCAAATCTGCAACGTTATGGCGCAGATTCAAACTTTCTTTTTGGCTGTATTTGCTGATTTTCTGGTTTTTCTGACAAAAACTAGCAGCAAATACTTTTCTAAATATTTAAAAACTATCCTCTTCAGAAAACCGATTGCGGTCAAATGACAAATAACAATGAGGATAAAATGACAAAGAAGATTAGCAGGCTGATTTTCGGATCTGGTTTTGACTTTTTTCAAAGGGTTTCAAACTTTTTGGTAAACAGTCAAAAATTCAGATCTACGGCAAAATACTGATTTTTATAAAAACTCAGCGAACTAAAGATTTGCAACTAGGCCAGATCTATGGATCTCAGAAGAAAATTTTCAATTCGGAGCACTTTTGCAAATTTTTTTGGATTTTTAACAAAAAGTTTAGATTTACAAACAGATAGTGATTCTTCTGATTTTTCTGATTTTCTATTCTATCACTATCAAAGATCTGATAGATCTGTTCGTTCCCCAGTGGAGTCGCCAAAAACTGTTGGTCCGAAAATCTGTCGCCTGGACAGATCTATGGATAGATGAGCCAACAGTGTGCAGGGCATAGCCCTCTTTGAGTCAAAGAAAGTGAAACCGGTTTATTGCTATTCTACCAAAGCAGAATCTATGCAAGTCTCATAGATTCTACCTTCGAGGGGTTTGGGATCTCATCCCAAGTAGGGGTTTTTCATCGCGAAAAGAAAGGAAAGGAAGAGGGAATGAAGAAAGAGCAGGTCCGAAGGAAGAAAAGAAATGAATTCCAAAGCAGAAAGGTCAGAAGATTTATGTTTTGGGGTTGGTAGTAAACAGAGCCAAACCTACTTACATAAACAAACAAAGCAATACTGATGATGAATAAATGACAAAAAAGCATATATGAATCTAATAGAATAAACACATATAGATCTAACATAAGAAAGGTCTGATGCATAACACAGCTATTTAGCACAAAGTCTCAATATTTGTATTACTGTTTACTTCTGTTACAAGAAAGCTCAAAGTCTTTTTTCTTCACTTCTATTTTTCATCTGAAAGATATTCATCCATCTCACAATACTACAAGTATTGGAGTATTTATAGAAGAAGAAGAGAAAAGAAGGCAAAAAGGAGCCAACAATTATTTACAAAGATATTTACAAAATATCTAAAAGTCATGTTGACTTTTTACAACTTGATGGATGACATCATCCCATGATGCAACATGGATGACGTCATCATTTGTATCAACATACTCCAGATATTTCCAAAAAGAAAGATAGAGAAGAGAAAGAGAAGAAGAAGAAGAAGAAGAAGAAGAAGAAGCAACAGTAGCTATTCGTCATCATCATCTTGCAGCCGAAAGGGGGTGGACTACTTTTGTTGCTCCTCAGGTGACGAGATATGGAACTGAGAGCGGTATTCCATGAACTTGTTGATTATTGGCCCAAGTTGATCCTGAGAAGGATCCTTGTGCCTATCACTTATCGCCTCACAAGTCTCCCGCTCATCTATGAGCTTCTCTGGGAGTTTGGAAAAGTCCTTTTCCGCCTCAATGAGGAACCCGATGAAGTCCCTACAGGCCAGCAGGTTGTTGATAGATTCTGTGTCAAATGTGACCTCTGGCCCCGTTCCTTGAGAAGCGATCTCCTTGAAGATCCGGGTGGTTTCATCAGCTTTCCTTAAAGTGAAGGAAGGAGTAAGCAACCCTGGTGACATATTGAGAACAATTCATTCCATTTGGTGCATCGCATCCAGGGCTTCTTCCTTGACTTTGTCAATCTTTTCTAGAATAAATTCTAGCTGATCTACCCAAAGGTAGTCCGCAGTGGACATGATTTTGTTGAGGGCCCTTGGATGGTCGAAGATGCCGAACTTGACCAAATCATCGACTCGAGCAAATCGAACATTTGTTGGAAGGCCTCGTGCTGAGTCTAGCATGTTCCAACTCTTCTGATATGGGCCCTGCTAACACTTGGAGCTCTTTATTCGCCTTACTGATGTTCAGGTACAAGTCGAGAACTCGGTGATCACTTTTTCACTGTCTTTGAGGATTTGGCTCCTCCAAGCGGAAATGGCCATACCCTGCTCGCCAATTTTGGCATACTCATTAATTTTCTCCTGGCTGAGAAGCTCAGAAGTCTCGGTGGTAGTTGTGGGAGGTGCACTACCCATCTTCTGTAAGGCTTGGAGCAGATATTTGTTTTGCTCCTTTAGTTGCCTTTTCTCTTCCTTGATTTCCTGAAGCTTTTTGCAGAGGGCGTCAACTGCAGAAAGAGCCTCCCCCTGAAGACTTTCGGAAGATGTCCCCATTGTGACTTGGGTCACAGTAAAATCTGTAGGAGACAGATCCTTTTTCTCTTTGAGGGGATTGGGGTATGCGATTTCCATAACTCTCTCTCCGCAAAGACTTTGAGAAGCGCGTGATAGGCTTCTGCTTCTTCGCCCCCTTAGATGGGATCACGGAAAAGTCCATCGGAGCGATGGGAACTTTCCTCTTTTGCTGACTTAGCTGCTGAGAGATCCAGGCTGGACCTATGGTAGAAGGACCGGAAACAGAGGAGGGGGCAGCTGCAGTAGAAGAGGGGAAAAATGTGGAGACACGTGGCGGCGACATTGAGAGAATAGCCGAAGAAGTGCCCACAGAAGGAAGGGAAACTGCAGCAGTGGAAGACATAGGAGGAAGGGAGCTCGGAGATGAGGGAAGAAATGGAGGAGGACAGATCAGCGAGGGAAGAAAAGATAGATGAAGAGGCGGGGGAAACAGTAGAAGAAGGGGAAGAGGACACGACCAAAGGGATGGTCGCTTGAGTCACTCGAGGAGGGGAAGGAAGAGAGGAAGAAGGGAAGGAAGGAACCTCAGTTATTGTGGTGATGCCAACATCCTAAGTGGATGGGCCTATTGGAACTTCCTCTTCTGCTTCTTTCTCTGCCGAAGCTAGAGTTATTACCTATGCGCCGGGTGTGGCGGAAGGAGGACTTGCTGGAGTTTCTTCCAGTTGGCGCCGGATTCACCTTCTATGCCTTTGCCCTTGGGCTGCTGTTTGGATCGTGGAGGTGCGTTACCTAATGGAGATGTTGTGAAATCAACCCCGAGGTAGATTAGGCCGCTCATCCGCACCAATGTTCTGTCCCTACGCAAAGTCTCCTTAACCCTCTCCTCAATTGTCCGAGGAGCCTTGGTTCTATCAATGGCCAAAAAGGGCCAGTTGTCCCCATCTGTATCAGTATATACCTTGTCTATTTCATCTTCTGTAGTTTGGTAGCCTTTGGGGACAATGGCTACCCCATATTGGATGATTTCTGCCAAGGCTAGGTGAGAATGATCCTTTCTTCTGAGCTCCACCTCATGGATGATGTCAATGTAAATGTCCTCAATCTGAGGGACGTGGATTGGATCAAGTTTTGCCCTTGGCAGACAGTTCCTTGGGTCGAAGGTAGGCCTGGCTGGGAAGTCATGTTTCAAATTGAGTAACTCCAGCTCTGCGAACATTTCCTTTGCCTTGTGGTGGGTAGAGCATGTATATCGGCCCACTGTGAGGGGGAAAGGAGTTCCACCCTTCTTTCTTTTCAGGCATTTCTCGTGGTATGTGATTAGCTGCTTTGATGCTCCAAAGAGAATCAGTTTAGTCCCAAAGATACCTTGGTATCCTGGTTGGCTCTCCTAAAAAGTTGGCAGCCCTTAGGTAGGTGAATGTGGGAAACTGGGTGAACAAGTCCCCTCATTTCTCATTGGCTGCTACTATGCTTTTGGTCGTGTGACCATAAGTCATGTTCGGCCTCAGTAGGCAGATGATGTGATAGAAAAACACATCGTTAACTTTTTGTGAATTGGGAGATGCTATTCTCTAGCCTCAATTCCGGGTAATACTCGTATATCTTGACCTGAGGCCAAACTCCACTCCGCGTCAGGCCTGGATAGTCCCTCACTGATTCTGCAGCGTAGACCACGTAGGAGTTCATATGAAATGTCCCGTTGTCTTTGAATTGTTGTAGATTTTCAAAGATTGTACTACTTATAATTTCTCCCAGCAAGTGCGATCGATCGTGCATATTCTTGTTCATGGTCTCTAAGTAACGCAACATCCATTTATGGAAATAATGGGCATCAGAAAGCCCAAAGACCCTACTCCAAAAATGTAATGGTGTCACCGAGCTCTTCTAAGAAGTCGCGGTGGATGATTTGGGGCCACCGGTTATTACCTTCTTGTTCTTCGAGATAGACTTTTTCATTAGTTACATACATTGATCCTCATTTTCATCCCAGGCCTTAATGCACTCCGTGTGGTGATTTACGGCCACAAAGTGCCGGTGGTGAGGGATGCCGAGTATTATCTCAAAATGATGGGCAGTGAGGTTAATGACTACCTCGCCCTTGCTGTTTTCGACACATCTTGTGTCTTTGTTGTAACACTGGGAAACCACCATCATAAATTCATTGTTGGCTGGCACGACGGATTCCTCCGGTGAAGTGCAGGGCACTACCGATCAATTTGTCCATCCATGGACTCCTTGTAACTTTCTGAGTTCTGGCCCAGAATTCCTCCATATCGATATGCCCCAATTCTGAGTCTCTGACGTCCATGCTGCACTCGGCCTGGGACTCGGGCATTCTGACCCTCTGATATTTATATTTCATTTCTTCCTCTGTAAGCTTAGCCTTTCCTTTCGATTTGGTGGGTCTCTTGCTGGATGTAGACATATGTTCTTTCAAACTCAGTTGCTGATCTGCATGAAGAAGAAGTGAAACCCAACGTAGAAAGGTTGTATCAGTCATTTGATTTCCCATTGAAGTGCCAACAGAAGAAAGAGTTAGTTATTATTAGGCTCAGGGCGCAGGGCGCATGAAAATTGCAGCTTACAGGGCTAAATAGGTAAGGCACACAGGAAAGGGGTGTTGCAAAGGTTAAACTAGTGCCAAAGGCGCATGGCGCATAGATACTTTGCAGAGTGCATTTTATAAACGGTGCATGAAAACATCGTGTTACATAATGACAGGATGTGCCCTTTGGCGCATAGATTTTTCATGTTGCATTGGGATTTGGTGTGCCCTTTGGTGCATGGAAATGTGATGCAGCAAGGAAGGTTGGCGCGCCATTGGGGCGCAAGTTTAGCGCTTGCAGATGTGAAGGAGGCGTGCCCTAAGGGCGAAGAAGTTAATGATGTAGCAAAAAATGGGTGCGCCATTGCGCTGGTTTTGTTCATGTTGCAAGGTGGTCAGATGCGCCAAAAGGAAAAAATAGAGTTTTTACATGGTTCAACCCTTCTTTCTTCATTTCATTTCCAAGATTTTTTGGGAGATATAATGGTTCAATCCAAAGGGTTTCAGACCATGCTTTAGACAACTCCCTCTACCAGCAGTTCTTGGAAAAGAGGAGGAAAATGGAAAGACAGACAACAAAAAGGAAGGGGGGGAAAGGGAACTAGATCAATATTTCAATATTTCAAACCAAAACCAGGCCACCAAGCACAACAAGAACCAAAAACGTAAAACGCACAAGAGGGAGAAGAACCTCTTACCTGGATAAATAGTAAGAGACGTGTAACGGGTCCACAAAGCGTTGAAAATGATGAGGCAGGGGCTGACAGGCTCTGATAAAAGAAATCACGTGCTCTGCGACTAGTGAAAATGACATTTTGGGCGTGTAAAAACATATATATATATATATAGAGCTAGTCATAAATGCGCCACCCACTTTGTAAAGGGCGCATGAAAGTTGCTGTCGACATGGAAAAGCATGCACCCTTTGGCGCATGAAAGCGTTTTCCAGCATGAAATTAAGCGCGCCTTTGGCGCACCAAAAGCTATGTCGACATGGGATTATGTGCGCCCTTTGGCACACCAAAAAGGGGCGCAACAAACATTGTGTTAACACGAAGGCGCATGCGCCTTGGCACACGCAGGGAAGACTCAACATACTTTGGTGCACGAAAAGGTGTGTTGACACTAAAAGTATGCGCCAAAGGGTTTAAAGGGGGTGCACCAAAAGTTGATGTTACATAGTAATTCCATGCGCCCAGCCAAAAAAGACCAAAAAGACTAAGTTCGGAAACCAGATTTCCCGGGAAGGGATTTTGCAATGTTCCAAACGCACGGGATCCCTAACGAAGGATCAAAACAAAATTTTCGGTATGGTTATCGGTAAAATTGCCCTTGTCAATTTTACGGGATAACATATTGATATGTTCAAATTTGGGAAAAATAGGTGAAATAAGCCAAAATAGTAGATCATGATTTTACCCGTTAAAAATAGAAAGTCTTCGTCTGTGTGGAGAAAGTGTTGTAGGAACCATTTTCATTCATATCTCTAACTTTAGACATATTCATAGGGTTGTAAGGTGGTTGCATAACAAAAAAAAAAAATTCATCTCTTCACAAGGCTTCTAAAGCATCATTTTGGTCAAAGTTATGTACGAGAGAAAAGTAGAGCATCGTAGGGCATAACAAGTAAAACCTAGGGACATTGTGAAATCAAGAGAATAAAAAAATTAAAAGCTCCAATGATGTTCAAGCTGAGTGGGTCATAAAATTAGTTAATTTGAATCCATCATCATCTCTTCTCGATGAGTTTTTTTATTGAAACTCGGTTAGCTAGTTGATTGGAACTCGATGAATTGGTTGGTTAGAGTTCGGTGATCTAATCAAGTAAGCTCAATGAGTTTTCCAGGTGAGGTAGTTGAGGAAAGTTCATAAGCGGGAGAATTCCATTTAATATATCATATAATATCACAAGTTAATGAGTCATACATTATAACATCTTTCTCTACAGAAGCATCCAGGTATGTCTTCTCCAATGTCAAAGCTTCACCACGATGATCAAGAGTTGATTCAACCAAAATTTCCTAAAATTTCTCTGGTGACATACATTATGTCAATCCCTGAAGATCCATTTAAATGGATTCAAGAAATTCTTTAGAGTGACCTAAGGACAATCAAGCATGTTATAATTACTAGTCTTGAAGAAATATAAGGAACTCTAAAGTCCAAGTGAAGGAAGAAGGCCCATACAACATCCCACTTCTTGAGTGACACCTCAGGAAATGAGTATGATTAAGTTTCCATAGCTATAAATGAAAATCCTATCGATGTAATGAATCCATTAGAATATGAGTTGATCTAAATCCCATTGGGATAATCTTCATGAGAGGGTGATTCTCATATGTTCAAGGAATCCTCTTCCTTCCTCCTCACATGGAGCGAAGAATATAAGAAAACAATTGTGCAATGGAAGGAATAGGTAAAGACTCTTAATGATAATATTCAACCTTTCTTAGATTTTGATCCAATATACCCTCTTCCTAAAGAATACATTCCTCCAATTAGTAGTGTTGATCATGAGATGATCAAGAAATCACAAGGATACATGATACATGGGAAGGATAACAAGAAGTGGATTGAGAAAATCATTGAGCAAGGAAAGACATTGTTTCCAGATGTCATTTTTCTCATTAAGTGTGTTCTTGCAAAATTTTCAGAAGTAAAGAAATAAAATGAAGAGTTTTTAAAAGAGGTAATTCAATTGGATGAGGCATTCCCAATGGTGTTTGATATTATCTCCTTCGACTCCCACACCCTTGTGAATAAGAACATTTTTGCATCAGCTACGGATAATGTGTCTCAAGTATGGATCTACATCAAGATCCATGCGAGATATAGAATGCTCAAAAATGCAATATTTGAGTTAGACTCTGGTATACAACATTCTTTCTATATCTTAAATGGGTTCTATAACTATGTTTAGGAACTTGAGTTTCCTCCATTAAGTGAGAACTCATCATTAGAAGAATTTATTGTTTCCTTCCGTGAGCTGGTCCAGAAAGAGGTTAGTGAATATATTTCCTTCAATTAAGATAACTTAGAGTCCATAGACAACATCACAAGTTATATTTATGTAATTACAAAGGATCATGAAGGATGGATCAATCAATTCAAGAAAATCGGTGAGGTTTTCTGGAGCATGGAAAAAGGTTTTGGGATGTGTTTTCATCCCGTGAGGTAGATAAGTTGGCACTTACACAGAGCTCAATTCAAGAAGGAATTATAGGAACAATACCATGTTCTAGAAACTTATCATCAAGAAGGATGAATTAGAAATATATTCATCATTAGATATGGAAAATTCTTCCCTCTCCTCTCTTTCTCCCTTTTCTTCACCCCCTTTCTAATTTTTCATTGTTCATAATCGTGATAATTTTTCTTGTCCACTTAAGTGATTTTCCTAGGGTTAATTTGAAAAGTCTCTTTGATTTATAAAAAGGGAACTTATTTCTCATTTCCTAGGAAGATGTAAAGTCACAAGTTAAATGAGTTCATGAAGATTACTGTGGGGGGTAGGTGAAAGGTAAATTAAAAATGTTATAAATTGGGATGGCTTATCCATTCCAAAGGATACTAAAATGTTTAAATTTTATTTCTATGTAGCAATTATGGATTTTGGTTTTGGGTGTTGATATTTTTATCACCAACACAAGAAATAAAAGCTAAATTTATTCCATTTCTCTTTTCATGTGTTCCTCTATTTCTCTCTTTTATGCACTTTGTAAGCATAGTGATCAAGAAAGAACTTTGTATCCTTAATGAATGAATCTAAAGAACTATGTGTCTGGGTTTGTTAGTCTCACTAGATGCTTCGTTATTGTTTTCCTCTAATTGAATGTCACACTATAGTTATTTTGTGTTAACTCTAGTGTTTTCTACTCATAATAATAACCCTCTTTCCTAATTTATCTCCTTTATCCCTCATCACTACAATTTCCTCCTTTGTATCATGTACAAGCACTTTTCCATAGGTTCAGTGAAGTATGCCTATGTGATCCCCGACCAATTAGCCACCCCCACAATAATAAATAATATTATATAGTTAACATTTAATAATGGGACCACCACATACATAATAAGAAGGGGCGTAGCCCCATGGGTGTTGGTAGAAACACATATTTTTCTATATGAAAAATATTTTACAAACAATTCTTGGTGACTCTGTTGGGAGAGATTTTTGAAGTGCACCTACAAGGATCTCTACAAAATACAAAAAAAATATATTCCACACAAAATTCAGATTTCAAAGAAAAAGAAAAGTTTTAAGGTGACTCACAAGGAATGAATCTATGTCATATTTGTTTCCCAAAACAAAATGCAAAAGTTTAAAAATTAGAGTTTGGTAGAAATGAGTGATAGTGAAGAAGAAGATGTTGATGATCTGCCAAAGAATGAAAATATTTTATCATCCATCATTTTGGAACACCTCCTGCAAAAATTAAATATTACAATTTGCTGATAGAAAGAAGGTTAGTACCATCTCTGCAATATCCATGAAAAGACTTTCCATAATGGATAATTTCTATTTGTGAAGACCTCTTCATCAAGTCGTGGTGCTATAATTCAAGAAGAGTGCTGCTAGAGGAAATAAAATATGAATTACACCCACTGGTAAAAAAATTCCAAGAAATTGATGAGGAAGATTCATAAAAATATTACATGTTGTATGAATGTCATGAGGGTGGAGAATCTACTAAATGTAAAATTTGCAACTTCACACAATGTACAAAAAAACTTATAAAATTGTCTTTTATTTCCTTACTTTAGATGATTTTCTTTCATACGGAGATGAAGAAATGGATATTTTGAGAAGAGAGTATGTGCAAAGGATTTTGAGTATGGAAGAAGGAAACTATGATCCCAAATCCTATCATGAAGTTTAGAAGTATGTATTGGCATAAAAATAAGGTATGAACATCTTGAAGCACTTTGTAATTTTGAGGAAGAAAAAAATTCAAGAATATCTTGATGATTGTTTGCACTACAAGGTGTTCATCCCTAGAATATTCTTGTGCAATTCTGATGAATTTAATGTCCTTGAACCTTTTGATTAGAATAAAATCAGAACCTTGGAGGATGATAAAGAAGACATGATATTTGAACCTCCATTCATCAACTCATTATACCTCAATGTGCAACTTATTGGAGAAATAAGGGATCCAAGAGAGTTTTTGTATGATAGATGACCTAGTTCTCTCTAAGGAATTCATCAACCATGAATATGTATGAGAAATTAATTATGTATCTCAGACTCAAGATGATTAATTCAAGGTAATCATGGATAATATCCTTTCTAATTTTGACTCTTCAAGTGATGTAGAAATGTTGAAATATATAATGAAGATATTTGAAGCATCAAACTATTATCTTGAATCAATAATATATGACCAAATGGAAGAGTCATTTTTCTTTCTAAAAACCAAGGTGGATGAGAAAATTAAACATGATCTCTCCGAGGATCAGATTTCACCATCTTCAGCAAAATATCAAAATTATGATCATCATTGTAAGTACAAAATAAAAAGATTCTATAAGGAATGATCAAGATGAAATTAAATATTTTTCTCATGTTATTTCTCCAATGATGAATTCTCCCTCATGTCATGAGGATGATATAATTTATTTTGAGCTCAAAGGTGTGCCCTTACCATGTATCTTGGATCTTTTATCCTTGTCTTAGAATTTTTAAAAACAAGTATACTAGGTCTTGTAAGGAGGTGAACCTTGGATGAAAATAATTATATAAAAAAGAAGATGAAGATTATTCAAATGAGTTTTGGCCATGTATGGATCATATTTTTAATCATCTCCTTAGATCCCAATGCAATGAATCTTTTAAGGAAGATGAAAATGAGTATAGGAAAGACTAGGATAAATATTTGCAAGATAGCTGAGGACTATGGAAGAAACTGAAGACCCTCAACTTAGTATTGAGATCTTGACTCAAGCTATAGAAATGCAAGATAGGTATGAGGAAAGTTATGTTTCTCCCTTATATGCAACAATGTTTAATGATGATACAGTTAAACAAATGAGCTCAATTTCATCCTCAATTCCTTGGTAGATGAGAGTGAATGTGAAGGTAATTTTTCCTCTCTCTTGTTTTTGAAGAAGATCATGAATGCAAAGGAAAGGAGATTATTGAATATCCTATGAATATTCTCACTCATGAAGATAACTCATCCATCATGGAGAATGATAGTAAGGAAAATGTTTAGCTATTTTGTATCAAGGGTAATTGTTGAAAACCAAGTGGAAAGGTATAAGAGTCTTATGCGTAGAGTCAAGGTCAACTAGTTCTCACCACCTTCAAATACCATACCGGGTTACAAAAAGAATCTATACTGTAATATTCACTACAGGGTGATGAATTATTATATGAATAACTCAAGGATTGTGGTTTTTAAAATGATGTCAAGGTGGAAAAAAATGTTGTGAACAAAAAATTAAGAATGTACAAGAATCTTATGAACAAATCTAGAATCTCTTTTTTCACCATTCCCAAATCTCTAACTTATCTTGAACATGTTTCCATGCTGCTAAATTCACTTGAGGATGATGAAGACCTTCATACCATTGATGTGGCCTCCATTCTTGAAAGAAATTATCCTCAACAACAAAGTGAAATTTTCCAAGAAGTTGTTGAATGGGAAGAGAATCATTTTGTTCTCACTTCTTCTAAGTGCCTCACTAATTCAAGGAATGTTTTCATGTTGCAATTTAAGGATGATGAATGTTTCTAGGATAAATACAATGTTTCCACTTTTGAGAACATGGAGAAATGGTTTATCATAATCACATAGCATCAAGTGTAAGTTATAAGAAGAAAGGATTCTAGATAGGCAACAAAGTTATCATTGGATGCAAGAATGTTTTCAAAGCATTATAAGTATGAAGATGGAATATTGGTTGGTATCCTTCTTCTCAAACCATGCAAAGGAATCACAGGATCATGGTATGATTAGATATTTATTTTGGTGCTTCGAGGTTGGATTTTAGTTTATTATTCCGTTATGGTATGTACTTCTCCCAACCCATTTCTTGGTATGTGTACATTTTTTCCCCACCTCTGTAAATTTACCTCGCTTGTAATAAATATCCCCTTTCCAATGTGTGTTTTTCTCTCTTTTTGTGTGTTTCTCCTTTATCAATGTGTTTGTATGTGTCCATTTATTTGGAAGAAATGAACCCATAAGCCCAATGGACAAGGCATTGGTCCACGCAGTGACTTGAGATTTAGGAATTCCTACTTATCCTATCATCGGTACCTCTTGATCCAAGACAATTCCCAAGCTAGAGCTAGTTGTTGTCATGTGTTTTTGCAAGGTAAAAATCAAACTTGAAACATGACAACTTAACCCTAGTGTCAAAAATGTTTCTTGAAACTCTCCTAAACACCTCTCCGAATCAATCTAACCTTTTTTTCATGCCTATCTTGATCTTGTAATTACTCATATGTATTGTAAAAACTTTTCCCAAGTGTTTGAAACATTGTGATGAGGTCATTATATTCTTGTAGTGTAGTGTTGCTAAAGGTGGATTCTTCAATAGACCTATAAAGCCTATTTTTAGTCTTTTCGAGAAAAGTGTGCATCCTACAAGACATATGTGAAACCTCAAAACCATCTAAGAGTGGTGTTAAGGAGTTAATAATGAAATGGAATAGGTTTATTATCATTTAGGAAGGTTTTAGAGGATTAAAAACAAGAACAACGAAGAAAGTTTTTTTGAGGGTCAAGGAGCTTGCCGTTAAAATGGTACTTGAGATTTGACAGATGATTCTAGGAGATGTGTAAGGAGTTAGGAGTAAAAAATTAGTCATTGGAAATATAATTCAATCCTCTACATGATGTAACTTTCATATTTTTCACAAGACCCGGGTGCTTCTTAGAGAAACTCGCTTTCAAAAGACACACCCTATTAACCTAAGAAAAAAGGAGATATTTGAGGGGGTTTTATGCATAACTAGATCTTAAGACCCTTCCCATTCACTAGAAAATGTTTTTGGAGTCTATTTCATATAAGTAATCACTAAAAAGGAACTCCTAGAGCTCCAAAAATTATCTTTAAAGTCTCTCTCAAGGTAAACTCTCGACAATTAGTCATTTTCACAAGAGGGCACTTGTCGGCACAAGGTTTTGGCACATTTTCTTGTACCTCTTATACCTATTCCTTGGGGACAAGAAAATTAACCTAACCTTAGTCATGCCTCTTGGACCTCTATAAGACCTTGATTAACTCTCTATAAGCACTTTGACCTAGTTTCTAGCCCTCCCATTGTGAAAAGAATGTGCGACACTTGTCAACCCAAGGTGAGGTCACATTTTTCCATCTTTTTTATTCCTATCCATTAGGGATAGAGGGGAAAATAAAATTCACCCCACTCTAACCCTTACTGATGATTCCTCATGTGATCAAATCACACCAACCCACTTTTCATCACCACATAAGGGTGTATTTTTCTTTCCTCCTACCATTATCCCATGGGGATAGAGGAGACAAGAAAGTGTTCCCCATCCAAGCCCATGCCATGATTATCCATATGACCTAGTCTCAACCCCTGGGTGCAATAAAATTGGTTTTTATACTACTTCCATCATGCAATCAAATTTTGACACTTGTCAAGCCCAAATATAGGAACATTTTTCTGTCCCTACTTTCCCTGTCCCTTAGGGATAGAGGGGACAAGAAAATTCACTCCATGCTTTCAATTTTGAAAACCGAAATTTTGGCTAAGTTTTTTTACTTACTTAGTCCTCTCATATGAAAAAAGTGTTGCCAAAAAGTTTTAAAATATGTCGAGCTTCTACACACCTCATATTTTCCTAAGAAATACATTTTTTCTTCTCTATAAAACCAAAAACATGCAAATTGTCTAGAAAATTTTCCAGAGCTTCCTTTTGCACCAAAACAAAAAATTAATATCTTGTAAACTAAGTGAATGGATTCAAATGATTTTTTCACATTTGTCTTCAATCTAGGAAATTGTAAGAAGCCGTAATATATAATCAAATGATAACCTAAGTTTTTAATGGAAAAAACCATATTTTGGTGCCTAGATCATGGTTTTTTTACTTTCCAAGCATTCTAGTGGAGGATCAAAGTAAACTTTTGAGCACGGGATCCCAAAAGTGAGTAGAATCTAGTAAAGTAATTTTCATCACAATCAGACATGGGAAAGTCCCATTTCCAAATATAGTAAGTATCTAGCATTATCACTTCCTAAAAATATAAATATTCCAAAAATATAATTTTTTCCCATATCGGTGCACTCAGAGAACATTCCAGATGATGAAGTAGGTAATCTTTCCCAAAATAGCAAGAATGATGAAAAAAAGAAAAAGGAAAATTTCAAAAATATAAACTTGATAAAAATATTAAGGAATCATCAACATAGTTTATTTGAGTATTCTAGATGATAAATAAGTTCAAATTTGAGCAAAAGAGGTGAAATATCCCAAAATAGTAGGTCTTGGTTCCACCCACTAAAAATAAAAAGTCTTCATTATGGGTGCAAAAAGTTGCAATAAACTCCTTTTTCATTCATATCTCTACCTTTTTACATATTTATAGTGTTGTAAGGTGGTTGCATAGACAAAAAAATAAAATTTATCTCTTCACAGGGATTCTGGAGCATCATCCCGATTAAAGTTATGCACGGAGTAAAGAAGATCATCGTAGGGTGCCAACAAGTAAAACCTAAGGACATTGTGCAATCAAAGAGATTAAAAAAATTCAAATCTTTGTTTATGTTCAAGTTGAGTGGGTCACCCAATCAATAAATTTGAATCCATCATCATCTCTCCTTGGTGAGCTAATTGATTGGAACTCGGTGAGCGGTTGATTGGAACTCGTGAGTTGGTTGGTTGAGCTTGGCAAGTTGGTTAAGTAAACTCAGGTGAGTTGTTCAAGGTGAGTTAGTTGAGGAAATTTCATAAGTAATAACATTCCATTGAATATCTTGTAGAACCTCATAATTCAAGAAGGATTGATCCATTACAACATCTTTCTCTAGCATCTAGGCATTTCTTCTCCAATGTCAAAACTTCCCCATGGTGATCAAAATTTGATTCCACAACAATTTCTTGAAGGTTCACTAGTGACAGACATCATGTCAATCTATGAAGATCCATTTCTAGGGATTTAATAAATTCTTGAGAGCGAGACAAGGATAACAAAACATTTTATCATGCCTAATCTCAAAGAAATATCAAAAAATTTGAAGTATAAGTGAAGGAATAATTCTAGAAAACATCCCTCTTCTTTAGTGGAACCTCGGGAAATCAGTATGTTGATGTTTCTAGGCCTAGGATTGATAATCATATAGGGGTAATGACTCCATCAAACTATGAATTGATCCACATCTTAATAGGTCAATATTCACATGAGGGTGATTCATATTTGTTCAAGGAATCCTCTTCCAGACTCTTCACATAGAATGAATAATACAAGTAAAAAATTATGCAATTGGAGGAACATTTAAAGAATCTCAATGCTCACATTCATTCTTTCTTGAGCCCTATCCAATATATCCTCTTCCTATATAATACATTCCTTAGATCGGTAGTATTGATCCCAAGATGATCAAGAAAGCACAAGGATACATGATTCATGGGAAGGCTAATGAGAAGTGGATTGAGAGAATCACTAAGAAAGAAAATGCATTGTTTCCAGATGTCATTTATTTCAATAATTAAGTTCTTGTAACTTTTCTAGAAGTATAAAAAGTAAAGGAATAGTTTTTAAAAGAGTTAATTCACTTGGATGAGGGTTTCCCATTGGTTTCTAAGATGATATCCTTCAAATATCAGACCCTTATGAGTAAGAACATATTTGCATCAAAAGCAAAGAACTTGTCTTAAGTTTGGATCTGCATCATATATGTGAGATATGGATTTCTAAAAAATTAAATCTTTAAGTTGGAATTTTGTGGACAACATGATTTAAATATTTTGAATGAGGTCTACAACTGTGTTCAGGAACTTGATTTCCTTCCACTCATTGAGAATTCATCATTAGGAAAAATTATTGTTTCATTCTAGAGCTAGTCAAGAAAGAGGCATGTGACTCTCTTTCCTTCAATGAAGATAATTTAGAGTCCCTTGCAAACATCAAAACTTGTATTTAAAAATTAGAAAGGATCATGAAGTTTTTATCAATCAATGCAAGAAGATTAATGAGGTTCTTAGAGCATGACCAAGGTGTTGAGTTGTGTCTGAATTCTAGAGGTAGATAAGTTGGCACTTACGTAGCTTAATTCAGCAAGGAATTCAAGGAACAAGATCTTATTTCAGAAACATCTCATCTGGAAGTATGAATTAGCAAGATATTCATCACAAGGTGCTTCTTCATCAGATATGGAAACTTCTTCCCTCTCCTCTCTTTATCCCTTTTCTTCTCTCCCCCTTTCTAATTCTTCATTATATGTAATCATGATAATTTGTCTCATTCACTTAATTGAATTTATAAGGTAGAATTGTAAAAGTCCCTTTGATTTATAAAAAGGGAAATTAATTCTCATTTCCTTGGAATTTTTAAAGTCACAAGATTCATGTGGGGTAGCTAAAAGGTCAATTCACAATGTATAAATTTAGATGACTTCTCCATCCCAAAGGATCCTGAAATGTTGAAAATTTAGTTCTTTGTAACAATTGTGGATTGTGGTTTTGGGTGTTGAGATTTTTATCACCAAAACAAGAAATAAAATCTACATTTCTTCCATTTATCTTTTCTTGTGTTCATCCACTTTCTCTCTTTTCTACATTTTGTAAGCATAATGATCAAGAAGGAACTTTTATCCTTGATGAATGAATATAAAGAACTATGTGTCTAGGTATGTTAGTCTTGCTAGATGATTCATTGTTTATTTCATCCAATTGAATGTTGAACTACTCTATTTATTGTGTGTGAACTTTATTATTACCTACTCACAATAATAACCATATTTCCTAACTTCTCTTTTATCCCTCATAGATGTAATTTCCTGCCTTGTACCCTATACAATAACTTTACCATAGGTTCAATGAAGTGTTCCAATATGATCCCCAGCCTACCGGCCACCCCCAAAAAATATATATAGGATTAGATTGTTAACATTCAATAACGGAGCCTCCCATACACAAGAAGGAGAGGCCTAGCCTTATGAGCATTGGTGGAAACATATAAATTTCCATACACAAAAATTATTTCACCAACATATGTGCAAATGAAAGGTGATTCTTTAATGACTAGAAAATTTTCTTGAAAACTTTAGGATAAGTACCATTAGTAAAATATAGCCAAATATTCAAATTAAGAAATGACATAAACTTTTTGTTCATCTATTCAAAAATAGTGTTATTCATTCCCATTTGTATTTGATAGCTTTTTGATTTACTAAAATATAAATTAAATATAATTAAAGAGTAACATATATGATAAAATACAATAGATATACAAATTACAAGCACTCAAACAATGCAACACTATGAGAAAATGAAATACAAAGATGACTTAGCTAGATCCTGCACACAATGTTGAATCGATCTAGGTGATGTAATGTCTTAAACAAGGTTGGAACTATGCAAGATACTTCTCTCTATAAAATTTGGATTCTAAGAATAAGTTAGACACAAGAACATAGTGCTGAAAGGTGTGTCTCGAGCGCTAGTGAATGCGAAGAGAATCGGGATCTACTTTCCTCTGTGTTTCTAGGGTTTTCTTAATGAGTGTTTTTGATGCTCATAATTTAATCATATTATTATGTCAATCCAAGGAGGTTTCCATGGTTATTTGCAACCAAGGAAATAGTAGTAACAATTTTGCAAAAGACGTACTTTAGTAACAAAACTAAGAAACTGCCAAACTGCTTCTCGATTAAAAATAAAATGCTTAAAAGTAAAATTAAAATGAAATGAAAAATGGAGATACTACTCATCATGAAAATTTAAGTTCATCAAATTAATGGAATAAATTCTAGAATGGTGAATGCATTCACAAATACTGAAAATCAATTAACTTAAAAACCGCTTTTCGTTTATTAGGAGTGGCCCTTGCTCCTTTCCTTTGATCAGTTTAACACTTGAATTTAAGAAACAAAAGTTCCCCTAAATTTTTTATCTTTATTGAATAAAAAATGATTTATAACAGTGAATTGAAATGACTAAAAATTGAACCACCAAATCTATGTACAAGATCTCTTTTATAAAATAGATGTTCTAGTTCTATTAGGAGAGAACTAGTTATTCAAAATAACTAAGTCTACTTTTAACTGATTGTTTAACTAAACAATTCCATCTATTTTTGGAAATACATTAATGAAGGGAGTATTTTATATAGTCTTTTAACTTGAAATATTCTTGACAACTGAAGAGAGGATCTGTGATTGACTCCTGGGAAGGATTCAATCACCAATATAATATTCTTCAAATCATTAACATATCCTAGTATAATTTCATATTGGCCTTCACATGTGAAATACCTAATTAACCACTTGGCCACTTTAGCCCAAGGTTCTAGTATGCTTAATCTCTTAACTCCTTTTTCCTTTCCCTTATTGTCAATTACCAACTGTAATTTCTCTTTCTTCCCTACTGCAAATCTCTTGATTATCTCATGATACATTTTCATATTGTTAATAGCTAACCCATCATTAGGTATACCAAAAAATTGAATGATTACAGTGGGAGAGAAAGGAATTTCCTTGTTTTTTACAATGATATATCCATCTTCTATGTTTATTTCACATTATTCATTCATTGGGATACTGAACTCTTTGTATGCCAATAGAAAATCTAACCATCCCACCTTCTCAAATATATCTACTAACTTTGTGTCTTCTAAGAGTTCAACATAATTGGTGGTTTCATGTCACAGCCTAGGCCCCACACTATATTTGAGAAAGTTATAAAAGACAAAAAGGCACAAACTAGTAGTGTAGGATTCTCAGGGTGATAGCGCAAGAAAGTGATGGCACAGGATTGAAAGTGACTAAGTTGGAAAGCATATTTTGAACAAACTTAACATGCAGGGTATATAACTAAATTTGGAAAGTGGTGCTAAAATCCCGAGGTGATGAGGGGAGTAATGGGATGTGTATGGACATGATGGTAATTAATGGGTTGTGGATTTTATGTGGATTTTGGAAATGTGTGATGTAACTTGGGAAAGGATGGGCAATTAATAAACATGATGGAAAAATTAAAATTTTAAATTTAAATATTTCCTACTTTAGAAGTAATCAATCACACATACCTTGATATATGTACTTGTCAAATCTCTACCATTATTCCCATGCCAATTTCATGCTCCATGCATATGTGGTATTCCATTTTTATTTTTTTGATGAGATTCAAGAGAAAAGACCGTCATTACTAGTTTTAGATCCTCTAATTCAATATATATATATATATATATATTCACAAAGTATTGGCCGCCATTTATTGTTTTAAACAAATACTCTAGAGGGAGATGATTGTCATCTCTAGTTTTCAACCATCCCCTCTTATTTTTAGCAAGTGGTTGCTCAGTTTAGATTGTGATAGGAAAAGAGACTTTTCCTACACAATTAAGATCTAAATCTTCTTGAATTGCTCTTTGAAACTCTTCTCAAGATGTTGGTTTATGGTAAAACCTCATTCTATGCCCATTAACCAACATTACCTTCCTTTTTCCATCTTTTTGAACTAATTGCACAGTCCCATCACAAATAATTCTGTAATTTGATACATACCCATCCACCTCATATGTAGTTTTCCTTTGAAGTCTTTATACTTTGAATCAAACAATAATGCCCAGTCTCCTTTCTAAAATTTTCTTGGATTTATCTGTTTGTCATGTCAAAGTTTCCTTTGTTGTTGGATGATCTCAGTATGGTGTAGTTCCTGAAGCCTGATCTCATCCAGTTCATTTAATTGAACAATTATTTCCTGTTGTGCTTCAGTCAATTCAATGCCCACCTCAGATGTTGTTTTTAATGTTTGGATCTCAAACTCTATGGGAAATATTGGTTTCTTACCATAGACTAGTTCATATGGTGTAAACCCTGTTGTTGTTTTCCATGTGGTGTTGTAAGCCCACACCACTTCTGGTAGTTTATGCGCCTAATTATTTCTTGAGATGTCTACAATATTTGTGAGTATGTTCTCCAATTCTTTATTGGTCACTTCTACTTGTCCATTTGATTATGGGTGATAAGGGGATGACTTCTTTTGCCTCAACTGATATGTCTCCACAAAAGAGTTAATTACTCCTGACATGAATTGTGGCCCTTTTTCTGGCACAATTGATCTTCATGTTGAAACCTTTGAAAAATACGCTCATATAGAAATTTTGCAACCTTATCATCTCTTGTATATGGTAGTGCATGTACTTTAGCCCACTTAGTCACATAGTCAATACAAACTAAGCTGTATTCGTTACCTTGGGTAGTTGGGTCAAATGGTCCAATGAAATCTAGTCCCTATTTCTTAAATGGTTATAGGAAAATTTGTGGTTGGAGGGGAATTTCTGATGTAAATGTTGGTTTCCCCATTCTCTGGCATTGATCACACCTCCATACATACTTCTTGACATCCCTAAATAAGGAAGGCCAATAGTAACCAACTCTAAGAATTTTGTGGATGGTTCTTTGCACTGAATAGTGTCCTCTTGATGGTTCATCATGGCATGCTCTAAGTATGTCAAACACTTCATTTTCAGCTACACACCTGTGTAAGACATGATCAGACCACATTTAAAAAGGATTCCATTCAACCAAGTATACATTACACTCTATTTAATTAATTGTTTCCTTTTCTTTGGTGTGAAAAAGTTTGGAAACTTCCCTGTGGCTAAGTAATTAACCATGTCTAGCATACCAAGGAGAGGTAGTGGAAAGTGAAAAAAATATTCATCTAGAAATTCATCATTGACTTGTTCATCTTCCTCTGAAGTGGTAATCCTGGAAAGAAATTCAGATACAACATTGGACTTCTCTTGGTTTGTCAATTATTTTGAGATTGAACTCTTGTAGTAGAAACAACCACCTAACAATCCTTCCATGAACTAAAGGTTTATTCATTAGATATTTAATAACTGAATGGTTAGTATGAACAATCACCTCATAACTTGTAATATAATGTCTAAACTTATTGATTGCATATACTACTGCTAGAAATTCTTTCTTAGTTGTTGTGTAATTCCTCTTAGCAGGGGAAATATTTTTACTAATATAGTAAATTGCATGCATGGGTTTTCCTTCCTCTTGCTATCCCAAGACAACACCTACTACTTCATTTGAGGCATCTGTTTGGATATGGAAGGGAAACTTCCAATTAGGACCTCTCAACATTGGTGTACTTATCAGCTTGTCCTTAATTGCATCAAAAGATTGTTGGCATGCTTCAGTCCATTCAAACTCAAAATCCTTAGTTAGAAGAGAAAATAATGGAGAAGAAATTTTACTAAAATCTGATATGAACCTATGGTAATAACCAACATGAAAAAGAAAAATTATTACCTCAATTTGATTGGTGGGTGATGGAAATTTTACAATGATGCTCACCTTGTCTGGGTCAACCTTAATTCCCTCAATTGAAACATGATGGCCTAAAACTATACCTTGTTCCATCATGAATAAACATTTCTCATGATTCAAGGATAGCTGGTGTTTTTCACAACGAGCAAGAACTTTATCAAATTATTGACTACCTCTTGAAATTTTTCCCCATAGACCATAAAATCATCCATGTATATTTCTACAAAATCATGGGTGAGATCAGAAAATATTGCCAACATGGCTCTTTGGAAAGTGGAAGGGGCATTACATAACATAAAATGCAACACTTTGAAATCAAATGTCCCCCAAGGACATGTGAATGTTGTCTTATCTTGGTCTTTAAGAGACACTTTTATCTGATTGTAAACACTAAATCCATCTAGAAATTAAAAGTATACCTTTTACTTGAAAATTTATCTAAGAATTGATCAATAAAAGGAAATGGAAAGTAATCCCTATGTGTGGGATTTTTTCAATTCTCTATAGTCCACACAAACTCTCCATTTTCCATTATTTTTGGGCACTATGACCAAAAGAGAAACCCACTGACTGTTTGAGATTGGGTAAATAAATCCTACATTCAAAATATTTTCAATCTCAGTTTTCACAATGTCTCTCAAAGCTAGGTTTATCCTTCTTTGAGGTTTCCTAACTGGTCTTGATTCAGTGGTGTAGATGTGATGTGTACAGATACTAGGATGTATACCTTTCATATCGCTATACTCCCAAAAAAATCTTAGGGGTGAGAGTAGAGAAGTTTGAACAATGTATTTTCCTCTTGATCAGCAACCAATTGTTTATTGTCAATGTCTTTCCTAAGAATAGGAAATTTTTTTGTATTAGGATGAATTGAATTTACCACGGGGTAATTTCTTAAAAGTGTATTTAATGGACACATATGTGGTAGAAATTTGTACACAGAGGTTGTATTTTGGAAGATACACTCAGTAAAATCTATGTTCTTTGTGAAAGGAAAAATAATGGGCATGTTATCTTCATCCATGAATCATTCCTTATTTAAGGAAGTGTAGCATAGTAATAGAACGAGACTCGGTGCATGAGTTAAGAGCAAGACTCAAGAACAAGACTCAGCTATGTACAACACTAGTGTCATGGTAGTCACATTGAATTTGATCTGAGTGTTCTCAAATTACTACCATGGAAAGAGAGGAGATGATATCTTTAGAATCATCAGATTCATCCTTAGACCACTATTTTTGTCTATAGTAAATAGTTTGGCTGCAAGGTATAATGACAATTTCTTTGAATCTTGACCATTAGTGATGACCATGTTTCCTATCCTACAGTCAATAAGAGCAACAACTGTAGCTAACCAAGGGCATCCCAAGATTATGGGATAACCAATTTTTCTATTCTTTGTTTTGATTATCATGAAGTCTACCGCATAGTCCTAGGATTTGATTGTAATGGTAACATCCTCTATTATTCCCTTGGGTTTATTCACTAACTGGTTTTCCATTTACAAGAGTATATATGTGGACTGGGGTTCACGAAGTGCTAATGTGGACAGAGTGTTTTTGGTCATGACATTTATGGTAGATCCTAAATCAATAAGGATGTTAGGAATTTGAAAATTTCCTATGCAGAATGTTACAATGGGACTTCTAGGATCTCTACATAAAGGAGGAGGATTATTTCCTTCTAAAATGCTAGAAATTTTTCCATCAACGTGAATGGTCTTGGGTTGATTGTTCCTTCTCCATCGAGTCTTGAAACAAATATCTTTAATTATTTTATTTAGTTCAGGGATATATTTAAGAGCTTAAAACAAGGGAATTTCAATACTTAGCTTCATCAATCCTTAGATTAATTTTGACTCGGATTTTGTTTCTCAGAGATCCTAGATGGGAAGGGAATGTCAATGTCTGGTTGATGAGTTTCTTCAACAGTACTAGGTTGCGTTTTCTCTGTTCTTCATTTTCTTCAAGAATCTCCTCAATAACAAGAGAGGAAGGTTTTTATGTAACCTTTCCTAAATGCAACAATATGTTCTTGCAATCCAGTGAATTCACTATGGGGTTCTTCTCTATTTCTACCATATATGCTGGATTTCCCTACCTTATATTCTTAGGATTAGCCACAGTTGTGTAGGTATTTGTGGTTGGGAAGGTTTTTTAGGTTGGGCAGCATTACTAGGTCTAGCCAATAGGACTTGTTAACCTTGTGATATTTTTATTATAATATTGTTGTCCGGACCCTCAATGTGCATTCCACTATCATTTCGGTATTGTTGTTGATATGGTGGAATGTTCTGAGGTGAGGCCCAAATTTTTGATAATAAGTTGGTGGGGCATACTATGGGCTCCATTCTTATGGGGCTTGTTGAACCCAAGGTGGTGGGTATGGCCATGGTGCATTCCATTGATTTGGATTCCATTGTGATCTTGGGATGTAGGGCTGATTTTGGTTGGCTTGAAATTTTCCTCCTTTCCTCTGAGCCATATAGTTCATCTCAGATTCCTCTTGGTTGCTTTGTTTTAAGTGATTCTTTAGAAAGGGAAGCAATCCACATTGATCTATGGCATGCTTAAGTTCACAGATAAGATAGATATCTATCTTATCCAAAGTACAATCCTTAAGTCCATGTTTATCTCTAGATTATGGCCAATAAATGAATAAAGGATATGTGTTCCTAGCCTTCTCTCTATCCATAGTTGTATTGAGTTGAATTAGGAGGTTTGTTCTCAAATTTACAATTTCTTCCCTTGATTTGGATAGGTCCCCATTAGCCATTTTTCCTTTTTTCTTCCTCAAATCAGGGGCGAGTTGGTGAGTAATTTTGACAAAGGTCAATTATATCTGTGAACTCTAACTTGTTCAATGTCTCCCTTTCCCATTAAATTGAATGCTTCTTGTGTGTCTTCATCCAACCCTTTAAGAAATAAAGTTTTGAGTAGGTTAATATCTAGGCTAGTTCCACATCTTCTATGAAGGAAGAGGAACCAATCCAAGTAATCCTCTACAATTTCATCTTCATTTTGTTGAATCCTAAAAAGTTATTCTTTTTATATTTACCTTGCAATAATCTTGATAATTGTTCGTAAAGGCATGTTCCATCTCCTCATAGTTATGAATGGAATTTGGGCTTAAACCCATAAACCACCTCATAGTTGCATCTTTTAGAGTAGAGGGAAATAGTTTAAGCTTTTGGTTATCGAAGTGTAGTCATATGTTTGGCATAAAACCTTAAACTCAAAAAGGAATTGGTTAGGGTCCTCTAAAACTAATCCCCAGAAATTTGGTAGAATTGATGGGGATATATTTTTCATAGGATAATCCTCATTAGGATCCAATTCAATAGGGTAAAATGTTCTTTAAATTTTAGGATTCCCATTATTTTCACCATTAGGGTTATGTACTTTGTCACCATTCTTTCTTGGTTAGAAATTTTTCTATAGGATGGTCTTGAGGGGGTTTTGAGGATTTAATCTAATGAATCTACCTCTATGGTCTCTAGGTATAAACATACAATCCTATCATACTGAAAATGGTTCCCTAACTATTAGTACTAAACTTAATTGTGTGTGTTCCACATACTCTAACTCATAGGATTCTTGTTGTCACTACAAGGTCTTCTAATCTTTGTAAAAGAAAGAGTTATGGAAATGAAATTTATGAATGAAACTTACCAGACAAAAAAGTAGTACCTCTAACTAGCACCTTAACCTTTGATAACACCTTGAAGTCCTTAGAAATAGTGTCAAAAATTGATGAGTTTCGTTGATGCTTGTACTTTAATCATATTATTCTGTCAACCTAGGGAAGTTTCCATGACTGTTTGCAACAAATGAAATAGTAGGAACAATTTTGCAGCACTTACTTTAGTAACAAAAACTAAGAAACTACTGAAATGATCATGATTACAAATAAAATGCTTAAAAGTAACATTAAAATTAAATGCAAAATGGAAAGATTACTGATCATGAAAATGTAAGTGCATCAAAGTAATGGAATAAATGTTGGAACGGTAAATGCATTCACAAATACTGAAAAGCAATAAACATAAAACTCCCTTTTTGTTGGTTAAGAGTGGCCCTTGCTCCTTTCCTTCAATCAGGTTTAACACTTGAATTTTAAATTTAAGCAACAAAAGTTCCCTTGAATCTGCTATCTTTATTGAATTGAAAATTCTCTATTACAGTGAATTGAAATGACTAAAAATTAAACCACTAAATCTAAGTACAAGATCTCTTTTATACAAGAGATGTTCTAGTTCTTTTAGGAGAGAATTAGTTATTCAAAATGACTAAGTCTACTTTTAACTAACTGTTTAACTAAACAATGCCATCTATTTTTGCAATACATTAATGAAGGGAGTAGTTCATAAAGTGTTTGAACTTGAAATATTCTCAACAATTGAAGAAAGGATCTGTGATTGACTCCTTGAAGGATTCAATCACCACTAGAAGATTCTTCAAATCATTAACTGATTGAAGAGAACTGAACTGATGATGAGTCTTCAATTGTTGGTCATATTTCATCTTCTTATGGATTGAATTTCTATTGAATTAATGGTGATGATTTTTGTTCGAATGTAGTGTTTCTAGCTTTGATTTTAGGGATTCATGATATCTGTATGCACACGTGAGTTTCCCAAGTTTTGAAGAGTCCGGGTGGTGACCTAGATGATTTGGATGCACTACTTTGAGACCCCTATTAAGCGGATGAGAGTCATGTGCTAACACATCAAATAGATTCTTGCACCAATGCATGAATTAAGTCATGTGCTCTCTGTGACAACTCAACATATACTTATTTTTAAAAATGAATTTAATGTTCATAAACAATATTATTCAATCCTTTTATGCAAAAGAATCAAAAAGATAAAAACATCAAAAGTATACACAATAATTTATTCATAATCATAATAAAGTATTAAATATAAAGAGTAATCATTTTTCATCGTGTATCATGATATCAAAATGGTATGAGTTTAAATAGGGATTAAACATAACAAAATGGGGTTCATCATCACTATCGCTTCATATTAGTCATATGATATTCACACTTAGATCCCTAAGGGTAACTCTAACATACAATAAAAACACTAGATACCTGCACAATATCACTAACACATTTGAACAAATCATATTTGAATGAAAATGCACCCGATGAGTGAAATTATGAAGTCACTACATTCCGGACTCCATGTAGTTCTTTGTGCTTGTATGTGTGGTCACCTTAGGTTTCCTCCCACCAATGAGTGAAATTATGAGCAAGATGAAAATGTGTGATATGAAATTGAGCACTTCATTCCTATGTAGTGTATGCATCCAAAAATGCAGTCCCTTATAATGCTATGTAGTTCTTTTTCCAGCTTAATAGTGTGTATGTGTAATATGTCCTTAGGTTTCCTCCCACCAATGATGCCAAGATAGATCCAAAATAATCGATTATTACAACTCCGATCTCACCCTTATAGGCTTTAATTATTTGCCGATAATTAGAATAAGATGAAAATGTGTGATATGAAATTGAGCACTTCCCCTTCTTTATGTAGTGTACCAAACCTTTGCATCCAAAAATGCACCCGTCCACCTTATAATGCTAGTGATATGTATTAGATGAGATTACCATTCCCAATCACAATTTCCATCTAATATTGCCAAAATAATAGGCCAATACAATACCGTGCCTATAATAAGCTCGTCGGTGTCTCCTTGTATATATATGGATATCTTATTGAATGTTTTCAAACTAATGAACCAAAAGGATGAATATCCCTATTTATACATTTTTAGGGCAAAAATAGGGATAATATAATCTATAGGCTAGAAAGCCTTCACCCGCCAAAATAAAGGGGATAAAATGTTGGCATTACATTATAAAATGTGTTAAAAAATAACAAATTTGTTTAAGGGATAAGAATCCCCTTTGGCGTGGCATGTGGAGCGGTTGAATATGGATTAAAATCCATAGATGGCACATAGGCACTTTAGGCTTTAAAGCCTTCCACGCGCATGAATGAAGTGGTCTATGACCACGTAGTCTCCACCTTGTTCTTGGGATACATGATGACTTCACCACCCATGTGGTCAGAAAATAATGATCGATAATGATCCCTATGATCTAAAAATAATGAGGTATAAATATAACAAGTGTGAGAGAAACATACAATCAAACGTGTCACATCAAAACAAGTGGATGGGTAAAGGATTATGTCACTAGTGAATAATTTTCTACACTGACACCATTTAGAGATGTTTAGGGAACTTACTTAAAATCCATGAATATAAACAACATACTAAAAGCATAGTAAAATAGTGATATTTTTACATGTCTAGTTTTCCCCTTTATGTTATTTGAATGAAATTCAAGAAGTGTAAAGGAAGTAAGGAATAATTTTCTTACTTAAAATCCATGTATAAATTCATACTAAAAGAATAGTAAAATAGTGATATTTTTGTCTAGATGTTATTTGCATTCAAAGTGTAGAAAATTGTAAAATTCCCCGAGAAAACCATGGATCAATTTTTTTTTTCACCCATGTGGCATAAGTGGAAATAGAAAAATATTTTAAGGATCAATTGGATAAATATTTGAAATTATTTTGAGATTTTGGAGATTTTAAATTGTTTCCGAAGGATATTGAAGAGGCTGTGAGTGATCAATTCCTGACCCGATGTTGTTTGTAAACTGGGAAGATTTGGGCATCCTGCTACCAGAGGAAGAGTGTTTGATATATAGGTATAGTTTTACTCTCTAACCATGAATACATCCCCAAAAGTTACAACCACTGTAGATGGATAGAGACCAATTTTAGTTTTGTGTTGCTATGTATTGTACCGTATTGTTCCTTATTGAAGAACCCATATATGAGCAATATAGGAAAGGCAATGATGTCTCAATTCCCCCACTCTTATAGTAATGGGTGTTTTATTTACATAGTGCTAGATTGATTCTAATTTAGGTCATCTAGAAGTGATAAAAATATAAAGTGACTCCCAAGTTAGGTCATCTGGGAGTGACAAGAATTGTGATGAATCTCCCAAGTTAGGTCATCTGGGAGAGATAGTAAAGTATTCTTGTTATACCAATTGATTGATTTGATTTGAATGATATAAGATTGATTTGAGATTATGTAGTTAGTAAATTAATCATGAAGAGGTTTTTGTGATTTTCCCACAAATTAGATCATTTGGGGGAATAAGTTTGAAATAGTAGAGAGTATTGGTTGTAGTATAGAATTATTGTTCTTTTGTTTAAATGAGATCAGAGTAAATTGTAATAGTAATGTGTTAGGAGTTTATATTGATTGTATTGTAATTTGAGATATATTATGGGATGATCTTGATTTTATTTCCCCCTTTCGATGAATGGGTGAAGAGTGGAGAAATGAGCACTGAGTTGAAAGAAAGGCATATTGTAATAGTAAAAATGTAAGGGTATTGTATAGTCATAGTATGAAGTGATATTGAATATTATATATGTTATATGTAAATAGGATATTCTAAAATATGTATAGTATGGTTCTTGAGTAAAATATGATCCACATGGTGCAAATGGCGAGATAAATAGAGCTACAGAGCTCAAGATATGAACAAAACAATGCAACATGTATTAGTTGAAAAATTGTTGGAAAGAGTGACTATAGCATATAGTAAATAGGAATTACTATATATGGTAATAGTGAAAAGTGAAAGCCATAAGTGGAAAGACTTTGTATGCGATTAGATCCATTAAAAATCTTGAGGTATAGACTTGAAGCTTATTCTTGCTAGTAAACCGTAAGGCAGGATAGGACACTTTGAGTTAGAGTTTTCCAAAAACTTCTCGAGGACAATTTTATGCTCACCTCAAAAAGGATAAATCAACATTCCATGATTATTATGACTAGTTTTATTTTGGGTGGGGAAAAGGATCCAAGCACAACCCCTTTAAGGAGGAACTCTTTAAAAATTCTAGATCCTCGAAATATCCAAAGAATTGTAATATTCCCATTTTAAAATTCCAAGGGATTTTTTTATTAATGTTCTCTGTTCTAAATATGTAATTTAGAACAAACATTCAAAAATCAACAATTCTTATAAGATAACCATATGCAGCTGTAATGACTTGGTAAACTACTGATCTATTCATGTTTAACACTAAGTATTGAATATTTTTATGTATACTATGTATCCATGGTTCCCTTTCCCTATTATAGATATGGAGTGATCTGTCTAAGGAACCTAATTGAATATTTGTTACCAATATTCATCTGCATCACGATCCTTAGATTAGGTGACATAGGACAATGCAACCAGCAGCTTGCGATACTTTGGCCAAATATTTCTAACATACTTGTTTGTATTACTTATTCCTTGATGGCATACTCGTCAATCCAGAATACATCCTTCACCCCACTCTATTGTTATCTAGAATTTCCTTTACTGACTTTTGTCAGTCCTCTTGCCCAAGGTTTATCCCAAGTTTTGGTTAACATCGTAGGTTATGATAGGAAGGATCTCACAAAGACTTAGGATAGATTGGCATATTGGGTCAACCTAACTCAACTCTGTGTGCCAAGATACCCTGAGTCCTGAGGGCTACTTCATATCACAACTACGCTACTACCCAGTCTAGAGAGAAACTAAGTTCAAGTCCAAAAGTGTGTAGATCTAGATGATCAATGCAGAAGGGTGTTGCCACATGTCAACTACAGTGTTGTATCCTCGAGAAGATCCTAATCTTCTCAAGGTATAACCTTGCATTCGGCGGTGCCAAAGATCCTACAAAACAGCCTCATCGAGATATACATACCCTTAGGATATTATTAAAGTTAAATTAATTTGGATTCCTAAAGGCATATTTCAGCAACCCTGCCCAGACTCTAATCCAACTCTCCCTAAGTTCTTTTCCAAATTAGGTTCCATTAACCCTTGCATAACTTCCTTAAATTTAAGGTTGCTTTCGATGTTCATTAACGTTGGCTGAACAAACAACCACCAAGAATTAAGGATAGCAACCTCTTAAGTTTCATTCAATGTGACTTAACTATTCAAGGAAGTGTAACAACCACCGAGGTTATAACTTAGTAGACTTTATTAAATGAAGTCTAATGATTGTATTCATATCTCCCTTTTTGCTTACTTTTTTAATAAGAGAGGAAGAGTCTTCCTCTTAAGTTCTAGGGTTTAAAAACCTTTTATGTCCCTTACAATTTCATAGTTTTCATTATAAGTTCATCACACATTACCTTAATAATATGAATTGTTTAGATAAGAACATTGATTATCTACAACTTATTTAGTTGCTTCACATTTAGGAAAATACTCTAATTCCCTTTTAACTACTTATCCAAGAACACTCATTGAAACATATAATTAACATGAAGAACATCAACTTAATAGGATTCCATTTCTTTTGAAAAATTAAAAGATAATTTACATAATCCATGCAAATAAATTCTCATTCTACATTTCCTTTTCAAAACTTATACATTTACAACTTATGCATTATAGACATACTTTGCATGACATAGAGCATTCATTCAAAATAGAACAACTTTTCTTTTTCAATACAACTTAAGAAAAATCAGAATTCTTCACAAGAATCAACTTAGATCAGCCAATGCATCATATAAGTTTTTTTCCTTCTTGTATCACTTTCAAAGTCCATCTAAAAAATTTATAAAGCACGGGTCATTCAATAAACTGAGCATTATAAGCACTAAGCCTTAACATGAAGTGTGTTCCACTAATTGTTCCAATAAAAACAACCTTTCTTTAATGAACAACAAGTAATTCATATGCCCGAAGCATAAGTAATATCAAATAAAATAAGGGCAACAACAAATAGGTTTAACAAAAAGAAGAACAAAATATAATCTATAATACATGTCCTATAAATTAAAGTATAATTGATCCCATCAATTATCTTTACCAAACAACAAAACATAACATATCATTGTTTCCAATCTACCAAATATAATAGAACTCATATCTTTACTATAAGATACAGAAGTGTTTACAACATATTCCCTCTTGGATGTTTCATCTAACTTTCAAGTAAAGAAGAAGAGAAAGCAATCCATTTTCCAAAGTACATAATCATCAGCAAGGTTGAAACAGGTGAATATCATGAATTAGATTGTTCCTTTAAAGTAACTCTACTTTAAAATTTAACAATTTAAGGTATTCATCAAAATAGACCCATTGAAATAAATCCCAGAAGAAGTGATGGATTAACAGTCAACAACAAGCTACAATTTCTTTTTCCAACCTAACTTCAATCTTATCTACTTCATTTCAGTCAAATGAAAAGTATACAAGACTAATAAACACTGAATTTCCTTTTCCAATAAGAATAAAAATCAGGAGGTTCCAACAAATGAACTTAACCCAACTACACTAGAAAAAGAGACCTAACAGAAAATGATCCCAATTTATAATCATTTCTTTACAACTTAATAAAATAGTTTTACTTCCTCTCCTACAAATAGTTTAAGTTCATTCAAGAGTTCCAAGGAAAGAGATCAATGACCATTTCAAAGAAAGAGAATACTAAAAATTTCTTCCTTTCTATACCTTCCCATTATAATGCATGAATTCTACTTACCATTAGGAACAATGTATCAATGAAACTCATACACGGTCCACGGCCGGTAAAGATTCACAGAGTATTTCTTTAAAGGCCTAACATTCTTTCATTGGACCAGAATAGCCTCAAGATAAGAAGAAAACATGTTAACATTTTTCTTTCTTAGAACCCTATACTATCAACAGTGAAGTTCCATCAAACCTTACCATTAACTTTCCCTTTTTAAACTCTAAGAGAAAACAGTGAAGTTCAAACACAGTCGCAATCAAGTTTGAATCGCAGTTAACCTTCCAAACTTAGCATTCATTCATTGGACCCATCAAGAGACAAGAAATCTGAGTAGATACTACACTCAAAGTTTTCCAATCGATAAGGCAGAACTATCTCGACAGTATTCCAATGTATTACTGTAAGAACTATAGAATGAGATTCCAATTAAAAGGACAACCAACAAGCTGATTCCAATCAAAATCTCTAAGAGTTTGTCTAACAACTTACTAAGCCATGCTTCCCATTTTCTTTTACACGTATAGTTTGTTCAAAAAGGATTTTGAATTTAGAACCACTCCATCCAGTGATAAACTCCATTTAAATGACAAGATCAACATCTAATTAATAATGCGTTTAGTCCAAGACTCGAATTACAAATCCAAACACAAAGTACAACACATTCTCCCTAAAAGGGTCAAATCATACAAATGCTTCTAACCAAGTTCGGGTAAAAAAATGTTCCCTCTATGGTTTATAAAATAATCAAAAGATTATAATATCTGAACCAACACTTCATTCAGGTTACCTTATAAATTACAAACGCCAAGTAACAAAACAATTGTACAGGGATGTATCACAATTTCTCAATCACAAATCCCTAAATACACCAGCACTGTACAACTAGATCGAGTAAGAGGAGACTTCTTATAAAATAGTTTAGAATAAGAAAAGAGCTTCCCTTCCCAGTTATTTATCCAAATCAAACCCTATTCCATACTGAATGTAGGATACTTAACAGAGTTCATACCAAACGACTACAAAACATGAAAGTTGGGTTCATAACGAACCTACAATGATAGTTACATAGTCATAAGGAAAATAGTTCACAAGCACCCTGCCTAAAGCAGCTTTGAACAACAATACAATCTATCCAAGATAACAAACACAAGTTCCAAATTCAATACTGTTCCAAAAACAATCAAGTTTTTGCAGGATGAAATACAAAACTAAACCATATACGGTTTTTCCTGTGCATGCAAACTTGCAACAGTCAAAGTTTCCACAAGGTGATATGAAAACAACAAGCCATATACAGGTTAATTCCCAGTTAATTATCCAATCAAATAGCTCGAACTAGTTTGTGAGTTTCCATAAGAACTAGAGTTGCTTACCAGCTTGGGTATATAAAACACAACAAGTTTGCAACACTAAACTCAACAAAAATAGATAAGTTTTCAGTAACAATTTTAGACCAAAAAAGAATTCAAACCAAATTAATATTTCTAACCACAAATAAGCTAAAAAAAAGTTACCAATTTTGTTCACGTATTCATAGTTCCATTGTGAAAATGGCAATGCAAAATAAGCTTCCAATAGAATCATGTATAACCCAGATTCAAAACCCAGAATACAAGTTATACAAAACCCATCAATCAATTTACCAGATAAAGCATGAATGCACATAACTCATCAGAGAAAAGTTGTTTTAATGAAAACACTTAGAGGAAAGAAAGAGATTTTAACAGTTAAGTCCTATCATGGCTGATAGTGTCACTGTAAAATCAAAGAAGACCTCTAGCTGAGCTCACTTCTTCCCTTCTCCTCCACGAAAGATCAAACAACCAAATAATTCTTCCACAATGCTTCATATAAACTCCACAAAACAAAAATAGATTTGGAACCTCCAAAATAGCCATGCAGTGCAGTTTAAACTACTGGTTTGAAAAACCAGAGTGCACGAAGAGAGAAAATTGGAGAGCATTTAAAATGAAACAACCAAACAAAAATCCACTAGCATGCCTACCAAATTGGTTCAGGCTCGTGAAACAAAGTTCATCAATTGCATTAATTCCATATCTCCCGCCAAATCTTCCTTTCCAATGCCTACCAAGTCTGGTGAGTTCCAAATCAAAAATAACATGTGTTTCCATTTCTAGTGATACTGCCACCTAAGCCTCCACCAAACCAACTAACCCCTACACTAAAGTTGGCAGTCCTACATTTCCTTTCATCCTTATTAACAACATTAATGACTTAGGAACTGTTTCCTATACTTGTGCAACCCTTGGGTTTCCCTTCATTCCATTAACTTAGGATAGATTATTGGCTTAGGTTAGATCCTAGGTAGAATTAAAGTTTATACCTTAGGATATAACACTAACCACTAACCCCCAACATAGGTCCTTAGAAATTAGGTTAGATAACTCCACATAGGTAAGTAATCAAAAATACAATAGCTTTTAGAAAATAGGTTAGATCACCAAATAACCTTGTAGTGTTAGGTTTTAGTTTTTATACCTAAAGAACCCTTCTAACTCTTTAGTACTAGTTTAGGTTAGAAACAAAATTGTGTCAAATAACATAGCTTAGGTAGGAAATACTTTCACCTAGCTTAGGATTTCATAAGTCAATCCTCAATAGGGTCCTGGTATCCCTTATGCCGTGTACAAGTTGCATGCCTATTTTATCAGCAATGACCTATCTTGGTCGATCTTCAAAGACCCAAACCAAACAACCTACTGAATGGAAGTACGTTCACATAGAAATCAAAGAACTTACAACAACAAAGTTCAGTTCAACGTGTACCTTAACTCATGGAATGTCGATTTTACCATTCATTCAACAAAGCAGTTTTAAAACATTCCTTGGATCACTGAAATTGATCCAAGGATGAGTCGGATAAAAAGACAAGTTTATAACTCTTAAACTAGATTTCAAATCACCTAAAAGAAGTAAAAATGGATTCAGAGAAGTCATACCAGTTTCGATCAAAGGATCTTAAGAGCAGAAAAGACTTATCCATATCAAGCATGATTTCCAATAATTAGAAGAACATATCCATATAAGGAAAATCACATATCAACACTTGAATGCAAAGGAGGAAAATAACAATAGTCAAGGGTGTTACATGCTTCCCTCCTAAAAGAATCATCATCCCGATGATTACATCCTTTAATAAATTACATCAAGGATAGTCAATTCATTCACTTCTCTTATCCTAAGTCATATATTTCAAAACCTTATAGTTCCAGAAATCGGTATTAAATAACTTTTTATTCAAATCAAGTAAATATCTACCCAAAAATGGATTACTTGATGTCATAAGGGATAAATTCATAAAAATTTATCAGTCAATGACTCAATTGTTCAAATAGATATGGAAAAGTAGTTTTCATATCCTCTAGATTTTCTAAGTTGCACTCTCCTTGTTAAACCGGTCCCACTAGACCTTACATTGACTTATTTCTCTATTTCTTAAATGCAAGTTAAACTGGTCCCACTTTGGACCTTACATTGACTTATTTCTCTATTTCTTAAATGCAATTGATGAGTTTCCAACACTCGAATGGGATTAACCTTGATTATTCCTGGGTCTTGGACATGCAAGGAATTCCAATTTAACACATGTGATAAATCTGAAACGTATTTCTTAAGCAAGGAAATATGGAAAACATCATGCATTCATGACAAAGCAGGTGGTAGTGCTAAATGATAAGCTACAGGGTTTATTACTTCAACTATTTCAAAGGTCCCACATAACGTGGTGATAACTTGGTAGCCTTGCTAAAAATTATGGAACTCTTTTTCAGTTTAACTAAAAGAAAAAACTTTTCTCCAAGTTCAAATTTCCTGTCAACCCGCTTTAAGTTAGCATAACTCTTTTTCTATCTCAGTAACTTCTTTCAAGTGTTCACGAATCATTTTAACTTGTTGTTCCATTTCTGTAAGGATTTCAGGTCCAATTACCTCTCTATCCTCAATGTTATCCCAAATAATAGGGGTTTTGCATTTCCTTCCATAAAGTGCCTCAAAAGGTGTCATCTTAAGAGAAGCATGATATGTATTATTGTATGCAAATTCAACTAATGGAAGGTACTCCTCCCACTTATACCGTTGATCCATATTTAATACATCCGTAACATATCCTCCAAAACTCTGATTTACTCTTTCATCTATCCATCCATTTCCGATGATACGCAGAATCGAAATTCAATTTAGTGTCAAGAGCTGCGTTAAGCATTTGCCAAAACCTTAATGTCATTCTAGGGTCTCTATTAGATATGATTAATTCAGGTACTCCATGTAATCTAAAAATTTTGTGTACAAATATTTTAGCCAAAACAGAGAATCATCCTTTAGATTTCAAAGAATAAAATTAGCTACTTTCGTTAGTTTGTCAACTACTACCAAAATAACATGTTTATTTCTTGACATAGGAAATCCTTGTACAAAATCCATGCTTATTACCTACCATTTGTACTGCGGTATGCTATGAGGATACAATAAACCAGCTGGATGCATATGTTCTGCTTTTACTTGTTGACATTCTAGACAATGAGTCACAAAATCTATAACATCCTTTTTCATTCCTTTCCAGAAATATTGTTGTTTTATATCAGTAAGCATTTTTGTAATGCCAAGGTGTCCAGAGAAAGGTGAATTGTGAAAATCTGTCATCAATTTCTTTCTCAAATCATTAGGTAAGGGTACGTATACTCTGTTTTCATATCGTAAGATTCCCTCATTATCAAAGTGAAAAACTTTATACTTTTCATTATTTTGATCTGCAAAGAAGCGCTATTTTTACTTGCTGAAAGTAAGAGTCAGATTCCATAACACTTTTTACTTCATCCTTAAATTGAGTTCTTAGTGTTATAAGAGCATAAATGTGCTTCCTACGACTTAGAGCATTAGCCACTCTATTCTCTTTTCCTTTAATGTAACTTATTTCAAAATCATACTGAGACAAAAACTCTAACCACCTTCACTGTCTTGCATTTAGATTTGGCTGAGTAAAAATGTACTTCAGTCCAAGATGATCAGTTTTCAACTCAAATGGTTTACCAAGTAGATAATGCCTCCAAACTTGAAGTGCATGAACTATGGCAACAAGCTCTAAATCATGTGGAGCATAATTCAACTCATGTAACTTAAGTTTTCTACTTTCATAAGCTATGACATGATCATTTTGTAACAAAATACCTCCAAGACCTTCCCCAGATGCATTCGTTACAACCGTGAAGTCTCCATTTGGATCAGGTACAACTAAAATAGGTACTGAAAGTCAACTGAATTTTCATATTTTTAAAAATAGTTTCACATTTATCATTCCAAACAAATTTCTTATCCTTTTTCTGCAATGAAGTTATTGGTGTAGCCACCTTAGAAAAATCCTTAACAAATTTTCTATAATAACTTGCAAGGCCCATGAAGCTTCTAACTTCATGTACATTCTTTGGTGCAAGCCACTCGATTATAGCTACAATTTTATAAGGATCTAAAACAATCCCATCTTTTCTTATAACATGACCCAAATAGTGAACTTTAGTGTCATAAAAAGAACATTTGGACAGCTTACCATATAATCATCTCTTTCTCAAAATTTCCAAAACTATTTTCAAGTGTTCATGATGCTTCTCCATGCTTTTAGAATATATGAGAATGTCATCCAAGAATACAAGAACAAACTTGTCCAAGTATTCTTGAAATATATTATTCATTAAGTTCATAAAAGTTGTAGGTGCATTCGTTAATCCAAAGGGTAAAACCGTGAATTCATAATGTCCATACCTTGTCCTAAAAGTCATTTTATGAATGTCCTCTTCCTTAATTTGTAATTGATGATATGTAGACTGAAGGTCTATCTTAGAATATACCAATGCTCCATGCATCTGATCAAATAGGTCATCTATTCTAGGAAGTGGGTATCTATTCTTGATTTTTGCTTTATTTAACATCCTGTAATCAATGCACAATCTAAGTGTTCCATCCTTCTTTTTCACAAAGATCACTGGTGCTCCCCAAGGTGAAACACTTGGTCTAATCAAACCCTTAGACAAAATTTCTTGTAATTGAGCCTTAAGCTATACTAACTCTATGGTAGCCATTCGATAAGGTGCCTTAGAAATAGGTTCAATACCTGGTTTGATTTCAATTGTGAATTCAAACTCCCTTTTGGGTGGTAATCCTAGTAATTCTTCGAAAACACATCACTGTAGTTCTGTAACAGCGGATAACGTTCCATGAAATCATTGTTTTCTTCCATAGATTCTGATATTTTCACTCCATATAAGGTACAACCCTTATTTTTGACCCTTTTAAGTTACATAGCAGACAATTTCCTAACTGAAATTTCTCGTTTTACACCCTGAATCTCTGTTGTTTTCTGCAGATCATCTAAACAACTAATATGTTTTTCTAAACATTCTACCTTTTCTTTATGCTCTGCTAACCAATTTACACCTATGATGACATCATGAGATCCCAAAGGTGCTACATAGAGATTAACTTCGATGTGGAAAATCTAGGTAAGTCAAGGACTGCTCCAAAAAGACACATACTAACTATATGAATAGAATTATTACCATAATGTACAATCCATGATTTATCTATTTTTCCAACTTTTCTTTTAATTTTTGAAGAAAGTTTACTAGAAATAAAACATTCAGTATCTCTTGTATCAAAAATAATAGTTAAAGGTATGCCGAATAACTTACCAGGAACTTCAATAGGTGTAACTTGCTTTTCAGCTTGCTTGTTAGCTACTGCAGCATGTATCTTGTGCTGCTGATTATGATCATCCTTCTTCAAAGGACATTGATTAGCATAATGATCTTTGCCACAGTTATAACAGCCTCCGACCGGTCCCTTTTTGGGCTCAGAATTATTTCCAGCCTCATAGTTATCATTCTGACCTCCATAAGGTTTTCACCCGTTATTATAATTCCCGGTAAAATTGTTCCGTGCATTTCTAGCAGGCTTATTCATTGCTATTTTCTTATTAATATCTATTAGAAACTTACTTTTGTTACTAAAAATTTTCCATGGTCCTTTCTTAGGTACAAGAGAAGCTGAAGAAGAGTTTGGAACTTTCTTCCATACTTCTTCTTTGTGAGTAGAAATAGCCTTTAATTTATGTTCCTGCCTTATGGATTTTTCAACAACCCCTTCCATAGTGGTTAGGCTGTGAACATCTACCTCTCCCCCAATAATGGGATTCAACCCCATGATGAATTTCCATATCCTGAACTTCTCATCAGTTTGATACTGAGGTACATACTTGAGTAATTTCATAAATCATTCCCAATACTCAATTACAGTTAACTTCCCTTGAGCTAAGTTTTAAAATTCAGTCATTTTTTGATCATAATAAATTTTTTGGCAGCCATCGTTTCCTAAAATAACTTTTAAATTGATCCCAGGTGATGTTAGTTTCATCAATGTTTAGCTCAGCCTTCTGGTTGTCCCACCATGAAGATGCTTCATGGGAAAGATGATATGCTCCCCAAATAGCTTTGGTATCTTCTAAGAAGTTCCTTATTGTAAAGTACTTCTCCATCTCGCTGAGCCAATTCTCAGCTCCATCACCTAATGTGGTGCCATCAAACTTAGGTGGACTTATCCTTTTTATATCATTAGTGAGTTCAACAACCAACCTAGCCTTTTTGTTTTCTAGTTGGTCAGGCACATTAACATTGTTATTATCAACACCCATATTGGGGTTGTCCTCAGGAGGTGGCTAATTTTTATTACCAGCTTCTTCTTCCTCCTCATTACCCATCACTTGTTTCTCAAGAACAATCAAATGATCTCTTGTGTCCAATAGGGAAGCAAGGATATCATCAAGTTTTTGGGTTGTTGCTGCTCCTTCCTCAAGTGGAGCATTGTTTGCAACGTTTCCTCTTGTTCTAACCATTTTCTGTTATAAGAAAATTCAAGTTTTTATTAGATTATGGACACAATAGGTCCAAGAGCTGCAACCTTCAGCTCTGATAGCAAGATGTAACATTCCCATTTTAAGACTTTAGAAATAAGGGAATTTTTTTAGTAATGTTCTTTATTCTAAATACGTAATTTAGAACACAAATTCCAAAAACAACCATTATTATAACAGATAATCATATGCAGTTGTAATGACTCGGTAAACTACCAATCTATTCATTTCATGACTCAGTAAACTACCGATCTATTCATGTTTAACACTAAGTATTAAATACTTTTCTATATACTACGTATACTTGGTTCCCTTACCCTATTCTAGGTATTGAGTGATCTATCTAAGGAACCTAACTAAATATTTGTTACCAATATTCATTTGCATCACAATCCTTAGACTAGGTGACATAGGACAACGCAACCAATAGCTTGTGATACTTTGGCCAAATATTTCTAACATACTGCTCAGACACTTATTCCTTGAAAACATACTTGTCAATCTATAATACATCCTTAACCCCACTCTATTGTTATCTAGAATGTCCTTTATTGACTTCCATCAGTCCTCTTGCCCAAGGTTTATCCTAAGTTCTGGTTACCATCATAGGTTATGATAGGAAGGATCTCACAAAGACTTGGGATAGATTGGCATACTAGGTCAACCTAAGTCAACCCCATGTGCCAAGATACCCTAAGTCCTAGAGGGCTACTTCGTATCGCAACTACGCTACTACCCAGTCTTGGAGAGAAACTAAGTTCAAGTCCATAAGTGTGTAGATCTAGATGATCAATGCAGTAAGGTTGTTACCACATATCAACTACATTGATATATCCTCGAGAAGATCCTAATCTTCTTGAAGGTACAACCCTATATTTAGTGTGTTATAGCATCCTACAGAACAGCCTCGTCGAGATATACATACCCTTAGGATATTATTAAAGTTAAATTAATTTGGATTCCTAAAGGTAGATTTCAGCAACCCTGCCCAGACTCTAATCCAACTCTCCCTAAGTTCTTTTCCAAATCCGGTTCCATCAACCCTTGCATAAATTACTTAAATTTAAGGTTCTTTCGATGTTCATTAACGTTGGTTGAACAAACAACCACCACGAATTAAGGAAAACAACCTCTTAAGTTTCATTCAATGTGACTTAACTATTAAAGGAAGTGTAACAACCACCGAGGTTGTAACTTAGTAGACTTTATTATATGAAGTCTAATGATTGTATTCATATCTCCCTTTTTGCTTACTTTTTTTAATAAGAGAAGAAGATTCTTCCTCTTAAGTTCTAGGGTTTAACACACCCTTTATGTCCCTTACAATTGCATAGTTTTCATTATAAGTTATTACACATTACCTTAATAATATGAATTGTTTAGATAAGAACATTGATTATCTGCAACTTATTTAGTTTCTTCACATTTAGGGAAAATACTTTAATTCCCTTTTCCTACTTATCCAAGAACACTCATTGAAACATATAATTAACATGAAGAACATCAATTGAATAGGATTCCATTTCTTTTGCAAAATTACAAGATAATTTACATAATCCATCCAAGTAAATTCTCATTCTACATTTCCTTTTCAAAACTTATACATTTACAACTTATGCATTACAGACATACTACATGACAACAGCCTTCATTCAAAAGAGAATAACTTTTATTTTTCAATACAACTTAAGAATAGATCAGAATTCTTCACAAGAATCAACTTAGATCAGCCAATGCATCATATAAGTTTTTGCCTTCTTTTATCACTTACGAAGTCCATTTGCAAAAATTGCTAGCATGGGTCATTTCAATGAACTGAGCATGATAAGCACTAAGCCTTAAAATGAAGTGCATTCCACTAATTGTTCCAATAAAAACAACCCTGCTTTAATGAACAACAAGTAATTCATACTCCAAAGCATAAGTAATATCAAATAAAAGAAGGGAAATATCAAATAGGTTTAACAAAAAGAAGAACAAATATAATCTATAATACATGTCCTATAAATTAAATTATAATTAATCCCATCAATTATCTTTACCAAACAACAAAACATAACATATCATTGTTTCCAATCT